>OY720433.1:28447469-29047469 GCA_963082735.1 Pocota personata | reverse complement strand
CAGCCAAAAAACGAAAAAACTGCGGTGGTTGTAACGGCCCTTTAACAACGTCATCAGCCGCTACAGAAAGCAGAGAAATTGTTGATTTAAGCTCTCTTTCTGTTTACTTTCACAACACCGGTGGTTTGGGAACCAAAACAAATCAACTCTATCTCAACTCTTCGCTTCATGAATATGACATAATTGTCTTAACAGAGACTTGGATGAATTCGGATTTTCTGTCATCAGAAATATTCGATCCGTATTATGTAGTACATCGTTTAGATCGATCTATACTTACTGGATTTCATCGTGGTGGGGGTGTAATTATCGCCGTCCGTTCATTACTGCCCAGTATGGAAATCGAACTTCATCATAGTGCGCCAAATATAGAACAAATATGTGTTCGAGTGAGTCTCTCTCTGTCATCATCTAATGCAGCTGAACTATTTTTTATCGTAAGCTATATACCACCTCATTCTGTTATCAGTTTATGAAACTCACATTCAAAATATTGAGCTCATTGTGTCCAATTTAAAAACTAATCAATACCCAGTTGTGTTGGGTGATTTTAATGTTGGTGACATACAATGGATCTACTCTGAGGAGGAGCAAATGTTAATGCCATTTAATTTAAAAAGTGAATGTGGATTTCTGGTAATTGATTCTTTGTTTGCATTAAATTTATTTCAAATCAATAATGTTTGTAATTCTATGAACCGAATTTTGGATTTAATTTTTATTAGTAGTTAGCGAAGTAATTGTACCACTTTTAAATACTTCCATTTTTCATACTGCTGTTTGCTTTAAAGTAAGCTTCTATAATTATTGTTTAAAATCACCTTCTCAAGATAAATTGTCCCAATTTAACTTTTATAAAGTCAATTATGGTGCGTTAGATAATTTGTTTAATAATGCTAATTGGGAGTTAATTTTGGCGAGCACTAGTCTTGAAAGTGTTTATAAAAATTTTGTTGATAAATTGTTCGAAGCATTTTCCTTACATGTTCCTAGATCTAGCAAGAAGGTTGCTAGGAAGCTACCGTGGCATAATAAACGCCTTTCCACTTTTAAGAATGTTAAAAATAAAGCATTTAAGTTATATAAATTAACTAATAATGAATGCGACCGTGAATATTTCCGGAGATTGCGTAAGGAATACGATTTCTTAAATGCATTCCTGTACAAACAATATGTATTGAATTCTGAGACAACGGCGCTGTGGCTGCGGTCATTCAGGCCCTCAATAATACACTCTAGGACATCAGCTTCGGGAATGTTGGCATGCGATGCAATCTCCTGCATCTCAATTACACATCTCTTCACGGACTCAGTAGGCCTCAGTGTTCGCGACTTCAACTGCTGAAACACCTCGTTCATAGTGTAAACTCGGCCAAACTCCTCAACTAGGGCTTTTTCAGCTCGGCGTAGGTGTGTGCTGAAATTGTCCTCAGGAACATTTTCGCCGTTCCTGTTAAAACACGTCGAACACTTATAAATTTGTCCCGCTCACTACATCCGAACACACGTAAAGCATCTTCAGCATCATCAAACCACTTCTTGATGTCGTAAGTGTCGTCACCACTGAAAAGGTACACTATGGCTTCAAAGGCAGAAAAATCAAACTTTTGGGCCTCAACTGTCCCGAGTTCCTCTCTCAGTATCTGCAGCTCGCGTCGCTTGCGGAGCAGCTGGATCTCTTTCTCCATACGGGCCATCTCGACGTCGAAAACTTGGGTATCTGGTGTTTTACGCGGTGGTGCATTATCATTAACTTCTGGGCATTCATTTTCGTCTGGGCATCGGTTCTCGTCTGGACATCGGTTCTCATCTGAGCATCGGTTTTCATCTGGGCATCGGTTTTCTTCTGGGCATCGGTCCTCAACTGGGCATCGGTTTCTATCGGGGCATCGGTCTTCGTCTGCTGCAGCTGGCTCCCTGGCCACCACCATATCACAAAGTGGTCTCAGCTCGGCCACTGTTGCTCCTTCCGCAAAATCCACGTTGGCCGCGGTTAATGCCTTGATTAATACTTGGCGCTGTATGTATGCCATTAATATTTGTTTTGTTCGCTTTGTCCTGCGGTTCTGGTTTCGTATCCCACTTCTGAATTGTAATGAACTCTGGATCACCAGATTATTTTCGGATTTTTATTTTTTAGATTTTACACATGTTCCAATTACAAAAAGGGAAAAAGACCTAACCTCAATTTCAAAAAGGAAAAATGACTTAACCGCAATGAACTCAGCTCTCAGCTTCTGTCAAAACAAAGAAAAATGTCCGGATAATCACACACATGCTGAGGCATCACCAAATCGGTGCTGCCAAGTTACCATAAGTTCATATATTCCTAGTTCATTACAGTATAAAATATTTAAAAACTCGCAATGCATATCCGCAATCAAATGGTTCAGCAGAAAGATCACATGCATGATTAGGAAAATATTTAAACCTTGTAATTAGAGACAAAACAAAACCGGAATATCAAAATTGTTTAAGGGTGGCCGTGGTGTAGTGGTAACATCATCGCTTGTCACGCTGTTGATTTACGGTTCGAATTCTGATGTCAAGAATCATCTATTTATTTCGCATGAAATAAATAAAAAAGTCGATCACTTGCGAAAAGCTAAGTCAACTCTACTGTGAAGGCATAACATTTTGTATTTTTAATGCACTTTTATTGAGTAACTCAGTAAACTCATAGCTAGACAAAAAAAAACGCTTAAAACTAGCTTAACTAACTTAACTATTCTTATTCAAACTTACTGGCCCTATGCGGGCGCTCTAAGTTAAACCTAATACTTAAAACTATGTTTTTTGACGTAACCAACTTAAGATTCTTTATTTATTTATTTTATTATTCTATTGGCTATTACTACTAAGAAAAATATATATAATATATATATTACGTATTTTTATACGTAAATTTTTATTTTTTTTTATCGAGTGCTGTTTTTTTTTTATTTTATTTTTTATGTTTTTTGGGTTTTTTGTGTTTTTTTTTTTGTATTTTTGCATCCAAGTGCCGTAGATTTATATTTTTTATTTTTATTTATTTTTTATTATTAAAACATTACCTACAACCTACTTACACTACCTAAACCTTAAACTATGTAAGTCGGCCATGGACAACAAACAGACACAACCTCAAACATGCAACAGGCTACCCTGGATTAGGAGGAAACGACGAAGGGGTTTGCTCTCTTTCGGCTAGCCACCAGAAACGACCGTACTGAAGTTGTACGTCATAATTATCGCGACCCGATACCGCCCTACTAAACCGAAGACGCTCCACACTGTCGTGTGCAACGTCTCTGTCATAGTTGAGTTGCCTATTAACAAATGTCCGAGCGGCACTGCCAATCTGTCCTGGATCAGACCTTTCTTATCAAAATAGAGGAACGCCTCTGGGGGAACAAAGCCGTTAAGGCGCACTCTCTCGTGATACTCGTAATTGGAGTAATAAGCCCCACAGATCAGGTTGTACGTCGAGCTCATTGCTCTTGCAATCGGTGAATTAACTGCACCTTGTTGCAAACCCTTTTTAATTAGAAATGTTCCAGCAGAAGTCACATTACCATTTTTGACAACGAACTGTCTACTGGTGAGCATGTTATAAAGTATGTGCAGCAGTGGTTTGCTTATGCCCAGCATGCTCAGCTTGTAGAAGATTCCCTCTAACCATACGGTGTCGAAGGCCTTCTCCAAGTCAATTAGGCAGGCACCCGTGCACTGTTTCTTGCTTTTGTTCCATTGGATATCCGATACCAGTTTAGATGCGGCATGTATTGTATCATGCCCCGCCTTAAAACCGAATTGGTTATCCGGAATTATATTACTGTTCTCAGTCCACTTAAGCAGGGCTCTATTGATCACTTTCTCGAATACCTTGCTGATGTTCGGAAGGAGACTTATCGACCGGAGATTTGCCGGATTGGAAGTGTCCTTTCCCCTTTTGGGGATGGGTTGTATCACTGCTGTTTTCCAATGCGCTGGATAATGTGCATTATTCAGCGCATTGTTAAACAGAGTGGTGTAAATGTCCACCGCTTCTAGAGGGATATGTCGAAGCACAATGTTCGATACTCCATCGATTCCCGCAGATTTCTTCCTCCTCAATGAGTCGAAGATCGCTTGGAGCTCCACCTTTGATATGAACGGGGGATGTACCCTTTCATCGGCGATGACATTATTTGCCATGTTATCGTCAATGAACTCGGTAAAACCTATGTTCTCTGATCGCCAGTGCTCTATATCATTTCGAAGGTAGAAGTTGTGCACCAGGTCGTGGTTCGGGAAAATGGTATCATTCACCTAGTACACTTCCTAGAAAGTCGCTCCTATAGCATCTACCTTCTCCTGCGGATCTTCGATCACAAAGAAGTTGTCATCCTCTACTGCGTTATCTGGATCTATACCTGCTGTTATTAGTATTTGTCCATTGTTCGTTGTTCGGGGGATCTTAAGACACGGAAGGTCGTTTTGATTATTCCTCCGAAATATTTTATTTATTTGCGGGAATATACTCGGGTTGTTGGATTTAACAGCCCGAATTTTGTTGTTCCAATGCAAATTTACTGAAAGTCAGTAATTTTCCCTAATTAAATTTTGGGGGTTTTTAATCAACGACTTCAGTGTCCTAACCTCCGAGTTTTGTCTGTCAGTAAACTGTCTGTACAAGGTTTTTAGTCTCGACAGCAGTCTACTTTTGTGTTGGTGTAGTGCGTCAATTGTTGCATTACGGAATATGTCTGCGTTGTCAGTATGTTGATACCGAGGTATCGTATTGTCCATAGTTCGTTTAATTGTCTCGTCCATTTGTTTTAGGTACCAGTCAATCTCCCCGTTTGACAGATTCCTATTGGACGGTGGGTAGAGCGAATTCGAGGAGAGTGCTCTTGTCAAAGTTCTTGAGAAGCGAGTCCAACGCGTCCTACTATAATTTTAGGAGTACGTTTGGACAAACTCCTCCAACTCCGCAGTTTCGTGTGGAATCGTTATTACGGCACTGAGTCCGCAATGGTCACTGTCATACACAAATGTGTGCAGGCAGTTTATAGTTTGTCGGTCCAAGTCAGTCAGTTGTAACCGTACGTCGAACAGCATAAGATACAGATAGGAGCTGCTTCTAGGAAACGACGGACTATCTGTAGCTTTCAAATCGAGTTTATACTCGACACTGTGCCAACCCCACCAAGTATAATAGTAGTTATTTCCCCAATCTCTATGTTTGGCGTTAAGATCTCCAGCCATGATGAGATTGATTGTCAAGTAACGTCAGTAATTGGTTGTGTTTTCCTTGCTCTCTCAAAGTTTTTCTTATATTTCTTTTAATTCTTTAAAATGGTGCTTGAAAATTGTGCAAAATGTGGAAAGGAGATTACTGATTGCAACTTCATTAAATGTGAATCGTTTTGCAATCAAACGTTTCATAAAAAATGTTCAGACATTTCGGACACTAATTTTAAAATCTTAATCTCCGAACCCAGCATGATCTGGAGATGCACTTCTTGTATTGTGTCTCGTGAATCCAATACTATTTTAATTCAAACTATCAAAACACTCTCTTGTGAAATTTGCGAATTAGAAGAACAAGTTTCGGTTTTGATTAAAGACAATATTTCCTTCGAAAAAGTAAAAAAATCTAACAATTCGGATAATAAGGGCAAGTTGGGCAAGTTTAAGAGTTCAGTGAATCTCTTCCGCTATAATTCTAACGCTCCGGCAGCAAGCACAGAAGATAACAAAGTTTCTCGTGCTGTGCCCCTTAATAATGCACTCTTTGAAACTAACGTTGCTGTTGCCGGGACCACCGGATCATCATCAAACAGTGCCAGGAGTTTGGTGGGCCTCTCGGTCAGTACAGCTACTTCCGAGCCACCAAACACCCAAGTAACTATACCTCATCGAATCGATCCCACTAATGTTGTTCCTACAACAGGTAATTCGACGTCGCCAGCGTGTAATGTAGCCGCATCGACATCATCAAAAACCAAAAGCTCAACTGGCGGAAATAGAAAAACGCAGAAGAAACGCGTCATCGGCACGAATACCTCCGCTGACCAATTCAATATAGGAGTAATCCCATCGTACAATTGGCTTCATCTTTCTCGTTTTTCTATTTCTACTACGGCTGTATCGATTATCAATTATACCTCGCAAAAACTCAACATTCCACCTGATCAACTAAAGTGTGTACTTCTTATCAAAAGAGAAGCAAATCTATCTTCTCTTAAGTTCATCAACTTTAGATTAGCTGTACCATCTACGAGCATTGACGAAGCTCTCAATGCTGTTAACTGGCCGTGTAATGCGGTGCATGTGAGAGCTTTCAAGTTCCAGCCAAAAAACGAAAAAGCTGTGGTGGTTGTAACGGCCCTTTAACAACGTCATCAGCCGCTACAGAAAGCAGAGAAATTGTTGATTTAAGCTCTCTTTCTGTTTACTTTCACAACACCGGTGGTTTGCGAACCAAAACAAATCAACTCTATCTCAACTCTTCGCTTCATGAATATGACATAATTGTCTTAACAGAGACTTGGATGAATTCGGATTTTCTGTCATCAGAAATATTCGATCCGTATTATGTAGTACATCGTTTAGATCGATCTATACTTACTGGATTTCATCGTGGTGGGGGTGTAATTATCGCCGTCCGTTCATTACTGCCCAGTATGGAAATCGAACTTCATCATAGTGCGCCAAATATAGAACAAATATGTGTTCGAGTGAGTCTCTCTCTGTCATCATCTAATGCAGCTGAACTATTTTTTATCGTAAGCTATATACCACCTCATTCTATGTTATCAGTTTATGAAACTCACATTCAAAATATTGAGCTCATTGTGTCCAATTTAAAAACTAATCAATACCCAGTTGTGTTGGGTGATTTTAATGTTGGTGACATACAATGGATCTACTCTGAGGAGGAGCAAATGTTAATGCCATTTAATTTAAAAAGTGAATGTGGATTTCTGGTAATTGATTCTTTGTTTGCATTAAATTTATTTCAAATCAATAATGTTTGTAATTCTATGAACCGAATTTTGGATTTAATTTTTATTAGTAGTTAGCGAAGTAATTGTACCACTTTTAAATACTTCCATTTTTCATACTGCTGTTTGCTTTAAAGTAAGCTTCTATAATTATTGTTTAAAATCACCTTCTCAAGATAAATTGTCCCAATTTAACTTTTATAAAGTCAATTATGGTGCGTTAGATAATTTGTTTAATAATGCTAATTGGGAGTTAATTTTGGCGAGCACTAGTCTTGAAAGTGTTTATAAAAATTTTGTTGATAAATTGTTCGAAGCATTTTCCTTACATGTTCCTAGATCTAGCAAGAAGGTTGCTAGGAAGCTACCGTGGCATAATAAACGCCTTTCCAATTTTAAGAATGTTAAAAATAAAGCATTTAAGTTATATAAATTAACTAATAATGAATGCGACCGTGAATATTTCCGGAGATTGCGTAAGGAATACGATTTCTTAAATGCATTCCTGTACAAACAATATGTATTGAATTCTGAGTTTAATTTAAAAAATAACTCAAAACATTTCTGGCAGTTTGTGAATATAAAAAGGAAAACGAATGGTTTTCCTGTAAGTATGGAATTAAATGGCCTTACTGCCAATGATTCACAAGGAATATGTAATCTGTTTGCGGAATTTTTCCAAACTGTTTATAGAAGACCTGATAATTGTTCTAAATACATTGAACATTCCGTAAGTGAATCCTCCATACACATTGGATTTTTACAGCTTTCTGAACTTGATGTCCAAAATGGCCTTAATAAACTAGAGGCAGACACTTGTTCTGGTCCTCACGGCATTTCCCCTATTGTCTTAAAGTTCTGTAAAAATTCCCTTTGTAAACCACTATCGATTTTATTTAACTTATCGTTGGCTACAGGAGATTTTATTGAAATGTGGAAATGGTCTTACATAATTCCTATCCATAAGTCTGGAAGGAAGCAATTAGTAAATAATTACAGAGGAATATCCAAAATTTCAGTCATACCCAAATTATTCGAAAGTTTGGTGAAAGATAAAATTATTTTTGATGTTCTAGAATACATTTGTCCTGCTCAACACGGCTTTGTTAGCCGGCGATCTACATCAACAAATTTAATAGTATTTTTTAAATTATATTTCTCAGTCATTTGAAGAAGGTTTGCAAGTTGATATTATATATACAGACATTGCAAAAGCCTTCGATACTGTTGATCATAAGCTATTGCTGTTTAAACTTAATAAGATCGGCTTTCATTCAAGTCTTTTAAAATGGGTTTCCAATTACCTATTAAATAAGAAACAAATTGTTAAAATTGACAGTTGCACTTCCAGTCCTATCAATGCTTACTGAGGTGTACCACAAGGTAGCCATCTTGGGTCAATATTTTTTATTCTTTTTATAAATGATGTATCTAAAGTCATTAAGCATTCTAGGTGCTTGCTTTATGCAGATGACCTAAAATAGTTTTTGAAAATAAAAAGTGTAAATGACTGTTTTAGGCTACAAAGCGATTTGGATAAAATCGTCAGCTGGTGTGAGCGTAACAAATTAACTTTGAACATTTCTAAATGTAAGGTCTTTTCGGCATATCGGCGTTTTTTCCCTGTGAATATGTCTTATTTTATCAAGGGTAGCCGATTAGAAGCTGTATGTGAAATAAATGATCTCGGTGTAATTTTCGACACTAAACTTACTTCTAATGCGCATATCGATTATGCCATAGCCAAATCGAACACAATGGTGGGTTTTATCAAACGTATCACTAAAGAATTTAGTGATCCATACACATTAAAAACCCTTTTTGTTTCTATAGTTCGACCACTCATTGAGTATTGCTCTATAATATGGACTCCCTACTATGGAGTTTCTATAAACAGAGTTGAGAGAATACAGAAACGCTTCACTAGACTCATAATATCCAAACTTGGATAGGATTTTATGTCCTCATATAATAGCAGATGTGCTCTATTAGGGCTAACTTCATTAGAAAGAAGACGTAAGATTCAAGCAGTAATGTTTGTACAGGATGTTTTTGTCTATAAAGTATGCTCCGATAAGAACCCTAAGGGAGTCTCAGTTTTTATACACTTATACTCATAGATTTAATTATCGTTTAAATGAGCCTATTGCTAGATCTACACGCTTATATAATCTAGTTAGCAACATAGTTGACTTTAATCGTAGTAGAACTACAATTAGAAGTTTGCTTCAATTTGAATTCCTGTAATTTATTAAAGTTTTATCTGTAATACATACATTATGTATTTTATTTATAAATATATTATACCAGATATGTAAAATTTTGTAAAATCTGTAAGAGATCAACTCCGTAGATAAATAAATAAATAAATAAATAATTCTCCTCCGACTCCAGCCTTAGGCATCGAAAAAGTGTCTCGAGCTCTGAAATAAATCTGGACGACACCCCTGGAGTTTACTGAAACTTAATACCACCTAAGTTTCAAACCCACTACACCAATCTATCTTTCTCTCTCTCTAAATTTCTGCAAACGCCCGTGCCCTGAAATAATTTAATGGTATTCATATCCCATTTGGCGCGCGCAAATTATAAAAAAAAAAAAAAAAAGTAGATTGAGTAGCTTCAGGTGCATAGAGTGCGACCAAGTACATCCTCTTTCCACTACGGAGAGGGATGCACGATACAGGCTCCCAGCTCCTGGAACCTTCGCACTTCACCACTGTACATAACTTTAAATTGCAGTTGTTTGCGTATGAAGATCGCAACACCTCTTCCTTGAGTGGAGTTGGGCCGGTCTCTTCTGACAATATTGTAATTATTGTGCCCCAATTTGTGCTTCTGGGATAGCTTTGTTTCGCTAACCATAACCACATCAGGGGTTTGGTCTTCTAGCACCTTAAACAATACGGCTCTTCGCTCGATCCTAATCAGTGAATTCACATTCACCGCAAGGATCTTCAAGGATTGCTCCTCCATGTTCGTACCCATTACGACTGGAGGTGCGTTAGGCCCGGCAGAAGTGCGTAGATCTGGTCCACCCGCTTCGCCTGCTCCTGTACCTGACGTTGAAGCTGCTCCATCTTCCCTTGGATAGAGAGCAAGATGGCCAGCAGGTCAGTTTGAGCCTCCGGTGCTCTAGGCACTGGGGCCTGAGCAGCAACCTTCAGTCTTTTCTGTTCCGCGTTTCCCCGACCTGCCGCCATTTGGGCGTAGGTCACTTGGGGAGTCACAGATTGTGTTTGAATTGGAGCAGGTGGACGTTTCACTACAACCTTCTCCTGACGAACCAGATTTACTTTTTTAATATACTGGAACTTAGGACAACCCCGATAGTTTGCGGTGTGTCCCGAGTTCCTGCATAAAGCATACGAGAGCTGGCTCTTATCTGCCACTCCATCCTTACCCAGAGTGCATTCTTCTGCTTTGTGATTCTTTCCACACTTGACACATCGAGGCTGCATTTCGTAGTTCGACGCGGCGTGACCGAAACTTTGGCAGCGAATACATTGCAAAATGTTTTCGCTCCTTCTTAATTTTTCCCATACGACAACCTGGTAGTCTAGGACTTCAATACTCCTTAAACCATCCAGCTTGCTATTGGGTGAAAGCTGAGCTCGTTGCACTCTTTCTCTTTAAGCAGTGCAAGGAGCGTCTCTGGATCAGTAGACGGGTCTATCCCCCTCAGCAGCATTGTTTGCCGGTTTTCCCCCTTCGGGGTGAAGGAGAAGAACTCCGTCGTCGAGTCCTTTAACAAATCTTTAATTTTTTTATATTGCTCCGCTGTATTGCAGTGGATAGCGT
Organism: Pocota personata; assembly: GCA_963082735.1. Taxonomy (NCBI): domain Eukaryota; kingdom Metazoa; phylum Arthropoda; class Insecta; order Diptera; family Syrphidae; genus Pocota; species Pocota personata. Next base: position 29,036,694 of record OY720433.1, on the reverse strand, counting down.
GCATGTCTTCATTTAACCGTTTAATAATAAAATTATTCCCTATGGCCGACTTACATAGTTTAATGGTGTCCATAAGCTCAATCTTGTAGGTGTTGATTGGCGGTACCCTCGTTTTTGTCATCGTCTGCGGTTGCTGTTGGTTCTGCTGCGGTTGTTGCTGCTGTTTCTGCTGCTGATGCTGTTGCTGCTTTTTCTGCTGCTGCGGTTGTTGCTGCTTTTTTTGCTACTGCTGCGGTTGTTGCAGTGTTTTCCGCTGCTGTTGTTGCTGCTGCTGTTGTTCTTGCTGCTGCTTCTGCTGCTGCATTTGTGGCTGCTTCTGTAGTTGTTGAGCGCGCTGGAGCTCTAGCTGCCGCTCCTTTTCTCTTCTTGCCATTTGTTTGGCTTTAATGGCAAGCACCCTTTGCTCTAACTGCCTGATGCTGCTGGTCAGACTTTGGACTTCCTCCTCTTCGTCATCAAATTCAGAGGATGCCAGAACCGCGAAGCAATTATCGTCATCTCCTACGTAACGGCCTTCTCCACCTTCAGAGATGTACGCTAACTCGACAGAGTCATCCGACCTCTGCCGCTTCTTATCTGCCATTGCTGCTGTTGCTGTACACGGCGCCCCTTCCCTAACTCCACCTGGCAGCTGTACAGCTGAAGCTGATTTGGAGGAACGCTTTACCAAGTTGGGAGAAGGTTTCAGCTTTCTTCTCCTTTTCCCCATACTCTCGGTAGCCACTGTTGTTGGGTGGCCTGATTGAACTGCATCGGCTGATGCTGCAACTCCACCAACTGGTCCCGCTACTGGGAGCGCGGACCGCTCACTCTCCAGCGCTGACACTTTTTTTTTTATTTACTTTATTTTCACTTATTATGCACAAATAAAAAAAAAAGTCAAGAATTCAATTTTCCGCAGTCCGGAATTGAACCAGGGTCACTGGTTTGGTAGAACACCACCACTACCTATAGGCTAACTCGCCACTTGAAAACTCACTGTCTAATATTCTACTTCAAAACACTACGGATTTAAAGGAGAAGCCGAAACACGTCTGCACACTGTGAAAGTCTGTGAACGACTGCCAAGGTTCACTACCTCTCCCACTGTCTAACTCGCCACTTGAAGAAACACTGTCTATTTTTTTTAGTAGAGAACACTATTGTTTTCAATTAAAAGCCGAAACACGTGCGCACTCTTTGAAAGTCTGTAAACGACTGTGGGTGTGAAGGCATAACACTGGCAGTAGGGTGGTCGTATGGCTAAAATGCAACTTGATCGTGATGATGACATCAGGAGGACGGAAAAGAGACTATGGATCATAAGCAACGACAATAATAGCGAAAAACAAACAAAATACTCCCCAGTTATCTGGACAGCCACCCTAGAAGTTTACAGAAACTTAATACCACCTGAGTTTCGAACTACACCACTCTGTCTTTCTCTCTGTCTCTTCCCCTTTCTACAAAACGCACGTGTTCTAAAAATTAGTATAAGGATATTCATATCTCCTTTAACACGTGCAAATTATAAAAAAAAAATTTCATATTGCTATTATTATATGCTATTATTATATATTATTCATAGTGCTATTATTCATAATAGCACCGGATTTTCACCCAACAAAATGATATTTGGGAGACAAGCCAATATACCGAGTAGATTCAGTAATTTAAAGTTTAAAACTACAATGGATTATGCACAGGAATTACAGCTAAAGTTAAAACGAATTGAATCAGAACCTAAGTGAAATTTGACAGTACTCGTATGAGAACCGAACCAAAAGACAGATATGATAAAACAAATTGGTTCTAAAATAAATGAAATGAAAATCGATTTCGTTCTAGTACAAAATGACAAGGGATAAATCAAGTGAAAAATATTTAGGTCCTTACAAAATTATCAAAATTTTGGTTAATTGTATCATAGTTAAACTTAAAAATAAAACTATGAAATATAACAAAGAGGAAAATTAAGCATTTCAACAACTGATTAGTTTTATTATTTACAGACTTTCGCTAGTAAAATGCATCATTTCTGTATAATGGGAAAACATACCACCACACGGAATTTATTACAAAGAACTAAGACAGAAAACGGGAAAGGTCTCTATAACTACGAATATTAACTTCAATCAAATAGAAGATCAGATAAACGTAATTTTTCGTTTCATGTTCAATTGAATGAGGACTGTTTACTAGAAATCCCTGAATGCGTGGAATTTATTAATAATACCAAAATGTAAATTTTAGCGTTAACAAAAAGTATAAGAATCATTTATCAATATTAGGAGTTGAAAGAAGATCTAAAAGAGGTCTCATAAATATAGTTGGTTCAGGTCTTAAAATGTTGTTCGGAACTTTAGATAGAGAAGACACTGAAGATTACGAGGAAGCAATGAGAGTTACCAAGAAAATAATAAATCATGTTCATATTGTAGCATAATAATAACTACGCTCCTATGTCTATGCAGCAAATTCCGAAGTGACTTTCCATTCTGGCAGAATTTTGGATCGAACTGTCCTTTCATTCGAGGTTCGTGTCTGGGACGAAGTCTCCACAGCTTATGTCAACGAAAGAGACGAATAATATCAGGGATAAAAGGGAATTATAACTGCAAGAATTATTTCTCTTGTTCCAGTGGTCGAAGAATTTGCTAGAAGTTTCTGGCTATCAGAAACTTCTGCTATATAAGGACAGATGGCGATCAAAAAAGGGACAGTTGGTTTAGAACCGTGGCGAAGAGATTGGAAAAGTGATAATGGGCGAAGTTGTAATTTGGTGATAAATTGAAAGTGGAGAGTAAACAAGAAAAAGTAATTAGTTTGGATTTGTGAATTAACTAATTGAAAGGAGATAAAGTGATTTGAGAGGAAAGAGACCTTATAAGAAAAGAATTTGCGAAGAATAGTATAGTGTGAACTTGAATTGTTCTATAGACTAGAAAATAAAGAAATAAATTTCACAGAATATCGTTTTATCTATTCGAGCCGTAGCTCGCATGTTACATTGGTGTCAGAAGCTGGGATAAAACTTATTCTGCGAATAACTATTTCCGTGGTGTGAAATTGCACAAGAAAAAAAAAAAAAAAAAAAAAAACCATTTCTGTGTTGAGTTAATTAGTTGCGCAAAATGGGTCGCAAATTGGGAAAACTAACTATAATTCAACTAAAGGCAGAACTCAGTAAGCGGAATCTCGACACAACTGGGGGAAAAGATGCCCTATTGATTCGTCTGGAAGAAGCAGTAACGCAGGAAGGTGAAAATCCGCATGACATAGAGTTTGACGTGGAAGAGGAACCAGCAAGTACAGTAGCCGACCCGGGTATAACAAGTCTGCTCCTGCAACTTAAGTTAATCATGGACGAACAAAAGAAAGCAATAGAAGATCAAAGTCATAAGCTCGATGACCAAAAGAATTCTATAGAACTTAAGCTGGACGAACACAAGAAAGCAATGGACGACCAGAAGAATTCTCTAGAACTTAAGCTGGATGAACAAAAGAATTCTCTAGATGCTCTGGAAAGTAAACTTGATGAAAAGTCGAAACCAGATTCGATGAAAATTTTGAGAAACATGAAACTCAGTTCGGGAAGATAGAGACTCAGTTTGAAAAAGTGGATACGCAATTCGAGATAGTAGGAAAGCAAGTCGAAAATCTTGCTAAGGAGCTCAGCAACGTGAAGAGACAGAAAGCACGGGAATATTCCACTGACGGTCTGAGAAGAAAGGAGATGCAGCCTCCTATCTTCGATGGTCAAACATCATGGCCAATTTATAAAAGGCAATTTGAAGCGGCCGCAATGACCAATAGCTGGGACGATGAAGAGAAGTCCATTGCACTCACACTTGCACTGAGGGGTCCAGCTGCGGAGCTCTTGCAGACCATTCCGGAAGATAAACAGCAGAACTACGATTCTCTGGTTCAGGCTATCGAGATGCGGTTTGGGGATGAACACATCCAGCAGGTGTACAGGGTTCAGCTGCGTAGTCGAGTCCAGAAAAGGGGGGAAACGCTCCAACAGTTGCAAGCGGATATAGAGCGACTAGCCCATCTTTCATACCCTAAAGCCGGTGAGGAGCTTATCAACGAAATGGCGGTGGAAGCTTTTATTCAGGCCATAGAGGACAGACAACTGCAAATGGCTGTAAGGATGGCTGAAAAGCGAACACTCCCCGAGGCATTGGCATTCGCTTTGTCAATGAAGGCTGCGGACCAAGCATACCAGGGAATACACCGTGTCAGGGAAATGTCCGTCGTGGAATGCTCATGCCAGAGAACAGCCGTCAAAGCTCGCGGAAGTCAAATCCGTTGCTGGAATTGCAACCAAACCGGACACCTACAACGGCAGTGCAGAAGTGCACCTAGACGAGGAAATTGTCCACATTGCGGAAGTAGGAGAAGCAGAGAGGAAGCATCCTGTCGGTCAGACTTCCCAAAACCAGCAGTCGGGAGATGCGTAAGGACCAACTTCGCGGGGCAGAAGTTGGTTACTGGAATCGAGGCCCCCAGGACCACCATTCAAGTTTCGCAAACCAAACGGGGTAACAAGAGCCTGACAGTGGAGGCACTAATCAACGAGAAGAAGTGCGTAGCCACCATCGACACAGGTGCCACTGCCTCCATTGTAAGAAGAGATATCGTCAAAAGCTCCTGGCTGCACAACACCAACAGCTACTGCCTGAAGACTGCAACAGGCAGGACTGACGTTCTCCCATGCGTTTCTGGTGGCAGATATATGCGACGAGTGCATCATCGGAGTAGACTTCATGAAAGCAAATGAAGTAATCTTGGACATCGGGATGCAAGTACTGAGGTATCGAAATGTGGAGATTCCGATGGTGTACGGAAATGAGAATGCCGTAACTCTCAGGACAGTCATCAGCAAAGACGAAGTTTTGCCGCCGTCTTCAGAGACAATCATTTGGACGAAGCTGGAAGGTGATCTTGGGAGCCACCGATTCTACATAGTAGAACCAGACCCAGAGAAGAATTCTCAAGACTACATCGTGGGAAAGACGTTAGTCGAACCAAAGAACACCATGGTTCCTGTGAGGGTTTTGAACGCAAGACCACACACTGTCAAACTAAGGCGAGGGGAGGTGACTGGAAAATGCACGCCGATTACCGCCGTCGCAACAATATCTGAACGTGATGCTCCAAAACCTCTCCCATCACCTTGGACAGCGGAAACGAGAGAGACGATTCTCCAGTCCAGTGAGCTGAATCAGGAGCAGCGAACTATGGCAGAGAATCTTATCAATGAGTACGCTGATGTATTTGCCTCACAGGACGGAGAATACGGCCGAACACACCTGGTACAACATCGAATAGACACTGGTGATACTAGACCAATTCGTCAGCCTGCTAGGCGCCTTCCATTGGCAAAGCAGGCAGAAGTTGCAGAGATGGTGTCGGCAATGGAGAAAGAAGGTCTGATTGAAAGTTCCAAAAGTCCGTGGGCATCACCGGTTGTACTGGTTAAGAAGAAAGATGGCAGCACGCGGTTCTGCGTGGACTATCGGCAGCTCAATTACGTCACCAAGAAAGACAGCTACCATCTGCCACGGATTGACGACACGCTAGACACACTATCAGGAGCCCGATGGTTTTCCACTCTCGACTTGAAGAGTGGCTACTGGCAGGTACAGATCCATCCAGAAGACCGGGAGAAAACCGCCTTCACCGCAGGAAATGGGCTATGGCAATTCACGGTAATGCCATTCGGGCTGTGCAATGCTCCGGCGACTTTCGAGCGATTGATGGAATGTGTCCTGCAAGGGTTAACATGGAAAACCTGTTTGGTATACTTGGATGATGTCATCGTCGTAGGAAAAACGTTTGCGCAACACCGAGACAATCTAAGGGATGTGTTTCAAAGGCTTCGAAGTGCCCACCTGAAGCTCAACCCCAAGAAGTGCGCCCTGTTTAGAGCGGAAGTCAAGTACCTGGGACACATAATTTCAGCGAAAGGAGTGAGAACCGATCCGGAGAAGGTCGAAGCGGTGAAAAACTGGCCAGTCCCCAAAGACAAACACCAACTAAGGAGCTTCCTGGGCCTAGCCACCTACTACAGACGGTTCGTGAAGGATTTTGCCGGGATCGCAAAGAACCTGCACCAGTTGACGGAAAAGGGAAAACAATTCAAATGGTCAATTGAGTGCGAGAAGAGCTTCAAGGCACTTAAACAACGGCTATGCGATGCCCCGATACTGGCTTACCCCACTCCCGGGGAAACGTTCGTTGTGGATGCAGATGCTAGTAATGTCGGGGTAGGAGCCGTACTCTCCCAGGTGCATGACGGCCAAGAGAAGGTGGTTGCGTACTTCAGCAAGGTGCTCTCTAAGCCAGAAAGGAACTACTGCGTGACAAGGCGGGAACTTCTAGCTTTGATCTTGGCTACGAAGCATTTTCACAAATACCTCTACGGGAGGAAGTTCGTTCTTCGCACAGACCATGCAGCCTTAAAATGGCTATTACAGTTCAAGAGTCCTGAGGGTCAGGTCGCAAGATGGATCGAAAGGCTGCAAATCTACGACTACGAAATACAGCATCGTAAAGGAAGGCTCCACTCTAATGCGGATGCACTGTCCCGGAGACCATGCAGAACGGATTGTAAACATTGTGCGCGTCAGGAAGAACGGGAGCTGGTTTCCATCCAAAGAATGAGAGCCGAACCTATCGCCGGCTGGAGCGTAGATGAGATCCGGAGCGCTCAGAAGGAAGACCCGGATATCGAGCCGATTCTGGCCTGGAAGGAGAACATGGAGAAACCGGATCATCAGGACATCTCTCACAGAAGCCCGACCTTAAAGGCATATTTTGCGCAGTGGGACTCCCTCCATGTCCAAGAAGGTGTTCTGAGAAGAAAATGGGAATCCTCCGACGGAAAGTCGTTTGTAATGCAGCTTGTCCTACCGCGGACGAGGGTCAAGGAGGTGTTACAGGAAATGCATGGCGGGGCGACCGGAGGCCACTTGGGAGTGAATAAGACGCTAGAAAAGGTACGAGAACGTTTTTATTGGTTAAAAGCGAAGGAAGATATCGAAGACTGGTGCTGAAAATGCGACGTGTGTGCAGCTAGCAAGGGTCCGAGAATCAAAACTCGAGGTAAGATGCACCAATACAACGTGGGAGCACCTTTCGAACGAATCGCCATTGACATCGCAGGGCCCTTTCCGGAAACCGACAATGGTAATCGGTATATACTCGTAGTGATGAACTACTTCAGTAAGTGGCCGGAAGCGTTTCCGATTCCTAACCAGGAAGCCAGAACCGTGGCGGAGCAGATCGTCTACAATTGGGTTAGCAGATTCGGTGTGCCTTTGGAATTGCATTCTGACCAAGGGCGGAACTTCGAGTCAAGAATCTTCCGAGAGATGTGTCAACTACTCGGAATCAAAAAGACAAGGACAACCCCGCTTCATCCACAGTCAGACGGTATGGTGGAGCGTTTCAATAGGACTTTGGACGAACATCTCTCGAAGGTCGTAGGTGACTACCAACGGGATTGGGACCGGCAGATCCCCTTGTTTTTGATGGCCTATAGAAGTGCCGTGCATAGCACTACTCGACATACGCCGTTCGAAATCTTATTTGGTGGAATAGCTCGTTTACCCAGTGAGGTGAAATTTGGATCTCCTACCAATGAGCCCAGAAATGAAGAAGAGTACGTGGCGGACCTTAGGGAAAGGTTTAGGGACATACACCAAAGGACCAGAAGCCAGATTAAGATGACGAGCGACCGCATGAAGACCAGGTATGATGCCAAGGCAACAACGTCAGGATTCCAGGAAGGAGATCTGGTGTGGCTGTATAATCCCCATCGCCAAAAGGGGAAATCACCTAAATTACAGCGGAACTGGGAAGGTCCCTACAGAATAGTAACCCGCATCAACGATGTTGTCTACCGCATCCAGCGAGGACCAAGGGCCAAAATGAAAGTGGTTCATGTGGACCGACTGAGTCGATACAATGGCCGAAATGAGGATGCACTTGTTCGGGACGAACACGTCTAAGAGGGGACAGTGTAGCTAATAATAACTACGCTCCCTAAAAGTATGATGCAACAAATTCATTCTGGCAGAATTTTGGTCCGAACTGTCCTTTCATTCGAGGTTCGTGTCTGGGACGAAGTCTCCACAGCTCATGTCAACGAAAGAGACGAATAATATCAGGGATAAAAGGGAATTATAACTGCAAGAATTATTTCTCTTGTTCCAGTGGTCGAAGAATTTGCTAGAAGTTTCTGGCTATCAGAAACTCCAGAGGATTCTTGCTTGAATATAAAATTAAATAAAATTAAATGATATAAATGTAGAAAACATCAATATACCTAAAATAAAACTTAAAGATCTAAAGGAATTGCGAGATTTAACTATATAAATTAGAAATCAAGGGAATTATATCACAGGAAAAATTAAAAATATACAACCTCATGTCCAAGCTGCAATGTTAGGAACAGGTGGAATACTCATTATTGCAATTTCAACTTATTTTATTTTAAAATTAACGATAATAAATGAAATAACCATTTTTCGAAACTGTTTCAAAGGAAAAACAATAACCCAATAATAGAACGAGACAAAATTGTTCATTATTATGATAAGAACAAAGGTAAAATTGTTGTAAAGAGACCTAGTTATAACGTTTTCAAAGTTGATATTTTGAAATAGAAGAAAATTAAAAGATTGTTCAATAAAATACACAAGTTATGTAAAATATTACTTTATTATACGAAATTGTTTAGTACATATTGTATATATTGTAAACAATGATTTGTCAAATGCATTGTCTACTTTTTATTTTGTCCGTCCGTAGAAAAATGAATGACCACATACAGCGCGTGTGATCTCATATACAAAGTTGATTATTTTTGCTTATCATTTGTTTGCAGGAATTTGCTGACTCCAATGTTTTTTCCTATCTCACATGCATGGCTCCAAACTACAGTCGGAATTAAGACGTGAACAAAAAATCTTCAACAAATATTTATTAGAAGAATTCTATTATTTTCAGGCTTCGCCACAAAAACAGGTGGCGTCCTGTCTCTTGTAGACTTTTCTTTAACAGCTTGGTTGTCCTTTTTTGACCTTTCTGTTAAGATTCCCACATTATTTTTCACATCTTGCACATACATATAAATATGTTGCACATAACTCATATCATATTTTTCCCACATTGCACATCAGCACATTCTTACATTATCAAAACTCATGTGAATTTTATTACTCCGATTCCAATTGTAAGCTGCGCGGCGTAAGCTTTTTCCCACAATAAAGGTATTCCCACATTCATGCAATATCAGCTTACGTCACGACATCGGGGAAATTGGCAGAAATATGAATACCTAAATTTGTATGCACATTCTATCGTTTCAGTTTTTTTTGTACATAGTTAGCTATAAGTAAAATTTGTAAAGAAGGTAAATATAAGGTAAACATAAAATCATTATTGTTAAGCAGGGAATTGAGTCTGTTTTCATTTTATCTGTGTTGTATTGCTTTACGTGCCGTGCAACTCGCAACATTTCGATCAAAGTTTATGTGCCTTCGTTCGAAAAAAAGAATAAAAGCATTCTTAACATTTGGTGACACCAACTTGATTTCAACAACTCAATTCCCTTAATACATTATTGTTATATATTGTCTACCCCCCACCAGGGGTAACGAACAAATATATACAATATAAAAGCGTTGCCAGGGCTGTAACACTGGTAAAGTACAACACACTTTACAATTTAAACATAATAGCGTTACCAGGGCTATAACACTGGTAGAACATCCCATCATCTCAGCAGGGGTCTACGGGCCAAGATATACAACGGTTTGGGGGACACTATAAGAAAGGTGGTTCCGCCAGGGAAACATTGGACCACCTTCAAAAAAAGGTTCTCCAACTAGAGGTACTGGTAGACAAATTTGTCCGAACCGATGACGAAATTCGCACAAAGTTTGGAACAAGCTTAGATCACCCATACTTTAGTCAAAACTACTACGAAGGCATAATTGCTATTATAGATGAGGCTAAAAATGATATTATGGGGAGAATTCAAACATGGACAAAAGCACCCATGCGCCAATCCGAAGATGAAGGAGCTGCAGTCCCAGAGCAACTGGAAAAGCAAATGGGACAAGGCAACAGTACTGATTCTAGGCAACAAACCGAGAGGGAATACGATCAAGGAAATTCCGACCGATGTATTGGGGGAGCTCACACAGCAGGCAATGATCCACTCATAGGTCAAGGCGTCATTCCCAAAAGGGAATATCAAACATGATCTCAGTCCTTTTGATACCAATGAAGCAGAACCCACTCCCAAATGCTCGAATGAGCTCTCCGCACCAATAAGAAAACAAACTACATAAATCTGTACACTACGGAAGACATTAGATGTGCTAATAAAAAAACAAATCTCCACTCGCAGCAATACTATGACATCAAAATTAGAGCGATGGGACAACATTGGTTATCTGTGCTGCGTTTCCACAACAAGATATGAGATCTAATAGAAGAGCAGAACCCAGCAATCTACGATATGGGGCATTACTTCATGATAGAGGAGGAGGTACAAGGTGCGCTAATTGAACTACATGCTCTGTCAAAAAGGATTGGTGTACATCCTTTACCGACACAACAAGCACCACAACCCTTCAGTAAGCAGGCAGCAAAATTGCCCAAAATAATGTTGCCTAAATTCGACGGCGACCAATTAAAATGGATTCCGTTTCGTGAGCTATATACAAAACTGATACACAATTAAGTAATACCACAATGCCAAAAAATTTCGCACTTCAAAACAACGCTTACTGGGGAGCCGGAAAAATTAATTCGGCACTTTTCAACTTCCGACGCCAACTACACTGCCGCCTGGAAAATAATAACAGATATGTATGAAAATACCCGCCTTCTGGTGGCAGCATCACTAAATAAATTAATGAGTCTGCAAGATCTCGGATTAGATTCAACAAATTGGGACCCTCTTTTATTATGTATGCTACCAAAGAGATTAGATCGAAGTACTCATGCTCTTTGGGAACAATCGTTGCAGCAGCCGAAATAACTACCTTTTTAAAGCAGTTCCTTGCGTTCTTAGAATTACGTTTTCAGTCATTAGAAGCTCTAGGAACAAAGTAATACAAGGCTACCTCGGAGGATCATCATAAAAGGCAATGGAATTCAAGATCTTCAGCCACGATTACCTCATCAGGGTTAGCTTGCATATCTTGTAAAGGGGAACATCAAGTTTTTGCGCCTAAGCCCAAGAAATCGCATTAACCTGGCACAGAAGTTAAAATGCTGCAAAAACTGTCTTAAAACAGGGCACAACACGAATGATTGCCTATCCAGATCATGCACGAAATGCCAGAAAAAACATAACACTCTCCTTCACATAGAAGGACCACCCAAGGAATCACTGACCACAAAGGAGCCGACTAATTTGACAGGTTCCTGTAATTCCGCAGCAAAATTGTCTTCTTACACAAACAGCGCTCATCAGGAAAACACGAGCATCCTTCTTAGTAAGGCAATTGTCCAGTTGAAAGATCGCACTGGAAGGAAGGTCGATTGCAGGGCTTTTTTTTTTTTTTTTTTTTATAATTCGCGCGCGCCAAAAGGAATATGAATACCTTTATACTGTTACAGGGCACGGGCTTTTAAGGAAAGGGAGAAGAAGAACAGAGGAGAAGCCTATGCACGTTGGCTTTAAATGTTTGAAGGTTGTAGTGATGGGGAAATACAGAGCTTGGTAGATCATTCCACATTCGTGTCTTTCGGCTTATAAACGAATCCCTATATTTAACAGTACGACCGAAGTTAGGCTTTAGGGTGAACTGATGTGCATTCGAAGCATGTCGCGTATTGCGGGTGAAGTTTTGAAGGGGAGGAATGCAGCTGGCTATTTCGCTGGAGCATTTTTTATTAAAAAAACGATAAAACAGGGAGAGACAGGAGACATTTCTCCGATGTTCTAGTGAATGAATGGAATTCACAATGTCTCTATCACCTATAAGATTTAACGCGCGATTTTGTACCCTATCAAGAATGTGCAGAACGGTCTTGGGTGCACCAGACCAGATATGGGCGTTATATTCCAGCTTAGGGCGAATGAAAGCCTTATAAATTGAGGCCAGATCAGACGGGGTAAAATATTTCTTGCACCGTTTAAGGAATCCTAGACATTTTGCAGCATTTCTGGCGACCTCGAATATGTGATCGTTCCATCGAAGATGGTTATTAATACACATACCGAGAATGGCAAGTCTTTCGGTTTCAATGATGCAAGTACCATCCATGGATAATGGTTGAGGGTTTTGGTTTCGCTTGAGAGACAGAAGACAGCATTGTGTTTTGGAAGCATTAAATTCCACTCTGTTGGTTGAACCCCATTTAATTATGCTGTCCAGGTCGGAATTTAATGTGTTTAACATACGTTGCCGTTCCCCTTCTACGGCCGAAGAGCAAGGACGTGAGTTAGGGAACGAATATGAAAAACTGAGGGTACTGTCATCAGCGAAGGAATGGATTGGATTAGAAGTTGCAGACAAGAGATCATTTATAAAAATAAGAAAGAGAGTCGGAGACAAAACAGAGCCTTGGGGAACACCAGCATTTATTTGGTGAATTGCAGACTTGAAGCCGTCCAAAACAACTTGTATTGAACGCCCCGAAAGGTAATTTCTAATCCATTGAAGAAGAGACTCAACGACGTCATATGCACGCATTTTCGACAAAAGAGCCTGATGCCAAACTCTGTCAAATGCCTTTGAAATATCAAGCGCAACCATCTTGGTTTCGCCGAAGTGATGGAGAGATTGGTTCCACTTCTCGGTGAGATATGCCATCAAATCACCAGTGGATCTGTTGCTACGAAAACCATACTGCCGGTCATTAAGGAGTTTCGTGAATCGAGATATTTCATAAGCTGACGATTTATCAGCGTTTCCATGACCTTGGAAAGAAGGGACGTAAGTGCAATGGGTCGGTAATTGGACGGGGAGGAAGATTCGCCTTTTTTGGGGACGGGCTGGACAAATGCTGTTTTCCATCTACTCGGAAAGAGCCCTGAAAAGTAGGATAGACAGAAAAGCTTACGCAGAGGTTTTGCCAGCGTAGAAGAACACCTCTTCAGAACTATGGGGGGGATACCATCTGGACCAGCGGATTTGTGTATGTTAAGACCTTTGAGTACTCCTGCAACTGTACGAGTGCGAAAGTGGACTTGTCCCATGGAAAATTTGACGCTCTCAAATACAGGTGGAGACGAAGCATTATCTGGCAGCGTGGAGTTCGCTGCAAAGTGAGCAGCAAGCAGATTAGCTTCGTCTAAGGAGCTGACAGCTGGAATGTCATTGTAAATGAGCGTGGGGATGGCAGACGAGGCAGAATTTTTAATATTTTTGACGAATGACCAAAAATTTTTACTACCTTTGGGACATTGTAGGATTTTTTGCCCCAATTTTTGGTTATATAAGAATTTTACACGTCGAATGTGGGCATTGCAGTCTTTTCTGGCTTGTTTAAACTTCTTTCGGTTTTCCTCAGATTTGTTGGCTTTATAAGACCGAAAACTTACTTCTTTCAACCTGATAGACTCTTTACAGCTCTGGTCAAACCACGAGTTTGCCTTAGGTTTAATGCTCTTTATTCTGTTAGGAATAAAGTCATTCATACCTAAGAGTATGGTGTTAGTGATCATATCAGCAGCGGCATCCACGTCGCTATCGAGGAAGCATAGCGACCAGTTAAAACTCCTAAAGAAGCTATTGAGGCCGCTCCAGTTGGCTTTCTCGTATTGCCATACTTTTCTTTTAGGAGTTTTTTCTTTAACTGAGTGGTCGAAGTACGAGAATTTAGCTGATACAATATTATGGTCAGACCGACCTAGAGGCGCTAAAACGTCAATAGTGTATTTATCAGGGTGCGAAGTAAGAAACAAGTCCAAAGTGTTGGCGGAATGACTTTCAATGTCCGGTATACGTGTAGGCTCATTTACAAGCTGAGTCAAATTGTTTACCTCAGTGAAAAGTTCAACATACCTTCCTTCGGGTGTTGTCTGTCCAGAATATTGAAGCCAATCCGAATTGTGTATATTGAAATCGCCCGCAATGACGATTTCAGAATGAGGGTACAAGGAGACAATTCGAGTGATGGAATCGGACAGTGCATCAAATTCGTCAAAAGTTGAGTTGCTGTCCGCACTAGGGCTTCTATAAATAAAGCAGTAGTGAATTATTTGCTTACGGACGGTGAATTTTAGCCATATGAAATTAAATTCCGGGTTGGAACAGTGGCCATACTGTGGTGGAACTTGGTAAGCAATATCACTACGGACGTAAATGGCGAGGCAGGGCTCTACTAGATTCTGGATCACAGATCAATCTAATAACAGAAGGTTTGGCGAAGACATTATGGTTACATGAAACTCCTGATGAAACATGCATTGAAGGTATAGGTTAGCGAAAACAGGAATCTTATCGAAGAGTGAGTCCAGAGGTACACTCCAAAATCAACGGTTTCTCCGCCAGAATTGAAGCACATACATTGCCAAAAATTATTTCGCCTCAGCCGTCACGACCAATTAAGATCTCAAAATGGCCGATTCCCAAAAACATTGTCCTTGCTGATCCACAATTCAATCAACCTGGTCAAATAGACATGCTCATCGGAGCAGAAATGTTTTATTCAACGTTAGCTGTTGGACAAATAAAGCTAACAAGCGACCTCCCGCTACTACAAAACACTGTATTTGGTTGGACAATCGCAGGGAAGGTATCAACAAATGGTAGCAAGTCAAAAGCAGCATTGTGTGGAATATGCAGTGACGATGAGGCTCTCAATCATCAAATTGAAAAATTTTGGCATTTGGAAGAGGCTCCAGCAACCACACGTAATCTCACATTGGCCGAACAACGATGTGAAACACATTTTAATCAAACAACAAAGAAAACTAACAATGGGAGATTCGTCGTCAGCCTGCCATTTATCAACAATCCCAGTCAATTGGGTGAATCCAAGGACATCGCTTATCAACGGCTGTTATCACTAGAAAGGAAGCTTTCGAAGCACAAAGACCTTAAATTGCAATATTTACAATTCATGAAGGAATACCGTGAATTGGGGCATATGGATGAGATCAATTTCAACAAAATTACTTCACCGTATTATTTCCTACCTCACCACGGGCTTCTTAAACCAGATAGCAGTACCACAAAACTTAGAGTTCTGTTTCATGGTTCTGCCAAAACATCGTCAAACATATCTCTTAATAACATTCTTGCAACAGGTCCAACGGTGCAAGATGGCATTTTCTCTATTCTAATACGTTTTAGAATACCCCGATACGAATTCATTGCCGATGTCGAAAAGATATACAGACAAATCCATGTTAATGAAGCTGACAGAAAATACCATCTCATTTGGTGGAGAGATGATCCAAGCGAAAAGGTGAAATGTTTTCAACTCAACACAGTTACTTATGGCACTACAACTGCATCTTACCTCGCAACTAAGTGTCTACAAATACCAGCGGATGAGCAGGAAGCCATCTACCCTTTGTGTTCCCAAACGTTGGGCCGAGACTTCTACGTAGATGATGTTCTTTTGGGTTCAGATAGCCTTCAATCTACCATTGAAACACAACAATAATTACGAAAAATGCTACACACTGCAGGCTTTAAATTACGGAAGTGGTGTGCAAACCATCCTAGGCTTATTGACGGCATTTCTGAGGAAGACAGGGAAATACAACTAAATTTTGAAGTGGACTCAGAGAGCACATAAAAACTATTGGTGACTTAAAAGCTTTAAGCAGCATGAGAATCCCTATTCACGTTTTGACACATCGGAATGCAAAATATGTACAATTAAATAGATTTGTGTCTATGTTAGAACAGTGGATAGAGATAATATAATAGCAGTTAGATTACTTTGCGCCAAGTCAAGGGTTGCGCCAACTGAAAAGCAATCGAGCAAAGGGCCAACGGTCAAGCAAATAACAATACCAAGACTTGAATTGTGCGCAGCTAAGCTAGCCGCAGAGCTAGGGCACCTAATCAAAAAGGACCTGGACATAAGACTTAATCCAATGTATTTCTGTTTAGATTTAAAAATTGTGCTAGCATGGATAAACTCATCAGCATCCTCGTGTCAAGTTTTCGTAGCAAATCGTGTCACAGCCATTCAAAATCTTACTACGCCCGAGCAATGACGTCATGTACCATCTAAAGATAATCCAATTTCAAGAGGCTTAGCACCAGAAAAATTAGCGTTTGCCACTCTTTGGGTTTCCGGCCCGAAATTTCTTCATGGCTCTGAGAGTATCTGGCCACCACCCCATTTAAGCAACAATACTGATTACCAGCAAGAACGAAAAAAGGTAGCATTACCGGCAGCGCTAGAAAACTCCACTCATTTTCTGGAAAATATTAACCACAAAAACTCGTTCAGCGCATTGTGGCGTACATGCTGAGATTCATCAACGGAATAAAGATTAATGGGCAAAAGGCACCGTCCACCATTACGGTAACCACATCAGAATTAGACGAGGCATTAGCTGTAATTACTAGACATATGCAAGAAAAATGTTTTGAAGAGGATATTAAACTTCTGCGAATTCATGGTGAAGTACACAAAAATAGTTCGGTATGCAGCCTTGCCCCATTCATAGGGGATAAGGGTCTAATAGGGGTAGGAGGAAGATTAGAATCATCACTTCTTACATTTGAAAGCAAACATCCTTTACTTACTGCTTTATGATCAAAAACTAACAAAGCTACTTTTAAAAGGCATCTACGAAGAGAATCATCATGTTGGACCCCAAACGTTTCTATCAATTGCCCGACAACAATTTTGGCCAGTTAAAGGAAAAACTTTAGCTCGGTCGATTGTCAGCAAGTGTTTCAAGTGCACCAAAGTGAATATAAAATTGTTCACTCAGTTCATGGGAGACATACCAGCACACCGGGTACAGCCAGCCAGGCCATTTGTCAACTCTGGTGTGGACTTTTGTGGTCCCATATGGACCCATTACAAAACAAGAGGGAAAATTCCACAAAAATCATACATAGCAGTGTTCTGCTGCTTCTCCACAAAGGCAGTACATTTAGAAGTTGTCAGTGATCTCACCACCGAAGGATTTATTGGAGCACTCAAACGATTTATGGGAAGACGTGGGCGCTGCCGGAACAATTATTGTGACAATGCTACATACTTTGTCGGCGCAAAAAACCAATTAGAGAAATTGAAGTTCTTACTGGAGTCCAACAATTCAAAGGACAAAATAAAGGCGAATTGCAGCTCAACAGGAACTGATTTTCATTTTATACCTCCCAGGTCACCACACTTTGGTGGATTATGGGAGGCTGCAGTGTAGTCAACCAAAAATTTACTTCGACAGACAATTGCCTCTACATCACTAACATATGAGGAATTAGAAACAGTAATCATAGAAATAGAAGCTATACTTAATTCGCGCCCTATCACACCTATAACTTCTGATCCCAATGATTTGACAGCTTTAACACCAGGACACTTTCTCACCCTCTAACGAGCACTATAAACTCATCAGCAGGGCAATCAAGGGCAACCGCATTAACTCGTTGAAAATTGGTTAAACATTTTAAGGAAGAATTCTGGCGTCGTTGGCCTCTGGAGTATCTAAATCAACTACAGTATAGATATAAATGGAAAACTCGTTGCAAAAACATTTAACCTGGTACCATGGTAACCCCCGTTGAAGTGGCAATTAGGTCGAATCGTCAATATAATAAAGGGAGACGGTCTTGTACCAGTAGCAGATGTGCGTGTAGCTGACGAAAGAGGCAAGGCGTCAACAATTAGGCGAGCAATACATATACTAGCTGCATTGCCTGTCGAAGACAGCTCGGCCTCGGATACTCTACCAAATCATACCTCAACCTCATCTCATGTTGAAGGCACCGACCAAAGGGGGACCATTTAAAAAACGTGTTTTTTCCCAAATTCCAAAATCACCTCCGCAAAAACGCCAAGAACTCTCTCTGGGGTCAGCAATTTTATCAGCATTACCAGTTTGTCTTATCTTGCCAAGTGGACAAGCCACACCTGCACAGATACACCCGTTCAAGTCTCATCCTGGGATTGAGAGTCTTGGGCTAGCAAGCATCGTATCCAGCGAATGGAATTTGGTGATTTATTATGATATGCAGCCAGTTTTCTCTGAATTTGGAACACTCAAGAACTTCAGCCAAGTCCTAGGAGTAATATGTAATCGATTGGATGACAAAACAAATTGCAGCAAGAGCACAAGCCACTTCGAATATCTCCTAAACGAACTCGACACAAGAAATGCTCTACTGCGACCCGCACAGCACTCCAGAAATAAAAGAGGTGCTCTGAATATCATATGAAACATCGCCAATGAATTGCTTGGAGTTTTGGATTCCGAATATGCCAAGAACATGGAAAGTACTATCGATAACGTGCAAGAAAACGAAGACCATCTTTTCCATCTTATTCAAAACCAAACCTCACTATTGGATGCTACATACAATATGATTAAGCAGAACCAAGAAGATTTCGACGAGCAATTTAGAACATGGCAGAATCATATAAACAAGTTAACAACAGAAATAAACGGCCTACGGCGAGAATATTATCAACAAAAGCTCTCCAACCTATACACCTCCATTATGATGCAGACAAGGCTAACGGCATCCAACTTCCAGCGCATTCAAGGCTCTATTTTGGATGTTCTAATAGACACTCACACGGCAGGATTAATCCATAATTAATAGCTCCTGAGCAATTAAAGTCAGAACTTCCCAGAGTCAAGAAGCATTTAACACCACGCTTCAGAATACCTATAGAAGGAGAAGACATCCTACAAATTTATCAGCTTATGTCAATCGAAGGAAGACCTACCGAAAAATACATTATATTTAAGCTACAAATACCATTACTAACTATGGAGGATTTTGAACTGTTCAACGTTATTCCGATCCCAACCTTATTGAATAACACCTTTTTTGCAATACAATCAGCAAGCCCATATTTGATTGTAAATCTACACCGGGATCAATACCCTCTTGATAAGTACGAACTGCAAACATGCATTTCCACAACAACAGGCAGCTACATATGCAAGCAATTAAGGCCAATTTATAGGAAAGAATCTAGTGTGAGCAATTGCGAAATCGATCTCCTTAACCATTTGCCACAATCGCCGACCTGCAAAATTAGTGGGCGAGGGCCCTTACTGGATGCAGCTACACATACCAAATCACTGAATATATGCTCTGAGGCAAAACGTCATAGCAAACGTTGTTTGTGATGAGAATGTCAATCAAATCAGCATCGAGGGATCGGGCATCCTTAGTCTGCGTGATGAATGCTCCATCAACCTTGACCTAATAACCATCCAAGGGCACAGCATAATTCCAACTAAGGCCAGATCATCGTATATACCGATCCACAATTTGACCTCGATTAACATTCCCGAGCGTGAGGCTGATACGTCACTAGCAGCATTCGAGTTTAAGCCTGAAATTGAACAAATAAATATCTTGAAAAAGAAACTCCAAGAAGTATACGACGATGGACCCATCCAATTGAAACACAGACACCACTCCACAGTAGGATATATCTCTCTAACTCAGGCTATCGGCGTTAGCGGTTACTTACTCTGGAGATGTATAGTTAGCCGGCGTTCCAAGACGTCGTCAATTGCATCACCCGTTCTCAATAACAGCAATGAATCTCCACGACGAAGATAAAGCAGCGTTTTCAAGATACCAATAAATGGTTGAATACAGCATTCAACGGGGGGAGAATGTTAAGATTCCCACATTATTTTGCACATCTTGCACATACATATAAATATATTGCACATAATTCTAAAAACGTAACTTTCCCATATTGCACATTGCACATTGCACATCAGCACGTTCTTACATTTGAATTTTATTCCTTCGTTTCCAATTGTAAGCTTTTTTCCACAATAAAGGTATTCCCACATTCATGCGATATCAGCTTACGTCGCGACATCGAGGAAATCGGCAGAAATATGAATACATATGATACATTCTATCGTTTAAGTTTTATTGTACATAGTTAGCTATAAGTCAAAATTGTTTAAAAATTGTCTTAAGGTAAAAATAAATTCATTAGTGTTAAAGCAGGGAATTGAGTCTGTTTGCATTTTCATTCTATGTTGTATAGGTTTACGTGCCCGTGCAACTCTTCACATTCGATCAAGGTTTATGTGCCTTAGTTCGAAAAAGAATTCTTAAAAAGTATTTCAGTCTTACTGGGCAAGAGTACCCTGACTCAGATATAATATTCCATTCCCATGATTGTGAAAGCCATGACCTGTTAAACAACCGATGCAGTTTCCAAAATGGTCTAACTTTCAATAGAAGCGCTGACGGCAGTATTAATTGCTTCAAAATTGAAAGTGTAGATAGTTTTGAATATCTTGGTGTTACTATTGACCAAAATTTGAACTGGTCTAAGCACATTTCTTTTTTGAAAAAAATATCTACTTTCTTCTACTCGTTGACTTTTTCGCTTTAGGAAGTATTGCTCTTCTAGCACTATGGAAATGGTCTATTATGGATTATTCTATTCGAGATTGCAATATGGACTTTGTAGTTAGGGTGGCGCTTATTTTAGTAAGCTACAACAACTGACTGTCACTCAAAAATCTGCTATACGAAAAGTTTGTAGCTCGCGCCGTTCAGCACATACTATGGACCTGTTTAGGACCTTGAAAATTCTTCCTTTGCGACATTTATTTTATTTTAAAGTTCTGAAGGCCTTTTTCATGAGAGACGTGTATTTGGAAAGCCCGATTTCTTACTTACGCAGCTTACGTAGCTATTCGAATTTTGTTGTAAATATTCCCGTTTTTCGTACTACAAGTTACAGAAACTCTTACTCCATTGTCTCATGCAAATTATTTAACACTTTGTCCTTGGAAATTCGATCCACAAGAAATTTCTACGCATTTAAAAAAGCAACGAAATCGTAGCTTCTTGGTTTTAACCATCATGAAATCGAGAATCTGTTGCGTTACACAGCATAAAAAAAAATTATTTGCCCATTTGCTTTATTTGCTGTATTATTATATGTATGTATATTAATATTATAGCTATATATAGCTATAATATTATTTGAATTTATACTTTTTTAATTTTTTAATTTTTTAATTATGATTAAAGATTACTTTCATTTTCTCAATTGCTGAATTTTGTTTTATATACATCTTAACTTATTATCATCTCTATCCTTTTCTTTTTATCTACCTTTGTACACCCCACACAAAGTTAATATTTTTAAATGTGGCTTCACCTCTATTTTTATTAAATATAGATGCCACTAACTATTTTGTATGTATTAACTCATTGAAATATTGTATGTAAAATTGTAAACTAACTTTTTATGCATATATGAATAAAGAAAAATTGAATTGAATTGAATGAGTAGTTAGACGAGCCGATACATTGGCTCCACCAATACCTCCGCGCAGATCAGCCGCACCGGTACCCGCTCCTAGGAATCTATTCTTCCCGGAATTGGCCCACATTCCACAAATCACATTGGTCAAGCCACCACCACTGCCTCCAAAACAAAATTATTCTTACCCTCCAAGACAAAATTATTCTTATGCTCCAAGACAGAAATACCAACACAATCAGAACCGAATAAATCAATTTGGCAATTCCAGGAATATGCCACCCAAACTACAGCCAAAGCCTGAGCCCATGGATGCAGAAACTATCAGAATCGACCGAAGCATCAGTCCTATGTTCAGAAACGACAGAATTCGCAGCAGATTCATTCCCCTCAATATCCAACAAAAGCCCAACGCCTTTACCATATAAATGCGGCGAAGGATTCTCCCACTAATGAAACCCCGAATGAAACAGAATGGTATCAACACAGCAATGATCCGTCACAGGACGACGCTGAGTTCATGACTGAATACGCAGTATGACGAAGAAATTGAATATCTTTCTGAACCAGAGGATATTCATTTTTTAGATTAAAAAGCTCCTCGCTGCCCTTTTTTGACTACATGGCGAAGAGCGGAAAAATTTGAAAATTTTTAGTGGGTACTGGATCCTATAAAAATTATATCTAGTCCCGCTATGTTAGGAACCCCATCTCAAACGAAACAGTATTTTACGCAAATTCCATCAGCGGTAATATTAAAGTCAGTCATCATGTAAATTTATGCCTGTTCGGACCAGACATCCCCGATTTAAAATTGTTAATCTTACCAGGCCTGAAAACATTCGACGGCATACAAGGTAATGATAGCTTAAAGGAGCTTAACGCAGTTATCTTCACAAAAGACAATTATTTCCTAATCAATAATAATCTCAGAATACCATTGAAATAGCAAAATTCACAATCAGTAAATTTAATCAATATAAATTCGTCCTATCTTAGTACAAATCAGACTAATAGGCTCCTCTGTATAATAGAAAAATGACCCGCCTTGTTTGCAGACCCTGATGAGAAATTAACGTACACTACAAGAGTCAAAGGGGGGATGCGAACAACATCCAGTGAGCCGGTCTATTCAAAGACCTACCCACACCCCATGGCCTTAAAAGATGGAATTATTAGATCGTACAGATCTCCATACAATTCCTCTGTCTGGATAGTGTCAAAGAAAGCAGACGCAACAGGGAACAAATAATATAGAATGGTGATAGATTATCGTAAGCTTAATACTATAACCATTCCCGATAGATATCCCATTTCCGAGATTAATGAGGTATTGTCGAATTTAGGCAATAATCAGTGGTTCCCACTATAGACTTAAAGAGCGGATTCCATCAAATCCCTCTCAAGGAAACAGATATAGAAAAGACGGCATTTTCAGTGAACAATGGTAAATTCGAGTTCACACGCCTCCCATTCGGCCTCAAAAATGCACCGCCTATCTTTCAGCGCGCGCTTGATGACATACTGCGAGAACACCTTGGTGTCACATGTTACGTTTACATCGATGACATTATTATCTTCAGCAAAAATGAAGAAGATCATTACGAAGATCTAGAGATTGTCTTCAGAACCTTAGAAGCTGCAAATATAAAAGTTTAACTGGAAAAATCAAGTTTCTTGCAAAAGCAAGTCGAGTTTTTAAGCTTCGTCATCTCCAAAGATGGCATTAAAACAAATTCCGAAAAAGTAAAGGCGATAGTCGAATTTCCTGCACCAAAAACCTTAAGAGATCTTAGGTCATTCCAAGGTATGGCAGGGTATTATCGCAGATTTATAAGAGACTACGCCAAAATTGCCAAGCCCCTGATATCCCTTTTAAGAGGGGAGGAGGGTCGCATCTCCAAAACCCAGTCAAAAACAAAATCAGTACATTTGGATGAAGTAGCTCTTAACTCGTTCCAAAAAATCAAAAACACCTTGATTTCCAATGAAATCATGCTTCCTTATCCTGACTTTTCCAAAGAATTTCACCTGACCACCGATGCATTAAGGAATTTCCTATACTTTTTTTTATAATTTGCACGTGTGAAAGGGGTTATGAATACCCTTACCCTCAAAAACGCCCGTGTCCCAATTTTAGGACACGGGCGTTTTTGAGGATAGGGGAAGGGACAGAGACAAAGACAGATTGGTGTAGTTCGTTTGAAACTCAGCTGGTATTAAGATTCAGTGAACTCCAAGGGTGGCTGTCCAGATAACTGGGGAGCTTGTTTGTTTATGCTTTTGTCGTTGCTCATGATTCACAGTATTTTTTTTCGTCCTCCTGATGTCATCATCACGATCAAGTTGCATTTTAGCTATATGGCCGCCCTACTGCCAGTGTTATGCCTTCGCATTAGAGTTGACATAAGCTTTCGCAATTGATCGACTTTTTATTTTTTTCATGCGAAATAAATTGATACGGATCCAAAAAGGTGAAGATATTCTCCGATCATCAACCACTAACCTATGCGCTAAGCAATAGGAATTCGAACGAAAAATGAAGCGTTGGAAGGCCATACTCGAGGAATTCAATCATGAACTCCAATATAAACCTGGAAGAACCAACATAGTGGCTGATGGTCTATCAAGGCGTCCACAAACTAATATAAATTCTTTGACGACAATCGACAGTGATGATAGTTCATCACACGACCTAATACCATCCGTCGAAGCCCCGGTCAATGTCTTCAAAAATCAGCTCATTCTCAATATTGGACAAGAATCTAGTTACCATCTAAAACAAATCTTCCCAAATTATCACCCCCACAATTTCAACGAAATAAGATACACAAAGGAAATGATCATAGCGCTTTAAGCGCTACCTAAACCCTCACGTAATTAATGGTCTCAAAACTGAGAAACCCGTAATGGCCTTAATACAAAGCATATATCCATATAACCATTTTCGACATTATAAAGTAAGGTACACCCAAACTCAAGTAAGTGACATTCCTAACGAAACAGACTAGGAAGAGATCATCCTAAGCACACACAGGGAGCTCACAGGAATGCTTACGAGAACCGTCTCCAAATATTACAGAAATATTATTTCCCTAAAATGAGTAAAGAAAACAAGTACGAAAGGCATCCAAACAATATTAACATTAACCCCACACCATTACCTTCATATCCAGGCCATATACTCCATATAGACATTTTCTCTACTCAAACCAATCTGGTTTTAACCGCAATTGATAAATTTTCCAAATTAGCACATGCCAAAAGAACATAGACAGACTAAGAGAAAAACAGTTCAAAGACATCAGGACTCATAATAAGAATCGTAAACCCCCTAAAGATTATCAGATAGGAGAAGAAATTTTTGTAAAATATAATAAGCGTCTAGGCTCTAAGCTCACGGTAAGGTATAAGCCAGAAATTGTTAGGGAAAGCAGGAACTCAACTGTCCTTACGGAGTCAGGAAGGGTAGTTCATAAAATTAACATCAGGAATTAAAATTAATTTATTCCAATTTCAGAATCTTCATACCCTTGGTGCATACAGAAGTGCAAATATTGGACTACTCAAACTCTCAAATCCTCGCAATAAATTCCGGAACAGCGAAAATTCAGAATGGAAATTTTAAATTGATTCATCTGATCAACTTGGACTAATACCAAACATTTATAGAGCAGGCAAATAGCACACTTCATACAACAATAACCAATTACCACATCCTATTCCCTCTCATCCAAAATGAAATAAGCCAAATTGAAAGTTTGCTCAGTTACATAAAACCTAATAGAAATAAAAGGTCATTAGACTTCATATGTACAGTGTGGAAATGGATCGCTGGAAGTCCTGACCATGAAGACTTTATGCTCATAAAGAATAAAATAAATGATGTTACTTCAAATAATGAGAACCAAATAGTAATAAACCAATTGTGTAACGATAGAATTAATAATATTACATCCATAACTAACAAAATGCTAAAGGAATTAAAGTATAGTAAAATTTTATCTAATAAAAGAAGAACTTCTTAATATTAAATACGCCATTCATTGGGCAAAGAACGGAATATTAAACTCTATGATTCTGTCAAAAGACGATGTAAACATTACAATAACCACACTTAATAAGGAAAGAGTACCTTATAATACCATAGAAGAAGCATTAGAATTCGCAAATGTTAAAATCTTTACCAATAATACCTTACTTTATTATATTGTCAATATTCCACTCACCGAATTAGAAACATGTAAAAAACTCTTAGTAAAACCATTAAAAAGAAAGAATAAAATTATCAAATACTATCGAAACTCATGTACTTATATGCGAAGGAAAATATTATGACATTAAGAACGAATGTAAAACTTTTAATTTCTTATCAATCTGTAATTTAGAAAACTTAGTAGAAATAACGAACTCTAGCTGCACCCCGAACTTGCTGAAAAGCCAAAACTCATCATGCCCCATAGTGAACAACCAGCACGTGCCAACAATTCAACCTATCGAACCCGGTGCAATACTCTTGAACCAATTCGACGACAGCATAACAATTGATGGAGTCACCCATATCCTTAACGGAACGTTTCTTGTCAAAATGGCCAAACCTACAGATCCGAAGAGAGGTCATCGCTCCAAGCCCTACCAACAATTATTCAACAACAACCACACGAGATAGAATTAGAGCGGCTTTTATCATAAGAAATGATTAACGAACTCCACATAAACAACACAAGACATATCCGGAAACTAGAAGCTGAAGGACAAACCCACAAGCTAGTCACGTACGGGTCAGTCTCAACTGTCTTAATATTGCTGATCTTTGTAATCATCATAAGAAAGAAACATACGAAAGCAACCATAAAGCACGAAGGAAGTACCACTGATCACATCGCCAATGTTCCCGAAACAATCAAAGATCCGCCAACATCCCCTTTACCGATTTTCATCCCCCTAAAAAACCAAGTACCTTTAGCAAGGATTTACGAAAGACCATTCTTTTAAAAAGAAGCTGAATGTGGAAATTCAGATTTAAGAGAGGAGGAGTTAACGACGTCAACATTAAATTCTTTGCAAATCCACGCGCAACAACGTCAGCAGTAAATTCGTCATGAATGCACGCGCAACCTAGAAATAATATAGTATTGCACCTAGACAGGAATATAACACCGGATCCAATTGCAGAACGGGGAACACACTTCGCATTGGTTCCCATGGCATTTCGGGCAGAG
Organism: Pocota personata; assembly: GCA_963082735.1. NCBI lineage: Eukaryota > Metazoa > Arthropoda > Insecta > Diptera > Syrphidae > Pocota > Pocota personata. The sequence continues at coordinate 29,010,055 of OY720433.1, read as the reverse complement.
TAGAGTTTAGGTAGTATTAAGAAAAGATTTTGTTGTCAGTTCTAAGTTTGAATTCGATGAATAAAGTTCAATAATTTTTTTAATAAAACCCGGTAAATAAAATTAATTTAGACAACCTCAGCATTTTACCCCTAGTAAAATGAGGCCTATTACAGGTTTTCGTCTCGTTTGGGCGTAAAACTTGCGGTTACAAACAGCCAACGAAGTCATCCATAAATTCTTCCTATTACGAGTACCTAGTTCCTATGGTCGTATCCTGATAAGTTCGAATTGATAACAAAACCCGAACTCATTACAGTTTGAACAATTTTTAGCTTATTGTTAGAAAGTACAACATCAGGTAGGGCCTTGAGGATTACTTTTTTACTTGATATATTAATAACCTCCGACTTCTTTGGATTTAATACGAATCCATTAGCTACAGACCAGGGTTAAATACTTCAAAGGTCCACATTTAATTTGTACACAGCGTTTGATTTAATGGCTGCAATAGAGTTTATAACCTCATTGTCAGTTACTGATCGAATTTCAAAATCGTCCACCGGCTGTAAGGTTAGATTAGTACTTTCAAGAAAGTTAAAACTTAACCCCTCAGTATTTTCCAGCAAACAATTATTTAGAATATCAAGGTCAATGTCACATTTTAAATTATTTTTAGCACCGGAAATATCAATTTGTCGCAGATTACTCCATAGGTATTTGCAAGGGACGTACTCAGCTTAGAGGCGTAGTAGTTTCTTTTAGAGTTTCATATTATCATAGTCGAATGGTTGCGTATCGCTTTATAAGCAAACCAATTTGAGTTAGATGGACTGTGTTTCCATTTGCTATGAAGTTTGTTACGAGCTTTGATGGTCTTGATAACTTCGTTAGTAAACCAAGGACAGCAGTTAATCGAACACTAACCGTTTTAACTGGTACATATTGAATGTATAACTCCGTAACTACTTCTTGAAAATAGTTTAGCTTGGAAATTGGAGGTCGTCAATGATTATTGACCTAAAGTCCTTAAATGTAAAAGTCAGTGGGATAGCAGAGTGATTAAAGTGAATATTGTAAGTATAAAATAAGAGGTCATGATCAGAGGTCAGGTCAAGCGAAAGCTGTTCAAAGAGGATAAACATTAATGACATTAAATATGTGAAGTCCTACAGAGGAAACAAAATCTTTTATTTGGAATGCACGAGAATCATTTTTTAGCAGGTTTGAAATAAAGCCACCACAAACAATAACGTATTCGTAAGCAGACGTATATTGCGAAAGAACAGAGAAAAACGGTTGAGGAGAACAATTCCGGCCTGGAACATAGAAAGACGCAATCAAGCATTTGGTGCAACCATCATGAATTTCAACAATTAAAAACTCTGATTCAGTATCAACGGATTTACTAATAATTTTACATTTTAGAGACGATTTGCAGTAAATTGCTATCCCACCTCCCCATGTATAAGGTTTTATAATTTCTAGAAATTACATAATTAGGTGTATTTTCCTCTTATGCCCAAAACACATGTGCAGAAAATCGATTTGCAGAGCTCATGGATATATTTTTAAGTGCATCGCATCGGATACTGTCATTCTACAGCTACTGTCACTTACGGGTACTGAATTAAAATTTCATTTGCTTTTGCTTGTGAATTGATAAAAAGTGAATATTACAAAACACAATAAAGTTTGGAAAGTGATATTGCTTTTATGTGTTTATCAGTCGTACTGGAAGCTTTTGTACTTGTGCCAGTTAGCGCTAAAAAATAGAAATAGTCGGCTATAGACTCGATTCATTTACACAGAAGATGAAAGACAATTGTATGAATTTTTCAACAAATTATTTCTGGTTATAGAAACACAGATACGGAGGAATTTAGAAAAGCAACACGAATGAGAATAAATAAGTTCATGCTGCTTAAACAATTGATTGATAAAAGAATAACGAAAAAGGATTTTATTCGGCAATCCATCAGTGCAGAATGCAGATTAGCAATAACATTGGTGTAACTATGAAACAATATTAAAGCAATCTATTCAATAACTAAATATCAATTTCAGGTATTTGGGGCATGGTGTTGCCCGACAAATGTTGGCATGGTCTTTTCGAGTGGGGGTGTCGACAATCCGGCAAATTATTTTCGAAACCTGCGAAGCTACTTGGAATGAACTGGAAGGGATTTACTTGGTCCCACCAAATGAAGCAGAATGGGAAAGAATTGCAGTATTTGCTGCTACTTCATATTTCCTTTGTCTCTTGGAAAATGTCTACCATCAAACGAGACGTTCTCAGAAACTCACGTAAAAGTCTTATGAACCAAAGCAAAAAATCAGAATCGTACGATGAAATAGACATTAAATCATTCTTAAAACTCTTGTGCGATCACTGGGAGAAATTCGACGAAGCACAGAGTGCTGTGAAATGCGCTTGCGGTGATGATACTGGTTTGGCAACAGCGGAAGCTCAACGGGTATGGACCGAAGAATGGTACAGACTGGCATTCTCTAACTTCACGAGGGCACAATATAAGCGCAAAGCTGACTCCAATAGCAGTAAGCCGATAGAATCTCATAACCACGCGGACGTAAAGCTGCCACGTATTGTTACGAGGGCCTGCGGCTGTCTCGGCTGTGCCGATCAGCAACAACAACAAGAGAGAAAAAAAAAATTAAATACCTGGAATTTGATGGTATCCACCCACAACAGCAAACTCAGCAATCGTCCTTCCTGTCGTCTATTCGTGCAGAGAGTGTAGAAGGAAGCACTGGTCCTTGCACACACCAACACCCCATTCCAGGTTTCGGTTTTACTTTGAAATAAAAATTCAAAATGAATTACAAAAAAAAAAAACTAATAAAAATTCCAACATACCTGGTTCTGTGTGGTGTCCGCAGGCAGTAACCCTACTGCATCTTGTCCTCTTTCTCGTATCGTTTTTTATTTTCCTGTTCAAGCACCCTATTGTGCTGTTTTTTTTACAAACACCCCAATCCAAGGGTGGGTTTTCTTTTAATTTATTTAAATAAAATTAAAAGACAATTTAAAAAAAAGACAACGATTAGCCTCACAGTTCAAAATAAAGAAATGTTAACAGTCAGCTGACATGAGGGAGGGGAGGAGGAGGAGATACACGCGTCTCCCTCACTCGCACAAGCACCATCCCTCTCTCGCAAAATAAATGATGGCGATCGGGAAATTATGTGTGGTTCAGGTCATGAATATTCTCTATTAAGTGAGTTTGTTATATAAAGTATTTTTTTGTTTTTATTCTTTTTGTATTAAGTCATATGAATAGTTGTCTCGTAGGCCATATTATGTATTGTAATATGCGAGCTACGGCTCGGGTAGATAAAACAATTATTCTGTGAAATTATTTCTTTATTTTCTACTCTATAGAACAATTCAAGTTCACACTATACTATTCTTCGCAAATTCTTTTCTTACAATGTCTCTTTCCTCTCAAATCACTTTATCTCCTTTCAATTACTTAATTCACAAATCCAAACTAATTACTTTTTCTTGTTCACTCTCAACTTTCAATTTATCACCAAATTACAACTTCGCCCATTATCACTTTTCCAATCTCTTCGCCACGGTTCTAAACCAACTGTCCCTTTTTTTGATCGCCATCTGTCCTTATATAGCAGAAGTTTCTGATAGCCAGAAACTTTTAGCAAATTCTTCGACCACTGGAACAAGAGAAATAATTCTTGCAGTTATAATCCCCTTTTATCCCTAATATTATTCGTCTCTTTCGTTGACATGAGCTGTGGAGACTTCGTCCCAGACACGAACCTCGAATGAAAGGACAGTTTGAACCAAAATTCTGCCAGAATGGAAAGTCACTTCGGAATTTGTTGCGTCATATTTTTAGGGGGCGTAGTTATTATTATGCTACAGTATGTTATGTAAGTGAATTAGCAAGATCATATGTCCGTGCTAGTGTATTTAGGTATATTATTATGCAGGGATTTTTTTTAAATGGACGATATCTGTAAGAGACAAAATGAGACGTAGGACATTGGAAAGGGAAATTTTCCATTTCCATGATCCGAAAAAGGGAATACACTAATAGCTGACAAAGACAACAAATGACAAAGAAAAAGGGGAAAAAGACTAACAAAGAGAGGACAAGAAAAGGGGAAAAGTGGGTCAATGGGAAATAGATAACCCAGATTGATAGCAACGGGGTAGAGCATCGACCCCAAGACTATCATTTTCAAAGTTCGGTTCATAACAACTGGTCGCTGCCTCGATAATTGAAAAATTTTTTTGTGTACACCTTCAGTGAGGTGTGAGACACACCGTAGAGATTTCACGTTTTAAGGAGGTGAGTTTGGCACAGATAGTATGGTTAAATTATTAGTATAATACATGTAAATTTCAAATTAGATAAACCCCAAGTCATGATATGGGAAGTCGGGGGAACGTTTTGCAGAAGGATGCGTATACAGGCAAATACAGATTCGCTGAGGTACGTAGGACGAAGCTTAGAAGCTCCGGTGAATTAAAGATTTGTTTTAATTTTAACCGATAGGCATTGAGGATCGGAAAATGGCTCAGGCCTCTGAGAAAAATTTTTTTTGGCCGTTCATTTCCAAAACCGTTATGGACACGCACAGGTGCAACTAGACAAAGGCGGGTGAAACAGCAAATAGCGGTGGCGGCCGTTAGCAAAAAGAACGGCGACAAGAAGTGCTCCCGCACAAAAATTCAACGCCTCTAGGAGGTGCTCCGTGGGACCCGACAGTGTTTTATTGAATTTCCTTAAAAAAAAAAAAGGAGAAACAAGATTAATTTTTATTGAGTGCTGTGGAATTCCTTGCCCCAATAGTTCAACTTTAAAGTTATTTTTTTGAATTTCATCATAAATTTTTGAAGTCCATTATAGTTTTAAATCTTTTTTTTTTAAATTTCCTTTTGTGAATATCTACTGATAAGTTTTTTTTAATTATTCGTACTGCATGCTACTGTGAATCTCCTTGCCCCAATAGTTCAACTTTAAAGTTTTTTTTTTTGAATTTCACCATAAATTTTTGAAGTCCATTATAGTTTTAAATCTCTTTTTTTTTAATTTCCTTTTGTGAATATCTAGTGATAAGTTTTTTTTTAATTATTCGTACTGCATGCTACTGTGGATCTCCTTGCCCCAATAGTTCAACTTTAAAGTTTTTTTTTTTAATTTCACCATAAATTTTTTACGTCCATTATAGTTTTAAATCTTTTTTTTTAATTTCCTTTTGTGAATATCTAGTGATAAGTTTTTTTTTAATTATTCGTACTGCATTTGAATGAGTTTTGTGGTTAAACGGAAGACTTAAGGTTAGGATATATATATATAAAATTTGTGAATCTGCTACGTGTAAGGTTCAGTGCTTCTGTCGCATCTAACTCAGCTAATAGGAGAGAAACATAATCCTTTCCTGTGCTGCCGGCAGGTCAACGGGGGATCTGGAAACCGTGAGTACCTTTTATATTTCAATTATTTTTGAAAACAAAGGAAATTACTCATAGCAGAATAAGAATAGTTTTTAGTTATAGTAGTAATAAAAGAAGTAAGAGGAATGGCCTACAGAAACGTACATATTCAATGGTAGTGATTTTTCCTAACGTGTGAATAGGATTTTTTTTTTATTTGGTGTGTGGATGGCCGGTCGGGCCGTCCTTCCGTAAATGCACGGCGACAAAACAGACGACTACGAACAATGACGACGTAACGAGACGACTGACAGACTTCTTCTACGGCGGACGTAGGTCGTGGCTCTCACAAACATTGGCCAGAGAGATAGCGATCGGTTGTGTCACCAGACACAAAGGGTGGGCAGGCCAGCTTTTGCCACTTCCACCAGGCATACCTCGGGTACTTGGTGAACCCGTTTGGCGAGGAGAGAAAAGGGGATGGACAATTTGCGCGATAGGGAGTAATTATAGGTTAGTTTAAGATAGATAGGTTTAGATTAGGATTTAGTCTAAGACATTAGGTTAGTTTAGGTTTAGTTTAGGATAGCTATGGTAAGTTTCGCGGAGTCCTTCGATTTTCCTTTTGCTTTCTTTCCTATCTTTTGAAGTCCGTCCGAAGTCTAAGTTGAGTAGCTTTCTTCTCTCTTTCGTTTTGATCGAAATGGCGCGAGATTTTGTATGCTGAGCAGGTGGTGTGAAGTAAGGTAGACAAGAACCACCCCGTCCGACGAGCTGAGCCGAGCAACCGCGAGCGTGCCGCCGTCCTCCTTACTCGCATCGAAGACGCCTCCGTAGCCAACTCTAGCTCACAACAGTATGGACTTGCCACAATTTGCTGGAATCCCGTCGGAGTGGAAGCAGTTTCACGATGCATTTTCGTCGCTAATACAGAGAGAATCATCTTTGACGGGTTCACAAAAGCTCCATTACTTACGATGCAGCTTGCTGTGGGAAGCTCTCAAAGTCATCAAAGCATTCGCTATCACTGACAGCAACTACGCAGTAGCCTGGGAGTTGCTAGGAAAAAGGGTATAACGTAGAGCGCGTCATTGTTGTTTCTCATTTTCGAGCACTGTTTTCACTACGGAAGCTTTCTTCTGAGTCACCCACAGGTATAAAAACATTGTTAGATGACATCCAAGAGAACTATCATTCGCTGAAGACACTGGGCAGACCTGTTACCAACTGGGATGAATGGCTTGTGCACCTGATAGTCACTAACCTGGATCTGACAACTCATAGACAATGGGAGCTCTCGCAAACGAGCGACAAAGTATCCACTTTCAAAGAGCTGGTGGATTTTCTAGAAGCTAGATGTCGTTCTCTGGACACAATCAAGTCCCACATACCATCAAGGCGCAACCAGTCCCGTCGCCCAAGTCCAAATTCAAGTTTACAACTGTTTTCACCCTTCCCAAGAAGAATGGAATAATATGTTATTTTTGTGGTGGAAAACACAGGATCTACGGTTGCGAGCAGTTTCGAGCTCTGCCAGTTCCACGCAGGGTTTCCAACGTAAAGGAAAAGTCATTAAGTAGCAATTGTCTCTCAAATGTACATGCTGAGTCAGCTTGTCGTAGCGCAAGTACGTGTCGGTTCTGACAGGCTAATCACCATACGCTCTGCATACTGGAAAGCCCTCGTTGTCTATTTCAAACCAAATCCTCTTAGGCACCGCCCTCGCCAAAGTCAGGGATAGTTTCGGACGGTTTCAACCAGTGAGAAATTTGTTCGACAATGCTGCACATGTAAGTTTTATCACGAAGGCATGCGTCGAAAGACTTCAGCGTAAAGCTTTACCCGCAACAACTAGGGTCGAAGGCATAGGTGCTATTGTCAATGGCCGCTCCAAAAGAATTATCCAATTTGCGTTATCTTCACTCGACGACAACTTCATTGAAACCATTCAAGTGAACATTCTGCCGAAGATAACCAACGTTTTACCGCCTGCTCTTATTCGTAAATTATCATGGCAACACATTGATGGTCTAACCTCAGCCGACCCCAATTTCAACGTATCCGCAGGAGTCGACACTCTACTAGGTTGTGATCACCTAGGAATTGCGCAGCAATCAACACTCGGGTGGATATTGTTCGGAAGAGTGGTCGTATTGGATACCACATACGCGTTTTCAACAGTCACCTCTACTCGCTCGGATTCCACTCTAACCAAGGCAGTGGCAAAGTTCTGGCATCTGGAGGAGCTCCCAGAATCCAAATACCTTACTGGCAAAGAGCGCTTGTGCGAAGAAATGTTTTCCCGAACTCACTCACGTCAAGTTGATGGACTCTATGTGGTCAAGCTTCTCTTCAAGCAAGCAGTTCCACTTGGAAGTTCCCGTGATGCTGCAATTCGAGCTTCAAACTGCATGGAGAAAATATCCGCCAAGGATCGACAAGTACAATCCCTGGGACATATGGAGGAAGTCGGTGATATTCCAGCTCCGGGAAAACATTATTACATGCCACATAGGGCAGTCGTCAAGGTGTCCAGCACGACAACGAAGTTAAGAGTTGTCTTCAATGCCTCGGCTAAAACATCGTCTGGATTTTCTCTCAATGGTGCCCAACTCGTAGGTCCTCAGCTCCAACCAAACCTCTTCACAATCTTGCTCTGAGTCTATACATTGCAAAAATGTATAGATAGGTGCGAGTCGAAAAAGATCACGCTGACTTCCAACGCATCGTCTGGAGTCGCACACCATCAGACCAAGTCAAAGATTATCGCTTGCTGACGGTAACGTATGGCGTTGCATCGCCTTCTCATCTAGCCGTCAAAGTGTTGCAGCAAACAGCAGTCGACGAGGGCCATGATTTTCCTGCGGCCGCACCAATCGTACAACGTGATTTTTATATGGACTATCTTCTAACAGCGTCTTTCGACGAGGTAGAGCTACGCCGTCTACAAACCGAAATCACTAGCATGCTAAATCGTGGTAGATTTCATTTGCGTAAATGGTCTTCGAATTCTTCTATCGTACTGCAGCAGAGGAAAGTGAGATAAAATCAACTTTGGATTTAACTGATGCTGAAAGTGTGAGAACATTGGGGCTTCTATGGCATCCATCTACTAACGTCTTCGCATACAGCGTTCATGATATAGATACCCTTTGTTTTACTAAACATATCTTACTTTCAGCAAAGTTATTTGACCCGCTGGGGTTACACGCCCCCACCACATTTATTCCCAAAATAATGTTTCAACGCCTTTGGAAACCAAATTTCGACTGGGACGAAGAGATACCATCATCACTGAAGAAAACATGGCTAGACTATGGCGCAAACCTTCCTTGTTTGGCAGCTATACGAATACCGTTAGGAGTTGTTGGCTCAAATGCAGTCAAAGATTACCATGGTTTTGCGGATGCATCGCAGTTCGCCTACGCTGCTGTTGTCTATGCGAGAATTTCAAACGCTAATGGTGTCGCCGTTCGTCTCTTCAAAATCGAGAGTGGCTCCCATATGTTGCTAACCGTGTAGCGCAAGCAGAAGAGGTTATACCACCAGAGCACTGGTTGCATGTTCCATCGCTGCAGAATCCTGCCGACTGCGCATCTCGAGGCTTGTTACCCAGGAGCTAAAGCATTTCAATCTATGGTGGGATGGACCATCGTGGCTGAGGCAGCCTGCTAACACTTGGCTTTCGCAACAACTCTTTACCACCGTTATTGATCAGAAGTCAAACACTGATAATATCAGCCTAGTAACTACTGCACAGCCGTATCAAATTTGGGATCTCATGGATAAGTATTCTTCTGTAACAAAACTACAGCATGTTACCGCATTAATCTTCAGGTTCATCAACAATATACGTTCTCGTATCGCAAATCGTAAAGGGCGTAAAACGATTTCCTGCCTTTCCAATAAGTTCCTCAGCCTGAAGGAACTCAATGAATCGTGTAGCGGTTTGAATCATAGATGGCAGGCAAAACATAAAACAGAGAAAATAGATAACCGGAAGAAAGAGATGGTAGTAACAAATAATATAACATGGCCATTAAAATAAAAGACTGTAATTCTCAGATTGAATGTAGAGGGCGAGGTAAGAATAAACATCCATAAAGAGAAGATAATGTAACATTTCGATTATTGGTGTAGCATTAGTCATGGCGGACAGACGTCAATAGAAAGACGAAATTTGTATCCCGCGTAAAAACTTAATTTAAAATAAAATTAATTAAGAATTTTTTGATAACGTGTTTGTTTGATATCTGATGATAATTCACACTAATAAGATTGTCTGACAATCGCGTGTGCGTCATTTTTACAAGGACGAACCGCATGCGCACATGCGATATTGGTGACCCCGAACGCAACCACGCGGCATTGCGACAGCCATATCCTCATCATATAAACGTAAAAATTCTTATATATACGCTTAATATATCAATATACATATATATACATAGTTTTAAACTACGTGCTAACTAGTCTCGCTCTTTAATTCGCTGACCACGTGTTATCTATTTTCAACCCTGTGTAAAACACGAGTGATATAGTTTTTTTTTTAAGTGTAAACCTCTTTTTCTTCCGAACGGTAACCCTCTTCATTCAAAAACGTAATTTTTTTTTTCCATATTCGGATTGTCATTTCCCATATTCCAAATTACAGTAGATACAGCTCATATTGATGAGCCATCACCACCGCTACAAAAACTCCACGGATCGCAAAATCTGTTGAGTGATGAAAACACTGATAATACGAGTAGATACGATACCGACCGTTCAAGTGAATCCGTTAATGCCGTCGCAATAAAATTGCCAGAATTTTGAACAAAGATGCCAGCCATCTGGTTCATTCAAGTCGAGTCACAGTTTGCCATCAGAAATATTACGGTCAATCACTGCCGCAAGACGTGGGTGCAAGAGTTTATGATATTCTTATTAAGGAATCACTTACCCCTTACTCGGATTTAAAAAAAGCTCTCATCGAACGCCACTCGATGAGAGAGGGGAAAAGAATTGAGGCACTATTGTCGGGTGAGGAGATGGGCGATAGCAAACCATCAGACTTTTATCGCAGACTTAAGACATTGGCAGGGCAATCCACACTTGTAATAGAGAACTTAATAATAGAATTATGGAAAAGACGCCTTCCGACGTTAGTACAATTGCTCGAAATCGCTGATGATATCTTCGAGGTGTATCAGCAACAGTAGACCTCCACTTTTTCTACCACATCCCAATCCGACAAAACAATCAGTGAACTCACAAATATCAATCATGACCTTCAAGCAGAGATCTTGGAAATCAAATCAATGCTATCATGAATTTTCAGAATAGATACTCTCAAAACAATACTAGACCCAAGTCTTCTAGTACTTACCCCAAATGAAAAAGATCGCGTTCAAGGCATGATAGCAAAATGTGCTGGTATCATTCCAAATACGGGCAGAATGCACGCAAATGCAATAAACCTTGCGATTTCAAACACCCAAACTAGCTTCTACTGCCATCATGGCGGCAAATGGCAGAAGAATACCGGATGTACAAAGCCGTCTTTTCATAAAAGATCCCATTTCAAACATCACTTTTCTAATTGATTCCGGCTCCGATGTCTCAGCCTTACCAGCGTCACAGTTCAAACCCCAAAGCTCTAAACCCGACCAGTTCATTTCGGCCGCAAATGTTTCTGCCATTAAGATCTTCGGAACAAAATATCTTCGGACTAGCCTTGGGTTCAGACGTGTCTTCAACCATACCTTTTTGATCGCATCCGTTACCAATCCGATCATCGGTGCTGATTTTTTGCGCCGAACCGGTTTGATTATCGACCTTAAAAATGAGAAGTTAATCGACCCGCTTACCAACTCAAAGGTCAACGGAACACTTTGTCAACTAGACATTGCAAGCCCTCGTTTTTCGCCGTGGAACAAAGGTACAACACCATTCTCTATTGCAAGAACGAACCGCATGCGCACATGCGATAATCGCTTTACTTTTGGATAAGAGCCACTCAAATGATGATACTCAGCGGCTCCAGGCAAAGACTTCTCTTAGAAAGCAAAGCAAGTTGTTGGAACTAAATTCGTTTTTGGATGAAAATCGACTTCTTCGTGTGGGTGGAAGACTTAGGAATGCACCGTTGCACCTATTCCTATTCTACTCCCAGCCGCCGCAAGACTCACCATGATGATCTGTCAAGATGTCCATCGAATGTCGCTTCACGCAGGCCCCGCGACCATGCTCGTTATACTACAGGGTCAATTCTGGATAACTAACGCCCGCAATCTACTGCGCAAAATCTTTAAGTCTTGTGTAAAGTGCCGAAGATTTCAGAATTTCCTCCAACAGCAGCTGATGAGGGACTTGCCTAGACCCAGAGTACAATTTTGTCGGCTTTTTCTCCGTAGCGGTGTGGATTTTGCTGGGCCGGTTTTGCTTCGTTTATCAAAGGGACGTAGTTGCAAGGTTGTTAAGGGTTACTTATCCATCATTATATTCATGGTGACTGGTGCCATGCACCTGGAATTAGCGAGTCACCTGTCGTCTGCTACCTTCATCGCGGTACTGAAACGGTTCGTGTCTCGCAGAGGACATTGCAGAGAGTTGTTCAGCGACAAGGGGACAAATTTTGTCGGCGCCGAAAAGGAGCTCAGGAAACCCTTCGTTGAACCAACTCGAGATGAACAGTTGGCAAGATACCTGTGAGACGATTCTATGATTTGACATTTCAACACGCCAGCAGCGCCTCACATGAGTGGGTACTGGGAAGCTGCCATTAAACGCGTGAAGTTCCATCTACCATGGACCCTTGAAGACTTCCTTCTCACGTTCAAGGAGTTTACAACCCTATTGACGGAAATAGAAGCCTGCGTCAATTCTAGACCTCTGTGCTCTGTATCAGCTGACGTCAACGATCTTCAAGCTCTGACACCCGGACATTTCCTGGTAGGGGAGCCACTTAAATCCATTCCGGAACCTGAGATGAAAGACGCCAAAATCAATCCTGTAAACCGGTGGAGCTTAATTAGTCAACTGCGTCAGCATTTCTGGAAAAGGTGGCATAGCGAATATCTGAATCAACTCCGGCAACGTGCCAAGTGGACCAAGCCATTTCCGAATATCAGCGTGGGACATGTTGTTGTTTTTAGGCAGGACAACGTCCCACCTAACAAATGAAGGGAAGGGTAGCAGAAGTTCACGCGGGAGCTGATGGGGAGATCGGGTCGTAACTTTAAAGACTGCAGACACACTAGCTGCATCGACTTGTCTTGAAAGACCTTCAAAAAAGTGTTTAGCCATGGTTTTTTCTGACTCTGGTTCCGCAAAAGCCCCTTTCGCCGAATAAATATCCAGAAGAATATTTATTCGATTTCAATTCTCTGTAGAATTTATCTCTTAGAGTTCGTCAGCTATCCTTTAATTTCTTGGCTAAACAAAAAACAAACAAAGCATGTATGAAAACATATATTTATTACTGACCACATTAAGTATTTACCTGGAACTTTCATTTTGCTGGAGAGCTCCTCGAACTTGTTGTCTCATTGCATTATATTTTAATAATGCCTGCTCCTTTTATTGTAAAGAAATTAATTTTCTTTTACAAACTAATTAAGTATTTACCTGGAACTTTCATTTTGCTGGAGAGCTCCTCGAACTTGTTGTCTCATTGCATTATATTTTAATAATGCCTGCTCCTTTTATTGTAAAGAAATTAATTTTCTTTTACAAACTAAATAAGTTGTTCTTCCTTCATAAACACATAAATGAACCAGAGTTACCTCTGATAATTTTCGGAAAGGGTCTGAAAAGGGGTCCCTGCCGAAAAAAAGGGTTCCATATAAAATTTGTTTTGGAAACCCCGCAGTTGAACCCATTACACCTACTTTTTAAAAACTTCACTTCACTTTAACCCTTGTCCGGGCAAAGAATATTACTAACACAAACGAACCTATGTGTCCAATGGACAATATCGAAATAAATACAAATACGGCATTTGTTTTTATACTTTTATTAAAAATAGCTCAGTTTTACACTGCTTAGTTAGTAAGTATAAATGCATTATAGTTACATGTTAAGAAACAAATTAGAACCGAACTATTTCTGGTGACAATTTGAGCATATTTGTGATTTGGAGCTGTGCTGATTGCATATATTTTTCTTGCAGAAATCACAAATTTGCTTTTGCGTTCTTGAAATCGAAGATGGACACATGTAGCATCTTCTTCTTTTGGTGCTGAAGGCTCTTCCAAAGATAGGCTTGGTTGTGCTATGAAATGTGACATTGCTTGCACCGACGATTTCAACAGACCAATACGATTTCTTCGTTCAATCTGTGGCTTTATTAGTGCTTCAGCAACAGACATAAGAAACAACCGTCTTTATTCGTTCTTCTTTTCATTCCACTTATTAAACATGTTGGTCCAGATAACATACGCAGCTACAGAACTGACATCCAGCAAATTTACAAAAAAAGTAAAAGGCCATCGGTTTGTCTTTCGCTTAGATATATATGCATGCACCAACTGGTCAAGTGAATCTACTCCTCCCTTAGTCCTATTGTAGCTCAATATTATTTCGGGTTTTTTTGGAATCTGCTGTGCTGATGTCTGGTTTGTCAAGAGTCGTTGATAGAAGTAAAACACATTTATTCTTTTTTTGTACATAAGAAACAAGTGCAGCTTTCTTAGTAAATCCAAATATCGATGAATGTTCTTCTCTTCTTCAATGTGGTAGAAATTCTTTTGGCACGAATCTTTTATTTTTTCTTACGGTCCCGATTATGGTCAGACCATTCGTTGCTGGTGTTCTTCTGAGCTAACCTCAATTTCGTCTTCAGAGTCCTCTTCCACATGTTCATTGATACTTCCGTTTAGTTCATCTTCTCCTTCACTTGCAACTGAAGTTGGATAATTCCAACTCCGAATTCGATTCGGAGTCGGAGCCTATATTTCCATCGTTATCTTCATCGGATAAATTAGCTAAAATAGCCCGCAATTCTCTTGCAAACAGAGCTTTACTATTCGACATTTTTAGAAGTCGCAAAAATATAAAACAATAATAAATTCATGCATACATCCAATGCTTGACAATGTAAGAATTACCTACCAAGTTCTATAAGAAATATGTATGTATGTAATCTCTTATCGAGTTTTAGTAAAAAGTAATAAAAACGACACTCGTCTATTGTTATTGAAGAAAAAGTCACTCAAAATGAATATTCGCTGAATTGATGCTTTTTCAAAACGATTGAATGACAAATGTTGCAATGGCTCGTTCTGCCAGTTTTTCAAAAAAGCAATGGTAAATGTATTTTTTCGTGGGAAGAACAAAAAAAAAGAGGATCTGCAAACAATATAATTCCCTTTTTCTTGCGCATTAGACCTCAGAAGGCCTTTCATAATTGTTCATACAAAAACAGCTAATGCAGTGCATACTAGATATTCAAAATTGAAACGATGAATATAATAAAATGCAGCATGTTCACACATAAAAAAATCCTTTGCACTTGTTCATTTTATACTACGCTCACACTGCCATGTACTTAGCTAACTTTATACTTTGATACTTAGCTAGCTTTATTGCATGTGTCTAATAAACACTGCTGCCCGTTTATGTCCCCAAAAATTTGATTTTTTTTTTTTTTGTGCCAATATAATATAATTTCTTCTTCTTACTATAAATCCATTTATATTGCTACCAAATGAGAAGTCTAAAACCTACAAGCCAAAAAGGCAATGTGTCGGTTAGACACACCTTGCCCGGACAAGGGTTAAAATAATATTTTAATTTTGTCACAAAAAACTACTTTTTTTTACTCAAGTACTCAGTACAAAAGTCGTCAATCAACTTACGCTCCTTATGCTCACTTTCGATAGGAGCGAAAATATAGAAGACATTTACAATGTTAAAACTATCTGGAATATAGTAGTTAAAATCGAGCCTATGCGTATGAATACAAGATCTATACCTCAGTGAAAACGCTG
This sequence comes from Pocota personata, assembly GCA_963082735.1. Lineage (NCBI taxonomy): Eukaryota > Metazoa > Arthropoda > Insecta > Diptera > Syrphidae > Pocota > Pocota personata. The sequence continues at coordinate 28,994,680 of OY720433.1, read as the reverse complement.
TGAAGGTTTCAATCACACATAGTCGTGTTGCCAAAAAGAACCGAAATGTTTAAAATGTGCCGGTAACCACCTATCAGAAAGGTGTGACCTAAATAAGCAGGCACTGGCGACCTGCATAAACTGCAAAGGCAAGCACCCAGCAAACTATCGGGGCTGCGAAGTTGCAAAGGAGCTCCAAAAAAGGCGAGATACACTTAAAAATAACTTACGCCAGAGAGTAAAGCCGCTTAAAAAGAGACGTGAAACCGCTAAGGAAAAGGTTACGAACGAAATTAAATCCGCAAAAATAAAGAGGAAGGAGGAACAAAGTAAAGTCCCTCTGTCAAAAATTAAGGAAAAGCCATAATTTTCAGGAGCGCAAACATATGTTTAAGCCGCATCACAAGTACACAAAGTTTGAGTTAAAGCCTCGCAATAAAAGAACTCCCATATGAATATGGAACGGTTACTAACAATTTTAACGTGGAATGAAAACGGCCTCCAACAAAAAATCACCGAACTAGAAGTATTCTTGCGGAATGACAACATTGACATATGCTTGATCTCTGAAACCTACCTTACAAAGGAATCTCGAGTTAAAATAAAAGGATTTCGTGCTTATCACGCATACCATCCTTCCGGAAGAGCCATTAAGTATTCCATGAATATAACGACTGAACTCGATACAATGCAAGCAACTTCAGTTCGTGTTAAAAACAATAACGTATATTTCAACATCGCGTCCATATATTGTCCTAAGCGATGCACGTTTAAAAGTAACGACCTTATAGGTTTTTCACCTCGCTTGGAACGAACTTTATTATTGGTGATGATTTTAATGCAAAACACATCTTTTGGGGTTCGAGATACAATTCACTGAAAGGCAAACTTCTGTACGAAATCGGTATGCAATTTGGGGTTGATTTCTATTCGACAGGGAAACCGACATATTGGCCCTCCGATGTAGCAAAAACACCTGACTTAATAGACTTCTTCGTAACAAAAGGAGTGTCTGCTAATTTTGCGAGAGTAGAGGATAGCTTTGATCCTCAGATCACTCACCGGTAATTTTAACAATAAGTGACCGGCTAATGAAAGTAGAAGGTGTGCCTAAATTAGCTAACAACAAAACAAACTGGGACGGCTTTAGGAATGATTGCGAAGAAAATATTATCTTAAATGTGTCACTCAAATTTACTAAAGCTATGCAGAATGCCGCATGGAAATATACTCCCTTCAGGAGAAAGGTAACCAAAAGCAGCGAAGCTAATTATCCGCCGGAAATAAAGGAACTTATTCGTGAAAAGAGGAGAGCACGCAAAATATGGCAACAAACCCGCGCCCCCCAACATAAACATATTCAAACTACTTGTGTAATAAAAAAACAATTCAAGATATAAAAAACAGCGAGACCTCTTCTTATCTTGAAGGCTTAACAACCGAAAAATGCACAAATTACTCCCACTGGAAAGCGATAAAAAGTATGAAAAAAACCCAAATGCAATCGCCACCAATCAGATGGGCAAAGGGTGACAAAGAAAAGGCCAACCTTTTTGCCGAACAAGTAGAAGAAACTTTTAAGCCATTTGATGGACAACCATTGATAGACAATCTTAGAGGTATGGCAACAACATCTGATACGAGTAACTTTAGAATAAAATGTGTATCATTAACCGAACTTTGCCAGACGACAAGAAATTTTAAAATTAATAAAGCCCCTGGATATGATTTAATAGCGGGACAAATACTTAAGAAATTGCCAAAAAAAAGCATTAATTAAACTTTTATATCTAATAAACGCTTCAATTAGACTGTTATACGTTCCAGATTCGTGGAAAGTCGCAGAAGTGATAATGATTCCGAAATCGGGAAAACCTCTAAACGACAAGAAATCGTACAGACCAATATCGCTCCTACCAGTAATATCAAAGGTATTTGAAAGACTCCTATTGAAACGCATCCAACCGGTCATTTATGAAAGACGACTTATACCTGGCCACCAATTCGGGTTCAGAATCAAGCATTCCACAATTGACCAGGTTTATAGAATAACCGATGAAATTTAAAAAGCCTTGGAGGGAAAACAGATTTGCTCTAGCGCTTTTCTTGACGTCTCTCAAGCCTTCGATAAGGTTTGGCACGATGGCTTGAAGTATAAGCTAAGACGGGTTCTTCCGGAACACTTATTTACGATCTTAGAATCCTACCTTGAAAACAGGTTATTTCGTGCTAAACACGGAACTGAATATTCCGAGTTCAAGGAAATCGCCGCTGGAGTTCCGCAAGGAAGTGTCCTTGGTCCTGTTTTATTTTTGCTGTACACTCGAGATATACCCTAAACTTAAGGTACCATAGTAGCTACGTTCGCGGACGATACCCCTATTTTGGCAACGGAAAGTTCAATCGAGTCAGCAACTGAAAAACTCCAACGAGCTTTGAGTAAAGTCTGCGACTGGACATAACTTTGGCGCATTGTTCTTATCGAGACCAAATCGACACATGTTCTACCACGACACAATCTACCCGTATCATTAACTCGGTACAAATACCGTATGCAAATGAAGTTAAGTATCTGGGGATAACACTAGACGTGAAACTTAAGTGGAAATCGCACGTTAAAAAAAACGCTATGAGCTTGAAAATCGCTTTAGAGAAATGTATTTTTTTTTCTTTTTTTTTATAATTTGTTAAAAGGGGATATGAATACCCCTATACTAATTTTTAGAACACGTGCGTTTTTGTGGAAAGAGGAATAGACAGAGAGAAAGAAAGATTGGTGTAGTGGGTTTGAAACTTAGGAGGTATTAAGTTTCTGTAAACTCCAAGGATGGCTGTCCAGATAACGGGGGTGTATTTTGTTTGATTTCGCTATTATTGTCGTTGCTTATGATTCACAGTATTTTTTTCCGTCCCCCTGATGTCATCATCACGATCAAGTTGCATTTTAGCCATATGACCACCCTACTGCCAGTGTTATGCTTTCACAGTAGAGTTGACTTAGCTTTCGCAATTGATCGACTTTTTTATTTATTTCATGCGAAATAAATAGATGATTCTTGACATCAGGATTCGAACCGTGAATCAACAGCGTGACAAGCGATGATGTTACCACTACACCACGGCCACCCTTGTTGGCTACTTGGAAGGCATTCCAAGCTAAGTATATATTACAAACTGCTTTTATATAAGCAAGTGCTAAAGCCTATATGGACGTACGGTATATAACTCTGGGGTTGTACCAAAGCAAGCAATAGAGAATTTATACAATCTTTCCAAAATAAAGTGATAAGAGCAATCGTGAGTGCTCCCTGGTATATTAGAAATAATGATATACAAAGAGACTTAGGGATCGCAACCGTGGACGACGAAATAACAAACTTCGTTTGTAAGCTCCATATTCGCCTTCATGGTCATTACAACCACACCATACTCCAAACATTAGACATGAGAAACCTTGTGCGCCGACATCAAAGAACGAAACCGTTCGATTTTGCGCAATAAGAAATAACCGCTTTTAATAACGGTATCAGCAGGTGCTTCAACTACTTGATAAAGAAAACTTAGTAAATAAGAAAAAAGATTATGATGATTCTCACCTACCCACGAAAAAAGAAAAAAAAAAAACTCTACTGCGATTTCAGATTTAAGAATTTTTATTTGGTCGTTCGATACATAAATTGGCTTAAAACTAGACTTATTACTATAAATTGAATGTTGGCTCATCAATATCTAATCGAGATTTTTTACAAAAAACCTATATTAATAGCTACTTAATCTATTACATGAATATTTTATATAAGAGAATATATTTGGCAATTTTTTTTTTTGTTAATGAAGAAAAGAAATTATTAAGAGGACTATCCCCGGTAATAGCTATTGTCTGCAAGCTGGTAGAACGGTATTTCTTCATTGTTCATTATGTCTTCAAATCTTGAATCGATGATTGCTCTTGCACTCAGGTATTGGTGGCTTGGATCGATCTGCTGTCGGATGTAGTCTTGTATTTCCTCATTGGGGTGGTCATCAAGATTTTGCAGGAGTCTACTTGAAAGTTGAATCATATACTGGTCGATTGGGCTCACACCGGCGTTCTCGTAAAGAAAAGCCTTAGGGTGGTACTTCCTTGTGATTGGATTTCGCCACAGTCCTGTACAGATTGGAAGGACCTTACGTTCGAACATTTGAATCTTCTTCATGGTGGTAGGCGATGTGGTGAACCATATGGGGCAGCCATATGTGATAAGTGGTCTTATCAGCTGCTTGTATACAAGCAGTTTAGTCTTCTTGCTGAGCCCATTTCTCTTTCTGAGTAATGGGTGGACTAAATGCAACGCATAATTGGCCCTCCTTAGGATGAAAACTTAAACTTCTCGCTGAAATGGATTTCGAGATATTTGGTGGTTGTCTTGGTTTGCACCTCGGTGTTATCTGGAAGAGAAATCCGAATGTTATGGCAGGGAGTTGTGAACGCTCGGCGTCCCCTCGTAGCTGTCACTGGATTTCTGAAGCAGATTAGTTCCCTCTTGCTGCTTTTGATTTTGATTCCTCATTTGGGGTAATATTCCCAAAGATTTCTGACGTGAGTTTGAGCTCTCCTAGCTGCTATTTCCGGGAAAAGCGAAACAGAGTAAGTGATGGAGTCATCCACATACAGTATTGTTCTGGTCCTTGCTGCATTTAGTGGTTGATTTGCAGTGAACATGTTAAACAGTATTGGTCCAAGCCTTGATCCCTGGGGCACTCTAGAGTTGATTCGTTTTGTTGATGACTTTGTTCGATGTACCTGTACGTAAAAAATTCTATGGGTTAAAAAATTTAAAATTAACCTTACCAGATAATTGGGGAAAATGAATTAGCTTGAAAATCAGTCCTTTGGTCCAAACGCTGTCAAAGGCTTTCTCTATGTCTAGCAGGCAGGCTACGGTAGTCTCTTTTTTGTTGAGGCCATGGGTGACGTCGCTGTGTAGCTTTAGCAGAGGGTGAATGGTTGAGTGCTTTCCTCGAAAACCATATTAGTTGCTGGGAATTATTCCTCGCTCTGAGCAAAAGTGATTAATCTTCCTCAACATCACTGATTCCAGTATTTTGCTAACACAGCATAGCAAACCGATTGGTCGGTATCCATCAATATTTGAACTGTTTGTCCTCTTTGGTACTGGTACAACCTTCGCCACTTTCCATGAAGTTGGAAAATAGCTGTTGTTAATGCAGTTGTTGAAGATGATCGTCAGCAGTAAAATAGCCACATTTGGCAACTTTTTTAAAAGAAGTTGGAGATCTGGTCAGTTCCAGCAGATTTCTTCAAATTGCTGCTTTGAATTATCTCCATCACTTCTTCTGTGGTAGTGAACTTAATGGATCATTAGCTCGGTTATCCCCGCTGAATGTTTTTATTGGATTACCGGAATTTTGTGCTTCATGAACTTCAGTTTCTACTTCCTCCAGGTAGTCGGGAAGGTGCTCTGGAGGTCGGTCGGTGAAGTTACCCTCAAAGTGGTTGGCAAATGCCTCAGCTTTCTCGTCAGGAGTTGTTGCTGTTACCTGGTCGTGATTGATGCTCTCAGGTAAGGTATTAGATCTACCAACCAGGGAGTTAATTTTCTTGAAGGCGTCGGGACCAGGTTTGATATGTAATTCTTCACCGCCTGGAAGAACACCGTATTAGTAGATTGCAGTTGCAATCTTCCTGGAAAGATCCTCTGGAGCCTTTTCCTCAGCCGCTACCTGTGAGCATAGATAGCCTCGATGTAACTTGGAAGGTTTGCGTATTTGTTCCTGTTGGTACGAGGGACTTCTTGCCTATCTATTTCGTTAGTGACCACTGTATTGAATCCATTGATGACCCCGTCTATCTCAGTGTTGCTAAGGTTAGCCGCAATCGAAGTTATTGGGAGCTCAGCCTCTATATTCGATCAAAATCGTGCCCAGTTTACTTTACTGAACATGGTGTGGAGTTCAGGTGCAGGTCTCTCTGTGACTATTCTTCGGTTTAGTCGAATTCTCAATTCAACAGATAGATGATCTGAATCAGTGTCATGTGCTAGACAGGAGTAATTCTGAAAATCGGGCAGAATGTTGACGAAATTGGACGACACCAAGAAGTTGACGGAGCTCTGGGAAAGGATTTCCTTGACTGATGGCAATTTCCATTCAACCAATCCACAATGGCGGTTCCCTGCTGTGAGGTTATATCGTCTTCCCAGAGTGGGTGTCCTGCGTTGAAGTCTCCGCCAATCATGCAGTAGGTTTGCGGCGATGTTGATGGTATTGAGGTCCTTTTGAATATTTTCCTTCGTTGCTTGACAAGTGTTGTAAACGGATACCAGCAGCAGAGTTTCATCTACAGAAACTTGGATAACAATTATTGTTGCTTCCATGGATAGCAGTCCGGAAATCTTTGTCTGCTCAACCTTAAATACTTTTCGGAGAAGGATCGCATTACCTCTCCTTTCAGTTGTTTTGTCTTCTCTGAAGATATTGTAACCATCGGGTTTGAATGAATTTCTTGCTGTCAAATTGGTTTCATGAAAAAAAAATATTTGGTGGCTGTGGAATAAATAGAATTTACATTGTAGGTAATTAATAAGATGTTATGATTTTGCCTTATCATCAAGGCTACTATAGTTGCTGGGAACAACCTTTTTTGCTTTCTGAAGAAGCGTCAGCAGGTCCGTTCCAAACAGCCTCTCAGTATCGTCAAAAATATTGAATGAAGACGGGGCTGTCTTCTGTTTATTTGCTAAGTTCTTTGGTTTATAAGCGTTAGTAGGCTTGGCTGCTGTTAACTGAGGAACACTCTTGGGAGCCTGCTGTTTTTTAGTGGTGCCCATAGCTGCAACAATATCAGCAAGACTCAACCCCGAAACAACGGCTTTAGTGGCTAATTTGGCAACAAATTGATGCTGCTCCTTCTTTTTAATTGCTGTCTTAGCTTTCTCGGCGATCTTTTCTTTATATTTCGGGCACCCTTTATAGTTGGCCGGATGTCCTATTTTCTGGCAATTTGCGCAGAATACAGTGGCATCTTTCTTTTGTTATCCTTTTTTCGTGGGCAATTTCCCGGGAGATGCGTGTTCTTGCACTTTACGCATATGTATGACATTCCTCAATTGCTGGCCACATGTCCAAACGTCTCACAATTTCGGCACTGAGTAATCCCAGTGCTTTTAAATTGTTCCCAATGAACCTTCTGGTTCATGAGGAGAGTTTTCTTGTAAATAGATGGCAGATCGCTATGGCTATGAACTTGGACTACAAAGTTGTTGAATTTATGACTGGAATACCAGCATGGATAAGTTCGTCCTTAATTGCATCCACCTCATAGCTGTGATGGATTCCCTTCAACACAAGGAGGGTCTTCCCGCCTTCTTTTGAAGTATATGTATTATACCCGGTCTTCCGTGAGTGTAGGAAGTCTCCGATTTGAAGGTGCTCCCTCTTTGATTGTGTGGTGATTACCGATCTGGTGCCGTTGATGTTGTGAATCTTGTATTTAATTTGCAGTCCCTTTGTATACCTGCTGAGTTCAGTTACAGTAAGTTTGTAGCAAACAATTGGCGGCATCATGGTGGATTTATTCGGCTGATCTGGGGAAGATGTGGCTGCAGAGGAAGTTATCGGTGCAACTCCTGCAGGTACGGTGACTCCACTGCAACTCTGTTTCGGCAAGGTTAATTGCTGCTTTCGTAGCGGCAAAGCTGAAAAGTTGGTCGGAGAATCCGACTTCTTCCTTTTCTTCGATGGAGCTGGCTTAAATATTTCTTCGACTTGTTCATATTCTTCACTTTCTTCTTCTGATGAGGAATCCTGTGAGGCCTCAACCTCAGATACAGAGGAACTCTCCACCTCCTCTTCTTCTGTAGCAGAGTCCTCATCCTTCTCACTTTCGACTTCCATTTTATTGTCGGGTATTACGTTAGCATCCTCCTCTTCATATAGCTGATTGATGCCTGCAAGTTTCTCATGCAGGGAAACCAGGAACAAGAATGCTGTTGTATGTCTCATCGACACCTTCCTTCTCCTTTCCTTTCTACCCATCTGAGCTGGGGTTAGAAAAGCCTTCTTTGTCCTAAAATAAATAAAAGAATAGCGCAGGTAGAAACCCCTGCCTCTATATATTTATTAATTATATTTACGACATAAATTTTGAATTTAAATTTTTTTTAATTTTTTGGGTAAAACTAAATTGCCAGCGCAGGTAGAAACCTTTCCTGAAATATAATTATCACTTCTTTTTCTCACTAAACACAGAGAGCACAACCGCACTTGCTGATGAATGAATGATGACTGAGTAGGAGTAGGCGTAGGTGTGACAACTGCGATCTGCTAGTCTTTTTAGTTATTTATGTCTTAATTTCTTAAATGTTGTTTACATAACTAATCAACACAAAAAAATCCTTTCCTTTACGCAACTAATCACCACAAAAAAAAACCTTTTCGTACACAACTCATCACAATAAAAATTGTCGCTCAACTGCCATCTGCTAGTCATTAGTTAATGAAATCCGAAATGAAATATAATTTAAAAGAAAAACAGTGCACGACGATATGTGCACACTTGTTTCTGTGTGCCTGGACCCATTTGCAACCCTTGTAATAAGACATAGATAAGACTTATTTATTATACAACGGAAGCGCTTATTTATATCTTAAAATAAGGAATACATAAGATACTGTAATATGCGCGCTACGGCTCGAGTAGATAAAACGATATTCTGTGAAATTTATTTCTTTATTTTCTAGTCTATAGAAAATAATTCAAGTTCACACTATACTATTCTTCGCAAATTCATTTCTTATAAGGTCTCTGTCCTCTCAAATCACTTTATTTCCTTTCAATTACTTAATTCACAAATCCAAACTAATTACTTCTTCTTGTTAACTCTCAACTTTCAATTTATCACAAAATTACAACTTTGCCCATTATCACTTTTCTAATCTCTTCGCCACAGTTTGAAAACTACTGCCCCTTTTTGGATCGCCATCTGTCCTTATATAGCAGAAGTTTCTGATAGCCAGAAACTTCTAGGAAATTCTTCGACCACTGGAACAAGAGAAATTCCAAGATGACAATCATTCTTGCAGTTATAATTCCCTCCCATCCGTGATATTATCCGTCTCTTTCGTAGACATGAACTGTGGAAACCGCAGACATGAACCTCGAATGAAAGGACACTTCGAACCAAAATTCTGCCAGAATGAAAAGACACTTCGGAATTTGTTGCATCATACTTTTAGGGAGCGTATATTATTATGCTACAATATGGTTTAAAAATGAAATACCCAAAGAAAAGCAATTTGGTTTGTGACATGCACAAACTTGTTGTTGAACCATTTATTGTACATTAGTCTTAAGTAATTAATGTATTATTTGTAGTTAAAGTACTAAATTCAAAAAAATATGTTCATAGTTTTGCAATAATCTTCAAAAGTTGGTGATACTAGATACCTCAATCTTAATTTTTTTTTGTGTTTTAGCATCACTGTCGATTGCAGCGATTTAGAAATAGAGATATCTTGCAGGATAGGACTGCATGCAGCATTTACATGTAACTTCGCGAATTGAAACATGTGTGTTCTAATTTCACTGCATACAGAGTTCTTCACATGTGTTTTGGGCATAACTTTGCGAATTAAACATGTGTGTTCTAATTTCACTGCATACAGAGTTATGCACATGTGTTTTGGGCATTAGGCTGTTAAGGATTACAGCAAAAGGGTCCCATTCGATTTTGTCATAATTTTTTTTACGAGGGTAGGTGAAAATCTTCCATGAGGATCGGCAGCGCGAGAAATAAAAAACAATGAAAAATTTATATTAGAGGAAACGGCAACTTTATTCACTGACAATCGGCGAAGCACGGCACCTTTTCAAATTTCTTTTCATAGATGATTCGGAATGGGAAATCAGACTTTTTCGCTTCGCAGTGTCAGTTACCCCAATCGATGGCAATGTTTGTTGCGAATGCAACCACCAGCATGGACCGCAAATTCAACAACTTTGTAGCCCAAGTTGAAAGCCATAGCGACCTGCCAACTATTTACAAGAAGACTCTCCTCAAGAACCAAAAGGTCCATTGGGAAAAATTTAAGAGCACTGGGATTACTCAGTGCAGAAATTGGACATGAGGCCAGTAATTGCGGGATGCCTTACATCTGCGTAAAGTGCAAGGACACGCATCTCCCAGGTAATTGTCCACGAAATGTGGACAACAAAAAAAGACGCCCCTGTATTCTGCGCAAATTGCCAGAAAGTAGGACATCCGGCCAACTACAAAGGGTGCCCGAAGTATAAAGAAAGATAGCCGAGAAAGCTAAGACAGCAATAAAAAAGAAGGAGCAGCATCAATTTGCTGCCAAGTCAGCCAAGAAAGCCGTTGTTTCGGGGTTGAGTTTTGCTGATGTTGCAGCTATGGGCATCACAAAAAAATCACAGCAGGCTCCCAAGAGTGTTCCTCAGGTAACAGCAGCCAAGCCTACCAATGTTGAGAAACCAAAGAACTCAGCAAACAAACAGAAGGCAGCCCCGTCTTCATTCAATATTTTTGACGACACTGAGAGACTGTTTGGCACGGACTTGCTGACGCTTCTTCAGAAAGCAAAAAAGGTTGTTCCTAGCAACTATAGTAGCCTTGATGATAAGGCAAAAACAAACATATTGGGAAGACTTATTTGCGAAATATGTTCCCAATAAATAACATATCAATAATAACCTACAATGTAAATTCTATTTATTCCACAGCCAGAAGAACTTCCTTGAATTTATTTATTAAGTGAAGGAAACCAGATATTCTTTTTTTACAGGAAACCAATTTGACAGCAAGAAATTCATTCAAGCCCGATGGTTACAACATCTTCAGAGAAGACAAAACAACTGGAAGAAGAGGTACTGCGATCCGTCTCCGAAAATTATTTAAGGTTGAGCAAACAAGGATTTCCGGACTGCTATCCATGGAGCGACAGCAATTGTCATCCAAGTTTCTGTAGATGAAACTCTGCTGCTGATATCCGTTTACAACAGTTGTCAAGCAACGAGGGAAAATGTTCAGAGGGACCTCAATACCATCAACATCACCGCCAACCTACACAACTACTGCGTGATTGGCGGAGACTTCAACGCAAGGCACCCACTCTGGCAAGACGATATAGCCTCACAGCAGGGAACCGCCATTGTGGATTGGTTGAATGGAAATAGCCATCGTCATTGCCTTGTGGCTATTTCTCAGTCAATTAAATCTTTTCCCAGAACTCCGTCAACACTTGACTTCTTCTTAGTGTCATCTAATTTCGTCAACATTCTGCCCGATTTTCAAAATTACTCATGTCTAGCACATGATAGTGATTCAGATCATCTAGCTGTTGAATTGAGAATTCGGCTAAACCGAAGAATAATGACAGGGAGACCTGCACCTGAACTCCACACCATGTTCAGTAAAGTAAACTGGGCCCGATTTCGATCGGATATAGAGGCCGAACTCCCAACAACTTCGAGTGTGGCTAACTTCAGCAACACCGAGAAAGACGGCGTCATCAACGGATTCAATACAGTTGTTATTAACGCCATGGATAGGCAGAAAGTTCCCCGTACCAACAGGAACAAATACGCAAACCTTCCAAGTTACATCCAGGCTATCTATGCCCACAGGCAGCGGCTGAGGAAGAGGCTCCAGAGGATCTTTCACAGGACATGCAACACGGTGAATGATGAATATCGTAGTGTGCACTCGCAACTGCCGTGTACTAATACGATGTTCGAATTACAGGGATAACGAGTTCACCAGGCGCCTTAAAGATATCAAACCTTGTCCCGACGCCTTCAAGAAAATTAACTCCCTGATTGGTAGATCTAATACCTTACCTTAGAGCATCAATCACGGCCAGGTAACAGCAACAACTCCTGACGAGAAAGCTGAGGCATTTGCCAACCACTTTGAGGGTAACTTCACCGACCGACCTCCAGAGCACCTTCCCGACTTCCTGGAGGAAGTAGAAACTGAAGTTCATGAAGCCACAAATTCCGGTAATGCAATAACAACATTCAACGGGGATAACCGAGCTAATGATCCGTTAAGCAGTGAAACCTTCACTACCACAGAAGAAGTGATGGAGATAATTCAAGCAGCAATTTGAAGAAATCTGCTGGAACTGACCAGATCTCCAACTTCTTTTTAAAAAAGTTGCCAAATGTGGCTATTTTACTGCTGACGATCATCTTCAACAACTGCATCAACAACAGCTATTTTCCAACTTCATGGAAAGTGGCCAAGGTTATCGGATTATTGGATATCGACCAATCGCTTTGCTATGCTGTGTTAGCAAACTACTAGAATCAGTGATGTTGAGGAAGATTAATCACTTTTGCTCAGAGCGAGGAATAATTCCCAATAACCAATATGGTTTTCGAGGATAGCACTCAACCATTCACCCTCTGCTCAAGCTACACAGCGATGTCACCCATGGCCTGAACAAAAAAGAGACTATCGTAGCCTGCCTGCTAGACATAGAGAAAGCCTTCGACAGCGTTTGGACCAAAGGATTGGTTTTCAAGCTAATTTATTTTGGTTTCCCCAATTATCTGGTAAGATTAATTTTCAATTTTTTAACCCACAGAATTTTTTATGTACAGGTACATCAAGCAAAGTCTTCAATAAAACGAATCAACGCTGGAGTGCCCCAGGGATCAAGGCTTGGACCAATACTGTTCAACATCTTCACTGCAGACCAACCACTGAATGCAGCAAGGACCAGAACAATGCTGTATGCGGATGACTCCATCACTTACGCTGTTTCGCTTTCTACGGAAATAGCAGCTAGGAGAGTTGAAACCCATGTCAAAAATCTTTGGGAGTATTACCTGAAATGGGGCATCAAAATCAACAGCAGCAAGACGGAACTAATCTGTTTCAGAAATCCAGTGACAGCTACGAGGGGACGCCGAGCGTTCGCAACTCGCTGCCACAACATACGGATTTCTCTTCCAGATAACAGCGAGGTGCGAACCAAGCAAACCACCAAATATCTTGGAATCCATTTCAGCGAGAGGTTTAAGTTTAATCCTCACGCTGAAATCATCCTAAGGAGGGCCAATTATGCGTTGCATTTAGTCCACCCATTACTCAGAAAGAGAAATGGGCTCAGCAAGAAGACTAAACTGCTGTATAAGTTAACACCTAATAGATTGTGGAATGCGCGTATGAAGAAATCCGAAGGTCAACATCGCTTCCTATGAGTCTGCAATGAATTTCGCTGACAGTGCGTCTGTGCTGTATAGAAATTGATTCGTCGACATCGCTGGACCCGCATTCTGTCACGTACGGAATGAAATCCGAATTAACCTGTGATGTGGGAACACGTCGCAGTTGGATGTTTTGCCTCCGTTAGCATTAAGTTATTATTTAAGCCATAGTTTTAAGAAAACTCTGTTCAGTTGTATTGTGGGCAGAATCGCTGCCAGTTTATTTTTCTATTAATAAAGTTTTTTTTTATATTAAAATAATCTAACCAAACTTAATTGGCGCCCGAGCAGGGACCCTGGCCAAGAAAGGTGCGACGCGTTAAAAGTCCGCAAAAGGCGTAATAAGTCGCGCACAAAGTCCCCAAGTGGCACGGTGCAGTACCCTCGCGTGTGAAAGTCCCCAAGTGGCACATTAAAAACCGCGAAAAAAATAGTCCCCAAGTGGTACAAAAAAAGGTACATTTCGCGTACGGTCTTAAGTTGTACGAGTTTTGTGTTTCAGAAAGTTCGTAAAAGCCCCCAAGTGGTGCAAAAGAAGTGACTAAAACAAGACAGTGCGCCTAAAACCAGGGTCCGCGAGTTACCAGAGAGAAAAAAAAAACAGTGAGAAACAGAGGTGTTAACCATCATCACTAGAAGTGATCCTGCAGTAGGAGTCAACGAGGGAGCCGGAGTAACCGTTGAAAAGCCTACAAAAAGGAAAACATCCCGGTGGCCAGCATGGAGATATGGTGGTTAACGTAAGCATAGATGTATTAGTGAATTAAATTATGTAGAATGTTAAGAATTAAAAAACAAGAAGAGCAAATAATCGAAATTTAAGCTAAAAGCAAAAGTTAAATTAAGAAGAGTATTAAGAATTAAAAAGCAAAATTAAAGAAGAGTAAATAATCGAAATTTAAGCTAAAAGCAAAAATTAAAAATTGAAAATCGCAAGGAAAAAATTATATATTAAGTTGTATATTAAATAAATTAATATCAAAATAAATATAAAACCAATCGGAAAAATTAATCAAATCTAGGAAAGGAAATTTAAGGGTTTTAGAAAAAAAAATATAAATATTTCTTTTTTTTTTCTCTATTAATTTTTTTTTAACCATGCCTGATTTACGTTCAGGAGCGTCTACTGACCCTCCACATGGCGATGCTCCCGCCATCAACATTAACCCTACCTTACTTCCGAATCCTAGCACTTCCACAAGAGCAAACACTGTTACTCCTGCAGGTGAGAGCCTTAATGCCTCATCCACATCAAGTTCTGTGCACGTAGATGGTAATCAGGAGGTAAGGGGAACTCCCGAATTGAACTCCCTTATTTCGTCCATAATTTGTAAAACCCTTAGGGAATCAGGGAAAGAGCTCATTAATAGTATTCTAAACCCAAGCGCTGATTTCTATTCCGAAGTCGATCAGCCAATTGCTGCACAATACCGAAACAGGTTGGAGGACTTGGATAAAACCCCAGATGTTGTTCGTTGTCTCAGGAATTTCTCAGGCGACGCAACTGAATTCAACTCCTGGAAGAAAGGTGTAGACCGAATCCTCCAGTTTTACGAACCCATAAAAGGAACCCCGAAATACTACGGTATTTTAAGTGTCATCCGAAATAAGATAATTGGAGACGCTGACGTTGTCCTGGAGTCCTACAATACTCCACTAAATTGGGATAACATTTCTAGATTCCTTATCATGCATTATGCTGACAAGCGTGATCTAAATACTCTGGAACACCAAACGTCGTCTCTTGTTCAAGGGAGCAACACGGTATCAGACTTTTATCAGGCTGTCTACAGCCACCTCTCAAGAATCAACTCAATTACTCACGCAGACCTACAGAGACAAGGCTCTTGACACCTTTATTAGGGGCCTTAAAGATGATCTTCCGAGGTTGCTAGGGGTACGCGAATCCGTTGATTTACCACAGGCACTCCACTTGTGCCTCAAGTTGGAAAACCAGTGGTACAGATCACGATACATTCCAAATTATGGCATGAGAAGACATCCCAACTCAAACCCACTGTCACAACCCCTACGTAGGAATTTGCCTAATAATTATGTGAATCCGCAAAATAGGCAACCATTTAACACGCAGACAAGCTTTCTGCCTTCCAGGCAACCACCGCCACGAGCATCATTTCAACAGCAGCAGAACGTGCAAAGGTATCAATATCAACCCCAAACAGGTCACAGACCATCGTTTGCACCAAGGCAACAGCATTCCTTCCCTTCAAACCAACAGTTTAAGGCAGAGCCCTTAGGCCAGAGTGCTCAGGCTAGGACTCACCAATTTTCACAGCGAATACCGACGCCAAAACCCCAACAATTTGTTCCAAAACAACCTCCGTTTAATTCCACCAAACCACAACCAAATTTTCACATCAATAGCGAATATGAAGAAGCTTTGCAGTCCGAAAGTGATAGTTACGACCAATCCTTTGATGATTATATTCAGCCATTGGAAGAATCTGACCATGCTGATGACACGAATGTTGATGAAATCACTGATTTCACTGACATTCATTTTTTAGACTAGCCGCCTCTTCGCTACCTTACTTCGAAAGTAGGACGAAGAGCGGAGAAATTATCAAAATTTTAATAGACACTGGATCAAACAGAAATTATATTCAACCTCAACTAGTGGACAAGCCAATACCAAACGACAAATGTTTTTATGCCAATTCAGTACGTGGCAGTATTAAGGTCAGCCACCTTAAAACGAACCTCTTTGGTTTAAACAACCACAAAATTAAATTTTTCCTTTTACCATCACTAAAGTCCTTCCATGCAATATTGGGAAATGATAGTGTAAAAGAGCTGTCGGCTATCATCTACACTAAACAAAATTATATGCAAATTGGAAATGGTATAAAAGTTAGGATAAAGCAACAAGCATCCCAATCAATAAATTCAATAAATCTCAAACATAGTCACATGTTACCCTCCCAAAAAGACGCTGTATTTTCACTCGTAAACAAATTCCCCAATTTATTTTCAGAGCCAGATGAGAAATTGACTTACACTACAAAAGTAGTAGGTGAAATCCGCACTAACTCGGATAACCCCGTATATACCCGATATTATCCATTCCCTGTATCTCTCAAGGATGAGGTGGATAAACAAATTCAAAGCTTAATCGACGACGGAATTATTAGACCTTCACGGTCGCCTTATAATTCACCAGTATGGGTAGTCCCCAAAAAACCCGATGGATGGTGATCGACTATAGGCAACTAAATTCCGTCACTATAGCGGATCGTTACCCGATCCCCGAAATTAACGAAGTGCTTGCGCAATTAGGCAAAAATAAATATTTTACGGTGCTTGATCTCAAAAGTGGGTTTCACCAGATTCCGCTGAAGGAATCCGATATTGAAAAAAAGGCATTTTCCATTAACAACGGAAAATACGAATTTACGAGACTCCCATTTGGTCTAAAAAACGCGCCGTCTATTTTCCAGCGAGCACTTGACGACATATTGTGCAATGTCATCGGAAAAATTTGTTACGTGTATATAGATGACATTATCATCTTCAGCAAAGACCAAAAAGACCACGTCAAGCACATTGAGGAAATCTTTAATATTCTTAACGAAGCCAACATGAAATTACAGTTGGAGAAGTGTGATTTCTTTAAAGAGCAAGTCAAATTCCTAGGTTTCGTGATATCTTCCGACGGTATCAAAACAAACCCCGGAAAGGTAGAGGTCATTACCAATTTTCCAATCCCGAATACCCTTAAAGAACTCCGAGCATTTCTTGGTCTGTCAGGATATTATCGTCGCTTTGTAAAAGGCTACGCGAAACTTGCAAAGCCCCTGATATCCCTTTTAAGGGGGAGGAGGGACGTATGTCCAAAACTAAATCCAGCCAAAAACCGGTTCATCTAAACTCCGACGCCATCGCGGCCTTCAACAAATTAAAAAATTCTCTTGTCTCGAGAGACACCATTCTGGCATACCCTAATTTCGAAAAACCATTCGAATTAACAACGGATGCTTCTAATGTCGCCATTGGCGCTGTCCTTGCACAAGACGACAGACCTATATCATTTATATCGCGAACATTAAGTAAGACAGAAGAAAATTACGCAGCAAATGAGAAAGAACTGCTTGCGATAATTTGGGCATTGAACTCTTTACGAAGTTATTTGTATGGAACTTCAAGAGTGAAAATTTACACAGATCATCAGCCCTTAACTCATTCCCTGAGTAATAAAAATAATAATTCCAAGATGAAACGCTGGAAAGCGATTCTAGAGGAATATAATTATGAGTTACACTACAAGCCGGGAAAAAGTTATGTTGTTGCAGATGCTCTTTCTCGTCCTCCACGGATCTCTCAAGTGAACGCGATGACTGCTACGCAACACAGCAGCGAAAGTTCGTCTCATGAATTAATAGAAACTGTCGAAATCCCGATAAACGTTTTTAAGAACCAATTATTGCTTTTTACTGGAAACCAAGATAGATACAAATTTCAAATTCCTTTTCCCACATTCCATAGACACACACTTACTAGACAAAATTATTCCGAAGATGATTTAATCCAGTTGCTTAAACGTCATTTAAACCCAAGCGTTATTAATGGCATTTTTACAACTGAAGAGATAATGGGTAAAATTCAGAAAGTCTACCCCACGCATTTTAAATCATACAAAATAAGGTTTAGTCGGGTTAGGGTCAAAGACCTTCCGAATGAGGCTGAGCAGGAAGAGGAGATTCTAAAAGAACATAAAAGAGCTCACCGCAATAGTCTAGAAAATAAAATGCAGTTACTGCAAAAATTCTATTTTCCGAAAATGAAGGCTAAAATTAATACAATAGTTAAGCAATGCGTTACTTGCAAACAACACAAGTATGATCGGCATCCAAATAAGCCGGAGCTGCAAGCAACTCCTATCCCCGAACATCCCGGTCATATATTACACATCGATATTTACTCCACAGATACAAATTTGGTCCTAACGGCGATCGATAAATTCTCTAAATATGCTCAAGCTCGCATCTTGAAATCTAGAGCAGTTGAAGACATTAGAGAACCATTAAGACAACTTTTGTTCCTGTACGGTGTACCCAAAGTCATTGTTTTCGATAATGAAAAAGCTTTCAATTCTGCTTCAATATGCTTCATGATCCAGGATCAATTGGGAATCGAAATCTATAAGACTCCCCCGTATTCGAGCTTCGTCAACGGTCAAGTGGAAAGATTTCACTCGACACTTTCCGAAATCATGCGGTGCCTTAAAGTAGATCGTGTCCATAGATCATTTGAAGAGCTATTGGATCGTGCTATCTACGAGTACAATTTCTCGGTTTATTCAACTACCAATAAGAAACCTATTGAGGTATTTTTTGGAAGAAATGTCAGCACTGACCCTGAACAATTCGAGAAGGCTAGAAAGGACAATATTGTAGCATAATAATAACTACGCTCCTATGACTATGCAGCAAATTCCGAAGTGACTTTTCATTCTGGCAGAATTTTGGTTAGAACTGTCCTTTCATTCGAGGTTCGTGTCTGGGACGAAGTCTCCACAGCTCATGTCAACGAAAGAGACGAATAATATCAGGGATAAAAGGGAATTATAACTGCAAGAATTATCTCTCTCGTTCCAGTGGTCGAAGAATTTGCTAGAAGTTTCTAGCTATCAGAAACTTCTGCTATATAAGGACAGATGGCGATCAAAAAGACACAGTTGGTTTAGAACCGTGGCGAAGAGATTGGAAAAGTGATAATGGGCGAAGTTGTAATTTGGTGATAAATTGAAAGTTGAGAGTGAACAAGAAAAAGTAATTAGTTTGGATTTGTGAATTAAGTAATTGAAAGGAGATAAAGTGATGTGAGAGGAAAGAGACCTTGTAAGAAAAGAATTTGCGAAGAATAGTATAGTGTGAACTTGAATTGTTCTATAGACTAGAAAATAAAGAAATAAATTTCACAGAATATCGTTTTATCTACTCGAGCCGTAGCTTGCATATTACATTGGTGTCAGAAGCGGGATAAAACTTATTCTGTGAATAACTATTCCCGTGGTGTGAAATTGCAAGATAAAAAAAAAAAAAAAACGATTTCTGTGTGAGTTAATTAGTTGCGCAAAATGGGTCGCAAATTGGGAAAACTAACTATAACTCAACTAAAGGCAGAACTCAGTAAGCGGAACCTCGACACAACTGGGGGAAAAGATGCCCTACTGATTCGTTTGGAAGAAGCAGTAACGCAGGAAGGTGAAAATCCGCATGACGTAGAGTTTGACGTGGGAGTGGAACCAGCAAGTACAGTAGCCGACCCGGATATAACAAGTCTGCTCCTGCAACTTAAGTCAGTCATGGACGAACAAAGGAAAACAATGGAAGACCAAAGGAAGTCTCTGGAACTTAAGCTCGATGACCAAAAGAAAGCAATAGACGACCAAAAGAACTCTCTAGAACTTAAGATGGACGAAAAAAAAGAAAGCAATGGACGACCAGAGGAATTCTCTAGAACTTAAGCTGGACGAACAAAAGAAAGCAATGGACGAACAAAAGAATTCTCTAGAACTTAAGATGGACGAACAAAACAAAGCAATGGACGAACAAAAGAATTCTCTAGATGCTCTGGAAAGCAAACTTGATGAGCAAAACAAGAACTTGGAATCCAAATTCGAAGCGATCGAAGAGAAAATCGAGTAGGTCGAGACGCAACTCGAAAAAGTCGAAACTAGATTCGATGAAAACTTTGAGAAGCATGAAACTCAGTTCGGGAAGATAGAGACTCAGTTCGAAAAAGTAGAAAAGCAAGTCGAAAATGTTACTAAGGAACTCAGCAACGTAAAGAGACGGAAAGCACGGGAATATTCCACTGACGGTCTGAGAAGAAAGGAGATGCAGCCTCCTATCTTCGATGGTCAAACATCATGGCCAATTTATAAGAGGCAATTCGAAGCGGCCGCAATGACCAACAGCTGGGACGATGAAGAGAAGTCCATTACACTCACACTTGCACTGAGGGGTCCAGCTGCGGAGCTCTTGCAGACCATCCCGGAAGATAAACAGCAGAACTACGACTCTCTGGTTCAGGCTATCGAGATGCGGTTTGGGGATGAACACATGCAGCAGGTGTACAGGGTTCAGTTACGTAGTCGAGTCCAGAAAAGGGGGGAAACGCTCCAACAGTTGCAAGCGGATATAGAGCGATTAGCCCATCTTTCATACCCTAAAGCCGGTGAAGAGCTTATCAACGAAATGGCGGTGGAAGCTTTTATTCAGGCCATAGAGGACAGACAACTGCAAATGGCTGTAAGGATGGCTGAAAAGCGAACACTCCCCTAGGCATTGGCATTCGCTTTGTTAATGGAGGCTGCGGACCAAGCGTACCAGGGAATACACCGTGGCAGGGAAATGTCCGTCGTGGAATGCTCATGCCAGAGAACAGCCGTCATGGATGAAGACAAAGCTCGCGGAAGTCAAATCCGTTGCTGGAATTACAACCAAACCGGACAACTACAACATCAGTGCAGAAGTTCAAGTAGACGAGAAAATTGTCCACATTGCGGAAGTAGGAGAAGCAGAGAGGAAGCATTATCGGTGATAACATCCATCCTGTCGGTCAGACTTCCCAAAACCAGCAGTCGGGAAATGCGTAAAGACCAACTTCGCGGGGCAGAAGTTGGTTACTGGAATCGAGGTCCCCAGGACCACCATTCAAGTTTCACAAACCAAACGGGGTACTAACAGCCTGAGAGTGGAGGCAGTAATCAACAAGGAGAAGTGCGTAGCCACCATCGACACAGGTGCCACCGCCTACATTGTAAGAAGAGATATCGTCAGAAGCTCCTGGCTGCACAACACCAACAGCTACTGCCTGAACACTGCGACAGGGGAAATGGCGAAGGTGTTTGGAGAAGTTCATCTTACGATTACTCTGGCGGGACTGACGTTCTCCCATGCGTTTCTGGTGGCAGATATATGCGACGAGTGCATCATCGTATTAGACTTCACGAAAACAAATGAAGTAATCTTGGACATAGGGATGCAAGTACTGAGGTATCGAAATGTGGAGATTCCGATGGTGTACGGAAACGAGAATGCCTTAACTCTCAGGACAGTCATCAGCAAAGACGAAGTTTTGCCGCCGTCTTCAGAGACAATCATTTGGACGAAGCTGGAAGGTGATCCTGGGAGCCACCGATTCTACATAGTAGAACCAGACCCAGAGAAGCATTCTTAAGACCACATCGTGGGAAAGACGTTAGTCGAACCAAAGAACACCATGGTTCCAGTGAGAGTTTTGAACGTGAGGCCACACACTGTCAGACTAAGGCGAGGGGAGGTGACTGGAAAATGCACGCCGATTACCGACGTCGCAACAATATCTGAACATGATGCTCCAAAACCTCTCCCATCACCTTGGACAGCGGAAACGAGAGAGACGATTCTCCAGTCCAGTGAGCTGAATCAGGAGCAGCGAACTATGGCAGAGAATCTTATCAATGAGTACGCTGATGTATTTGCCTCACAGGACGGAGAATACGGCCGAACACACCTGGCACAACATCGAATAGACACTCTTGATACTAGACCAATTCGCCAGCCTGCTAGGCGCCTTCCATTGGCAAAGCAGACAGAAGTTGCAGAGATGGTGTCGGCAATGGATAAAGAAGGTCTGATTGAAAGTTCCAAAAGTCCGTGGGCATCACCGGTTGTACTGGTTAAGAAGAAAGATGGCAGCACGCGGTTCTGCGTGGACTATCGGCAGCTCAATTACGTCACCAAGAAAGACAGCTATCCTCTGCCACGGATTGACGACACGCTAGACACATTATCAGGAGCCCGATGGTTTTCCACTCTCGACTTGAAGAGTGGCTACTGGCAGGTACAGATCCATCCAGAAGACCGGGAGAAAACCGCCTTCACCGCAGGAAATGGGCTATGGCAATTCACGGTAATGCCATTCGGGCTGTGCAATGCTCCGGCGACTTTCGAGCGATTGATGGAATGTGTCCTGCAAGGGTTAACACGGAAAACCTGTTTAGTATACTTGGACGATGTCATCGTCGTAGGAAAAACATTTGCGCAACACCGAGACAATCTAAGGGATGTGTTTCAAAGGCTTCGAAGTGCCCACCTGAAGCTCAACTCCAAGAAGTGCGCCCTGTTTAGAGCAGGATAAACACCAACTAAGGAGCTTCCTGGGCCTAGCCACCTACTACAGACGGTTCGTGAAGGATTTTGCCGGGATCGCAAAGAGCCTGCACCAGTTGACGGAAAAGGGAAAACAATTCAAATGGTCCATTGAGTGTGAGAAGAGCTTCAAGGCACTTAAACAACGGCTATGCGATGCCCCGATACTGGCTTACCCCACTCCCGGGGAAACGTTCGTTGTGGATGCAGATGCTAGTAATGTCGGGGTAGGAGCCGTACTCTCCCAGGTGCATGACGGCCAAGAGAAGGTGGTTGCCTACTTCAGCAAGGTGCTCTCTAAGCCAGAAAGGAACTACTGCGTGACAAGGAGAGAACTTCTAGCTTTGATCTTGGCTACGAAGCATTTTCACAAATACCTCTACGGGAGGAAGTTCGTTCTTCGCACAGACCATGCAGCCTTAAAATGGCTATTACAGTTCAAGAGTCCTGAGGGTCAGGTCGCAAGATGGATCGAAAGGCTGCAAATCTACGACTACGAAATACAGCATCGTAAAGGAAAACTCCACTCTAATGCGGATGCACTGTCCCGGAGACCATGCAGAACGGATTGTAAACATTGTGCGCGTCAGGAAGAACGGGAGCTGGTTTCCATCCAAAGAATGAGAGCCGAACCTATCGCCGGCTGGAGCGTAGATGAGATCCGGAACGCTCAGAAGGAAGACCCGGATATCGAGCCGATTCTGGCCTGGAAGGAGAACATGGAGAAACCTGATCATCAGGACATCTCTCACATAAGCCCGACCTTAAAGGCATATTTTGCGCAGTGGGACTCCCTCCATGTCCAAGAAGGTGTTCTGAGAAGAAAATGGGAATCCTCCGACGGAAAGTCGTTGGTAATGCAGCTTGTCGTACCGCGGACGAGGGTCAAGGAGGTGTTACAGGAAATGCATGGCGGGGCGTCCGGAGGCCACTTGGGAGTGAATAAGACGCTAGAAAAGGTACGAGAACGTTTTTATTGGTTAAAAGCGAAGGAAGATATCGAAGACTGGTGCAGAAAATGCGACGTGTATGCAGCTAGCAATTGTCCGAGAATCAAAACTCGAGGTAAGATGCACCAATACAACGTGGGAGCACCTTTCGAACGAATCGCCATTGACATCGCAGGGCCCTTTCCGGAAACCGACAGTGGTAATCGGTATATACTCGTAGTGATGGACTACTTCAGTAAGTGGCCGGAAGCGTTTCCGATCCCTAACCAGGAAGCCAGAACCGTGGCGGAGCAGATCGTCTACAATTGGGTTAGCAGATTCGGTGTGCCCTTGGAATTGCATTCTGACCAAGGGCGGAACTTTGAGTCAAGAATCTTCCAAGAGATGTGTCAACTACTCGGAATCAAAAAGACAAGGACAACCCCGCTTCATCCACAGTCGGACGGTATGGTGGAGCGTTTCAATAGGACTTTGGACGAACATCTCTCGAAGGTCGTAGGTGACTACCAACGGGATTGGGACCGGCAGATTCCCTTGTTTTTGATGGCCTATAGAAGTGCCGTGCATAGCACTACTCGACATACGCCGTTCGAAATCTTATTTGGTGGAATAGCTCGTTTACCCAGTGAGGTGAAATTTGGATCTCCTACCAATGAGCCCAGAAATGAAGAAGAGTACGTGGCGGACCTTAGGGAAAGGCTTAGGGACATACACCAAAGGACCAGAAGCCAGATTAAGATGACGAGCGACCGCATGAAGACCAGGTATGATGCCAAGGCAACAACGTCAGGATTCCAGGAAGGAGATCTGGTGTGGCTGTATAATCCCCATCGCCAAAAGGGGAAATCACCTAAATTACAGCGGAACTGGAAAGGTCCCTACAGAATAGTAACCCGCATCAACGATGTTGTCTACCGCATCCAGCGAGGACCGAGGGCCAAAATGAAAGTGGTTCATGTGGACCGACTGAGTCGATACAATGGCCGAAATGAGGATGCACTTGTTCGGGACGAACACGTCTAAGAGGGGGGCAGTGTAGCATAATAATAACTACGCTCCTATGACTATGCAGCAAATTCCGAAGTGACTTTTCATTCTGGCAGAATTTTGGTTCGAACTGTCCTTTCATTCGAGGTTCGTGTCTGGGACGAAGTCTCCACAGCTCATGTCAACGAAAGAGACGAATAATATCAGGGATATAAGGGAATTATAACTGCAAGAATTATCTCTCTCGTTCCAGTGGTCGAAGAATTTGCTAGAAGTTTCAGGCTATCAGAAACTTCTGCTATATAAGGACAGATGGCGATCAAAAAGACACAGTTGGTTTAGAACCGTGGCGAAGAGATTGGAAAAGTGATAATGGGCGAAGTTATAATTTGGTGATAAATTGAAAGTTGAGAGTGAACAAGAAAAAGTAATTAGTTTGGATTTGTGAATTAAGTAATTGAAAGGAGATAAAGTGATGTGAGAGGAAAGAGACCTTGTAAGAAAAGAATTTGCGAAGAATAGTATAGTGTGAACTTGAATTGTTCTATAGACTAGAAAATAAAGAAATAAATTTCACAGAATATCGTTTTATCTACTCGAGCCGTAGCTTGCATATTACAATATATTGAAGCTAAAAGAAAAGCAAAATAAGGATTTAGTTTATCATAACAAAACTCGGCAGCCCTTAAAGAATTACTCTCCCGGCGAAGTTATATTCGTTAAAACCAATAAACGATTAGGTACCAAGCTTTCCCCAAAATACAGAAAAGAAACGGTAAAGGAAAATAACCCAACTACAATTTTAACCCAATCAGGCAAAGTCGTCCACAAGGCAAATATTAAAACCTGATATCCCTTTTTTAGGTCATTCATATCTTTGGGCCTTGCAGAGGTTCAAATACTGGATTATTCAAATTCAAAACTGATTACTTTGAGCACAGGAATAGCGAAACTGCAAACCGGTACTTTTAAACTAGTGCACATAATCGACCTTGCAGCATACTAGAATGTAATTGATGAAATACAGTTAAAAATCCAAACCAACGTATGTAAAGACAATCCCATTTACCCTTTCCTATCCTATGATATCACTGAAATCCTTAACCCATTCAAACGCATCAAGCCCATAGTTAAGAAAAAAAGAGCAATAAACATTTTAGGAACTGCATGGAAGTGGATAGCCGGTACCCCGGACCACCACGATTTTCAAATTATTAAATCTAAAACCCAAAATTTATTAGACAGTAGTAATAAGCAATTAGTTATAAACAGACTATCTTTGGAGAGAATAAACAATATTACAAATGTTACCAATAATATAATTAAGGCTTTGAAAACAAATGTCGAAATTAAAAACGGATATTTTGCCAGCATTAAATACAGATTTGACGTAATAAAAGAAGAAATTACAAACATAGGACACGCTTTACAGTGAGCGAAAGCTGGTGTGGTAAATCCCTTTATACTTTCAAATACAGAATTAAATTTAGTTAACGATCATTTTAAAACAAGTAACTTGCCTTATGTAAACATAGAAGAAGCATTTGAATTCGCAAATGTAAAAATAGCCTCTAAGAATATAACTATGATCTATATCGTGAGTGTGCCAACCACAAAAAAAGAAGAATGTAAAAGATTATTAGTTAAACCAATAAAAAGGAAATCCGCTGTAATCAAAATTGATTTTAGTAATATACTTCAATGTGGAAGTGAATTTTATGGAATTAAGAATAGCTGTCAAACTTTTAACGATTTAAGTATTTGTAACGTTAATGAAATTATAAATTTAAGTGACACGGAGTGCATACCAAACCTATTACAAAGCACACCAGCAAATTGCACCGACGTCAACAATCAACATATTCCAACGGTCGAGGAAGTACTTCCTGGGTCACTACTACTCAACATATTTAACGGATCAATTTTAGTCAACAACGACATGCTCAATATAACAGGAACATTTGTAATACAGTACCATAATGCCACCATCGTGGTAAATAAACGCACTTTTGCCTCCAACGAGATTCCAATCTCAAGACCTCTTCCGGCCATCGTACAATTGGACTCACCATCAAAAACCATCGAAGAACTGTTAACCCTCGAAGTGATGAAAGAGCTGCATTTGAACAACACACACTACAAAACCCAGATCGAAGGGAGAAACAAAACGCACCTGATAGTTACTTACAGTTTGTCTACCATCATCATCACCACAGTCGTGGTAATATCTATAATACTGTTTTTAACACATAGGAAGAACAACCTGACAATCTCTACAACAGTAGAAGCAAGAGAAATGCAAGCAGCAGCCGAATTACCAACAGAAAATCAGGCAGAGATTTCGGAACGACCATCACCGATCAAAAGGATTGGCTTAAGCCAATATCCGCCATTTTACAAGGTCAAGAGTGAGGACACTCGAATTTAAGGGTAGAGGAGTTAACACCTAATAGATTGTGGAATGCGCGCATGAAGAAATCCGAAGCTCAACATCGCTTCCCATGAGTCTGCAATGAATTTCGCTGACAGTTCGTCTGTGCTGTATAGAACTTGATTCGTCGACATCGCTGGACCCGCATTCCGTCACGTACGAAATGAAATCCGAATTCACCGGTGATGTGGGAACACGTCGCAGTTGGATGTTTTGCCTCCGTTAGCATTAAGTTATTATTTAAGCCATAGTTTTAAGAAAACTCTGTTCAGTTGTATTGTGGGCAGAATCGCTGCCAGTTTATTTTTCTATTAATAAAGTTTTTTTTTATATTAAAATAATCTAACCGAACTTAGTTTATACAAGCAGGTGATAAGACCAGTTATCACATATGACAGCCCCATATGGTTCACCATATCGCCCACCACCATGAAGAAGATTCAAATATTCCAACGGAAGGTCCTTGGAATCTGTACAGGACTGTGGCAAAACCCAATCACAAGGAAGTACCACCCTAAGGCTTTTCTTTACGAGAACGCCGGTGTGAGCCCAATCGACCAGTATATGATCTAACTTTCAAGTAGACTCCTGCAAAATCTTGATGACCACCCTAACGAGGAAATACAAGACTACATCCGACAGCAGATCGATCCAAGCCACCGATACCTGAGTGCACGAGCAATCATCGATTCAAGAATTGAAGACATAATGAGCAACGAAGAAACACCGTTCTACCAGCTTGCAGACAATGCCTATTACCGGGGATAGTCCCCTTAATAATACATTTCTTTATTTAACAAAAAAAAAAATAAAAATTTCCAAATATATTGTCTTATATAAAATATTCATGTAATAGATTAAGTAGCCATTAATATAGGTTTAAAACAAAAATAGATATACGTTGTTGAGCCCCTATTGTTGAGCCAACATTAAATTTATAGTAATAAGTCTAGTTTTAAGCCAATTTGTAAATAGAACGACTAAATAATAAAAAATCCTTAATCTGAATCTGAATTTGTTGTGAATGCAGATTTAGCAGTGTTCGACAAACAGAGTCGTTGTGCTGGAGTGTTGTTGCTGGAGTTTGTAGCTGCGGTCATTGGCTCTGACATATGTAACTACTCCCCTTTTCGGGTAAAAGTTCTCCTGAGTCTAAAAATAGTATATTTTAACTCGTTTGTTTTTACTTAGATATACATATACTGCTAATACTATGACTAGGAGTAATATTACAATTACATACATATATTTAACAATCAGTGATTTCCTTTTTCATACTTGAGCTCGTTTATATGTTTTATATTTTCTATTTGGTTAATACAATTCCATCAATTTGAATTTAAATTTAATTGATCTTTAATTTGGTCCAGTTTTATTCCGCTATTTATGATGAATCATTGTTCGAATATTAATTTTCTATTAACGAATGACTGGTTTACAATTTGGAATCCACAATTGTTGAAATTTAATAAATAATTTCCATTTAATCGAACAATTGTCTCATCAGAAGTAATTTAATCTAAGAATTTTATAATTTTTTAATAATAATAATCTTTGTTCAATTTCGACAAATTCCATTTTAAAATTGAACTTCTTAAAATTCTTTATGTGAGTGTTTCTTTCTAAGTGTATACAGTATTATTTATTTTTAAGATTTATTATTGAGAGCAGTGATAACGTATTTCTTTGTAACTATAATTTCTTTAAGTATTTTAATAACAAAGACGATTTTAATATTTTCGTATTTATCTGTTCCAAGTTTCATATTTTTATATTTTTCTAAGTCGATATCGTATCTCGTTATCTCATCTTTAGTTAATATATCGTAATATGCGAGCTACGGCTCGAGTAGATAAAACGTTATTCTGTGAGATTAAGTATTTATTCTTTAGTCTACAGAACAATTCAAGTTCACACTATACTATTCTTCGCAAATTCTTTCCTTACAAGGTCTCTTTCTTCTCAAATCCCTTTATCTCATTCCAATTACTTAATTCACAAATCCAAACTAATTACTTCTTCTTGTTAACTCTTAACTTTCAATTTATCACAAAATTACAACTTCGCCGATTATCACTTTTCCAATCTCTTCGCGCGGTTCGAAAACCAACTGCCTTGCCTCGATCGCCATCTGTCCTTATATAGTCGAATTTCTGATAGCCAGAAACTTCTAGCAAATTCTTCGACCACTGGAACAAGAAAATTCTGATGTAATAATTCCAAGATGACAGCTGCAGCCAATAATCTCTTGCTGTTATAATTCTCTTGCGGTTATATTTCTCTCTTAATTCCGCGACGTCGTCTTAGACATAATCCGTCGCTTACCGTGGACACGAACTTCGAATGAAAAGACACTTCGGAATGTGTTGCATCTTTGTGGGGCGTAGTTATTATGCTACATTATGTTACAATACCCCCCTCTTAGACTTGTTCGTCCCGAACAAGTGCATCCTCACTTCGGCCATTATATCGACTCAGTCGGTCCACATGACCCACTTTCATTTTAGCCCTCGGTCCTCGCCGGATGCGGTAGACAACATCGTTGATGCGGGTTACTATTCTGTAGGGACCCTCCCAGTTCTGCTGCAATTTAGGTGATTTCCCCTTTTGGCGATGGGGATTATACAGTCCTGACGTTGTTGCCTTGGCATCATACCTGGTCTTCAAGCGGTCGCTCGTTATCTTAATCTGGCTTCTGGTCCTTTGGTGTATGTCCCTAAGCCTTTCCCTAAGGTCCGCCACGTACTCTTCTTCATTTCTGGGCTCATCGATAGGAGATCCAAATTTCACCTCACTGGGTAACCGAGCTATTCCATCAAACAAGATTTCGAACGGCGTACGTCGAGTATTGCTATGCACGGCACTTCTATAGGCCATCAAAAACAAGGGAATCTGCCGGTCCCAATCCCGTTGGTAGTCACCTACGACCTTCGAGAGATGTTCGTCCAAAGTCCTATTGAAACGCTCCACCATACCGTCCGACTGTGGATGAAGCGGGGTTGTCCTTGTCTTTTTGATTCCGAGTAGTTGACACATCTCTTGGAAGATTCTTGACTCGAAGTTCCGCCCTAGGTCAGAATGCAATTCAAAGGGCACACCGAATCTGCTCACCCAATTGTAGACGATCTGCCCCGCCACGGTCCTGGCTTCCTGGTTAGGGATCGGAAACGCTTCCGGCCACTTACTGAAGTAGTCCATTACTACGAGTATATACCGATTACCATTGTCGGTTTCCGGAAAGGACTCTGCGTTGTCAATGGCGATTCGTTCGAAAGGTGCTCCCACGTTGTATTGGTGCATCTTACCTCGAGTTTTGATTCTCGGACCCTTGCTAGCTGCACACACGTTGCATTTTCTTCGACATCTTCCTTCGCTTTTAACCAATAAAAATGTTCTCGTACCTTTCCTAGCGTCTTATTCACTCCCAAGTGGCCTCCGGACGCCCCGCCATGCATTTCCTGTAACACCTTCTTGACCCTCGTCCGCGGCACGACAAGCTGCATAACAAATGACTTTCCGTCTAAGGATTCCCACTTTCTTCTCAGAACACCTTCTTGGACATGGAGGGAGTCCCACTGCGCAAAATATGCCTTTAAGGTCGGGCTTCTGTGAGAGATGGTCTGATGATCCGGTTTCTCCATGTTCTCCTTCCAGGCCAGAATCGGCTCGATATCCGGGTCTTCCTTCTGAGCGTTCCGGATCTCATCTACGCTCCAGCCGGCGATAGGTTCGGCTCTCAGTCTTTGGATGGAAACCAGCTCCCGTTCATCCTGACGCGCACAATGTTTACAATCCGTTCTGCATGGTCGCCGGGACAGTGCATCCGCATTAGAGTGGAGTTTTCCTTTACGATGCTGTATTTCTTAGTCGTAGATTTGCAGCCTTTCGATCCATCTTGCGACCTGACCCTCAGGACTCTTGAACTGTAATAGCCATTTTAAGGCTGCATGGTCTGTGCGAAGAACGAACTTCCTCCCATAGAGGTATTTGTGAAAAAGCTTCGTAGCCAAGATCAACGCTAGAAGTTCTCGCCTTGTCACGCAGTAGTTTCTTTCTGGCTTAAAGAGCACCTTGCTGAAGTACGCAACCACCTTCTCTTGGCCCTCATGCACCTGGGAGAGTACGGCTCCTACCACGACATTACTATCATCTGCATCCACAATGAACGTTTCCCCGGGAGTGGGGTAAGCTAGTATCGGGGCATCGCATAGCCGTTGTTTAAGTGCCTTGAAGCTCTTCTCGCACTCAATTGACCATTTGAATTGTTTTCCCTTTTCCGTCAACTGGTGCAGGCTCTTTGCGATCCCGGCAAAATCCTTCACGAACCGTCTGTAGTAGGTGGCTAGGCCCAGGAAGCTCCTTAGTTGGTGTTTATCTTTGGGGACTGGCCAGTTTTTCACCGCTTCGATCTTCTCTGGATCGGTTCTCACTCCTTTTGCTGAAACTATGTGCCCCAAGTACTTGACTTCCGCTCTAAACAGGGCGCACTTCTTGGGGTTGAGCTTCAGGTGGGCACTTCGAAGCCTTTAAAACACATCCCTTAGATTGTCTCGGTGTTGCGCAAACGTTTTTCCTACGACGATGACTTCATCCAAGTACACCAAACAGGTTTTCCATGTTAACCCTTGCAGGACACATTCCAGGGTGGCCGTGGTGTAGTAGTAACACCAACGCTTGTCACGCTCTTGGTTCACGGTTCAAATCCTGATCTCAGCAATTATCCATTTATTTCGTCTGAAATAAATAAAAAAAGTCGACCAATTGCGAAAGCTTAGTCAACTCTACTGCGAAAGCATAACACTGGCAGTAGGGTGGTCATATGGCTCAAATGCAACTTGATCGTGATGATGACATCAGGTGGAGGGAGAAAAATACTGTCAATCATGAGCAATGACAAAAAGCAAAACAAACAAGCTCCCCAGTTATCTGGACGCCACCCTTGGAGTTTACTGAAACTTAATACCACCTAAAGTTTCAAACCAGCTACACCAATCTTTCTTTCTCTCTCTCTTAATTTCAATAAACACCCGTGCCCTGAAATAAATAATGGTATTCATATCCCATTTGGCGCGCGCAAATTATAAAAGAAGGACACATTCCATCAAGCGCTCGAAAGTCGCCGGGGCATTGCACAGCCCGAATGGCATTACCGTGAATTGCCATAGCCCATTTCCTGCGGTAAAGGCGGTTTTCTCTCGGTCTTCTGGATGGATCTGTACCTGACAGTAGCCACTCTTCAAGCCGAGGGTGGAAAGCCATTTTGCTCCTGATAGTGTATCTAGCGTGTCGTCAATCCGTGGCAGAGGATAGCTGTCTTTCTTGCTGACGTAATTGAGCTGCCGGTAGTCCACGCAGAACCGAGTATTGTCATCTTTCTTCTTAACCAGTACAACCGGTGATGCCCACGGACTTTTGGAACTTTCAATCAGACCTCCTTTCTCCATTGCCGACACCATCTCTGCAACTTCTGTCTGTTTTGCCAATGGAAGGCGCCTAGCAGGCTGACGAATTGGTTTAGTATCACCAGTGTCTATTCGATGTTGTACCAGGTGTGTTCGGCCGTATTCTCCATCCTGTGAGGCAAATACATGAGCGTACTCATTGATAAGATTCTCTGTCATAGTTCGCTGCTCCTGATTCAGCTCACTGGACTGGAGAATCGTCTCTCTCGTTTCCGCTGTCCAAGGTGATGGGAGAGGTTTTGGAGCATCATGTTCAGATATTGTGGCGACGTCGGTAATCGGCGTGCATTTTCCAGTCACCTCCCCTCGCCTTAGTCTGACAGTGTGTGGCCTCACGTTCAAAACTCTCACTGGAACCATGGTGTTCTTTGGTTCGACTAACGTCTTTCCCACGATGTGGTCTTAAGAATGCTTCTCTGGGTCTGGTTCTACTATGTAGAATCGGTGGCTCCCAGGATCACCTTCCAGCTTCGTCCAAATGATTGTCTCTGAAGACGGCGGCAAAACTTCGTCTTTGCTGATGACTGTCCTGAGAGTTAAGGCATTCTCGTTTCCGTACACCATCGGAATCTCCACATTTCGATACCTCAGTACTTGCATCCCTATGTCCAAGATTACTTCATTTGTTTTCGTGAAGTCTAATACGATGATGCACTCGTCGCATATATCTGCCACCAGAAACGCATGGGAGAACGTCAGTCCCGCCAGAGTAATCGTAAGATGAACTTCTCCAAACACCTTCGCCATTTCCCCTGTCGCAGTGTTCAGGCAGTAGCTGTTGGTGTTGTGCAGCCAGGAGCTTCTGACGATATCTCTTCTTACAATGTAGGCGGTGGCACCTGTGTCGATGGTGGCTACGCACTTCTCCTTGTTGATTACTGCCTCCACTCTCAGGCTGTTAGTACCCCGTTTGGTTTGTGAAACTTGAATGGTGGTCCTGGGGACCTCGATTCCAGTAACCAACTTCTGCCCCGCGAAGTTGGTCTTTACGCATTTCCCGACTGCTGGTTTTGGGAAGTCTGACCGACAGGATGGATGTTATCACCGATAATGCTTCCTCTCTGCTTCTCCTACTTCCGCAATGTGGACAATTTTCTCGTCTACTTGAACTTCTGCACTGATGTTGTAGTTGTCCGGTTTGGTTGTAATTCCAGCAACGGATTTGACTTCCGCGAGCTTTGTCTTCATCCATGACGGCTGTTCTCTGGCATGAGCATTCCACGACGGACATTTCCCTGCCACGGTGTATTCCCTGGTACGCTTGGTCCGCAGCCTCCATTAACAAAGCGAATGCCAATGCCTAGGGGAGTGTTCGCTTTTCAGCCATCCTTACAGCCATTTGCAGTTGTCTGTCCTCTATGGCCTGAATAAAAGCTTCCACCGCCATTTCGTTGATAAGCTCTTCACCGGCTTTAGGGTATGAAAGATGGGCTAGTCGCTCTATATCCGCTTGCAACTGTTGGAGCGTTTCCCCCCTTTTCTGGTCTCGACTACGTAACTGAACCCTGTACACCTGCTGCATGTGTTCATCCCCAAACGGCATCTCGATAGCCTGAACCAGGGAGTCTTAGTTCTGCTGTTTATCTTCCGGGATGGTCTGCAAGAGCTCCGTAGCTGGACCCCTCAGTGCAAGCGTGAGTGCAATAGACTTCTCTTCATCGTCCCAGCTATTGGCCATTGCGACCGCTTCGAATTGCCTCTCATAAACTGGCCATGATGTTTGACCATCGAAGATAGGAGGCTGCATCTCCTTTCTTCTCAGACCGTCAGTGGAATATTCTCGTGCTTTCTGTCTCTTCACGTTGCTGAGTTCCTTAGCAAGATTTTCGACTTGCTTTCCTACTCTCTCGAATTGCGTATCCACTTTTTCAAACTGAGTCTCTATCTTCCCGAACTGAGTTTCATGTTTCTCAAAGTTTTCATCGAATCTTGTTTCGACTTTTTCGAGTTGCGTCCCGACCTTCTCGATTTTCTCTTCGATCGCTTCGAATTTGGATTCCCAGTTCTTGTTTTGCTCATCAAGTTTGCTTTCCAGAGCATCTAGAGAATTCTTTTGTTCATCCACTGCTCTCTTCTGTTAGACCAGCTTAAGTTCTAGAGATTTCTTTTCTTCGTCCGTTGCTTTCTTTTGTTCGTCCAGCTTAAGTTCTAGAGAATTCTTTTGTTCGTCCATTGCTTTCTTTCGTTCGTCCAGCTTAAGTTCTAGAGAATTCTTTTGCTCCTGAAGCTTAAGTTCTAGAGAGTTCTTTTGGTCGTCTATTACTTTTTTTTGGTCATCGAGCTTAAGTTCCAGAGACTCCTTTTGGTCTTCTATTGCTTTCCTTTGTTCGTCCATGACTGACTTAAGTTGCAGGAGCAGACTTGTTATACCCGGGTAGTCTACTGTACTTGCTGGTTCCTCTTCCACGTCAAACTCTACGTCATGCGGATTTTCACCTTCCTGCTTAATTGCTGCTTCCAGACGAATCAGTAGA
The DNA here is from genome assembly GCA_963082735.1 of Pocota personata. Lineage (NCBI taxonomy): Eukaryota > Metazoa > Arthropoda > Insecta > Diptera > Syrphidae > Pocota > Pocota personata. The sequence continues at coordinate 28,960,005 of OY720433.1, read as the reverse complement.
GCATCTTTCCCCCAGTTGTGTCGAGATTCCGCTTACTGAGTTCTGCCTTTAGTTGAACTATAGTTAGTTTTCCCAATTTGCGACCCATTTTGCGCAACTAATTAACTAAACACAGAAATTGTTTTTTTTATTGTGTAATTTCACACCGCGGAAATAGTTATTCACAGAATAAGTTTTATCCCACTTCTGACACCAATGTAATATGCGAGCTACGGCTCGGGTAGTTAAAACGTTATTCTGTGAGATTATTTCTTTATTTTCTAGTCTATAGAACAATTCAAGTTCACACTATACTATTCTTCGCAAATTCTTTCCTTACAAGGTCTCTTTCTTCTCAAATCACTTTATCTCATTCCAATTACTTAATTCACAAATCCAAACTAATTACTTCTTCTTGTTAACTCTTAACTTTTCCAATCTCTTCGTGCGGTTCGAAAACCAACTGCCTTGCTTCTATCGCCATCTGTCCTTATATAGTCGCATTTCTGATAGCCAGAAACTTCTAGCAAATTCTTCGACCACTGGAACACGAAAATTCTGATGTAATAATTCCAAGATGACAGCTGCAGCCAATAATCTCTTGCGGTTATAATTCTCTCTTAATTCCGCGACGTCGTCTTAGACATAATCCGTCTCTTACCGTGGACTCGAACCTCGAATGAAAAGACATTTCGGAATGTGTTGCATCTTTTTGGGGCGTAGTTATTATGCTACATTATGTTACAATATTATTTCTCATGGTTCCTAATCTACTTGAAGCTTTATTATTCCGAATTTGTTCTACATTATATTTAATTATCCTAATTTCTGAGAATAACTCCAAATATCGAATTTTATTGAATAATTTCATGTTTTCAGGTTTTACATTATTGAACTGTTTTAGAATATCGGTTCTATCTACTCGATTGTCTGCTTAATCATTGCAAGGGTAGCATTAAAGTGGTTATTAACAAAAACTTATTGGTAACTCTGTTCTATTAAGTTGTGGTAATTATTGCCTATATTGAGTAGCTTGAATGGAACTACATATACATATATCCAACTGATGTGAAGAACTCTAATAAAAAATTAATTCCGTTTTTGTTGGTTCGTACATTTTTATTAAGAAAGAACAAAACTTTTTAGGAGGGATGAACCGTGTGTAAGAAGAATCGAACATTCAAGAAGACTGTCTCGTGACAGATTTTTATTTTTATTTTTTTTATTTTATAATCTGCGCGCACCGAAGGGGTTATGAATACCCCTAAACTGTTTCAGGGCACGACCGTTGGGAAAAGGGGGAAGAGGAACAGAGGAGTGAATGTTTGAAGGTAGTAGTGATGGGGGAATACAGAGCCTCGTAGACCATTCCATATTCGTGTCGTTCGGCTTATAAACGAATACCTATATTTGACAGTATGACCGAAATTGGGGTTAAGGGTGAACTGATGTGCATTCGAAGCATGACACGTATTGCGGGTGGAATTTCTAAAGGGAAGGATGCAACTGGCTATTTCGCTGGAGCACTTTTTATAAAAAATTGATAAAACAGGGAGAGACATAAGACATTACTCCGATATTCAAGTGAATGTATGGAATTTACAATGTCTCTATCACCTATAAGTTTCAATAATGTGCAAAACGGTCTTGGGTGCACCAGACCAGATATGGGCGTTATATTCCAGCTTATGGCGGATGAATGCCTTATAAATTGAAGCCAGATCAGACGGGGTAAAATATTTCTTGCACTGTTTAAGGAATCCTAGACATTTGGCAGCATTTGTGGCGACCTCGAATATGTGATCGTTCCATCGAAGATGGTTATTAATACACATACCGAGAATGGCAAGTCTTACGGTTTCAATGATGCAAGCATCATCCATGGGTAATGGTTGAGGGTTTTAGTTAGATAGAAGACAGCATTGTGTTTTCAACAAGCGGAGTCGTTTGACATCCGGTATGTTGCTGTAACTGTGGTTGTTGGCCTCATGTTGGTGCTGGAGTTTGTAGCTGCGGTCATTGGCTCTGACATATGTAACTACTCCCCTTTTCGGGTAAAAGCTCTCCTGAGTCTAAAAATAGTATATCTTAACTCGTTTGTTTTTACATAGATATACATATACTGCTAATGCTATGACTAGGTTTAATACTACAATTACATACATATATTTAACAATCAGTGATTTCCTTTTTCATACTTGAGCTCGTTTATATGTTTTATATTTTCTATTTGGTTAATACAATTCCATCAATTTGAATTTAAATTTAATTAATCTTTAATTTGGTCCAGTTTTATTTCGCTATTTATGATGAATCTTTGTTCGAATATTAATTTTCTATTAACGAATGATTGGCTTACAATTTGTAATAAACAATTGTTGAAATCTAATAAATAATTTCCATTTAATCGAACAATTGTCTCATCAGAAGTAATTTAATCTAAGAATTTTATAATTTTTTAATAATAAAAATCTTTCTTCAATTTCGACAAATTCCATTTTAAAATTGGACTTCTTAAAATTCTTTATGTGAGTGTTTCTTTCTAAGTGTATACAGTATTATTTATTTTTAAGATATATTATTGAGAGCAGTGATAAAGTATTTCTTTGTAACTATAATTTCTTTAGGTATTTTAATAGCAAAGACGATTTTATTATATTCGTATTTATCTGTTCCAAGTTTCATATTTTTATATTTTTCTAAGTCGATATCGTATCTCGTTATCTCATCTTTAGTTAATATGTTATTTCTCATTGCTCCTAATCTACTTGAAGCTTTATTATTACGAATTTGTTCTACATTATATTTAATTTTACTAATTTTTGAGAATAACTCCAAATATCAAATTTTATTCAATAATTTCATGTTTTCAGTTTTTACATTATTGAACTGTTTCAGAATATCGTTTCTATCTAACTCGATTGTCTGCTTAATCATTGCAAGGGTAGCATTAAAGTGGTCGTTAACGTACATTTCTATTAAGAAAAAACAAAACTTTTTAGGAGGGATGAACTGTGTTGAAGAGTATTGAATATTCAAGAAGACTGTTCCGTGACAGATTTTTTTTTTTTTTTTTATTTTATAATCTGCGCGCACCGAATGGGTTATGAATTCCCTTAAACTGTTTCAGGGCACGGCCGTTGGGAAAAGGGGGAAGAGGAACAGAGGAGTGAATGTTTGAAGGTAGTAGTGATGGGGGAATACCGAGCCTCGTAGATCATTCCACATTCGTGTCATTCGGCTTATAAACGAATCCCAATATTTGACAGTATGACCGATATTGGGCTTAAGGGTGAACTGATGTGCATTCGAAGCCTGACGCGTATTGCGGGTGAAATTTCTAAAGGGAAGGAATCAGTGTTACCGAAAGTACTCCCATAGGAGTTGTTGAGCAACGAATGTTTATTTTGCAATTGCACCGAGGTTGATAAAACAAAAACCACAACGATGATTGAGAAGTGTGCAATTACAAGGTAGATTTTATTAAAGAGGTTATAGGCAAATATGTACAAATATCAATACTCAAAATTATACTTAGCTTCCAATGGTCACGATGTGGTGTCTGCAGAGATCAAAATCCAAGTGGCAGAGTGCTCGTATGATCAATCATGCGAGACCATACTTGTTCTCTCGCCCACTCACAAGTTTTGCACAAGCAATACAATTGTTGTTGTAAAGCTGTGCGAGGTTGGGTTGACAATCGAACAAGCAATATGTAGATATGTAATATGTAAACAGACACGACATCGTTGACGATTAGATGCTAGCATTAGAGATCAAAGTGATTGATAAGCAATAGCAAAGCAAGGAAATTAAATGAAATGAAGTTCAAGCAAATATATAACAAAGGTAGGTACATTGCTAAGTTACTTTAAGGATTGAATTGAATGGAATGTAAGTAAAAAAAATTGGAATGAATTGTTAAATATACAATTGAATTAACTTTGAATAAAGAATGATTAATCCCAAACATCCCGGCCCCCCTGGAACAAGTTTCAGGACATCGGTAGAAGCGCAAGTTTTGAAATTGGGCGAACAAACTTTCCTGTTGCTGTTCGAATAGTAGCGACACGAACTTGCTGATCGGCACCAGGGTTGACAGATTCGATTCGTCCCAATAACTACTTTGTTGGCGGAAGATTTGGTTCTTTTATCACCACCAAATCTCCAGTCTTTAGGTTAGCGTTAACTCGCTGCCATTTAGGTTGCTCCTGCAGCGTGGTGAGATACTCGGTGTGCCATCGCTTCCAGAACCCTTGTGTCATGCTTTGGATATGGTTCCAATGAGACAGTCGATTTGGTGGAGTATCCAGATGGTTTGGTTCAGGAACTGCAGTCAGTGATTCACCTATAAGAAAGTGTGCTGGGGTTAATGGGTTTAAATCAGAGTCGGACACAGAACAAAGAGGACGAGAATTTAGAATAGCTTCTACTTGACTAAGGACAGCGTATAATTCTTCAAACGTTAATATTGAGCGCCCGATAACGCGTCGCAAGTGTAGTTTCACTGACTTTACGCCAGCCTCCCATAATCCGCCAAAGTGTGGAGCCGAGGGTGGGATAAAGTTCCACGAGATGCCATCCTTGGCAAGATCCGCGGCGATGATATCGTTATGAGTTTGTGTCATAACTAATCTATGCATATCATTTAGGCACCGACGAGCTTCTTGGAAATTCGTCCCGTTGTCGCTGAATATGTTTGAGCACTTGCCGCGGCGAGATATGAATCTACGCAAAGCCGCAATAAAAGCATCGGTGGTGAGGTCGCTCACTAGCTCCAGGTGGATGGCTTTCGTAGACATACATACGAACAAGGCTATGTAGGCTTTGGACATCTTTGGTTTGCAACAGCGGGACAATTTGATCGTCAGTGGGCCGGCGGAGTCACAACCAGTGTTGTAGAATGGGCGACTCTGTTGGATTCGATGAGACGGAAGATCACCCATGATCTGCTGGCTAGTGAGTCTCCGCTGTATGAAGCATGGTTTGCATCTGTGGATGATTTTGCGAATGAGGTTCTGACTGCCCAGTATCCAAAATTGTTGTCGAACAAATGCAAACGTCTCGGATACTCCAGCATGCAAATAACGTTGGTGGATACCTGTAACAATAAGGGAAGAGACTGGGTTACTTTTTGGAAGAATTATAGGGTGTTTTATGCCATAGGATACGCTTGCGTGTTTGATGCGTCCGCCAACCCGGAGTAGTCCCTCGTTGTCCAAAAATGATGAGTATCTCAAGAGCTTCGATTTCGCAGGAAGTTGGTGTTTGGTACGCAGGTGCTGGATGTCATCTTCGAATGCGTCGAATTGTATGAATTTTAAGATGGCAATCCTGGCCACTCGAATTTCTGTGAATATTAAACCATGAATAGCTCGATTAGAGATTATGAGTCGACAGTTGGAGATAAACCGGAAACAGTATGCGACTATACGTTGCAGACTATACCACGATGAAATTTTCTCTATTAGGTCCCGAAAGACATGTCCATCAAAAGACGTGACGAGTGCATGCCTTGGGCCTAATTTTTCCTCTGTTTTTACAGATTCACAGTCCGCTATGGTCGGAGACAGGTTAGATGTAGGCCAATGATGTTCTGGCAGCGATAACCAGGATAGACCTGTCCACCATAGACTGTGATTGAAAAGGTCGGAGGGAGGAATCCCACGAGAAGCACAGTCAGCAGGATTTGCCTCCGATGGAACATAGCGCCAAGAGTATCTAGGTACAGTCTCCAGAATGGCAGCAGTGCGACTGGCAACAAAGGTTGTCCAGCGACGAGGGGGTGACGAAAGCCAATGTAGCACAATTTCGGAATCGCACCACGCGAATGTCCTTTCGATTTTGGTATTGATCGACGATTTCACGAGATTGAGTAAACGAGATACCAAGAGCGCACCGCAAAGTTCGAGACGGGGTATGGAGACAGGTGTAAGAGGGGCCACTTTCGTTTTTGCCGCAACGATTCTGATAGTAATATCACCGGTAGAGGATATTGAGCGAGCGAAAACGACGGCAGCGTATGCTAGCGATGACGCATCTGAGAAACCATGGAGTTCGATAGAGTCTTCGGACGAAAACACATTCCGCGGAACACAAACTTGTTCAAAAGATGGTAATTGTTCACGATAGTTCATCCATCTGTCATAAAGTTCAGAGGGTAAGGGATCATCCCAACCCAATTGTAATTCAGAAGACCAGAGCTTCTGAAACATGAGTTTGAACAAGATAACTGAAGGAGCGAGAAGTCCTAGCGGGTCAAAAATACGCGCTATTTGAGAGAGTAATGTTCTCCTTGTTAACTCCGCACATGGATTGATCTGAGTTACTCGATACGAGAACACGTCAGTCGCAGGATTCCAGAACATACCTAATACTTTGATGAGAGATTGCTCATGTTCAGGATCGACAAAGGAATACTCACAATCTTCACGACGTTGTTTTGCAATTGGAACTCCATTTACGAAGTTGGAGATTGGCTTCCGAGAGTAACGCGATGAGTTCAGATTGCAAATCTAACAACGTTTCGATGGAACTTGCGCCTGTCATCACGTCGTCAACGTAGAGGTCGTTGAGTATGATTTTAGCAGCGTTTGGGTACCTGGGCTGATAATCATCCGCGAGTTGTTGCAGAACGCGAACTGATAAAAACGGAGCCGATGCGGTACCGTACGTCACGGTTCGTATGCGATAGTGCTGAATTGGGTCGTTAAGGTTTTGACGCCAAACAATGCGTTGAAAGTCAGTATCGTCTTTGTGGACCCATATCTGACGAAACATTTTGACGATATCGGCCGTGAACACGAAACGATGTTGCCGAAACCGTAAGCACACGCCTATTAGATCGCGTTGAATTGGCGGACCGATAAAAAGATGGTTATTCAATGATTGTCCGTTGGAGTCTTTTACCGAACCATCAAACACAACACGGAGTTTTGTGGACGAACTGTCGGGTTTAAGGACCGCCTGATGGGGGAGATAAAACTGCTGCGAGGGGTTTGTGGCTAGTTCATCGCGAGGAATTTCCTCCATGTGTCCAAGGTCTAGATACTCCTGCATGAAGTTGGAGTAAAGGCGATGCAAGTCGGGATTGTTTCGAAACCGGCGCTCCATTGAATGCATTCGTGAAACAGCCGACTGCAGGGTATCTGCGAACTTTGGGGAAGGAGTTTTAAATGGTAGAGACACAACATATTTTCCGTCCGACGCGCGGGAGAATGTTTTTCGAAAATGTTCTTCAGCTGGATCATTGACAGCATCACGAGCCTTATGAGGGGAAACTTCTTCCAACTCCCAAAACCGCTGAAGAAGAGCATCTACGTCGACAGCTGAATGGAATGACGATAACTCAATATTAGAGCTATTTTGATTGAATAGATCACCCGAAATAACCCAACCGAAGGTTGTGTTTTGAGCTATGGGTCGGCCTTGTGGGCCACGAATTTGCTCTCCTTTGAGAACAGACCAAACTTTATCAGCTCCGAGGATAATTTCAACCGAACTGGAACGATTGAAGTTAGGATCGGCAAGATCTAACTTCCTAATATACTCCCAAATTGATGCGTCAAAAGATTTTGCTGGCAAATTCGAGGTTAATTTAGCCTGCACGAATGCCTCAACCGATAAATTGGATGAATTGTATCGAGAAGAAAGATTGAATGATATACACCCTTTCGTATATCCAGCTTCTTTTGATGATAATCCCATCACAGCAATTCGACCATGGGTTCGCGGGAGCCCAAGTCTTTGGGAAAACGATTCGGTAATGAACGACGATTGAGACCCTGTATCCAACAGAACACGACAATCAATGAGCTGTCCCCGGTTGTCTTGAACTCTAGCGAGAATAGTTGGCAAAATTGTTTGTTGTCGAATGCTAGACTCAAGCGAATGGTTGCTAACCAATGGGGTAGCAGCTTGGGAAGTGGACGGGGCCCCCGAAGAATGCTGCTGTATCGAAGCAGCTGATACCGACGACGACGACGACGAAGAAGGATTTTGATTTGGTGATGACGAAGGAAGGTGTCTTTGATTTTGATCATCTTGATGAACGAGCGAATGGTGGCGAGCCTTACACACGCGACACCGGAATGAAGATCGGCATTTATTCCCGGTATGTCCTGATCTTAAGCAATTAAAACATACCGATTGAGTTTTTGTAAAGTTTCTACGCGAGGCAATGTCTAATGCAATAAACTCAGAGCACTGAGATAAACTGTGATCACCTTTACACATGAGACAACGTGAATTATTTTCAGATGATTTGGCTAAGTGGGCTCTGATCTGACCCGATTGTTTCCCGCGCGATGTGGTTGACCGACTTAGCGATTGGCACGATTCCAACGCTTCGCACCTGAGTTCCAGAAATTCAATTAGGTCGGTTATCGAGCTATCATCGCGAGAACCCACTTCTGCAACCCACGCGTGTTTTGTACCGTTATCAACTTTACCCAGCAACAGGTAAATTAGCCACGGATCGCGATTGTTCTTGTCTAGTGCACTGAGACCACGAATTACCTCATCTGCACCGTCTGTAATTCGACGAAGGGTTTGTACGTTAGGTACACTCATAGACGGAAGTGACAGAAAGGTTTGGACGAACGATTGCACAATTAGATTCACGCGGTCATAACGTTTCTTGAGTCTATCCCAAGCCTCAAGGTAATTGCCGTCTGAAATTGGAATGTGTTTGATGAGATTGGCAGCATCATCATGCAAAAACGATTTCAAATAATGAAATTTTTGAGTTGAGGTCAGATTTGGTTTGTTATCGACTGAACCCACAAATAAATCTCGAAAGGACGGCCAATCCTTGTAATTACCGGAAAATGGAGGCACAATAATTGTCGGCAGATTGATTTTTGAACACGTGTTTGCCGACGTATCTAAATTTTTCAGGAACGTGGACTGTTGGTCAACAAGACGCTCAAGCACAGAATCCGCTGACTTCGGTTTTTCCGTACTTAATCGTTCGCGAATTGCCTTTTTTAAACCAGAATGAGCTTCGAAATATTTGGTTTCATATACACCGAAATCTTTTTCATATTCCGTGATTTCATCTTCCTCCACGTGCTTCAAACATTCGTAGTGAAGCGAAGAATATTCTGCCCATGCTTCAACTACTCTGCTTAGCCGAACTTCTAACATTTCTACATCGGTAGAGTCTTGAATAGATGAAAGAAATTCTACCGCGCGAGTTAAGCAGGCTTTTGCATTACCACGTTTTTGTTTTAAAGCATTCATTTTAATAGAATGTACACAAATAGCTTAATCGAAAACCCCTAGTGAAATGCTGGCTAAAACGCACCGAAACTATTTGTAAAATTATAAAAACCCGGTTATAATTTGAAGAGAAAATATCACGAGGGAATTATTTTTGTATTTTAAGAAGAACAAATTAATAATTCCCAAATAACGCAGCACAATGTTTCACACACGAGGATTTTCTGTACATCCAAATGTCTAGTCTATATATATATAAATGTACGGGAATAAATACACCATGCACATGCAAAAAAAGTTTGATTTGCGATTGGTCGATTTATAGTTTTGTATTTCACACGATTCAATTGTTAATTCGGCTACAAAACGACCAGCTTTATGTTGAGCAACGAATGTTTATTTTGCAATTGCACCGAGGTTGATAAAACAAAAACCAAAACGATGATTGAGAAGTGTGCAATTACAAGGTAGATTTTATTAAAGAGGTTATAGGCAAATATGTACAAATATCAATACTCAAAATTATACTTAGCTTCCAATGGTCACGATGTGGTGTCTGCAGAGATCAAAATCCAAGTGGCAGAGTGCTCGTATGATCAATCATACGAGACCATACTTGTTCTCTCGCCCACTCACAAGTTTTGCACAAGCAATACAATTGTTGTTGTAAAGCTGTGCGAGCTTGGGTTGACAATCGAACAAGCAATATGTAGATATGTAATATGTAAACAGACACGACATCGTTGACGATTAGATGCTAGCATTAGAGATCAAAGTGATTGATAAGCAATAGCAAAGCAAGGAAATTAAATGAAATGAAGTTCAAGCAAATATATAACAAAGGTAGGTACATTGGTAAGTTACTTTAAGGATTGAATTGAATGGAATGTAAGTAAAAAAATTGGAATGGATTGTTAAATATACAATTGAATTAACTTTGAATAAAGAATGATTAATCCCAAACAGGAGTATTGTACTACTTTCAACACTTCCGTACTCCCGTACTCCTCTTTCACATTCGTACTCCTTTTTTTTAAAGACCTAAAATATCTCTCACTTGCAGCAAAGTGTGATTTCAACCTTAATAAATTTAATTCACTTCAAATTGAATGCAAATTTGGCACCACTTTTATCTTTCAAACTGTCGTCAAAAAGGGAATTTCCCTCTTTTATTTTATTTTATCAAATCGGAGTTTATACGTGACGAGTTTCTCTCTGATCCGAATTTTTCTGACAACTATTTAAAAAATATTGACTCTGTATATCCATGTTGGGGCTAAGGCTTTTTACTAAAACAAAAAAAATTTAAATAAATCAAGTAATTGAATTCAAAGGTGTTTGCCGAGAATATTATAAGACCCTGTGTGCGCAAATTTCAAAGCGAATCGATTTTGATGACGAAATTTTAAAATCTATACAAGGCATTGACCCTTTAAATTTAGCAGAAAACGCTACTGAAATAATTTCTTCCATTCCTGATTTGATTAATGAAAATGAAATTGGAAACCTAGACATGGTGTGGCGAACACTACTTAATTAAACTATGGTTTCTAATGCTTTAGAAATTGAAGAATGTTTTCCCTGTGACAAGGGATTTTGTAAGTGCTTTGTTAAGTCTTCCGTACAGCAGCGCAGCGGCAGAACGAGTTTTTTCCCAACTGTTTCTCACTAAAGACAAAAAACGGAACAGATTGGAGGTAAATACATTGAATGCAATTATGAGTTGCAAGGAATAATTAAATGAAGTTGATTGTAGTAAATGGAATCCTTCAAAAAAAACTTTTGAAGTCATATAAGAAATAATGTTTGTTTCTTTTTTTTACATTTTTGTTATACTTTTACCATATAATATGAATCAAAATACCTTACTTTTTGAAAAGCCGCTTGTATTTAATGTATTTAATACATATCTTGTGATTCAATAAGTTCTTAATTTTTATTTTAAAAATAATATTACTATGCATTAGATATCTGCTATAAAACAATTTTCTTATAATTAAAGATATATTTACTTACTTTTGTTATTAGAATTAATAATTTATTTATTAATGTTTTGTTTTTTGAACTGTTTCTTTTTTTTGATGATTTTTCTTTAAATAAAGTTAAAAAAAAAATTTTCTACACACACTTATTTTTGAAGATTAAAAAATATCTGTACTACTATTTTTTTAAAAATACTTCCCTTTTTTGGCTGCAGTACTATCTTATAATATTTCTCTCCGGCAACACTGGAAGGAATGCAACTGGCTATTTTGCTGGAGCACTTTTTATAAAAAAAATTATAAAACAGGGAGAGACATGAGACATTACTCCGATGTTCTGGTGAATGTATGGAATTCACAATGTCTCTATCACCTATAAGTTTTAACGCACGATTCTGTATCCTATCAATAATGTGCAAAACGGTTTTGGGTGCACTAGACCAGATATGGGCGTTATATTCCAGCTTATGGCGGATGAATGCCTTATAAATTGAAGCCAGATCAGACGGGGTAAAATATTTCTTGCACAGTTTAAGGAATCCTAAACATTTTGCAGAATTTTTGGCGACCTCGAATATGTGATCGTTCCATCGAAGATGGTTATTAATACACATTCCGAGAATGGCAAGTCTTACGGTTTCAATGATGCAAGCACCGTCCATGGGTAATGGTTGAGGGTTTTAGTTTCTCTTGAGAGACAGAAGACAGCATTGTGTTTTGGAAGCATTACATTTTTTTGATTTAGAAAATTTATTTCTCTTATAATCCAAATAACAATTAATCCATACAGTTTACTTAAAAAGAGAAATATGTGTAAGTGACATTTATATTTATTTAAATAGTGATAATGCCACTTCAGATGCTTTACAAATATATAATATAAAATGGGTGGGGTGACCCTTTACAAAAAACTATACATATCAAAAAAAGAAAATAGGAACACAAATATTTATACATACAATAAGCATTAATGCAGAGTACAATGAAACTAGAGAACACTTCGTTTAACCAGAACATCAAAGTAAAATTTAAAGCAATGATTCAATACTCCTGAGATCAAAGGAAAAAAGCCATTTTTTTTTACATATTTTACAAACATTAAATGAGATCTTAACTCTCTGATTGAATGAGGAAGTTTGTTAAATAACCGACATGAAGCAACAGTATAAAAATTGCGAAAAGCTATAGTGCGAAAACCGGGAACAGATACAAGATTCAAAAAATTACCACGCAAACTGTAGCTATCGATTAGTCTGAAATTAAGATTACCTGATCTTCTAAAGAACATTTTTAGCACTTCATAACAAAACAAGTGACGAACTGGAAGAATTTTCAGATCTCGGAAAAGAGGAAAACTGGGGTGTCTACGAGATTTCCAACATATTCTCTTCAAGACATGTTTTTGAAGGATCAAAAGAGGTTGTATTCTATTGAAATAAGATCCTCCCCAGCAGGCAATCCCATATTGAAGTCTTGAATGAAAAATTCCATAATAGATTTTTTTTAAGAGTTCTGTAGAGCAAACCTTACGCAGGTAATAGAAATTTCTAAGAGTGCTGCGAAAGTAAAGCCTCAAATTTTCCGTGTGGTTAAAGAAACTCATCCTCGAGTCAATGACAAGTCCCAAGTATTTGAACTCATTAACGATTTCAACTTGAAAACACTTATCACTGCAGACGACACCACAATTAAACGTACTAGTTGAAAAATCGGTGTTACAGGTGCAATATGAGAGTTTAAATCTTTGACACTCAGATGCATGGAAGAACACATTAGCTTCAAAACTACTTTGCGCTGACAAATGAAAAAAAACATAATTTTAGTTTTGGAGCTAATTACCAATTTATGCTCAGCAAACCAGATTCTTAATAAACTAAGATCCCAATTAATATCGGATACAAGATTCAGAGCACTATCGGAGCCATAGGCAAAACCCACTTCATCTGCAAAAGCAGTTAATACGCCCTTAAAGTACAAACCGAACAATGAATTTATGCATACCAAGAAAAGTATTGGTCCTAGGATGGAACCTTGAGGTACTCCCACATTAAGATAGTCCATATCACTTCTGATGCCATCAATAATAACTCTCTGGGGCCTATTATTCACGTAAGATTTAAACCAGTCCAAAATAAAGCCCCGAAATGCAGCTTTTTCAATTTTACCAAGCAATATATCGTGGTTGACCATATCAAAAGCTTTTGATATATCAACAAACAAACCAGCTGTATACTTTTTTTTGACCAGATACCCAAAATTTTGCGAACAAAAATTTAAAAGTGCATCTTCTGTAGTTCGTTTTATTTAAAAAGGACACAACCCTATTTTTTATAGCTTTTTCAAAGATTTTGCTAATTGAAGGTAAAAGTGAGATTGGCCTATAATTACTTAAGTCATCAGATGCTCCTTTCTTAAACAGAGGTAAAATATCTGCGGATTTAAGAGCTTCAGGAAAGACACCAGAAAAAATACTATTATTAAATATATGTGCCAGAAGATCAACTAAAAACATGAAATTTTTTTAAGAATTACGTTTGACACGCCATCAATTCCAGAAGAATTTGAGTTTTTCAACGTACCAATTGAGTGCAAGAGCTCGAAAGCCGTTATTGGTCCAAATAAAAAACTATGTCTCTGTGAAGGTTCACCGAGATTAAATTCGGTACTACAAAGTGCACACGTAGGATGTATTGTACTTGGAAGCAGATTAGCGGATATAGTTGCAAAATATTTGTTAAAAGAGTTAGCAATACCAAAATTGTCGGAAACCTCATTATTATAGGTACGTATAATAGCTGGTCTTTTAACAGTTGAAGAATTATTAAGAATGCTATTGACTATTCGCCATTCCACTCAGTTGGTTGAACCCCATTTGATTATGCGGTCCAGGTCGGATTTTAATGTGTTCAACATACGTTGCTGTTCCCCTTCTACAGCCGAAGAGCAAGGACGTGAGTTAGAAAAACTGAAAAACTGAGGGAACTGTCATCCGTGAAAGAATGGATTGGATTAGAAGTTGCAGACAAGAGATCATTGATAAAAATAAGAAAGAGAGTCGGAGACAGAACAGAGCTTTGGGAACACCACCATTTATTTGTTGAATTGCAGACTTGAAGCCGTCCAGAAGAACTTGTATTGAACGCCCCGAAAGGTAATTTCTAATCCATTGAAGAAGAGACTCATCGATGCCATATGCACGCATTTTCGACAAAAGAGCCTGATGCCAAACTCTGTCAAATGCCTTTGAAATATCAAGCGCAACCATCTTGGTTGGTTGGTTGGTTGGTTGGTTGGTTGGTTGGTTTAAGAGGGTGAGCTTATGCTCTTCACTTAGGTCTCCATTGGGCCCGTTGTGTTCCCCTCGTCTATGGAACTGTAAGGAATAGTGCTGTGCCTTGGGAATTATGCGTTGGGAGGATTTAGGTATTGGCATCATGGGGAATATCAACGGGAATCTATATCGTATAGTGATCTCGGAATCCTAGTGTTCGTCTGGCGAACTCGAATATATCCCCGATTCCTTTCTTACTGAGGTGTGTAATATCCGGAATCCTTGGAGATCCCAGAATTTTCAGTCTTAACCTCGCTGTAACAGGGCAGTGGCAGAGAAAATGTTCAATATCTTCCTCCTCCTCCTCACAGTTGGCACAGATTATTGTATCAGCTATCCCGCGTCTGAAGGAATGTTTGTTGAGATTGATATGCCCTGTTAAAAGTCCCACCATCAATCTCAATTATGTTCTGCTTGAGTTAAGAGCTCTTTTTACTGTGTTGTTACTCGGTTTTGTTATTACAGATCTAGCCACTTCGCACGTGTCTATATTCGTCCAGTAGTTATTGAACTCCTGTCGTATCTTTTTATTGATTATTTCATTTCATTTCATTTAATACATTTAAATAAGATTTGTACATTAAGATTACATCTTTTATAGTAATTAGGACTTAAATTAGTGGAAATAGTTTATATAATATATATGGAAAAAGAAAAATAAATTATAATGTTTACTTAATCTAAAAAACAAAAGAAAGAGAACTGAGAAAAGTGAAAAGGATAGTGAAACAAATGGAACGAGACACACGGGGACGGGAAGAGATTAGTACTACTGGAGTGTTGAGGATGAGAAATGAAGAAGGATTGCACTTTTAACATTCGTATGACTAGAAATATTTCTGATGCTCAAAGGTAGTGAGTTCCATAGTCTGACAGCGTGAATAAAAAATAAACAGGAAGAATTTAAGTATCTATACTGAAAAGGGATAATGTTTATGGTCCTAGTAGAGCGAGTGAACTTAAGTCTGCTAAACAGATAAGATGGGCACTGATTGTTAATGATTTCATGTAGAAATATACAGTTCCTGGCATTAATAAATTGTTGAAGACTACAACCCAGCAGCATCCTGGAGTAAACAGATATATGGTCATATCTGCGGAGTCCGTAAATATACCGCACTGCATCTTTCAAGGCTACTTGCAATTTTCGTTGGGATGAGAAGTCAAGTGAGCAATAAACAACCTCAGCATAAGTAATCAGTGGTAAGACTAATGTCATAATAAGCTTTCTGCGAGTTTCTTGTGGGATAAAGTATGCAGTGAGCCATAGTTTACGAAGACATCCGTATATACGACCAACGACTACGTTGGTGTGATTGTAACCAGTTAATTTGCGATTTATTATATAACCGAGACTAGAGACAGATTCAGCAGGTTTAATTTTATTATCAGCAAGCCATAGATCAGGTAAAAAATGAAGATTAAAAATTCTGTTTGAGATGGGTATTATCTGAGATTTTTCAGGATTTAGTAGCAACCCATTTTCTTTTGACCAAATACAAATTCGTGTTAGATCCTCATTTAGAAGAAAAGCAAGTTCCGTTAAGTTATCAAAAGGTTTGGCTAAGTGTAGATTATTGCTTTAATAGTTGTCAGAGGGACACGGGTTCAGTTCTGTGTTGCCCGCTCCTTTCCTTGCTAGTTCGTCTGCCTTTTCGATACCCGGTACACCTTCATGCCCCGGTACCCATGTAAGACGGACTCTATTGCGTCTGGCAAGTAAGTTCAATTTAGTTTTGCACTCCCTTACAAGTTGTGATTTCGACATAGGGCTTGTAATGGCGCTAATTGCTGCTTTGCTGTCCGAGCAGATGTCGATTTGAATCCCTTCGCTGGTGTCTTTTGCGAGTATTGCAGTTGCCCTCATAATTGCATAGACTTCTGCTTGGAACACCGATACAAATGGTTCTAGGTGAATAGAAAGTTCAATCGGTGGGTTAGCACTGAAGATGCCAGCCCCTGATTCCCCTGATATGTTAGAGCCGTCTCTATATACCGATACCCCATTGGAGTTTCTTGTCGTTCTTTCATACGTCCAATATTCTCTTGCGGGGAAAATTGTTTCGAAGTTGTTGGAGAACGTATACGATTTTTCAACAACATCACTGGGGCAATCGATGAGTGGTGTCATTACTCTTAACATTTCGGTGATTTTTCGATGTCCCGTATTTGCACCACCGATGAAATGGCCGATAGCTGTAAGCCGTGAGGCTGAAATGCCGGCAATCTTCTTCGCTTCGAGGTGCACTGGTAGAATTTTTAGGATCGCTTCCATGGGCGCGGTTGGTGTTGAGGATTGTGCTCCTGTAATACCCAGGCAGACCATACGTTGTACCTTAGTTAGCAAGTCTCTGGCATACTTTTTACCCATCTCTGGCCACCATTCAACTACACCGTGGAAGATGATATTGCGCATTCGTATATCCAGTGGACCTGTTTCGAATTCAAGCCCCATGACTTCCTGATGACTCTCCTGCATATCCAATATGCTCTCTTGGCTTTGTAAACTTTTTCTTCCAGGTTCTTTCTCCAGGTCAGTTTCCTGTCCAATGTAATACCCAGATACTTGACGCTGTCACGGAGTTGTAGTGATAATCCTCCGAGTTGTGGAGTGTGAAAGTCACTAGTTTTGATTTTCTCTGTAAAGAGAACCAGTTCCGTTTTATTTGGATTTATTTCTAATCCACCCTCATCCTCCCATTCTTTTATGATTCGAAGGGTGTTTTGCATAAGCTCTCCTATGATGTTCAGGTGCTTACCTCTTATCAGATCGACTAGGTCATCTGCGTGCGCTACACATTTCGCACAGATTCCATCCAGTGCTTTTAAAATGTTGTTCATTGTGAGCACCCACAGAAAAGGAGATTTTATCCCCCCCTGAGATGTTCTCGTACGAACTGTTCACCTTTTTGTTTCGTCTCCCAGTGAAGCTGTGATAATGCGGTTTGTAAGCATGTGTTCTAGCTAATTGTTTATTATTTGGTTATTACAGTATATCGAGAGTGCATCCACAACTTTTTGAGTTTTCACATTGTTAAATGCCCCTTCGATATTTAGAAAAACGCCTGCGACTGATTCCTTGGTTTTAAAAGCATCTTATATTGTAGATACAACCTGGTGTAGTGCCGTCTCAACTGATTTTCCTTTGAGGTATGCGTGT
The DNA here is from genome assembly GCA_963082735.1 of Pocota personata. Taxonomy (NCBI): domain Eukaryota; kingdom Metazoa; phylum Arthropoda; class Insecta; order Diptera; family Syrphidae; genus Pocota; species Pocota personata. The sequence goes on along the minus strand of OY720433.1, from coordinate 28,942,331 downwards.
TGATTAGGACACAGCCGCGGATTTGTAATCTGTGTTCTGATGTAGTTATTACAGATTCTCTCCATTGTTTTTAGTAAGAAGGACGTTAGTCTAATAGGTCTATAGCCCTTTGCTGTCTATAAATCTTTCCCGGGTTTCGGCAGGAACACCACCCTCACCTCTCTCCATAGTGTTTGTGTGTATCCGTGATATATACATCCCCTGAAGATATTGACTAGGGTTTTCTTTAGGGTGTTTAATTATATCCCCTTTTGCAAGTAGATGAGAAGTATTCCGTCCATGCCCGGTGATTTATGTGGCGCAAATGAGTTAATAGCCCAGTTCACTTTATCTGCATCAACTAGGTTCTCAATGTCCTCCCATTTTGTATCAGTTCAAGTGAGTCCACACTTGGAAGGTGTAGCTGCCTCGTTGAAACAGTTTGGGAAGTGTACACACATCAGCGTCTCCAAGGTATCCGCTACGGTTTGCCAAGGTATTGCCCGCTTGTAGGAGTTGATAACTTGGTGGTTCTTTGGATCATGTACTTTAATCGCGCTGCTCCATTGTTATCGCATATGTTGGTGCAGAAAGTTTTCTATGATTCCCTTTTAGCAGCCTTGGTGAGCTTCTTGAAGCTTCTTTTACTTTCTTTATACGATTCCCAGTCTGCTTATTCGTTGGTTCTTAAAGCTTTATTTAGGCATTGTCTAGCAACCTTCCTTATTTCGTGGAGGTAGCCGTTCCACCATTTTTGCTTTACACTTCTAGGTACCGGTTTAAGAGGACAGGCGGCCTTAAAATATTCTATAATACACTTCTGTACTGACTTCATTGTTTATTTGGTTAATTTCAGTGTAGCTGTTACCCTGAGTTGGTGTCAGATTACTTACAAAGATGGATCAATCTGTTTTCTTAGAATTCCTAATCATTATTTTGGATTTGTGATCAATTCCAATATTAAAACTCAACCACCTGTGGTCCGAAAAGGAGATCTCATTACTGATCCTCCAGTTCGACACCAGATGAAAAGACCGAAACGTCGCATAAGGTTATATCTAATACCTCCCTTCCAATTGTATTTATGACGGGTATGCCAGATCTAACCTAACTATTTTAATCTAAACCTAATCTACCCTAAAACTTATGTTAAGCCCTAATCTATACCTAACCTAACTTATAACTATCCTATTCTAGCCCTATACTACGGCATCTGTATCCCCTGGCCTCTCCAGGATGTGGGTTCGTCTCGTCCCAGAGACGTGCCAGGTGTTGATGGCACCGGCATGGCCAACCCACCCTTGTGTTTGGACGACACAACCTTCGCCGTATCCTTGGCCTATATTCGTGGGAGATGGCCCCTAATGCCTCAATCCAGCCACCACTGTCTACTGTTCACGTAAAGTACGTAAAATCGTCGCATCTGGTCTCTGTCACGTCAGTGCAGTCATCCTGTCTAGCCACTGTAGCACCAGCTCAGCGAAAGGACGGCCCTCCCCTTCCCCCACACACCATCGTTGCACACAAATTTTTACCAGCACATCATTACCATATCTTTAACTGACTACAAAAAAAAAAAAAACCAAATTGCTATACATTCACAAGCTTTTCCTTTAATATAGACAATCTATCTCTCCTCAGATTCTTAGAAATACCATGCTAACAAAAATGTATCTTAATTATTCAAAAAGGGTTATTAAATCTAACTTTAAACTAGGTAAAACAAAAAATTCTGCTCTTAGCATTATGAAATTTTCACCCAAGAGAACAAAAAAATACCAGAAAAATTACTCACGGTTATTTTTGTCCCCCGTTGTTCTGCCGGCAGCACAAGAAGAGCTCCAAATTTCTGTGTTTCCAGCGGTACTGACGAGTGCAAAAAAATTTTTTTTAAAAAAGGAAATGCTAAACGCAGATCTAACTCTTACTCTATCCTTAAATTTACACTATTTCAAAAGCAAATAAAACTAGACGAAAAAAAAATTAACTATTCACTGCACTATTGGATGCACTCAAAAAAAAAAAAGGTGTGTTGCTCCCTCGCTGATCTTTAATTCTGCTGAGGCAGTAGGGGTACGAAACATCTGAGGTGGAGCCCCTCGCTTCCGCTTCTTGGTGTGGCCTTTGCTCCTTGCTGTACCTTGCCCCTTTTGGAGGATACCGGTTGGTTGGCTGTATATTCGCCGGTATATTTTACGGTTCCTACTTGCCGTTGTGTACAAAAAAAACGGGGCCTAACAAAAAGGTTTTGCAAAGGCTCGGGCGTAGCGGTTCGACCCAAGTCCTAGAAATTTGCCAAAAGCTACCCAAGTTAAGTTATTTGGCTCGTAGAAATCCATTTAAATGTAAACATACCTCTGCTGTCTTGTTCCCAACTTGTCCTCTTCTCACGGGGAGCTATTGCCCTTCAAATTTCTTCTTCATGTTAAAATTTACTATAAAACTAATATTAAACTTTGTTTTTCTCTAGCACTAGTCAGTCTCCACTTACCAAAACTAAAATTTCCTTCCCTTTGTGAATTTTAATTTTTTTTGTATGACACTGTCTGAACTTTTTTTCTGCTATCGGTGGTGTCGGGGCATCGACCGTTCCCATATGATCTAATCAGAAAGTGATCAACGGTCGATGTTCTTTTGCCCTAGTTTCTTGTCTTCCTCAATGTACTCTTTATCATATTCTCTTCGTTACCCCTTCATTTTCATTCGTTGCCTACATTTCTCTTCGTCCATCTATGTTATCTCTGTCTCCCTCTTTGTCATGTCAGTCGTCCCTTATCTTTATCCATATTGCTTTCGGGGTATTGGAAAAGGGAAATTCCCTTTGCCAATATCCTTCGTCAAGATGGTAATACTTGCATATAACACTTTAATAAATTAATACAATCACCTGGATTCGAACGATAAAATAACACAACATATCTTACATTAACATAACTTACCTACCCTATTTAACCCAAAATCAATTTTCCATGACAATACGAGAAAAATTACTACCAACGGAAAGTATGACACTTTCAATTGGGGTTCATTTTCATCCCCATTCGATCTTTCGCTTGTGGTTTTGTCTTTCGTCAAATTTCTTTCCAAGAGCGAGAGAGGATGTGTGCGAACAGAACCACTAATATATATGCTTATGTCAAAACAAATAACATTTTCTCATTTCGCGTTTAAACCCGACGGCTTGAGGAAGTTTTTTATTTTTTTATTTTTTTTTGTTTACAAAAAGCGACTAAAATTTTTTGCGATGGTTTTTTTTTTTCTGGGCAGAATGCCCCTGGACAACCCAAACTCTAATGTAACACGGACGAACCACCTGGATGATTCCCCAGAGTTTGCGCTGGCCAGAGATCTATGCCCGTGGTTTTCGCCCGCACCGCTGGACTCCATTTACTTGTGGCCGCCCGGGATTACAGGATCGGGGTTAAAGCTTCAGCCTTTCTCTAGTAAGTTCATTTATCATTGTTTATGTTTTGTGTTTGGATTATGGGCTAGACGGCTAAGGTCGCCTTTGGTGACTTGTGTCACATTTGTCACATGTGTCACCTCAACCACACAATTTTATTTAATTTTTTTTTTTTTGTGTGTTTACATTTTACTGCAGATTCTACGGCCTCGTAACAGGATCGACGATAGTGTCGAAGTGGCCGTGAGGACACTGGCCTCGTAGAAAAAGAGGCCTGTAATGACTGCGGTGTCCCTTCCTACCCTTCGCATGTTTATAGGCTAAAGTGTGGCAAGGGCCCACGCCCTGTGTTTAGGAGTCTCTGTTCTACGGACTGGCTGGGCTTTTGGATTTTCTTAGCTTTGCTCGTCCATTTATTATAAAGGTGCCTGAAGTATGGGCTATGAGCGTGTGTGTGTGTGTGTGCGTGTGCTATTTGCGAACTTTCTGTGATGTGGGCACTTCGGTGTTTGTATGGGTTCTTGTGGTTTTGGTGTGATTCCTCCCCAATTCTAGGGGCATGGTAGTTTAACTTTCAACCTATGGACTCTATCCTGAGTGTATTATATACAAAGGGATTGTAAATTACACGAATAAATCTATATGAAAAAAATAGATCGCCCTAACAATATATCCCCATATATAAATAAATAAAAAAATAAACTCTATATATTGTAGCATAATAATAACTACGCTCCCTAAAAGTATGATGCAACAAATTCCGAAGTGACTTTTCATCCTGGCAGAATTTTGGTTCGAACTGTACTTTCATTCGAGGTTCGTGTCTGGGACGAAGTCTCCACAGCTCATGTCAACGAAAGAGACGGATAATATCAGGGATAAAAGGGAATTATAACTGCAAGAATTATTACATCAGAATTTCTCTTGTTCCAGTGGTCGAAGAATTTGCTAGAAGTTTCTGGCTATCAGAAACTTCTGCTATATAAGGACAGATGGCGATTGAGAAAGGAGCAGTAGTTTCTAAACTGTGGCGAAGAGATTAGAAAAGTGATAATGGGCGAAGTTGTAATTTTGTGATAAATTGAAAGTTGAGATTTAACAGGAAGAAGTAATTAGTTTGGATTTGTGAATTAAGTAATCGAAAGGAGATAAAGTGATTTGAGAGGACAGAGACCTTGTAAGAAAAGAATTGCGAAGAATAATATAGTGTGAACCTGAATTGTTCTATAGACTAGAAAATAAAGAAATAAATTTCACAGAATATTGTTTTATCTACTCGAGCCGTAGCTCGCATATTACATTGGTGTCAGAAGCGGGATAAAACTTATTCAGTGAATAACTATTTCCGTGGTGTGAAATTGCACAACCAAAAAAAAAAAAAAAATCGATTTCTGTGTTGAGTTAATTAGTTGCGCAAAATGGGTCGCAAATTGGGAAAACTAACTATAACTCAACTAAAGGCAGAACTCAGTAAGCGGAACCTCGACACAACTGGGGGAAAAGATGCCCTGCTGATTCGTCTGGAAGAAGCAGTAACGCAGGAAGGTGAAAATCCGCATGACGTAGAGTTTGACGTGGGAGAGGAACCAGCAAGTACAGTAGCCGACCCGGATATAACAAGTCTGCTCCTGCAACTTAAGTCAGTCATGGACGAACAAAGGAAAACAATGGAAGACCAAAAGAAGTCTCTGGAACTTAAGCTCGATGGCCAAAAGAAAGCAATAGACGATCAAAAGAACTCTCTAGAACTTAAGCTGGACAAACAAAAGAAAGCAATGGACGAACAAAAGAAAGCAATGGACGAACAAAAGAATTCTCTAGATGCTCTGGAAAGCAAACTTGATGAGCAAAACAGGAACTGGAATCTAAATTCGAAGCGATCGAAGAGAAAATCGAGAAGGTCGAGACGCAACTCGAAAAAGTCGAAACTAGATTCGATGAAAACTTTGAGAAGCATGAAACTCAGTTCGGGAAAATAGAGACTCAGTTCGAAAAAGTAGAAAAACAAGTCGAAAATCTTACTAAGGAACTCAGCAACGTGAAGAGACAGAAAGCACGGGAATATTCCACTGTCTGGCCATAGAGGACAGACAACTGCAAATGGCTGTAAGGATGGCTGAAAAGCGAACACTCCCCGAGGCATTAGCATTCGCTTTGTCAATGAAGGCTGCGGACCAAGCATACCAGGGAATACACCGTGTCAGGGAAATGTCCGTCGTGGAATGCTCATGCCAGAGAACAGCCGTCATGGATGAAGACAAAGCTCGCGGAAGTCAAATCCGTTGCTGGAATTGCAACCAAACCGGACACCTACAACGGCAGTGCAGAAGTGCACCTAGACGAGGAAATTGTACACATTGCGGAAGTAGGAGAAGCAGAGAGGAAGCATCTGGCTGTCAGTCAGACTTCCCAAAACCAGCAGTCGGGAAATGCGTAAGGACCAACTTCGCGGGGCAGAAGTTGGTTACTGGAATCGAGGCCCCCAGGACCACCATTCAAGTTTCGCAAACCAAACGGGGTAACAAGAGCCTGACAGTGGAGGCACTAATCAACAAGAAGAAGTGCGTAGCCACCATCGACACAGGTGCCACCGCCTCCATTGTAAGAAGAGATATCGTCAAAAGCTCCTGGCTGCACAACACCAACAGCTACTGCCTGAAGACTGCAACAGGGGAAATGGCGAAGGCATTTGGAGAAGTTCGTCTTACGATTACTCTGGCAGGACTGACGTTCTCCCATGCGTTTCTGGTGGCAGATATATGCGACGAGTGCATCATCGGAGTAGACTTCATGAAAGCAAATGAAGTAATCTTGGACATAGGGATGCAAGTACTGAGGTATCGAAATGTGGAGATTCCGATGGTGTACGGAAACGAGAATGCCTTAACTCTCAGGACAGTCATCAGCAAAGACGAAGTTTTGCCGCCGTCTTCAGAGACAATCATTTGGACGAAGCTGGAAGGTGATCCTGGGAGCCACCGATTCTACATAGTAGAACCAGACCCAGAGAAGCATTCTTAAGACCACATCGTGGGAAAGACGTTAGTCGAACCAAAGAACACCATGGTTCCAGTGAGAGTTTTGAACGTGAGGCCACACACTGTCAGACTAAGGCGAGGGGAGGTGACTGGAAAATGCACGCCGATTACCGACGTCGCAACAATATCTGAACATGATGCTCCAAAACCTCTCCCATCACCTTGGACAGCGGAAACGAGAGAGACGATTCTCCAGTCCAGTGAGCTGAATCAGGAGCAGCGAATTATGGCAGAGAATCTTATCAATGAGTACGCTGATGTATTTGCCTCACAGGACGGAGAATACGGCCGAACACACCTGGCACAACATCGAATAGACACTCCTGATACTAGACCAATTCGCCAGCCTTCTAGGCGCCTTCCATTGGCAAAGCAGACAGAAGTTGCAGAGATGGTGTCGGCAATGGATAAAGAAGGTCTGATTGAAAGTTCCAAAAGTCCGTGGGCATCACCGGTTGTACTGGTTAAGAAGAAAGATGGCAGCACGCGGTTCTGCGTGGACTATCGGCAGCTCAATTACGTCACCAAGAAAGACAGCTATCCTCTGCCACGGATTGACGACACGCTTGACACACTATCAGGAGCCCGATGGTTTTCCACTCTCGACTTGAAGAGTGGCTACTGTCAGGTACAGATCCATCCAGAAGACCGGGAGAAAACCGCCTTCACCGCAGGAAATGGGCTATGGCAATTCACGGTAATGCCATTCGGGCTGTGCAATGCTCCGGCGACTTTCGAGCGATTGATGGAATGTGTCCTGCAAGGGTTAACATGGAAAACCTGTTTGGTATACGATGATGTCATCGTCGTAGGAAAAACGTTTGCGCAACACCGAGACAATCTAAGGGATGTGTTTCAAAGGCTTCGAAGTGCCCACCTGAAGCTCAACCCCAAGAAGTGCGCCCTGTTTAGAGCGGAAGTCAAGTACCTGGGGCACATAATTTCAGCGAAAGGAGTGAGAACCGATCCAGAGAAGGTCGAAGCGGTGAAAAACTGGCCAGTCCCCAAGGATAAACACCAACTAAGAAGCTTCCTGGGCCTAGCCACCTACTACAGACGGTTCGTGAAGGATTTTGCCGGGATCGCAAAGAGCCTGCACCAGTTGACGGAAAAGGGAAAACAATTCAAATGGTCAATTGAGTGTGAGAAGAGCTTCAAGGCACTTAAACAACGGCTATGCGATGCCCCGATACTAGCTTACCCCACTCCCGGGGAAACGTTCATTGTGGATGCAGATGCTAGTAATGTCGGGGTAGGAGCCGTACTCTCCCAGGTGCATGACGGCCAAGAGAAGGTGGTTGCGTACTTTAGCAAGGTGCTCTCTAAGCCAGAAAGGAACTACTGCGTGACAAGGAGAGAACTTCTAGCTTTGATCTTGGCTACGAAGCATTTTCACAAATACCTCTACGGGAGGAAGTTCGTTCTTCGCACAGACCATGCAGCCTTAAAATGACAGTTCAAGAGTCCTGAGGGTCAGGTCGCAAGATGGATCGAAAGGCTGCAAATCTACGACTACGAAATACAGCATCGTAAAGGAAGGCTCCACTCTAATGCGGATGCACTGTCCCGGAGACCATGCAGAACGGATTGTAAACATTGTGCGCGTCAGGAAGAACGGGAGCTGGTGTCCATCCAAAGAATGAGAGCCGAACCTATCGCCGGCTGGAGCGTAGATGAGATCCGGAACGCTCAGAAAGAAGACCCGGATATCGAGCCGATTCTGGCCTGGAAGGAGAACATGGAGAAACCGGATCATCAGGACATCTCTCACAGAAGCCCGACCTTAAAGGCATACTTTGCGCAGTGGGACTCCCTCCATGTCCAAGAAGGTGTTCTGAGAAGAAAATGGGAATCCTCCGACGGAAAGGCGTTTGTAATGCAGCTTGTCGTACCGCGGACGAGGGTCAAGGAGGTGTTACAGGAAATGCATGGCGGGGCGACCGGAGGCCACTTGGGAGTAAATAAGACGCTAGAAAAGGTACGAGAACGTTTTTATTGGTTAAAAGCGAAGGAAGATATCGAAGAATGGTGCAGAAAATGCGACGTGTGTGCAGCGAGCAAGGGTCCGAGAATCAAAACTCGAGGTAAGATGAACCAATACAACGTGGGAGCACCTTTCGAACGAATCGCCATTGACATCGCAGGGCCCTTTCCGGAAACCGACAATGGTAATCGATATATACTCGTAGTGATGGACTACTTCAGTAAGTGGCCGGAAGCGTTTCCGATCCCTAACCAGGAAGCCAGAACCGTGGCGGAGCAGATCGTCTACAATTGGGTGAGCAGATTCGGTGTGCCCTTGGAATTGCATTCTGACCAAGGGCGGAACTTCGAGTCAAGAATCTTCCAAGAGATGTGTCAACTACTCGGAATCAAAAAGACAAGGACAACCCCGCTTCATCCACAGTCGGATGGTATATTGGAGCGTTTCAATAGGACTTTGGACGAACATCTCTCGAAGGTCGTAGGTGACTATCAACGGGATTGGGACCGGCAGATTCCCTTGTTTTTGATGGCCTATAGAAGTGCCGTGCATAGCACTACTCGACATACGCCGTTCGAAATCTTATTTGGTGAATAGCTCGTTTACCCAGTGAGGTGAAATTTGGATCTCCTACCAATGAGCCCAGAAATGAAGAAGAGTACGTGGCGGACCTTAGGGAAAGGCTTAGGGACATACACCAAAGGACCAGAAGCCAGATTAAGATGACGGGCGAACGCATGAAGACCAGGTATGATGCCAAGGCAACAACGTCAGGATTCCAGGAAGGAGATCTGGTGTGGCTGTATAATCCCCATCGCCAAAAGGGGAAATCACCTAAATTGCAGCGGAACTGGGAAGGTCCCTACAGAATAGTAACCCGCATCAACGATGTTGTCTACCGCATCCAGCGAGGACCAAGGACCAAAATGGAAGTGGTTCATGTGGACCGACTGAGTCGATACAATGGCCGAAATGAGGATGCACTTGTTCGGGACGAACACGTCTAAGAGGGGGGCAGTGTAGCATAATAATAACTACGCTCCCTAAAAGTATGATGCAACAAATTCCGAAGTGTCTTTTCGTTCTGGCAGAATTTTGGTTCGAAGTGTCCTTTCATTCGAGGTTCGTGTCTGGGACGAAGTCTCCACAGCTCATGTCAACGAAAGAGACGGATAATATCAGGGATAAAAGGGAATTATAACTGCAAGAATTATTACATCAGAATTTCTCTTGTTCCAGTGGTCGAAGAATTTGCTAGAAGTTTCTGGCTATCAGAAACTTCTGCTATATAAGGACAGATGGCGATTGAGAAAGGAGCAGTAGTTTCTAAACTGTGGCGAAGAGATTAGGAAAGTGATAATGGGCGAAGTTGTAATTTTGTGATAAATTGAAAGTTGAGATTTAACAGGAAGAAGTAATTAGTTTGGATTTGTGAATTAAGTAATCGAAAGGAGATAAAGTGATTTGAGAGGACAGAGACCTTGTAAGAAAAGAATTGCGAAGAATAATATAGTGTAAACCTGAATTGTTCTATAGACTAGAAAATAAAGAAATAAATTTCACAGAATATTGTTTCATCTACTCGAGCCGTAGCTCGCATATTACAAAATAAATAAATAAAATCTATAACTGAATAAGTAGATCTATAAACAAATATACTTTATAACTAACTATAATATAAATCGCTGAGAATAATTAAATAAATCTCTGAATAAATATGTATCTACCTCTATAAATAAATAAATAACTCTATGGTTAAGTAAATAATTATTGATAAATAAATAAATCTCTATAGATAAATAAATAAACTATGCCTCTAAACAAATAAACAAACTATCTCTATAAATAAATAAATAACTATGTATATCACTGTTTAAAAAGATATGTACACTTCGTGCTTGGTATAATAACTTTATTTAATTTCTTAACTCTATTTATACTTAAAATTACTGAAGTAAACAATCAGCAAGTTGCCAAAATATGAATTGTTCGCAACTTTTCAGGTAAATAAATTATTCCAATGAGCAAATCAATAACACTATGGAAGTTGCTGATTGGGCAGAATATCGTAAAATAATCAATTATGAATTGTTCGGGTCAATAAAATATTCCAATAAGCAAATCAATAACACTATGGAAGTTGCTTTGTGGGCAGAATATCGTGAAATAATTAAATACGCAAATTCACTATTGAGGTTAGTAATTATTGAAGTTGCTTATTGGGCAAAATATCAGGAATTCTCATAAACAAACTCCCGGCAGAAAAAGTGCTTATGTTTCATTATTGAAGGAATTATAAATCTATACTACGTCCGTGTTTATGTGGGGTACCGTATCGCGGTGAATCATGTATGCCCGTACCCAACTTCCGGGTATCTTGTCTTCTTTGTTGAGGTAACTGATAATAGGAATCTCTGACCTTTCTCTTGCAGTAGATGATTAAAAATAGAGCGATGCAGAGGATGGTATACAAAGCTCCTAAGTACCAGTACAGATGTTCCTAGGAGTCCCAGTCATTGTCATAAAGTTCAGCTGAGTGTCTTGCCCTGAGTATGGCATTCTGTGGGCTCTCTGCTTAGGTCGATTTTGGGAGGGGACATATAGTCTTCGGTTGAGAAATTTTTGATGTCAGTTTCGATTTTCTTGACACCTTCGATGGGAGACATAACATCAAACTGGGTGCTGGAGATTCTGCAACCTGGAAACCTCACCAGATTAAATTTTGCAACGAGTGGCGTCTGTGTGGGGTTACATACGATAGTAACTTTGTTAGCGCTTGTTCTAAATATGACTGCAAGATCACTCTGCAATCGGTATACCTTATCGAATTCCGTGTTGACTGGTATTGAGGTGCATATGTTCCAAAGCGAGGGGGAAGAGGGGATTTTGAATACTTCTTTCCAGCAGTCATTTAGTTGTGTTTCCTTAACATTGTCGTAGATTCCGTGGTCTAGATCGATGGCTTGGGTTGGATAGAAGGAGGTTTTTTTGTCATTGCTGAGCACAATTTGTTGCACGAAGTCTCCACGGTCCAGAAGGATAGCATGAGCCTCGATGGTTAGAACGCTGATAAAGGCCTGTTTATAGAAATTTATCGTTTGGACCAGAGGAATGTTGAACGTCACGATAACCATATTTTTGCGGATGGTCTTCGTTATACTGTTAAAAGTGAATAGTGCGGCTGCATTTGGTATAGTTGGCAGCCTTCAAAAGTTCAAACCTCCGTTTAGTTTGCTGACATAGGTCTGTAGAGCTTTAGCGGGCCTGATGGTGACGATGTTCTGATGATTTGTCTGGATAGCGCTGATAAGGATTTGAATGCTGGCTGAGTAATCGTTCATTTGCTCTTGAAGCCGAAGTTGCTGCTGCTGTTCAAGCAAGGCATGAAGTTGCACGTCAACAGCTTTAGATTCTAGGTCATTGATGTCTGCCATGAGGCGGGAAGTTTCTAATACATTTTTTATTTTATTCTCCAATCTGACGATTTGATGCTTTAGTTGGTAATTCTCTACTGCTTGATACGCGATGCCGGCAGTCATAAGTATTTGGGGACCATATTTGACAATTCCTTTTAGAACTATAGGCCCAATAGAACGTTTGGTCCGTTCACTGAGATAGCTTGCAGCGATTCCTTCCTTAACTGTCATGGCCTCGCGTCTAACAGTTTCTTCTAGAGAACTGCAGTATAAATATAACTTTGAGTAGCCGCTGTTCTGATATTGTTGGCAGTAATTGTAGAATTCCTTCACATGATTGTCGATGATAATCAGGTCGGCGGTAAAATTCAAAGTGATTTCAACCGAGAACTCCAAGTCGGAGTATTTGATGAAAGCGTCTCCTAATCGGTGAATATGGATACCTGGAGTGAGTGTTTGGATTTCTAAGGCTTTAGTTTTTGGGGTAGTGAGGGTCAGCCAACATAAAAGTACTCGAGTTAGCAGTGAGGTGGTGCGAGCATACTGCCGACTGCTTCGGCGTATGGCGGGCTCGTCCTGGACATCTTCTGGGAAAAGAGGGACCAAACGATTTGTTGCTCGATGCACGACCTCCCGTTTGGTTGTCTTTACGTCGACTCTCCGAATATCTCCTTTACTGTCAGGATAGCATTCAATAATTCGACCCATTTTCCAATCGGCAGGAGTAACACTTGGTTCTTGTAGTATTACCAGATCCCCGATGCTGACTGTTCGAGCTGGGAATCTCTATTTATTTCTCTTCTGCAGTTGGTGGAGGTACTCTTGGTGGAAACGTTCCCAGAAGTGATGTCGAATTTGTTGCACTTGTAACCAGCGTTTTGTGATTGGAACGGCAGTTGATGGACTTTCATCGATTACGAAGTTCCTGAAGCTCCGTTGCGTGATGAAATGGAATGGTGTATGGGCGGGTGCGTCTTCTGCTTCAGATAATTCTGGATGTAATGGTCGGCTATTCAAAATACCTTCGATGCCACATAATAAGGAGTTGAATTCTTCATAGGTCAGATTAGTTATATTAGACATTCTCTCCATTAGATGTTTCATAGACTTAACGGCGGCCTCCCATAGCCTGCCGAAGTTAGGGCTGTGTGGCGGATTGCACTTCCAAACAGTCTCCTGTATCGCTAGTCTGTCCTTGCAGTTATTGGTGACCTTGCTCCATTCTTGGTTTATCTTCTTTTTTGCTCCAATAAAATTGGTACCATTATCAGGGAGGAACACGGATGGCCAACACTGTCTGTTCGCGAAGCGTGTGAAGGCTGCCAGGAACATTTCCATACTTAGATCTGAGCAATTTTCTAAGTGAACAGCTTTGGTAACTAAACAGACAAAGACCGCCACCCAAACTTTTATGATTTTATCGAACCTTATTGTGCTAGCTTTAATGCAGGAAGGACCGCACAAATCGACACTGATTTTGCTAAAGGCTGGTGCTGGGGTGATTCGTTCCTTGAGTAGATCTCCCATAATGGGCTGGACAGTTTGGGCCTTCCATCGAGTGCATGTTGGACAACACCGGATACATTTCTTGACTCGTGATTTTATAGCAGGAATCCAGAGTTCTTCTCTTATTAAGTGCTCTGTTAAAGAATTTCCGCAATAGTGGTGATCCAAGTGTGTTTGGCGTACTATTAAATCAACCAAGTGGCATTTGGTTAACAATATCGGATGCTTATGACTTTCCGGAAGGTTGGCAAGAGAAATCCTCCCCCCCCACACGAAGGATGTTGTCATCCGGGCTAAACATTGGAGTTAAAGATGTCAACCAGCTTCTCTTCGGAAAGGTTTTTGATTTCTTGAAGTGGGCTATTTCGTTATTAAATGATAGATGCTGCTGAATCCGAATGATTTTTGCCTTAGCATTGGACATTTCTTCAGTGGAGATTGGGGCGGTCTCACGTGTTTGCTTCTTTCTGGCCCACCGAAGACAATAAGCGGTTACTCGTAGTAGACAATTAAAGCAGGAGAACCTCTCAATATAGTTTTCTTCAGCAACCATATTTCGAGAGACATGTGTCATGGTAATTTCCATATCTTTGAAAGGAGTGAGTAGAAGCTGGTCATGCTTTAACCAGGTTGGACCCTCAAACCAAAGCCGACAGCTAGTCAGATGTCCGGGAGTGAGTCCATCTGAAGCTGGGTCAGCAGGATTCTCCGCAGATTTGACGTAATGTATGTCCGCCGGACTAATGACTTTCCGAATTTTGGTAACTCTTCTAGTCACAAATTTGTTGTTGATCTTGTTGTTACTACTCACCCAGCGTAGTGAGGGTAATCCCTTACTATCTGTGTATATGATTACAGCTACATAAGAATGGTGGAACTTACTTCTGACTTGGTTGAGAAGCTCGGTTAATTGCACAATTCCTTCTAGCTCCATCTTGGGGATCGTGCATAATTTACTGTCTTTATTTGCTCTTATCTTAAGTGGTGTGACTCAACCCCTGGCTGCTAGTAATCGGGTTGTGTAGACTTCTTCATTTTTTACTCGGCTGTAAATCACTGCTGTGTACCCGCTTCCCGAGGCATCACAAAATCCAATGAGCTGAGTTGGTGTACTCTGGGTTCCTTGGATCCAGCGCGGGATTCTAATGCCACTAAGTTGGGGTAAGGTTTCAAATATATTGCGGAACTTCTGCTGTATTTTCTCATCGATTTGGTCATCTCAGTCGTACCTGAGTATCCACAACTCTTGTATGCGTATCCGAAGGAGCATGGTAACTGGTAGGATCCAACCCTTGGGATCGTAAACGGATGCAGCCATAGACAATATACCTCTTTTAGTGTATATTAATTGGTCTTGATTTGGGATACGGATGAGGAATGTGTCTTCTACTGGATTGGAGTTAATACCTAGGATTTTCATAGTTGGATCGACGGTCTCTTTGTAGGCGGCGAGTTTTTTATTATCCTCTATATTGTGAGGGACTGTTGGGTTATTGGCTGACCATTTTGTCAGAGACAGCTTTCCGGCCTCTAGGGTTGAGGTAATCTTAGCGATTTGTTTTTGGCATTCTTTAATGCTATCAGCTCCATGAAACAAATCATGCATGTAAATAGAGTTCTTAATAATGTCCTTGGTCTTCAGATCCGGTGCGTTATCATCGGCAATCTGGTGGATTTTTCGAATTACTTGCCATGGTGCACAGTCCACGCCGTATGTCACGGTGTTTAGCCAAAACTCACCCAATGGTTGTGTTCTGTTGGGGCGCCAGACGATCCGAAATTTTTCCCGATCTGCTTGAGGTATCAGGAATTGTCGAAACATTTGTTGCATGTCGCTGGTGTAGGCGAATTTATATTGCCTATTCTGGTGGATAATGTCGAAAATACTTACTTACTTATGTCCTGTATCCCCTTGTGGGTCCTAGGGCCTCTACAACGCCTACGCGCCATGGTGTGCGATTTCCGGAAATGTGCCTCAGCTCTCCCCAACTCTTTCCCAGTTGCCGTGCTTCCTCCTCAACTGTTCTGCGCCACGTACTGACAAACGTTTGCAGCTTCCTCGTGATAGTGACGGTCACTCACCAGGTACCACATCCATATAGCAACACGGATTCAACGTTGGAACGGAACAGTCGTAGCTTGGTGTTTAAGCTAATTGCATTACTTCGCCAAACTATGGATAGCATCCCAAACGCTGATTTTGCTTTACCTATTCGGCTGGCTATATCCAGTTCGGTTCCGCCATCGGTTGAGACAATACTCCCAAGGTATTGGAAACTCTCTACTCTCTCAACCGTTTGTCCAGCAATGCATATATGAGTTGATGAATTTGGTCCTAGGCTGATCATTTTTGTTTTTGCCGAGTTAATTTTCAGCCCAACGACGTCTGCTTCCCTTTCCACATTTGCTGTCATTTGGTGAAGGTCCATTATTCTGTGAGACAGTAGGCATACATCGTCGGCGTAGTCGAGGTGTTTGAGTTCAGATGTAAGAGTCCATCGAATTCCTCCATTTCCTGTTGATAAGGCCGCATTCAGCACATCGCTAATCACCAATAAAAACAATATTGGTGAAAGTATGCAGCCTTGCCGAACCCCACTTTGGACTTCGAATTCCTCAGACAGCCTTCCTCTGTGCAAAACGTGACATGTGGACCCATCATATGTAGCTTTGATAATTGCTATTAATTTATCCGGAATGCCTCTCCTGCGCAAGGCACGCCAAATAAACTCCCGATTGACACTATCAAACGCCTTTTCAAAATCGATGAACAACAGGTGAAGTGGTGAGCGATATTCAACACATTGCTCGATGATGATCCGCAGGGTGTTGATGTGGTCGACACAGAAGGATCCAGAGCGGAAACCTGCTTGTTCGGCGTCAAGTGTGTCTTCAAGGTGTTCTTTGATTCGCTCCAGGATGATTCTAGCTATTATCTTGGCCACAGCAGGCAGCACGCAGATACCTCTCCAGTTTTCGCACTGCATTAGGTTGCCTTTTTAGGGAGCTTGACAATCATTCCCTTTTTCCACTCATCTGGAAAACTCTCGGCTTCCCATGTTCTCCCGACAAGTGGGAACAGTAGCTCTGCCGATGCTGTTGGCGCAGCTTGAAAAAGCTCCGCGGGTATGCCGTCAAGTCCTACCGCCTTATTAGTTTTCAGTGCTTTGATTGCGGTAATAATCTCCTCTTTACTGGGGGTTGTGGTGCGAATTCGGGAACTTCTTTCTACGGACACTTCAGTCTGACTTGCGTGCATATTGCTGGCGAATACTCGGTTTAGAACCGAAGGAAAATGCTCCTTCCATCTCTTCAGTTGATCCTCATCCGATATTAGCAACGAACCGTCTAAGCCTTTCACTGGGTGTTGAGTAGAGCTTCGGCCACCTATAAGCTCTTTAGTGATTCTATAAACGGTTCTGCTGTCGCACCTCGCTGCTGCTTCTTCTGCTTCCGTAGCCAGTGCATTGCGCTTGTCACGTCTCATGCTACGCTGTACTTCTCTCATCTTCATGCGATATAGGGACTCAAGCTCGATCCTCCCTGCTGCTGGAGTTGCTGCAATTCGAGCTCTTAGCTGTTTTCGTTCGTTGATCCTTCTCCAGGTATCCTCGGAAAGTCACGCCCTATGGTTTCCCTGTGATCGACCGACAATCCTTTCAGCACCTGATGTGAAAACAGTTTCCACAGCGCACCAATGGTCTTGGATGGTGGGGGGCAGGGAGCTGCAGATTGTTTCCACTCCACGTGAGAGATGGTCCCTTAATTCTTGGCGCACTGTGGGAACTCTCAGTCGGTCTACATTGAACCTAGGTATTCTTGTGTCGTTAGATCTACGAACGGCAGCAGTGCGTAGTCGGAGAGTAGCTATCATAAGATGGTGATCTCGTACCAACCCCATGTCGGCACCTCGCCTGTTTCGGACGTCTAGGAGACTACTTCTAAAACGGCGACTGATGGCAAAATGGTCAATTTGGTTGGAGGTTGCTTGCCTGTCAGTTGACACCCAACTAACTTTATGGCAGGCTTTGTGCTCAAACATGGTGCCACCTATGACAAGACGATTTGCGTTGCAAAAGTCAACAAATCTTTCGCCGTTGTCATTGCGATTGCCTAGTCCGTGTCGTCCCATAACATGTTTGAGCCCTTCGTTGTCGCAGCCTACCTTGGCATTCAGGTCCCCCATCACAATGACAATGTCGCCGTTGAGTGTTGCATTATGAACAGCTCCCAACTGGTTGTAGAATTTCTCCTTTTCTTCCTCAGACGAACCATCCGTGGGGGCGTAACAATGTATGATGGTGACGCGACGTACTCTCGTCCGGAATCTGGCCGTTAAAATCCTATTACCGTGCGGTTGCCAGGTAATTAGGCCTCTGCGTGCTGTTGGCGTTAGCAGCAGTCCAACTCCATATCCACGGGGGTTTCCGGTTGGTCTTCCGGAGTAGAGTAATACAGTATTACGCGTTGAGGATTGGTACTCACCTGCATCTAACCATCTTACCTCGCTTACTCCCAATATGTCCAGCCTATATCGCATGAACTCATGCTCCAATTGAAGGAATCTGGCGTTCTGAGGTCCTTCACTCTGAGAGTCAAGGAGCGTCTTCACATTCCAGAAACCAATCTTAGTCCGGATTACGATAGCCAAAGGTCGTCAACGTATTATCAGTCCTTATCCGAGGCATTATGTCGGTATCCATAGCTATTGTAGTTTCGGTAACGCGGGTTGCTGGCCCAGGTTACCTAGCCTAGGCATACGACCCTAGACAATCTCGCACTTGCAATTTTGGCCTATATGTATAAGGATTTATTCATGCAGTTGCCCGGGGACCACCACGAGGAGGTAAAGCAAGCACTACATTACGAACTTGATTGTTGCGCTACTGGTCCAATCCATGTTTTGGACAGTCAGTAATTTCCCGATCAATCGCCATGCAGATCCCATGTCGATGATATGACACTGCAATTTCGGGCCTGGGTGGATGAGTTGATTTAGAGAAAGCCCATTGCATGATGGCGCGCTGGCGTTAAATACGTTCCTTAACTTGGTTGTGACAGCATCTTTTCGGATGATGCTGATATATGGGATATAATAAGCGTTTCCGGTCTCATCTCGCTGCCTTTCAGCAGGTACTGGAGATATGTGATTTGACGCACGAAATCGTTTGACATTTTCTTATGGATCTCGTTTTGCTCCCAACGTCTTTCCCGTCCGATATAGAATTTGATTGCATTCCGATAGGAATTTCCTAATGCTGGTGCGTCAACTTTCCAAGGGATTGGGACGATGTAGCGGCCGTCTTTGGTTCGAGAGTGTTTTTCGATGAATAAGTTTTCGTAGTATGAACTCTCGACTTCACTGATGCAGGTCCCAGAAATTTACTAGATTTGTCTCGAACTCTGACAGTGTTGTAAAGGATGAGGTTCGTTTTCCAATTGTTCCGTTTTCTGGGTCTCCAGACACAATCCACCCACCAAGGTTGGTATTTTGAAGTAACAACCCATCCTTCTTCTCCAGACCTGGGCGTATCACCGTAGAATATACTGGGCCACCTAATAATAGAGGAATGTGGGCTGGTTTGTTGAAGTGTGGATCTGCAAGTGGTTTATCAAAGGAGGATTTCCAGGCGATGTGACTGGGCGTATTTGGGAGTGATCCGGTAACTCGTTTGACTACCAGTGCTTTTATATTCACGATTGGTAGGCCTGGGTTGTCCAGCTTCAGTTTTATTTTGGCAATGGAACGGACTGTTCCAATTTCTCCTCCTACTCCGATGATTTTCACAAGAGTCCGTTTTTTTGGCAATCGCAGCTTCTGGAGCAGATCTTCGGATATATAGTTAGCTTGGCTGCTCTGATCTAGTAAACAGCGGACTGGAACGTTGTCATTATTAACTACGAGCGTTGCAATGGCCGTAGGCAGAAGCACACCAGAAGACGCATCAGACTCATTTTGGCATAGGTAAGTGCTGCTAGTTGATGAAGGAGTCATGATCGGAGTGGAATCAGGATGCATTTCTGTAAGGTGAGGTCCTGGACAGCTTTTGCATATAAGATACTGCCTTGATCTGCAAGGGGAACGATAGTCGAATCGATGCTTTATGCAATAGATACAGATCTTGTGATCACGTAACAAGACTTCTCGATTCGGGGCACTCAGGAACTTTGGACAGACTATTATTGGATGTTGTTCTGTGCAAATGAAGCACTTCTTTGTCACTTTTGCTCCTGCCTCATTGGGTTGGAAAGCAACATGTACTCTGGTCTGCGGGATGCTGGACTCTTTCTTGGACATTCTCTGAATAAATCTATAGTTGTCGTCTTGATCTAGATGGTGCTGATATTCCGTGAACAGGAAACCTTCTATCTGCTCTAAGGTGGGGAGTCTTGTCGTACAGTTTACAAAATCGTCCATTCTTCCCCGTGTGATAGGATCAAAGCCTCGAAGTATTAAATAGGCCATGATCTGTTCTCCATTTATCTTGTTTCTTTTGAGATTGGAGACCCGTCTCTTAGTATAATGCATGTATGCTAATATAGACTCTGCATTCCCTGGGATTGTTAGTCGTTGAGGTAGAGCTATGTTAGCTCTACCTCAACGACTCTAGTTCTAATTTAACTAGATGCCTTGGATTGTCAAACGTTCGGTCCAATGTTGATCAGGTAATTGGATAGTTGTCTCCAGTTAAATCTAAGTCACTAATTGTTTCCAATGCTTTACCAGTTAGTTTCGACTTGAGTAGAGCGAAGCGATCGATGTTGGACGTTCGGCTTCCTTGTACCAGTGAATCGAACTGTTCCTTGAATTCACGGTACTTCGTGATATCACCACTATATTTTCTTAAGTTCACTTCTGGGATTTTGATACCACTTCCTTCCGCCTTTGTGGCATGTGATACGTTCTCTCGCTCTAGCGTGAGTTTGGTTATCGCGTGTAGTAGTGCTTCGGTTGGGTTTTCGTTGTCCTCTTGAATTAACTGGGTCTGCTGTGGCTGCTGTGGGGGACTGATGTTGTATCCTTGGTGTACCCCTCCCTCGGGGTTAATCAAAACGAACCCAACTCCTTGCACAAATGTATACGTGGGTTGGGCTGGCATCCTGGTAGTTTTAGGGTGTGTTTGAGCATCTTGTTGATTCTGTGACGTCCCAAATCGGGAACCGTTACTGGTGTGCTCTCTCCTTTCGCGTTGTGGCGTTTGCTGACGGTAAGACTGTGGATCGTCAGCCGTAACGAACTTCTCGTTAATTGAAGTTATGGTTAATTGAAGTCATTGCTTCGGTTTTTTGCGATGGGGTCAGATTAAAATGCATTGGTAAGTTGATCGCTGCATCCGTCTTCGGGTTAGGACCTATGGACGATGGGGCTTCGGGAGCCTGGCTGATTCCTGGACCGACTGTATCGTCTTCTTCTTTTTCATCCTCCTCCAATAGTTCAGGGGAATTCTTCGCTATGAATTCTTTTATTTTCGAAGAAATGCCCGCGGTTTCTTCGCTTAGGTCCATCATGATGGCGTGATTAGCCTTGATGGAAGTCCAAAGGCTCTTTGCCTTGCCGTACTACCTTGCAAGCGTTTCCGGGGTACGCTTATCTAATCCCAGCTTGGTAAGGTTAACTCTAACCTCTTCCAGCTGGACGATGATATCTTGGAAGTTATCTATGATTCTCTCAAGATTCTTCATTTTATACCACTTTGGTAGGGGTTTTACAATTATATCGATCTGTTGTAAGGTAAACTGTTACCTTTAAATTTTAATGAAGTAAACTATTACTTTTTATATGTGATAGTTTATAAACACCCTAGTGCAGCCTCACACTAGGAACAAAAGATAGGCTTGGCAATGGTTATAACTATTTTTGCTCGAAAGACCATTGTTTAGCAAGATATGTATACTTCGTACTTGGTATAACAACTGAGCACTTTATTTAATTTCTTAACTCTATTTAAACTTAAAATTACTGAAGTAAACAATCAGCAAGTTGCCAAAATATGAATTGTTCGCAACTTTTCAGGTAAATAAATTATTCCAATGAGCAAATCAATAACACTATGGAAGTTGCTGATTGGGCAGAATATCGGAATATAATCAATTATGAATTGTTCGGGTCAATAAAATATTCCAATAAGCAAATCAATAACACTATGGAAGTTGCTTTGTGGGCAGAATATCGTAAAATAACTAAATACGCAAATTCACTATTGAGGTCAGTAATTATTGAAGTTGCTTATTGGGCAAAATGTCGGGAATTCTCATAAACATTCACTACTTATAAACTATCATGACTATAGCAACGACAGCTTATGTGCACCAGGTATATCACAGTCTTGTTGCCCTTCATACGTGAAGGTCTTTGGCATGATACTTGTCTACTACTTCACCTCTCTGGTTGCCTACTTCGTACAGAGAGTTGCCGATCACTTTCAAGATACCGATGGTAAGAATTTCGGGCCTAGTTTGGCATTGTAACCATCGGGTAGGCTATTCTGTTTGAAGTTACGCCTATAGACAGTTTGTCGTAAGGCGTACTTGTTATCTCGGCTTCTCGTGTTGTATATTTTGGTGGACTTTTGATGTGCCAGTCTTAGATTCTCGAAAATTCTGTCTCTAATTAAAGCCAACCTATCAGTCTTATTTTCAATGTGAGCCCTTGGGTCCTTGATTATATCCAGTCTGCGCAGGACTTCATATGCACTAACATGCTGCACCATGGGTATCCCGAATACGGCGTAATAAGGCTCGAACGAAGTCGCATCGTGCACTACGCTCCCAGTTCTTCTGGTCCCCGTCAATATACGACCGTAATTTGACCAGTAAGGAACGGTTAACCCTCTCGGAGGCATTTGCCTGAGGAGAGTAGAACGCGGTGCGAACGTGTTTGACCCCATATTTGTTTAGCAAGCTGGAAAATAATTCTGAAACGAATAATTTCCAGTAGTCTGAATGGATAAATTCGGGGACACCAAAAACATGGAAGACATTTTCTTCTAAATATTTAACTACCTCAGCTGCCGTTGCTCTGCGGATAGGCTGCAATAAAATATGTTTTCTAAAATGGTCCAATACTATAACTATATGTGTCTGTCCTGTCTTCGTTCGAGGGTATGGTCCTAAGAAGTCGATGTAGAGGCGTTGAAAAGGTCTTTCTGTAATCGTTTGTTGTCCCATCGGTGGTCGGGATATCACGTTTAGTGAGTTGCTGCACTTACAGGTTACGCACACTTTGACGTAAGCCTGTACATCTGATGCCATACCTGGCCAGAAGTACTTCTGTCTCAACTTTGCTAACGTCTTGCTTATTCCCTGACACGCAACTCATTCGGTACCCAAAGCTTCCATGCCCGATCTTATTGCAGTTCGTCACCTGTCCGTATTTCAGTCCGTTTGTAGACAAATCCGTCGGATACACATACGTCTGGTAGTTTGTCTTTGTTCGTGTCGACTGTCTTCCTTAATTCATCATATTCCCCCGAAGTGAAGTATGGCGAACTAAGATCTACCTCTAACATTGCTGTATCGGGAGTGAGCTCCTCCATATGAACACGCGAGAGAGTATCAGGGACTACGTTCTGGACACCCTTCCTATGCTCAATCACGAAGTCAAAACCCTGAAGCTTCAGGCTCCATCTGGCCCATTGACCAGACAGATCCTTCTGAGTCATCAACCACTTCAAACTTGCGTAATCAGTGCTTATAGTGAATGGTAATCCTTCCACATAGGCCCTGAACTTCTTTACTGACAGAACGACGGCATAGCATTCAAGTTATGTCACACTGTAATTCCACTGAGCGGAGTTAAGCTTCTGGGGCATGAATGCTATTGGTCGTTCGTTTTTCTCGGCATCTATTTGGAACAACACACTCCCCACACCAGACGTCGATGCATCGCATTGAATGTAAAAGTGTTTGGTGAAGTCCGGATTTGTCAGTACTGGCGCTGTCACCAAGGACATTTTGAGCTGTTGGAATGGCCTCAGCGCCTCGTCGGTCATTGCAAATATCTATCCTTTCTTGAGGCAATCGTTGATGGGAGCCGATACAGAAGCAGAATTGGGGATAAAACGTGTGTACCAACCTGTCATCCCTAGGAACCGCCGAAGTTGCTTGGGAGTCTTCGGTATTGATCGTCAAACCCGCTTCCCTTAAACATCTAGCTACCTCTTCCAACCATCTGGCGTGTGACTCAAAATCTGGGGAAGAAACCAAGAGGTCATCAAGGTAAACAAAGACAGGAATAACCTTGTTCATCAACCTGCACATTCTCTGGGCGGCATTCACAGTTGTAAGACGTCCTTGTATCCGTTAGTGGTTCCAGTCCGCGGTCCTGATGTCTGTTGCCATCTTTGTTAACGTTACGTTCGTCCTAGCTATGAACTCGAGTGCACCTTTCCCCAAAGAGCTAATAGTGGCTCCACTATCTAATAGCCCTATGGGGCCTATTATCGTCCGAGGGCAATATCACAGATGCGTCTATTTGATTCTTTCGTCGTCTATATATTGCAACCTTTTCCCTAAGCCTATGTATCTTTCTAAAGTTCCGGAGATTTGAAGGTCGTGCTACTCGTATCTCCTCTCCGAAAATTCGTCGTCTAGCTTCTTCGTACTCTTGCAGTCGTCTGTGGAGGCTCTTTCTCGGAGGGATCTCCTTCCTCGTTGCGGTATCCTGACCATTTGGGTCCCTCTTCAAGATTTGGACAGCCCCGGCTTGTCTTGATTCTGCGGGAGTGCAGACGCCATCGATGAGTGATTCCCGGACGCACCGCCGACCTTCAAGTTTCCCTGACACTTCGGACAGCTGAAGGCGAAGTTACCCTGCCCACAACTGAAATATGTCAGTGTGTGAAACGAGGAGGGACATTCTGGTGGGATTTGTTCCGTACTCCTAGTCAAGTCTGTCCTGTTCGTAAAGGCGTTTGTTATCCTGTTAGTAGGGTCTGGGTGTAAGCAGTTTGTTGGTCTGTTCGTTCTTTTGTTCTGGAGTGCTGCCACTTCAAAATCTTCGTCCTCTACATCACCCAGCATGCCTCTGCGTAAACTACGGTCTCCTTGGTCGTCGGCTATTTCGTTGACGGTGCGTCTCATCCTAGAATCTCTCGCTGCCATGTGCTTTTCGGCACGACTACACTCCTCCCTCAACTCCTGAATACTCCTGATGGTGCACCAGAATATCAGTGTAGCTACCCTGTCCATAACGTTTTGTCTGAGGATGGCTACCAAGTCGTCTTCATGTGGTCGGATCTTCATTTGCAAAGTCAAAGTTCGTATGTCGCTATAGAAGTCGTCAAACGTTTCATGGGGTTGCTGTCTTCTGTCCATTATTGTGCTTAGGATTTCGTGGTCACGTTGTTGATGTTTGAACTGGCTTACTAGTTCCGTCTTCAAATCAAAATAGTTGAGCAGCTCATCACCTTCATTCTCCTGCATATACTCCCAGTACCACTTTTCCGCAGGCCCAGACACTAAGTGGTGGAAGTTGACGAAAAGCTGCTCTTCTGTCAACCTATATTTTCTTCTGAGTGTCTCTACACGAAATAAGATGCTTTCTACTGAAATCGATTTCGACGAACCATCAAACTTAACCCCCCACTTATAAACTTCTACCGACTTTCCAAGACTTGGAGGACCATTGGGTTCACGCCTCCTGTCTTGTTTAGGTACGGACCTAGGCCTCTGGAACGTCGGAGTCTCCATTCGCGCAAGATAGCCAATATCAAATGGATCTGTTGGTCTTATCGTCTGTCTGTTTGTCTGGCTATCCGTTTGTCCATCTGTCAGTCGTGGAGCTTGTCTCTCTGTTTGCCGAGGTGGTTCCCTCTGCTGAATAGCTCCTCTTTACAGGTCGCAGATCTTATTTTATAGCAGGCTCATATTGGCCTGGAAAGTCGTCATTACTTCGCTCATGCTCTCGGCGAAGACCGACATGATCTGATCAAGAAACCACTTCCTGAAACATTCGAGGCATTCTCCGGTCCTCTTCTCTCACATTGGGTAGATTGAAGTCTGTGTCGTTCTGTTCTTGTCGTAGGCCTTCACTACCGACTGCCCCTGCCACGTTTTCTGTCTCTTCTGTCTGAGGTGGTAGGCTGAAGCGTTCTTGTCGTCTATAGTCTCTGTCTTCCCCTGGGATCCCTGTCGGAGTAGAAGTCTGTCTGTTGTGGTCTGTCTGTCCATCCCTAGTTTGTAGCTGTTCCCGTCCCGATTCTTCCTGAAACACCAACAGCGAGGGCGGTGCTACTTTCACACTTTTTGCCGTGTTCGTTACTGTACGTGTAGTTTCGTAATCGTTCGAGTATGCTTATCCCGTCCCTAAATTTTGGGTCCCAGTATTGGAGTTCAAGGCCTGTTATATTTAGGTCTTGTAAGGTTTCAGTCCTCGTAGACGGGCGTCTGTCGGCTTGGTTCGTAAGTTGGTCCTGTCCTAGTCTCTGTGCCATTTGACTAGTAAACCTTCGTTCGTTCCCTTCCGCATACTGAAACTAGGTGCCCTTGGGAACTGCCCCCTGATCTTTACCCCTATCTGTCATGGTTGTGAATCCAAATTAATTAAAAAAGTTCGCTCTATATATCTAAATTCAAGGAAAAATCTATTTATAAAAAAAAAATTCAAACACAAATCCAAAATTTAAAAAAAACCCTGGTTACCTATCAATCCAATAAAAAAAATAAAAATAAATCTCACCAGGATTAACTATCTAAAGGAATCCAAAAAAAAAATTATTATAAAAAAACCAAAATCTAAAATCGAAACAAAAAAAAGTAGGTGTAGTGAAGAATTAAAAAAAAAAATAATCTCACCAACAATTTTTTTTTGTAATTAACTCCAATTCAACATAAAAAAATAAAACGGAAATCTGCAGCTAAAGAATATCCACTAAAAGAATAAAAACAATCTGAGCAGGTAAACTCACTCAACTGAAAAAAATTTTATCAGCCCTTAAAAGTTAACGTTTCTCGAAAGTATCTTTAACTTCACTAATGGTGTGCGATGGTGTTTGGATTCACGGTCAGGTTCTCCAGCAACCATTCCGCTGATAAACCAAGCTAGTTATTGTTCCTCCTTAAGTCTATTGTACGTTGTATGTATTTGTCTACTTGGGGCTGGGTCTGTGGGACTCGACGAGTGCTGTCATAAATCCCTGCTGTCCTTACCACTACTTGCCATTAGGTAAACTCCAACAGCTGGCTGGCTAGGACTTTCAGAATTATCTCCGGTACGGATAGAGCTTTAGGACCCATGCTCACGCCTCACCGATGATCTGGGAAAGACTTGACCCTTGGACAGCAGCTTTGCATTAGGCCCTTCTACCCTAACCTACTCTTTGTTTCTTCCTAGACTTCCAACTACCTCACGAGATCCTCTGGCTTTTGACCTGAAGATTGAACAACTGTCTTTGGTCTAAGATGAAACAAAGAATTTGATCAGCCCTTGAACCGAAAGTAAGACAGGAAAGTAAAATTGTTTATAAAAGCGGAAAATATCTAATTCGCGAAATGAGGCTGATTGATATGAATCCAAGGCGACGACTTTCGAAGAGTGAAAATCGTCCCCTTGGAGTCGCAATCTGGCTTCTAAAACTGTTCGATAACGTTGGGCGCCATTGTTATGAGCTAGGGGCAGGCCACGGAGGCATCTTCAGTGTGGGTGAAAGGGACGGTGGCACGCACGCTTTTGCAGGGCTTAACTCGTCGGACGCTCACACCACCTGCTCAAACACAAAAAATATCGTGCCATATGGGTATTAAAAAGAACCTAATAGAGAAGAGAAAAACTAACCTAATTGGACCACGAACGGACTTAAAAAAATAGGACAGAAGCAGGAGAAGAAGAAGAAGCTCAAGGGCTTATGCCCATATCCCGGAGAAAGGAGGGTATGCCAGATCTAACCTAACTATTCTAATCTAAACCTAATCTACCCTAAAACTTATGTTAAGCTCAAATTTATACCTAAACTAACTTATAACTATCCTATTCTAACCCTATAGTACGGCATCTGTATCCCCTGGCCTCTCCAGGATGTGGGTTCGTCTCGTCCCAGAGACGTACCAGGTGTTGATGGCACCGGCATGGCCAACCCACCCTTGTGTCTGGATGACACAACCTTCGCCATCTCCTTCAGCCACCACTGTCTACTGTTCACGTAAAGTACGTAAAGTCGTCGCGTCTGGTCTCTGTCACGTCAGCGCAGACATCCTGTCAAGTCACCGTAGCACCAGCTCAGCGAAAGGACGGCCCTCCCCTTCCCCCACACACCATCGTTGCACACAAATTTTTACCAGCACATCATTACCATATCTTTAACTGACTACAAAAAAAAAAAAGCGAAATTGCTATACATTCACAAGCTTTTCCTTTAATATAGACAATCTATCTCTCCTCAGATTCTTAGAAATACCATGGTAACAAAAATGTATCTTAATTATTCAAAAAGGGTTATTAAATCTAACTTTAAACTAGGTAAAACAAAAAATTCTGCTCTTAGCATTATGAAATTTTCACCCAAGAGAACAAAAAAATACCAGAAAAATTATTCACGGTTATTTTTGTCCCCCGTTGTTCTGCCGGCAGCACAAGAAGAGCTCCAAATTTTTGTATTTCCAGCGGTATTGACGAGGGCAACAATTTTTTTTTTAAAAATGGAAATGCTAAGCGCAGAACTAATAATTACTCTATCCTTAAATTTACACTATTTCAAAGGCAAATAAAACTAGACTAAAATAAATTAACTATTCACTGCACTATTGGATGCACAAAAAAAAAGGTGCGTTGCTCCCTCGCTGATCTTTAATTCTGCTGAGGCAGTAGTGGTACGAAACACCTGGGGCGGAGCCCTTCGCTTCCGCTTCTTGGTGTGGCCTTTGCTCCTTGCTGTACCTTGCCCCTTTTGGAGGATACTGGTTGGTTGGCTGTATATTCACCGGTATATTTTACGGTTCCTACTTGTGTACAAACAAAACGGGGCCTAACAAAAAGGTTTTGCAGAGGCTCGGGCGTAGCGGTTCGACCCAAGTCCTAGAAATTTGCCAAAAGTTACCCATGTTAAGTTATTTGGCTCGTAATAATCAATTTAAATGTAAGCATACCTCTGCTGTCTTGTTACCTCTTGTCCTCTTCTCACGGGGAGCTATTGCCCTTCAAATCTCTTCTTCCTATTAAAATTTACTCTAAAAGTAATATTAAATTTTCTTTCTCTAGCACTAGTCAGTCTCCACTTAACAAAACTCAAATTTCCTTCTCTCTGTGAATTTTTTTTTTGTATGTCACAGGCTGAACTTTTTTTCTGCTATCTGTGGTGTCGGGGCATCGACCGTTCCCATATGATCTAATCAGAAAAGTGATCAACGGTCGATGTTCTTTTGCCTAGTTTCTTGTCTTCCTCAATTTACTCTTTATCATATTCTCTTCGTTACCCCTTCATTTTCATTCGTTGCCTACATTTCTCTTCGTCCATCTATGTTATCTCTGTCTCCCTCTTTGTCATGTCATTCGTCCCTTATCTTTATACATATTGCTTTCGGGGTATTGGCAAAGGGAAAACCCCTTTCTAACACGGACGAACCACCTGGTTGATTCCCCAGAGTTTGCTCTGGCCAGAGATCTATGCCCGTGGTTTTCGCCCGCACCGCTCTCCTCCATTTATTTGTGGAAGTCCGGGATTGCAGGATCGAAGTTAAAGTTTCAACCTTTCTCTAGTAAGTTCATTTATCATTGTTTATGTTGTGTGTTTGGGTTGTGGGCTATACGGCTAAGGTCGCCTTTGGTGACTTGTATCACATTTGTCACAAGTGTCACCTCAACCACACAATTTTTTTTTTTTTGTGTGTTTACATTTTACTGCAGATTCTAGGGCCTCGTAACAAAGAGGCCAAAATAATTTGGTTACTCTCGCTATTTCTTACCATATATTCAAGACGTGTAACTGTGAGGTCGCCTGTGCTGATCTGAAATATGAAATATGAAAATATTAATGTGAAACAATACATTCTCCACATTTACTGCTTCCGTTGTTTACAATCACTTTCAGTTTATTCCCCCATCGTATTACCTTATTATTCAGACAATATGGTTCATGCATTAGGGCGATATCCGCTTTCCCTGCTAAGAGGTAAGCACAGAGGTTGGCAGTTGCCGCCCTACTGTGCTGAAGGTTTGCTTGGATTTCCTTCATTAATTCTCTCGTGGAATGAAGGGATTAAAAAGCTAACCTGGTGAAAGCCTCATAATGCTTTACCCCCTTGTAGGACTAGTGACCCCAGCGATTCCTCGTCAATCCCTACCACATTACTTTACACGATCAGTTGGCCTTTGCCTACCTGTTCCTTTGCGTGGTCGAGTTTCCACTTTTCTGTCTTAAGGTCCTTGTTTTGCAGCTTCACCCGCGCAAACAGCATTGCAGGTTCCTCGACAACCCCTGGGATCCAAACGGACACCCTAGTTAATCTGGGAATATTTCCCGCCGGGAGAACCACTAGGTTCGTTCCTTCCCAACCATCGAGTCTGGATGTTAATTTAGTTAACAACTCCGTCGAGGCATTATCCTGACAGCATATGTAGTAGCGGCTGCCTTTGAAACCTGCCCCCAGGAAATTCAGGGAAGTCGTTGGATTCTCACAGTGTTTGGTCCAGGGCTGCAATGAGTGTTTTCTGGAATCATTCATGTAGCTCCTCCGGTATCTTCCCATCCTCGTCGTTTCTGTTGTAGACCACCATCTCCAGGAGGTTGGCTGCTACATCCCTATACGACCTCGTGTGACGAGATTTCATAGGTGTGGCTGCCTGTCCTCTTGAAGTTGACGGCCTTTTCGGGTCTTTGAATTTTGACTGTGAGACAGTACTTCCCTCGCTCCTCCCTGGGTGAGCTGATGGAATAGAGGTAAGCCTAAATTGTGGATGGTCTTTAGCGACACACGGTTTAGCATGGGGGCGCATCCTCCTCTTGCCATCTAGGTTTGCCGATGCATCCCCTGGTGATAGAGTAGGGTGTTCCATCCGTTCCCCGCTCAGTGTTTGTTGGTTGACCACGCGGGGAGACGACTTTTGGCGTTAAAGCTAGGCAGTTTGGGTTTGAAACCAAATTTCCTTGCTTCTCCATCTCCAGTCGCCTTCTTTCGTTGGCCCTTTTCCGTTGTTGGGTTACAGAGATTTTGTGTCTTTTTCGGGTTGCTGGCTCGTTCTCTTTACGAGCGGTCAGTGTCGCTGTTTTACCCTCTTCGATTTTATCTGTTGCAGTGAAGAGGTGCTGCAATCCGAAGTTGTTTTTATTTTTATTCATGTTCGTATTCTGATTGAGAGTATTTGCCATTGGCGACTTATCCCCTTTCGGGGTCAAGCACTCACCGGCAGCCGTGGCCTCTGCCAACTTTTGAATGTATATCCCCATCCGTGACTCTTCTTTTTCTGTTGTACTCTCCAAGTTATTTTTGTGTTTTTGCTACTTCACTGTAGGTTCTTTTTGTTTACCTTTTAGTGTCTGGACCTCCACTCTGACCTTCCCTGGATCTATTCCTTGTATAGCTCAAGAGTATCATCGGTCCTTAATCAGCCTCTCCACCACGATAAGGTAGACTAACGACGAAGGCGAGCGCAACCATCTTAGTTGCACCGAAGTGATGGTGAACCACTTCTCGGTGAGATATGCCATTAAGTCACAAGTGGACCTGTTGCTACGAAAACCATACTGCCGGTCATTAAGGAGTTTTCGTGAATCTAGATATTTCATAAGCTGATGTTTTATTAACGTTTCCATGACCTTGGAAAGAGGAGGAATATTCGCCTTTTTAGGGATGGGCTGGACAAATGCTGTTTTCTATGTACTAGTAAGGAGCCCTGAAAAGTAGGATAGACAGAAAAGCTTACGCAGAGATTTTGCCAGCGTAGAAGAACACCTCTTCAAAACTATCGGGGGGATACCATCTGGACCAGCCGATTTGTGTATGTTAAGACCTTTGAGTACTCCTACAACTGTACGAGTGCGAAAGTGTCGCATGGAAAATTGTACGCTCTCAAATACAGGTGGAGACAAAGCATTGTCTGGCAGCGCGGAGTTCGCTGCAAAGTGAGCAGCAAGCAGATTGGCTTTGTCTAGGTAGCTGACAGCTGGAATGTCATTGTAAATGAGCATGGAGATAGCAGACGAGGCAGAATTTTTAATATTTTTGACGAATGACCAACAATTTGTACTACCTGAGAATTCGCCTGGTACTCTTAGGGTTTGACCGTAAGCTAGATCGGCAGGCGTACAACCCAAATCTTGTGTAATAGAAGTTCCTCTCACTAAGAGTATAAAAGGCAATCCGTTGCTCCAGTTTAGCATGTTTTTTCTAGCATATAATGCAGCTTTACCTACCTACCTACCTACCTAATGCAGCTTTTAGTTGACGGAGGAAACGATCATTCATACCGTTAGCTTGAAGATGATTAGGCGTTGTGCAAATTCTATGAGACCCTAATAGATTATTGAACTCTTGTAACAGTTGGCTTTCAAACTGACTGCCTTGTTTCTTTATTATTTGCAGTGGTATTCCAAAACGCGAAATGCATTGCTCTACGAATGCGCGGACGATTGTGCTAGTTCTTCTATCTCCCAAATGTATCGATTCCAGCCATCTGGTAAAAAGGTCAATGATCGCGATAATGTAGCTAATCCCACTCGAAGGTGGCAAAGGACCTACCAAATCTATGTGAATATGTTCGAATCAGCCTGACGGAATCTCGAATGGACCGTAAGCCGTCCGAGTATGCTGATTGACTTTGGTCTTTTGGCAGGCTTAGCAAGTCTTAGCCCAAAACCCCGTGTCAATATTCATATTTAGCCAGAAGTATTTGGTAGCTACTAACTTTCGAGATATACGAATACCCGGATGCGATAGAAAGTGCAACGTGTTGAATACGAGTACTTGTTTACGCATCTCTTTTGGATATACGAGGGTGACCGTGGTGTAGTGGTAACATCATCGCTTGTCACGCTACAGGTTCACGGTTCGAATCCTGATGTCAATAATCAACTATTCATTTCGCATGAAATAAATAAAAAGTCGATCAATTGCGAAAGCTTATGTCAACTCTACTGCGAAGGCATAACACTGGCAGTAGGACCGTCATATGGCTAAAATGCAACTTGATCGTGATGATGGCATCAGGTGGACGGAAACAAAATACTGTGAATCATGAGCAACGACAAAAGCAAAAACAAACAAGCTCCCCAGTTATCTGGACAGCCACCCTTGGAGTTCACTGAAACTTAATACCAGCTGAGTTTCAAACCAACTACACCAATCTGTCTTTCTCTCTGTCTCTTCCCCTTTCCTCAAAAAAAAAAACGCCCGTGTCCTAAAATTAGTATAAGGGTATTCATAACCCCTTTCACACGTGTAAATTATAAAAAAAAAAAAAAAAATATAAGGTCGAAGTTTACCCGAGGATGTTTCGCAGCAATTATTTTAATCTGTTCAAGGGTCGAGAATATGTTTCGGAAAAACTTTTGCATTTTTACGATTAACTATTAAATCCTTAAGCTCTGTGTCCGCCGCTTGTGACACAAGTAGCTTATTAGCATCAATCAAGGTTAATCAAAGTTAATGCTGATATATAGTCAAGGATGGCACGTGAAAGTGTATCGGCTACTACGTTGCTAGCTCCTTTAATATACCCGGTGTCCGTACTAAATTGAGATATGTAGTCTTGGTGACGGCATTGACTTGGACTTCGTTCTCACTTTGATGTCATTGCAGTACACAGCGGGTTATGGTCCGTAAAAATTTAAAAAGATCTATTTTACTTTCCACGAAGTATCGAAAATGTTTGATAGCGGTGTAAATTGCCAACAATTCAATATCGAAGAGAGAACGAATCCTAAAGGGTCTCGATTACTGTTTATATTTTGCTTAAGCACACCTTCTATGGTAATACTGTTGTGATGCTAAATATTGTATTAAATCGCTGGATGCGCCAATTTTTTGTTTTACAAAAAGTCTCCTCACATTCAGGCGACCAAAAGAAAGATGTTTTTTATCCGCTTTGAGAAGTTTATTCAAATAGTAATAAATTGGAGTCAAGAGCGCAGCCAGCTGCGGTATAAACCAGTAATAAAAATTTACCATGTCGATAAATCTTTAGATTTGCCTAATGGACATAGGCTGTGGGAACTCTTGAATTGCGGACACTTTATTTGCGGACGGTTTTATATCCTCTTCAGAAATCTCGTGACTCAGAAAGTTTAGAGAAGAGATGGATTTCGATGGATTTATGTTAATAAAATTTTTTGAAAGACATTCACATAATATTCGAAGGTGGGACTTATTTTCCCTGTGAGACCTACTCGCTACGTGTATGTCGTTGATATATACGTACAAAAAGTCGAGGCCTCTCAGCACGTCGTCTAAAATCTGCTGAAAAGTTTGCACAGCAAAACGTATGGCATACGCGTAAACTCGAAAAGGCCGAATGGGACCGTGATTGCTATTTTGTATACGTCTTCAACTAGTATATGATGGTACGTTCTCATCAAATCGATTTTCGAAAAAATTAACGACCGCTTATGTGAATTAAAAACTTATGTATATGGGGGATCGGATATCTACAGGGACCCGTAAAAGTTTAAAGCCGTCGATAATCCCCCCAAGGCCATCAGTCTTTACTGTCCTGTTTTGGAATTAAGTGAAGCGGTGTAGAAACCGAAGGCAATGACGCCCTACATATACCGATCTGTACCAAATGATCGAGTTCATCTCTAGCTATCCGATGTTTCACGGGATCTAACCTCGTAATTTGGTGGCTTAGTGAGACAAGGGAATTCTTTCAGTAGAGCTCCGTGTAGTTCCATACGGTCCACGTAGAAAGTGATTTCATTGTCAATCTGCTTTCGTGTATTTAAATCTACTGCGAGCTTAAACTTTGTCAAAAAATCGGCACCGATGACTGGTTGACCTGTCCGATTTAGAAAATATGCTTAAAATCTCTACGCAATCCAAGATCTAAGGCAACAAGGCGCGTATCAAATGTTTTAATAGGAGTATTGTTGGCGGCGAAGATATTCGATACCTTATCTTGCGTTATATTTTTTAAAGATTTGGGAGAGATGATAGAAATATCTGCCCCGGTGTCTTTCAAAAAAGTCGAATTTGTTTCCCTACATTTGACAAAAAGTCCGCGACTAATGCTTCCACCGTCGCTCGCCGCTTTAACGACGGGGAAGTTTAGTTTTCCGACTGGGTAAAATCTGTTGATTGTGTCCCAAAATTCCAAACACAGCTTTCATCTGCGTGAACCATAGCTCCGGCATTTGGTTCCAATATAGAGGATATGGGTGGCTTATTCTTACGACCGAACCTTCTAAATTACCGCTTGGCAGTTTGGGTTTGAAACCAAATTTCCTTGCTTCTCCATCTCCAGTCGCCTTCTTTCGTTGGCCCTTTTCCGTTGTTGGGTTACAGAGATTTTGCGTCTTTTTCGGGTTGCTGGCTCGTTCTCTTTACGAGCGGTCAGTGTCGCTGTTTTACCCTCTTCGATTTTATCTGTTGCAGTGAAGAGGTGCTGCAATCCGAAGTTGTTTTTATTTTTATTCATGTTCGTATTCTGATTGAGAGTATTTGCCATTGGCGACTTATCCCCTTTCGGGGTCAAGCACTCACCGGCAGCCGTGGCCTCTGCCAACTTTTGAATGTATATCCCCATCCGTGACTCTTCTTTTTCTGTTGTACTCTCCAAGTTATTTTTGTGTTTTTGCTACTTCACTGTAGGTTCTTTTTGTTTACCTTTTAGTGTCTGGACCTCCACTCTGACCTTCCCTGGATCTATTCCTTGTATAGCTCAAGAGTATCATCGGTCCTTACTCAGCCTCTCCACCACGATAAGGTAGACTAACGACGAAGGCGAGCGCAACCATCTTAGTTGCACCGAAGTGATGGTGAACCACTTCTCGGTGAGATATGCCATTAAGTCACAAGTGGACCTGTTGCTACGAAAACCATACTGCCGGTCATTAAGGAGTTTTCGTGAATCTAGATATTTCATAAGCTGATGTTTTATTAACGTTTCCATGACCTTGGAAAGAGGAGGAATATTCGCCTTTTTAGGGATGGGCTGGACAAATGCTGTTTTCTATGTACTAGTAAGGAGTCCTGAAAAGTAGGATAGACAGAAAAGCTTACGCAGAGATTTTGCCAGCGTAGAAGAACACCTCTTCAAAACTATCGGGGGGATACCATCTGGACCAGCCGATTTGTGTATGTTAAGACCTTTGAGTACTCCTACAACTGTACGAGTGCGAAAGTGTCGCATGGAAAATTGTACGCTCTCAAATACAGGTGGAGACAAAGCATTGTCTGGCAGCGCGGAGTTCGCTGCAAAGTGAGCAGCAAGCAGATTGGCTTTGTCTAGGTAGCTGACAGCTGGAATGTCATTGTAAATGAGCATGGAGATAGCAGACGAGGCAGAATTTTTAATATTTTTGACGAATGACCAACAATTTGTACTACCTGAGAATTCGCCTGATACTCTTAGGGATTGACCGTAAGCTAGATCGGCAGGCGTACAACCCAAATCTTGTGTAATAGAAGTTCCTCTCACTAAGAGTATAAAAGGCAATCCGTTGCTCCAGTTTAGCATGTTTTTTCTAGCATATAATGCAGCTTTACCTACCTACCTACCTACCTAATGCAGCTTTTAGTTGACGGAGGAAACGATCATTCATACCGTTAGCTTGAAGATGATTAGGCGTTGTGCAAATTCTATGAGACCCTAATAGATTATTGAACTCTTGTAACAGTTGGCTTTCAAACTGACTGCCTTGTTTCTTTATTATTTGCAGTGGTATTCCAAAACGCGAAATGCATTGCTCTACGAATGCGCGGACGATTGTGCTAGTTCTTCTATCTCCCAAATGTATCGATTCCAGCCATCTGGTAAAAAGGTCAATGATCGCGATAATGTAGCTAATCCCACTCGAAGGTGGCAAAGGACCTACCAAATCTATGTGAATATGTTCGAATCAGCCTGACGGAATCTCGAATGGACCGTAAGCCGTCCGAGTATGCTGATTGACTTTGGTCTTTTGGCAGGCTTAGCAAGTCTTAGCCCAAAACCCCGTGTCAATATTCATATTTAGCCAGAAGTATTTGGTAGCTACTAACTTTCGAGATATACGAATACCCGGATGCGATAGAAAGTGCAACGTGTTGAATACGAGTACTTGTTTACGCATCTCTTTTGGATATACGAGGGTGACCGTGGTGTAGTGGTAACATCATCGCTTGTCACGCTACAGGTTCACGGTTCGAATCCTGATGTCAATAATCAACTATTCATTTCGCATGAAATAAATAAAAAGTCGATCAATTGCGAAAGCTTATGTCAACTCTACTGCGAAGGCATAACACTGGCAGTAGGACCGTCATATGGCTAAAATGCAACTTGATCGTGATGATGGCATCAGGTGGACGGAAACAAAATACTGTGAATCATGAGCAACGACAAAAGCAAAAACAAACAAGCTCCCCAGTTATCTGGACAGCCACCCTTGGAGTTCACTGAAACTTAATACCAGCTGAGTTTCAAACCAACTACACCAATCTGTCTTTCTCTCTGTCTCTTCCCCTTTCCTCAAAAAAAAAAACGCCCGTGTCCTAAAATTAGTATAAGGGTATTCATAACCCCTTTCACACGTGTAAATTATAAAAAAAAAAAAAAAAAATATAAGGTCGAAGTTTACCCGAGGATGTTTCGCAGCAATTATTTTAATCTGTTCAAGGGTCGAGAATATGTTTCGGAAAAACTTTTGCATTTTTACGATTAACTATTAAATCCTTAAGCTCTGTGTCCGCCGCTTGTGACACAAGTAGCTTATTAGCATCAATCAAGGTTAATCAAAGTTAATGCTGATATATAGTCAAGGATGGCACGTGAAAGTGTATCGGCTACTACGTTGCTAGCTCCTTTAATATACCCGGTGTCCGTACTAAATTGAGATATGTAGTCTTGGTGACGGCATTGACTTGGACTTCGTTCTCACTTTGATGTCATTGCAGTACACAGCGGGTTATGGTCCGTAAAAATTTAAAAAGATCTATTTTACTTTCCACGAAGTATCGAAAATGTTTGATAGCGGTGTAAATTGCCAACAATTCAATATCGAAGAGAGAACGAATCCTAAAGGGTCTCGATTACTGTTTATATTTTGCTTAAGCACACCTTCTATGGTAATACTGTTGTGATGCTAAATATTGTATTAAATCGCTGGATGCGCCAATTTTTTGTTTTACAAAAAGTCTCCTCACATTCAGGCGACCAAAAGAAAGATGTTTTTTATCCGCTTTGAGAAGTTTATTCAAATAGTAATAAATTGGAGTCAAGAGCGCAGCCAGCTGCGGTATAAACCAGTAATAAAAATTTACCATGTCGATAAATCTTTAGATTTGCCTAATGGACATAGGCTGTGGGAACTCTTGAATTGCGGACACTTTATTTGCGGACGGTTTTATATCCTCTTCAGAAATCTCGTGACTCAGAAAGTTTAGAGAAGAGATGGATTTCGATGGATTTATGTTAATAAAATTTTTTGAAAGACATTCACATAATATTCGAAGGTGGGACTTATTTTCCCTGTGAGACCTACTCGCTACGTGTATGTCGTTGATATATACGTACAAAAAGTCGAGGCCTCTCAGCACGTCGTCTAAAATCTGCTGAAAAGTTTGCACAGCAAAACGTATGGCATACGCGTAAACTCGAAAAGGCCGAATGGGACCGTGATTGCTATTTTGTATACGTCTTCAACTAGTATATGATGGTACGTTCTCATCAAATCGATTTTCGAAAAAATTAACGACCGCTTATGTGAATTAAAAACTTATGTATATGGGGGATCGGATATCTACAGGGACCCGTAAAAGTTTAAAGCCGTCGATAATCCCCCCAAGGCCATCAGTCTTTACTGTCCTGTTTTGGAATTAAGTGAAGCGGTGTAGAAACCGAAGGCAATGACGCCCTACATATACGGATCTGTACCAAATGATCGAGTTCATCTCTAGCTATCCGATGTTTCACGGGATCTAACCTCGTAATTTGGTGGCTTAGTGAGACAAGGGAATTCTTTCAGTAGAGCTCCGTGTAGTTCCATACGGTCCACGTAGAAAGTGATTTCATTGTCAATCTGCTTTCGTGTATTTAAATCTACTGCGAGCTTAAACTTTGTCAAAAAATCGGCACCGATGACTGGTTGACCTGTCCGATTTAGAAAATATGCTTAAAATCTCTACGCAATCCAAGATCTAAGGCAACAAGGCGCGTATCAAATGTTTTAATAGGAGTATTGTTGGCGGCGAAGATATTCGATACCTTATCTTGCGTTATATTTTTTAAAGATTTGGGAGAGATGATAGAAATATCTGCCCCGGTGTCTTTCAAAAAAGTCGAATTTGTTTCCCTACATTTGACAAAAAGTCCGCGACTAATGCTTCCACCGTCGCTCGCCGCTTTAACGACGGGGAAGTTTAGTTTTCCGACTGGGTAAAATCTGTTGATTGTGTCCCAAAATTCCAAACACAGCTTTCATCTGCGTGAACCATAGCTCCGGCATTTGGTTCCAATATAGAGGATATGGGTGGCTTATTCTTACGACCGAACCTTCTAAATTACCGCTTGGATGAACTTTCTTTTCCTCGTTATTAGTACACACACTATTATCCTCATCTCTCGAACCGGTCAAATGAAACTATGATGCGAAGAACTTTAGTAAATAATGAATTCCGTTTTTTTGGTCTGTACATTTTTATTAAAAAGGAACAAAACTTTTTAGAAAGAATGAACCGTGTGTAAGAAGTATCGAATATCGAAGAGACTGTCTCGTGACAGGAGCGCTGGCTGATGGCTCGTTTTTGTTCTGTTGTCATTACGTTTCTACATATAACCAAGCTTTAGCATTTTAAAAGTATTGCCATACTTGTAATTCGTGAATGTTTGTCGATGTTCTGTCTGTCGTTGTCATCCATTGTCCCGTATAGTCATTTCAGTACTGATACTGCAATGTTAATGAATCTTCTTGTATGTCTACGTAGTATTATTTTTTGTAGTTTATAGTTGAGTGATTTTGGTTCGTTGATAAGTACATCCCTTCCGTCATCTACGTTTATTTTCATTAAATTGTCTTCTAGCTTAAAAAGCATTTGCTGAATTTTCATCGGTTTGATTAGGTGAAGTTTGATATCGTAATTCTTTATAATTTGAATTTTTCCAATGTTTATTTCTGCAAAACCATAATTACTGTAACTCTCATTAAAGTTCCATCAAGGATATCATCAGTATCAATATTATCCATATCAATTTGATCTGCGACTTTTGACGTTTAATATTTATTGGATGAATACGAGTATTTTCTAAATTTAACTTCCTATTCAACCTAGGTGATTTTTACGCCGTAGTGTCCTATTATTTTTAAACATAACCAGTTTTTTCATTCTTATAGTACTTGTTTGCCTTACCAATTAACCTTATCTTACTTTCCTTTGTTATCTTCGTTATCTTATTCTTATAGTACTTGTTTGACTTACCTGTTAATGAATGGGTAGAAGTTTGATTAAGTGAATTTGCACCCAGAAACGAATGAATGTGACCCAAGACCAAGTAGGAACAAAAGTATATGTATTTATTTAAATAGAAGATATGTATGAGTAGGAGTATATCACCAAGTTGTAGATTGTCCTGAGTCCGTAATCCAAGTGGACGAGATCATCGATGGTCAACCACCAGCAACCATGAGCAGCCGAACCAATATTCACCACGAGCAGTGTGTGTG
The DNA here is from genome assembly GCA_963082735.1 of Pocota personata. NCBI lineage: Eukaryota > Metazoa > Arthropoda > Insecta > Diptera > Syrphidae > Pocota > Pocota personata. The sequence goes on along the minus strand of OY720433.1, from coordinate 28,902,219 downwards.
CGGCACCAGAGAAAAATGCATTCATGCTTGCATTCAAGTGTGTGTGTGTTAGCTGAAGAGAGGTGAAAAACTGCATGTCTGCCCGATGCGTGTGTGAGATGGCGTGATGGTGAATTCTTGTTTATTTGGCATTGCAGATAGTCGGCTGTTGGATGATGGACTTTGGCTAGGATGGTGCGATGCGTTTATATACAGTGACTCACAACAATTTTATAAATTATCAGTCAAAATTAACATTCAAATTAGTAAATGTAAATTAACATTATTAAACATCCCGCCCCCCCTGGAACAAGGTTTCAGGACAGCGGTAGTGCAGTCAATTTGTTAACTGGACGAACAAATTGTCCACGAGTGGTCCTCACTGTTGCAACTCTTACGCGATTGTCGGGTCCCCGATGAACTTCTTCCACTCTTCCTAGGAGCCACTTTGCTGGAGGTAGATTGGGTTCATTGATTACGACCAAATCTCCAACCTTGAGGTTGCACATGTTTCCAATGAGTTAGGCAGTTCGTACATACATCCAGGTGGCTTGGCTCGGGTACAGCAGTGTAGGGTTCTCCTATAAGAAAATGCGAAGCGGTTAGTGGATTTAAATCTTCATCGGACAAAACATTAAGAGGACGAGAATTCAAAATTGTGGTGCAGAAGGGGGTATGAAGTGCCACGTGGTTCCATCCATGGCCAGAGTACTGGCAATGTCTTCGTTGTACGTCTGTGACAAGACCAACCTTTGTATCTCATTGAGACTGCCACGAGCACCCTTGAAATTAGTTCCACTATCGCTGTAAATGTTAGAACATTTGCCTCGTCGAGCAACAAATCATCCAAAGGCGGCGAGAAAGGCGTCGGTCGTCAAATCACTTACTAGCTCTAAGTGAATTGTACATATGCACACAAATAGAGCGATGTAGGCCTTGGATGTAGGATAGATAGATACAAAAACACCGGAGAAATTGAAGTAGAGAAGAATGAGGAGAACCCCTTCCAGAGGGGATCAAGGATGCTGAGGTCACCAATTGACCAAGTAGCAGCATCACAAAGAAGTGCGGAACGACGCGAGTCACCCGCAATACGAAAGGTGACGGTCGAACCACCAACGCATAAAACTGATTTCCACAAGTTAGGTGAGCAAATTAGAGGTCTGGTAGAAATGCTGGAAGATGGCAAAAGGCGTTCAATCCACCAAGCGATGCGAGATGCTATTGAAAGCATCAGAGCTCTCGGCGATTCAGCTACACGATGAGGAAGCAAAGCAAGTGATTCGCCGGAACAACTCGTCGCAAACTTCGCCATGGCTAAAAACAACATCTGAACCCAAGAGAAGACAAGTTGCAGACGACGAACCCCCGGAGCCAAAACGAAAACAGCAACAGCCACCTAGTGGCGCGGTAGACAACGAACCACCGAAGCCAAAACAGACGCAGAAAAATACATCAAACGATGTTACAGGCAAAAAGCGCTCGGAGCCAAAGCGTACAAACTCCATTGATAAACACCAAGGAGAAGGATGAGACCACCGGCGTAGAGACCCCAGTGGTCAGACCTAAGAAAAAAGTTACAGCCACAAACAAGAAGCAAGCGGCAGGAGAAGAAGAATGGGTAAATACCACCAAAAAGAAGATCGCCAAAAAGAAGCAACAAGAGGTCAAAAGACCTAGACCTGACGCTATCGTCATTAAAGCGACGGGGTCCCTCTCATACGCGGAGATACTACGCAAGGTGAAGGCAGACCCCAAACTGGAAACAGTGGGAAAGGCGGTAACTAAAATCAGGAGGACACAGAAGGGAGACGTCCTTATACAATTCAAGGAGACGGGAAATAAGACAAACGAATTTAAAGGCGTCATTAATGAAGCAGAGCAAGCGAATGTAAGTTCGATTGCGCATCGCACTACCCTTGAGATCAAAGACATCGATGAGGTGACGACTATAGACGACGTAATCAATGCAATCGAAGCCCAGTTTGGAGTGAAAGTTTCACCGGCAGATATTTGCTCCCTGCGGAGGGCGTACGGAGGAACACAAACAGCAACGATCAGCTTTCCCGCAGTAGACGTAAGAAAGCTGTTAGAAGAAGGAAGGATTAAAATCGGCTGGGTTAACTGTCGCATGCGCGAACGAACCCTCCTTAAAAAGTGCTTCAAATGTTTAGAGTTTGGTCATCTAGCCTGGCAATGCAAAAGCGAGGAAGACCGCTCCAAGCTATGTAGGAGATGTGGAGGAGAAGGCCACATAGCAAAGAATTGCAACAAGGATCCATCCTGCATGTTCTGCAAGAAAGACCACCCGGACGCCTCGCAGCATGTAGCCGGCAGTAGCAAATGCCCAGTATTTCGGAGAGCTATTACAAGCAAAATACCATGAAGATTCTACAGATAAATCTCTATCACTGTAGAATAGCACAAGACATCTTAGCACAAACGGCCAAGGACGAAAGCGCTGACGTTATTATGATCAGTGAACCATATAAATGTCCCGAAGAGAACAACAACAGCGATAAGGCAAAACAGGCGGCGATATGGATGTGTAGACGCTATGCCTTTCAAGAAACAAACGACCAAGCAGTCGGCTTCGTGCGGGCGAAAATAAATGGGATCCATTTTTATAGCTGCTATGCCCGACCCAGCTTGACGGCCAGCGAGTACCAACTAATGCTGGATAATCTAACTACGGATGCGCTCCAGAGAGCCCCAGTGGTTATAGGAGGAGACTTCAAGGCGTGGGCAACAGAATGGGGCAGCAGGCTCACCAACACCAGAGGACAGGTCTTATTGGAAATATTCGCTCCCCTAGCGATAGGCATTGCTAATAAGGGCCGGACAAATACTTACCGGAAGGCTGGAGTAGGGTCCATCATTGACATAACCTTTGCGAGCAACTAAATCCTGAAAACCATGAAAACCGTGTTACTGGTGGAACGAGGAAATAGGCGAACTTCGGGCAAAACGTCTACAAGCCCAGCGTAAAGTCCAACTATCAAGAAGGAGGGCAGATTTCCAACAATGCCTGGACACCCTTAGACTGGCGAGACGTAGCTTAAATAGAGCCATTAAGGAAAGCAAAACTGCATGCTTTAAACGTCTCTGTCAAGAAGCCGACATCAACTCATGGGGCTCGGCATACAGAATGGTGATGACGAAATTAAAGTGCTATAGGTCTCCTCAAATAACATGTCCGATAACGCTGAGATCCACAGTAGAGCACCTCTTCCCTCAAAGGCCTGCTGCTATGTGCAATGTTATACGAGAAGTCAATCCAGAAGATATTCTTTTAATTACTCACGAGGAACTGCTAAGGGCATGCAGCAAGATAGGTAACAACAAGGCGCCGGGACCCGACGGCATCCCGAACAAGGCAGTAAAGGCAGCTGTAACAAAAAGACCAGACCTCTTCCTAACAACAATGAAGCAGTGCCTTGAAGAAGGAACCTTTCCCGTAAAATGGAAAACGCAGCATTTGGTCCTACTGCCAAAAGGAAAGAAGCCCCCAGGAGAACCATCATCCTATCGCCCAATATGCCTATTAGACACCATGGGAAAGATCCTCAAGAAAATAATCTATAATAGATTACTCGCAGTAGTAGAAGATAAAGGAGCCCTCTCAGATCACCAATTTGGCTTGAGAAGAGCACGATCTACTGTTGATGCCATAAGAGCGGTAGTCGATATCGCCAAAGGTGCCATCGAAGGAGACAGATGGCTCTACGGCACAAAGTTGTATTGTGCAGTAGTAACGCTGGACATTAAAAACGCATTTAACTCTGCGAACTGGTCGTTTATTAGAAGGTCACTTGCCAGGGTGGATACGCCATATTACCTGCTACGGATAGTGACGAACTACTTCAACAACAGGAAGCTGAGGTACAATACCGATGAAGGGCGTAAAATACTACAACGTAACTGCGGGAGTTCCACAGGGATCGGTTTTAGGGCCACTACTGTGGAACATCATGCACGACGGACTACTACGATTAGCGTTACCTGGGGGAGTAACGATAATTGGATTTGCCGATGACATTGCAGTCGTGACAGTAGCTAAACAGCAGTTGAATCAGCTACAAATGAAGCAATTGCCCGGATAAAAGATTGGCTAGTATCCGCCGGACTAGAACTAGCTGACCATAAAACAGAAGTTGTTCTTATAACCAGCCGGAAAACTGTCGAATTTGCCAACTTTCAGGTTGGTAACAAAACCATCAGGTCGAAAGAGGCAGTTAAATACCTTGGAGTAATGCTGGACAACAGGCTACGGTTTAAAACGCCTGTTGATTTTGTTACCAAAAAATCATCGCAAATGCAGGGAGCTCTCTCGCGTATCATGCCTAACATCGGTGGACCTGGATACGCTAGAAGGATTCTACTCTCTAGAGTTATCACCTCAGTTCTGTTATATGCCGCCCCAGCCTGGGCGGAGGCACTGAGGACGAAGGAGACCAAAAGGAAACTATCGTCATCATACAGACTCTGTGCGCTACGGACAATCAGCGGCTTTCGAACCATCTCTGACGAAGCTGCATTTGTCATAGCTGGAATGGTCCCCATCGATATTCTCGCAGATGAAATGCTGAGGATATATAACAGAAGAGCATTGAGTCATCACGACGCCACTGGTATCAAGGTGATAAAAATTGAAGAAAGGGCAGCGTCAGCAGCTATGTGGCAAGCTCGTTGGGCTAATACAACAAAAGGCAGATGGACATACAAACTTATACCGACAATCCAAGATTGGATAAGTCGAAAGCATGGAGACTGCAACTACCATCTAACGCAGTTCCTGTCTGGCCACGGTGGCTACCGCAAATATCTACACCGATTCGGACACGACAACTCACCATCCTGCCCGGAATGCCCAGGTGAAGATGAGGATACGGAGCACGCAGTGTTTTACTGCACACGTTTCACGGCATGGAGAATTGCTCTGCCAAGTCCGTCATTACTCCTCGACCATATGTTACGGTTGGAAGAAAATTGGATGGCAATATGTTCTTTCGTAACAACTCTACAAAAAGAGTTGCGGAGAATAGAAAAGCTAAGAAGAGCAGCAGAAGCAACAGAACAGCAGCAATACAAGAAGTATAGCATGAATTGCTAACCAGCCCCGCGAAGTAATACCTAACGGCAGTCCCGCGGGGAGAGTGGTTGAAGTGTGTAGGGTGTGTGTTTAGCACGTAGGCGTATTCCTGGCATCTAGTACTCAGGTTTGCGAATCGTGCATGCTAGTAGCACTCGGGCTACTAGTATCTATGAAGATTACACATCCCTGGCGCAATCAAAAAAAAAAAAAAAAAGGCCTGGGATAGTCTGAGATTCCGTCCACGAGAAAACTTTGTGGTAAAGGGGCCAGCGTAGTCGCACCCTGTGTTGGAGAATGGACGGCTTGGGTGAATACGTTGAGGCGGCAAGTCATCCATAAGCTGGGTACTGGTCATCTTTCTCTGGAGAAAGCATGGTTTGCATCGATGTACAACCTTTCGAATGAGGTTTCTACTTCCCAATATCCAGTAACGTTGACGAATTATTTCGAATGTCTCGGATACTCCTGGGTGAAGATGGATATTGTGTATGTGGCTTACTATAAGTAGAGAAACGTAATTAATGGGTAGGATTATTGGATGTGTGAGATTAAACGACAAATAAGCATGTTTTATTTCCAATTTTTTGTAAACCGAACGCAATACGCGACGATTCGAACTAACCGAATCCACGACGAGATCTTGGCGATGAGCAATTTTAAAGCATCAGTTTCTGCTGTAGTAATGAGACTCTGCTTAAGTTGTTGGTGCTCTTCCAATGTTACTTCTGCTTCATCCTGTTGTGACACTGAGAGCGTTGATTCGGGCCAATGTTCCTGTGACAGCGATAGCCATGGAGGACCTGTCCACCACAGAGGATGAGTGTTAAGAAGAGATGGCAATAATCCTCGTGACGCACTATCTGCCGGGTTGGACTCCGATGCGATATACTTCCATGCATATCGTGGAATCTGTTCAAGAATAGCAGCTGTACGATTGGCGACGAATGTAGTCCAACGACGAGATGACGAAGACAACCAGTGAAGTACAACTTGTGAATCGCACCAAGCAAAAATCTTGAAACTCCTGTTAATCGATGATTTAATCGAGGTTATTAGGCGACACAGAAGTAGAGCTCCACAAAGCTCTAACCGAGGGATCGAGACAGGTTTAACCGGCGCAGCCTTTGTTTTGGCCGCGACAATGACAATCTGGAATTGATTGGGTGCGATTTAACCACCGCTGAGTAGGTTAACAATGAGGCATCTGAAAACCCGTGTAACTCGATGTCTTCTGATGAAGCGAAGATCGTCCGTGGCACCTGTATTTGCTCGAAGCAGTGTAGTTCCTGTTGGTAGCTCATCCACCGTTCAGCCAATTGCGCTGGAAGTGGGTCATCCCAGCCAAGGTTGAGTTCTGATGACCATAACTCCTGAAAAAGCATTTTGAACAGCACAACTGATAGGGCCAGAAATCCTAAGGTGACGTTGATCGATCAGTAATAAAAAAAGAGTATTTACAGTCATTCCTAGGCAACCGAGCAAGTAAGGGCCAGCAGTTGGAGTTCCACTTCCGAAGTTCGGGTCCAGCATTTGACAATAAGGAGACAAGCTCAGACGCTAAACTTATAAGTTCATCTGATGAATTCGCTCCTGTCCTGATGTCATCTACGTACACATCAATGAACAAAACGCGCTGCAGTCGGGTACTTCGTGTGGTAGTCCATCGCTATCTGCTTCAAGACTCGAACCGACAAAAAAAGGTGCTGATGCAGTTCCATAGGTTACTGTGCGTAGACGAAAGTGACTGATGTCATCGGATGGATTCTCACGCCACACGATGCGTTGGAAGTTGGTATGCAGATCTTCAACCCATATCTGCCGAAACATTTTGACAGCATCTGCTGTAAATACGTATTTATGCTGCCGAAAGCGTAAACAAACTCCAAATAAATCGCGCTGAATGGGTGGACCTATCAATAACTGACTGTTAAGAGACGTTCCTAATGAATCCCTAGCCGAACCATCGAATACTACCCGTACTTTGGTCGTCGAGCTATCTGGCTTCAACACTGCGTGATAGGGTAAATAAAATACCTTCCCGGGTTCAGTTTCCAAATTAGCTGGGGATACACGGACCATGTGACTTAAAGCTACGTATTCTTGCATGAATTTAACATACATGCTATGCAAATTGGGGTCATTGAGAAACGACGTTCCATCGAATGCAGGCGACTAATAGCATGTTTAAGTGAATTACCAAAGACTTGCGAAGGGGTTTTGAAGGGTAACTGAACGACATACCTTCCATCAGGAGAACGCGAAAACGTCTTTCGAAAGTGTTGTTCAGCTTCATCATCAGCAAACGATTCGTTCTTCAAAGGCATCACTTCATCCAGCTCCCAAAAACGCTGCAACAGAACGTCGACGTCGAAAGTAGAATGGAGCGATGACACTGGTACATGGTTGCAGTTGTTTGGCATCCAAAAGATCTCCAGTTACTACCCAGCCAAACGATGTATTTTGAGCAATGGCAGACCATGTGAACCCTGAATCTGATCTTCCATAAGGATACACCATAGCTTGTCAGCTACAAGTAGTATATCAATAGGACCAGGTACGTTAAAGTTGGGATCTGCCAAGTCCAGATTCCGAAGATGAGACCAGGCAGATACATCAAAGGACTGCGATGGAAGATTCGACGTCAACTTATGTAAAATAAAGGCGTCGACAACTGTATGGGTCTGGTTAAAACGCGAACACAACTTGATTGAGATACAACCTCTGGTTTGACCTGCATCTGCTGATGACAACCCGAGAACGGGAATCCTTGCATGCCTACGAGGAAGGCCTAGATGTTGGGCGAAGGATTCACTTACAAATGAAATTTGAGACCCCGAATCGATCAACACTCGACAGCTTATCAGATTGCCTACATTATCCTGAACCTGAGCCAACACAGTCGGCAGAATTGTTTGCCTACATATGCCGAACTCGAGCGACGAATGGTTATTCACAGGCGGAGAAACCGACATCAAGGCTGATGGGGTGGGTGTAGGTTGTCGTGTTTGAGGCGAAGATGTCTTAGTACGGTGTGAAGATAACGGGTTGTTAGAATCCGCATGCACCAATGAATGGTGTCGTGAGTTGCATATGCGGCAACAAAACGATGAGCGACATTTGTTTGCAGGATGTCCTGCCCGAAGACAATTGAAACACAAAGAATTCGATTTTACGAGAGCGCGACGTGATTCCACATCAAGGGCTACGAATTGTTCACATTGTGGCAGAATGTGGTTGTTTTTACATTTAGGACACTGAGAACATGATTGCGAGGGAGAAGGCGTTTCAGCAAAATGCGTACGAATCTGTCCTTGTGGTTTAACACGTGAACCACTAGGTCGCGATGTTGAGTGAGCTGATTCCAACGCATCGCATCTTAATTGCAAGAAACTTAGAAGTTCGTCGAATTCGCAATCGTCACGAGACCCGACCGTTTCCGCCCAACTTTGACGAGTGTTGACGTCAAGTTTGTTAATTAACAAATAAATTAACCACGGGTCACGATTATTCGATCCGACCACGAACGACCTCATCAGCACCGTCGGTAATTTTGCGTAATGTCTGTGCATTACTAACCGATGTTGATGGGAGGGACAAAAAGGTCTGGATAAACGATTGCACTATGAGGTTCACGCGATCATACCGTTTCTCTAAGCGGTCCCAAGCTTCCAAATAATTATTTTCAGAAATTGGAATGTGTTGGATTAACTTGGCCGCGTCATCACGAAGGAATGTTTCTAAATAGTGGAACTTTTGAGTCGCGGTCAGATTTAGCTTATTATCCACTGTACCCGTAAACGTATCCCGAAACGAAGGCCAACCCTTATAATTTCCTGAAAAGGAAGGCACTGTCAATTTGGGTAACTGTATCGACGAAGGGCTATTAGAGGCCGAATTCAGTTTCTCTAGAAACTTGCATTGTTTCCTCATCGCTGAATGGGTAATAAAAAACCGATTTTCGTAATCCGCGAATTCGAGTTCAAGTTCCTTGAACTCTTCCTCGGTTACCTTTTGTGACGTTTCTTCATGCAATGATGAGAATTCTGACCACGTTTAGTCTAACTTGGTCAGCCGAACCTTTAGCAATTCTAGAGTAGTCGCGGAGTTGATTGAACCGACGAAGGCCACTGCACATGTCAGACGACCTTTAGCATTTCCGTGCTTAAGATTACACAAACTCATTGCACCGATGCGGGTTATTTCCTAACCGAGATTGTACAAAAGATCAAGATAGAGAATTACAACAGCACTTCACTTATACTTATCCTACGGATCAAAATCTGTGTCTATATCACTTTGTCTATAAATGTGAAAGGTTCACAAAATCCGGAATTGAAGGACAATTAATTATATTAAGGAATGGATAGAAGTTTGATTAAGTGAATTTGCACCCAGGAACGAATGAATGTGACCTAAGACCAAGTAGCAACAAAAAATATATGTATTTATTTAAATATAAGATATGTATGTAGGGATCCCGGGGAGGGCAATGATGGTCACAAGTCACTTTTAATGTTTAAATTTTATTCAGGTCTATTAGGAATATGTATAAAAGAAGATAAAATACAACAAAAATGGGAAAAAAATGCGCTCGTCCTCTTCTTCGCCCGTCGTCTTCCTCTAGCGGCACGTCCTTCTTGTTCTGAGTTCTTTCTGCAACTGCATCATCATCTTCACCTCGCTGAATTCATCGTCTTCACCTCAATCATGCAGGGTGTTACCATCCCACACTCGGCCATCCTGCGTTATGGGTCGGCCTCGACTCATCTCGTCCGTACGGTTTTTTTTTTTTTTGTTTGAAACCTCGTCGTTAGTTTCATCGTAGCTGGTTCTTCTAATATAAATATATCTGGGTATTTACTTCATCTGTTAGTTTTCGTCTTATTTGTTTTTGGTAGGGTAGACATTATATTCCACTTGCGGTGTCTCCCTCTTCGTCGCCACTACTGCTTTCAGGATCAGGAACATCTACTTCGTTGGCAGTCGATCGTTCGCAGCTCGTTGCTTGTTTTTCATTGTCTTCCCCTTCTGATGCATTTGAACGCCACGGCTTCATAAAATCTGCACTTGTCGACGTAGTACGAGGACCTTCCTCGTTTCCCACTTTTCTGACATCGTAATGGTCGTTCGGAGCTACCTTCGTTACCCTGTAAGGGGCGAGGAACTTGGTGTACAGTTTCAAGTTGGTGCCAAATTGAGTACGTTTTACCGCCACCAGTTCGCCTACCCCGTACTTCGTTGATGGCTTCCGTCGTTTGTCGTAATTTCCTCGATTTTCCTCCTGAATTCGTTTAATGTTTTCTCTCGCGTCTTCTCTCGCCTTCTCACGTTCTGTTGTAAAAGCGCTAAGCAGTTCTTCCTTAACAGCTTCCGCCAACCGTGCATCGGTATTCTTCCGCATCCTTGTGCCCACCAGCAGCTGAAACGGGGTACTTTTGATACTTCGGTGCCATGTTGAATTTAGACACTGCTGGAGCCTGGACGTGTGTTGGTACCACTTCCCAGGATCTTCCGCGCATAACTTCGAGAGTACCGATATGATTACCCGGTTTATTCGCTCCACCTGGCCGTTGCCCCTTGGTACTCCTGTTGTGATCGTCAGTAGTTGTATTCCTTCTGCCTCACAGTAGTCCTTAAAAGTGTTGGATGTAAACGCTGCGCCCTTGTCTGAAATTATTCGTTCAGGGTTTCCAAACACCTCTTTCTGAAGTTCCAGCTTCTGGATTACTTCGGCAGCTGCTGTCGTTCTTACAGGGTAAATCCAGGTGAACTTTGAGAATGCGTCTACAACACAGAAAATGTACGCGTAGCTTTTTCCGGTAGGGGACAGTGGTCCTAAATGGTCAATGTGATATGTTCGCAGGGGTGCGTCTTCCTTGTCGATAGGATGTTGGAAGCCTTCTTGGCGTCCGGTCTGCCGCTCCATCAATATGCAACTGATACAATTCTTCCTACAGATCTCCAATTTTTCACGTAGTTTCGGGATATAGTAGTCCCTGCTGATAACTTCTTTCATCTTTTTAACCCCAAAGTGGCCATCGTTGTGAGTGTCCTTTATAATATCGTCTTGCATTCGCCTGGGTAAGCAGAGCAACTTCCGTCCTTCTTTGTCGGCTTTGTAGATGATGTTATGCTCTATTATATAGTCCTCGTAACTTCCCTCGGTTGAGAGAATCTTCTTGATTGGCTTCAAATTGTCGTCCTTTCCTTTTGCGTCCTCGATTCTGGCCAGAAATTCTGTTGAGGTGTGGGAACAGCAAGGATTTCGACTTAAGGCATCGGCGTGCTTCATTTTTATTCCGGCACGGTGCTCCAGATGATAATCGTATTCCTGTAGTGCGAGAGCCCATCCTGCGATTTTTGGCGACACTCCATTCGCTCCATCGTCCCCTTAAATGCGGCGCAGTCTGTCACTATCTTAACGTGAGTTCCCAATAGATAGTGGTGTAGTTTGTTGACCGCTAAAATGATGGCCAACACTTCGAGTTCGTAACAACTATAATTTTGCTCAGCCGGTGAAGTCTTTTTGCAGTAGAAGTAAACAGGGTGGAACTCGTTCTCGTGTTTCGGCAGCAGAACTGCACTGTAACCCCATTTCGAAGCGTCCGTGTGTAGTTCTGTTTCCAAATCCTGGCGGTAGAGTCGCAGAACCAGTTTTGTCGCTAGAATATTTTTTAGCTCTTGGAAAGCTGCCCTCTGCTTCGCACCCCACTCGAACACAGGATCCTTTTTCAGCAGATCCGTCAACGCCTCGCTATCATAGAGTACCCTGGCACAAATTTTCTGAAGTATCCGCTGAGGCCCAGGAAACTTTGCACCTTTTGCCTCGTCTTCGGTTCGGGAAACTTCATCACCGCCTTCCTCTTCGTCTCCGCCGGAGTCACACATCCGTCCTCGATGGTCACCCCCAAGTAGTCAATACGCCTGCAGAGAAACTGGCATTTCTTCCACTTGAACTGTACTCCATAGCCGCTTCCAATCTGAAGTACCTCTTCTAAATTCCTCAACGCGTCTTCCTCCCCTTTAGCCAATACAACCAAGTCGTCCATATATAGCATCACCTTCTTCCGATCTAATAGTAGTTTGAAAACTAGATTGATGTGGCGTTGGAACACGGCCGGTGATGTACACAACCCAAAAGGTACTTTATTAAATTCGTACTGTCCTGATGGTGTGACGAAAGATGTATATTTTTTGCTCTCCTCCGCCACTGGTACATGGAAGATACCGTTTTCCAGATCCAACGTGGAAAATACCTTAGCTTCACTCAAGCCATCTATCTGATCCTCGATCAGCGGCATAGGGTACCGGTCTCGTATGACCTGGCGATTGATTTTGCGGTAATCTACGCACAACCGTTTGGTACCATCTTTCTTGTTTGCGAGGACGATCGGACTCGCAAACTCCGAACAGCTTGGTCTGACAACCCCATCTTCCAACCACCTTCTAACTTGTTCGTCCACGATGTCCTTCTCTAAAGGTGATAATCGTCTTGGAAAATAGGTGCTTCGTTCTGAAGAACGATCCTCATCTTAACGTTTGTGTGGTATTTCACTATGGGAGCGTAGTTCTCAACCAGGCGCGTAATCTCCTCTTCGTACTCTGGATTCACGGACCCAAACTTTGTTTCGGATGCCATTGAAATGCTGCAGCAAGCCAGTAAAGCATCGCTGCGGCGACCTTGCTCCGACCTGCTCTCCCTAGGCAGACTCTCCCTAAAGCACCTGTATTCGCTTAGCTTCTCCTTGAACTACTTCAAGGTGCCTGTGCCATATAGAAGCACCTTATTTCTTGGCTGGTCATCTATTCCGTCGATGGCGTATTGGATCACCGTCCTGTCGTCGAGTTGTCCTCTTGCCCCAAGTTCACGCATCGCTAGCAAATATTCCTGCACGAACTCGTTTTTCTTCTGCTTGCGGCCGATCATCCGCCGATGAATTTCTGCCACCGAAATTCTCTCGCCGAACTCCTCCAACAGGAATTCCTTCAAATCGACCCATTTGACCAAACCTGGCTTTGATCGCAATGCCATCTTCGCTGCACCATCTAACAAACGCTTTGCGTAAAGCATCTTCTGCATGTCGCCCCATAAAAAAACTTCTGCCGCTACCTCAAAGTCCTTAAGCCATATCTCCACGCAGTAGTCCTTTCAGAACTTCCTCAAAGCTTGTGGAACTCTTGTCTCTTAACCGCTCGACTTCGTCCTCTAGGTGCCTTTCATCGTCCGCAGCTCTCATTCGATCGACGTCCGCCGCATAATTTCTTACTACGCCTGTGGTTGCTCCGTTTCCTCCTTGCCGCCCGATCAAAACCTCCTTGCGCGTTAACTCCGCCTCTCTACGTGTTAAATCCGCCTCCCTACTCGCGAATTCCCTCAAAATATCCGAAAATTATCCTGGTTCTCTAGTAGTTTAGTACTATTTGCTATTCTTCCTTTCTTCCTTTACCCATAGTCTATTTTTTTTTTAAAGAAAAAAAAAATCAAATAAAAAAAAGAAATGTGTTCGTCTGAATTAATTGTTCGAAGTGTATCAATGATTGTCTCTGCTGCCTGATTCCTATACACAAACCTAATTGTTCTAAGTGTATCGGTCAATAGATCGTTGTCTCTGCTGCCTGATTCCTATACACAAAACCTGGAAAAGAAAGCCAGGAGAGAAAAAAAATTTAAAAAATATAGCCGATAAGGTAGAGCTCGGCGAATCGTTAATTTATAAAACCGCGTCGTTCGGGTTGGTGTCTACTCTATCTTTTAACCTTTCGTCTTTTCCTGAAAGTTTGTAAATTTCCCCAATGTGATTTCTCTTATCTCTCTCTCGCTAAGGAAGAAACAAAGGAACGATCTTACCCGCTTTTTCCAGGAATTTTCTTCTGCTTATTTCTTCTCTCTTCTTTTCTTGTGTGTTTTTTTTTTTGTGTGTGTTTTTTTTTATGTAACCGTTATTAATTGATTTTATTTTTCTTAGATTCTTTTTTTTTTTCTTTGTCACTTTTCACTATGGGATTTTGGGGAATATTTTGGCGAATTTGTTTTTCGTCTATGTAAAATTCACTTTTCTCTGCGGTTTTCCTTTATCTTTTTAGAGTGTGCGCGGGAATCCCGGTTGAGCCCCCATTTGTTGGGATCCCGGGGAGGGCAACGATGATCACAAGTCACTTTTAATGTTTAAATTTTTTTCAGGTCTATTAGGAATATGTATAAAAAAAGATAAAATACAACAAAAATGGGAAAAAATGCGCTCGTCCTCTTCTTCCTCTAGCGGCACGTCCTTCTTGTTCTGAGTTCTTTCTGCAACTGCATCATCATCTTCACCTCGCTGAATTCATCGTCTTCACCTCAATCATGCAGGGTGTTACCATCCTACATGTATGAGTACGAGTATATCACCAAGTTGTCGATTGTCCTGAGTCCGAAATCCAAGTGGACGAGATCATCGATGGTCAACCATCAGCAACCACCAGCAGCCGAACCAATATTCACCACGAGCAGTGTGTGTGCTGCACACAGAGAACTGAGAAATGCATACGCGCATGCATTCAAGTGTGTGTGTGTTAGCTGAAGAGAGGTGGAAAACTGCATTTGCCAGATGCGTGTGTGAGATGGCGTGATGGTGAATTCTTGTTTATTTATTTTTTTTTTTTTAATGCATTTTTTTATTGGGTAATTCATTATAACTTACATGCTAGACAAAACGCTTAAAACTAGCTTAACTAACTTAACTATTCTTATTCTAACTTACTGGCCCTATGCGGGCGCTCTAAGCTAAACCTAACACTTAAAACTATGTCTTTCGACGTAACGAACATGAAACTTGTTTATTTATTCGTTCTTTTAAAATTTAAAACTAAGAAAATTGGTCAAAAACTTAGTGTCTGAACATTTTTTTGTATTCTTATAAATAAAACTTATAAACTACCTTAAAATAAATCTTAAAACTATCTTATTCTAAATTAGCCTATCTTGTTTTTGGTATTGCAGATGGTCGGCTGTTGGATGATGGACTTTGGGTAGGATGGTGCGATGCGTTTATATACAGTGACTCACAACAATTTTATAAATTAACAGTCAAAATTAACATTGAAATTAGTAAATGTAAATTAACATTATTAAACATACCAATAAACCTTATCTTATTTTCCTTCACTACATTATCTATTTTGTGTATATCAGCTTTCCATCTAGAATATCTTCAGGCCTATGTTTACTTACAGAATGTATGGATTTGTTATACAGTTCTATTCATTTATATAACGTTTCCTGCACTGAAAGATTTGATTTTATAACTTTTTTTATACTTTAAACTTCTCACTTATCATATTAAGAAGTCTCCCTATATCCGCATTTCCAGTATGGCTGTTACTGTTTTTGTTTTTTTTTAATGCATTTTTATTAAAATTCAATTCATTTTAACTTACTTGCTAGACAGAAAACGCTTAAAACTAGCTTAACTAACTTTTTTTTTTTTTTTTTATAATTTGCACGTGTGAAAGGGGTTATGAATACCCTTATACTAATTTTAGGACACGGGCGTTTTGTGGAAAGGGGAAGAGACAGAGACAAAGACAAATTGGTGTAGTTGGTTTGAAACTCAGCTTTTATTAAGTTTCAGTGAACTCCAAGGGTGGCTGTCCAGATAACTGGGGAGCTTGTTTGTTTTTGCTTTTGTCGTTGCTCATGATTCACAGTATTTTTTTCCGTCCTCCTGATATCATCATCACGATCAAGTTGCATTTTAGTCATATGACCGCCCTACTGCCAGTGTTATGCCTTCGCAGTAGAGTTGACATAAGCTTTCGCAATTGATCGACTTTTTATTTATTTCATGCGAAATAAGAGATGTGACATCAGGATTCGAACTGTGAACATGTAGCGTGACAAGCGATGATGTTACCACTACACCACGGCCACCCTCGCTTAACTAACTTAACTATGTTATTTTAACTTACTGGCCCTATACGGGCGCTCTAAGCTAAACCTATTGCTTAAAACTATATCTTTTGACGTAATCTAGCTGAAATTCTTTATTAATTTCATTTACTTTTTTTTAACTATACTAATTACTTACTAAGAAACAAATTAGAAAACTTAGTATGTAAATGCACAGTGTTTTTTTTTTCTTTATCTTTTGTCTACATATAATATATAATAAAACTTGAAAATTACCTTAAAATAAATCTTAAATTACCTTACTCTAATTACGTAATTAAATACGTACTTTTTTTTAAAAAAATCCGGGTGCTGCTTAGTTTTTTTTTTATATTTTGAAATCCAAGTGCTGTGCTTGGTTTTTTTTTCTTTTTCCTAAAAACTACCTAACCTAAGCTATGTAAGTCGGCCATAGGAAAACTGCCAACTTTAAACGGACTATCCCGGATTGTGAGGGAGCGACGAAGGAGATCCCTCTGTTTCGGCTAGCCACCAGAATTGTCCGAACTGACGTTCTACGTCCTTCAAATCGCGACTTGGTACCGCCCTACTAAACCGGCGACGCTCCACACTGCTGTGTGCGACGTCTCTGTCGTAGTTGAGTCGCCTTTCCGCAACTGTCCGAGCAACATGGAAGATTAGCGGCACCGCTAATCTCTCCTGGATAAAACCTTTCTCAACGAGATAGAGGAATGCCTCTGGGGGAACAAAGCCGTTAAGGCGAACTCTCTCGTGGTACCTGTAATTGGAGTAATAAGCCCCAGAGATCAGGTTATACATCGAGCTCATTGCTCTTGCAATATGCCTTCGAATCAGCTTGAACACGAAATTATCCACCGTTATTAGGTTAGCTCTGTTGTACAGGACCTCATTGGGATTAAATTTTATGTACTGGGATTCTGGTGTTCTGTACAACTGAAGGCAAGCCCGAAGGTAAGCCCTCTCAAACACACGAATCTTTTCCAACAAGCTTGCTCCCACGTTGAACCACACGGGACATCCACATACGAGCATGGGCTGGATAAGGGCTGTGAAGCAGATTACCTTTACCCTAGCATCGAGTTGCTTGCTATAAAAAAGTCTCTTTGTAAGGGCAAAAGCACCTCTGGCTCTGGCCAGAGCAGCATCTATATGTTTGTTTATATATAGATATTGGTCTAACCAAAGCCCTAGGTATCTGACTACACTTCGACTCGTAAGTGGCTGTCCGATTGAGAACTTTCGCCAATTTTTTCTGGTATCCCTAGAGGCACCAGACAACGGCGTCCTAAATAGAATGGTTTCCGATTTCTGGAAGTTATTCTTCAACTTCCAGTCATCGCAATATCGCTGAATCGTATCGAAGTCACTTTGCAAGAGAATTGCAATGACCTCGATTTTTGATCCTGATTTGTACGCAATCAAGTCGTCTGCGTACGCTATATCATGGTGAAGTGATCCTATGAGATCACTCGTGTAAATGTTGAAAAGGATCGGTGAATTAACCGCACCTTGTTGCAGACCGTTTTGAATTAGAAATGTTCCAGCAGAAGTCACATTGCCATTTTTGACAATGAACTGTCTACTGGTGAGCATGTTATAAAGTATGTGCAGCAGTGGTTTGCTTATGCCCAGCATGCTCAGCTTGTAGAAGATTCCCTCTAACCATACGGTGTCGAAGGCCTTCTCCAAATCAATCAGGCAGGCACCCGTGCATTGGTTCTTGCTTTTGTTCCATTGGATATCCGATACCAGTTTAGACGCGGCATGTATTGTATCATGCCCCGCCTTAAAACCGAATTGGTTATCCGGAATTATATTATTGTTCTCAGTCCACTTAAGCAGGGCTCTATTGATCACTTTCCCGAATAGCTTGCTGATGTTCGGAATGAGACTTACCGACCGGAGATTTGCCGGATTGGAAGTGTCCTTACCCCTTTTGGGGATGGGTTGTATCACTGCTGTATTCCAATGCGCTGGATAATGTGCATTATTCAGCGCATTGTTAAACAGAGTGGTGTAGATGTCCACCGCTTCTAGAGGGAGATGTTGAAGCACAATGTTCGACACTGCGTCGATTTCCACAGATTTTTTTCTCCTCAATGAGTCGAAGATCGCTTGGAGCTCCATTTTCGATATGTACGGGGGATGTACCCTTTCATCGACGATGACATTATTTGCCATGTTATCGTAATTGAACTCAGTGAAACCTATGTTCTTGGATCGCCAGTGCTCGATATCATATCGAAGGTAGAAGTTGTGCACAAATACGCGGTTTTCCAGGTCGTGGTTCGGGTATATTGTATCATTCACCTTGTACACTTCGTGTAAAGTCGCTCCTATAGCATCTACCTCCTCCTGCGGATCTTCGATCACAAAGAAGTTGTCATCCTCTACTGCGTTATCTGGATCTATACCTGCTGTTATCAGTATTCGTCCATTGTTCTTCGTTCGGAGGATCTTAAGACACGGAAGGTCGTTTTCATTATTCCTCCGCAATATTTTATTTATTTGCGGGTACATACTCGGGTTGTTGGATTTTACAATAATTTCTGGAAGTTTTTAATCAACGACTTCAGCGTCCTAACCTCCGAGTTTTTTCTGTCAGTAAACTGTCTGTACAAGGTTTTTAGTCTCGACAGCATTCTACTTTTGTGTTGGTGTAGTGTGTCAATTGTTGCATTGCGGAATATGTCTGCGTTGTCAGTATGTTTATACCGAGGTATCGTACTGTCCATAGTTCGTTTAATTGTCTCGTCCATTTGTTTTATTTACCGGTCAATCTCCTCGTTTGACAGATTCCTATTGGACGGTGGATAGAGCGACTTCGAGGAGAGTGCTCTTGTCAAAGTTCTGGAGAAGCGAGTCTAATGCGTCCTACTATAATTGTAAGAATTTGTTTGGACAAACTCCTCCAACTCCGCAATTTCGTTGGGAATCATTATTACGGCACTGAGTCCGCAATGGTCACTTTCATACACAAATATGTGAAGGCAGTTTCGAGTTTGTCGGTCCGTGTCGGTCAGTTGTAACCGTACGTCGAACCGCATAAGATCCAGTTAGGAGCCCCTTCTAGGAAACGACGGACTATCTGTAGCTTTTAAATCGAGTTTATACTCGACACTGTGCCGACCCCACCAATTGAATAGTAGATTCCCTCTAGGATTGGGTGTGTTATTTCCCCAATCTCTATGTTTGGCGTTTAGATCTCCGGCCATGAGGAAATAATTCTCCTCCGACTCCAGCCTTAGGCATCGAAAAAGTATCTCGAGCTCTGAAATATATAACGTAGATTGAGTAGCTTCAGGTGTATAGAGTGCTATCATGTACATCCTCTTTCCACTATGGAGAGGGATGCACACGATACACGCTTCCAGCACCTGGAACCTTCGCACTTCACCGCTGTAGACTACCTTAAATTGCAGTTGTTTTTTAATGAAGATCGCAACACCTCCTCCTTGTGTGGAGTTGGGTCGGTCTCTTCTGACAATTCTGTATTTATTGTGCCCCAATTTGTGCTTCTGGGATAGCTTTGTTTCTCTAGCCATAAGCAAATCAGGGGTTTGATCTTCAAGCAACTTAAACAACACGGCTCTTCGCTCGATCCTAATCAGTGAATTCACATTCACCGCAAGGATCTTCAAGGATTGCTCCTCCATGTTCGTACCCATTACGAGTGGAGGTGCGTTAGGCTCGGCAAAAGTGGTAGATCTGGTCCACCCGCTTCGCCTGCTCCTGTACCTGACGTTGAAGCTGCTCTATTTGCCCCTGGATAGAGAGCAAGGACACGACAACTCACCATCCTGCCCGGAATGCCCAGGTGAAGATGAGGATACGGAGCACGCAGTGTTTTACTGCACACGTTTCACGGCATGGAGAATTGCTCTGCCAAGTCCGTCATTACTCCTCGACCATATGTTACGGTTGGAAGAAAATTGGATGGCAATATGTTCTTTCGTAACAACTCTACAAAAAGAGTTGCGGAGAATAGAAAAGCTAAGAAGAGCAGCAGAAGCAACAGAAGCGTCAGAAGCAGCAATACAAGAAGCATAGCATGAATTGCTAACCAGCCCCGCGAAGTAATACCTAACGGCAGTCCCGCGGGGAGAGTGGTTGAAGTGTGTAGGGTGTGTGTTTAGTACGTAGGCGTATTCCTGGCATCGAGTACTCAGGTTTGCGAATCGTGCATGCTAGTAGCACTCGGGCTGCTAGTATCTATGAAGATTACACATCCCTGGCGCAATCCAAAAAAAAAAAAAAAAAAGAGAGCAAGATGGCCAGTAGGTCAGTTTGAGCCTCCGGTGCTCTAGGCGCTGAGGCCCGAGAAGCAACCTTCGGTCTTTTCTGTTCCGCGTTTCCCCAACCTGCCGCCATTTGGGCGTATTTCACTTGGGGAGTCACGGATTGTGTTTGAGTTGAAGCAGGTGAACGTTTTACTACGACCTTCTGCTGACGAACCAGATTTACATGCATTTGGCAGCGAACACATTGTAAAATGATTTCGCTCCTTTTTAATTTTTCCCAGGCGACAACCCGGTAGTCTAGGACTTTAATACTCCTTAGACCATCCTGTTGGGTGAGAGCTGAACCAGGAAGAACGGTAGTTTTCGCTTCTCCCTTTTGGTCCTTGCTGTAGTGAATGGCTTGACCCCTACGAATTGGAGCTCGTCGCACTCCTTTTTTTAAAGCAGTTTAAGGAGCATCTCTGGATCGGTAGACGGTTCTATTCCCCTCAGCAGAATAGTTTGTAGCTTTTCCCCCTTCGGGGTGAAGGAGAAGAACTCCGTCGTCGATTCCTTTAGTAAATCTTTGGTTTTATAATACTGTTCCACTGTGTTACAATGGATAGCATGTCTATCTTCATTTAATCTCTTAATATAAGAATTATTACCTATGGCCGACTTACATAGATCAATGGTATTCTTTAGCTCGATCTTGAAATTGTTGATCGGTGGCACCCTGGTTTTTGTAGTCCTGTTGCTGCTGGTGTTGTTGCTGCTGCGGTTTCTGCTGCTGTTGTTGTTGCTGCTTTGGCACCTGCTGTTGTTGTTTCTGCTTTGTCTGCCGTTCTTGTTGTAGCTGCTGTTTCTTCAGCTGTTGTTGTTGTTGTTGCTGCTGCTTCTGCTGCTGTAGTTGCGGCTGCTTTTGTTTTTGCAGCTGGCTTTCTGACGATTTCTGTTGTTCTTGTTGCTGAGCGTGCTTGATCTCTTGCTGCAGCTCTTTTTCCCTTCCGGCCATTTTTTTGGCCTTAATAGCACGCACCCTTTGTTGCAGCTGTCTAATGCTGCTATTCAGGTTTTCTACTTCCTCGTCTTCGTTTTCGGACTTAGAAGCGGCCAGAAAAACGAAACTGTTGGTGTCCCCCATATAATGGCCTTCCCCACCGTCGGAGACGTATGGATATTGGTCGTCGTCATTTGACGACCTTTGGCGTTATTTTTCTGCTCCTACTGCTGTACAAGGCGCCCCTTCCATCACTCCTCCTGGCAGTTTTTCAGTTGAAGCTGTTATGGAGGGGCGCTTTACTGGGTTGGGAGTCGATTTTAGCTTTCTCCTCCTCTTCCCAGTACCATCTGTTGCTACTGTTGCTTAGTGGGCTGACTTTACTGCATCATCGGCTGGTTTTTTTTAATTAAAAAAAAAGCAGACTTTACTATTTTCCCCGCTTGGAAATTGAACCCATGTCCCTGGGTTGACGGTCACCTATCACTTGCACTAGGCTAACTCGCCTCTTATATTACCAAATTCTAATTCTCTACTTCAATTCACTCTGAATTTAAAGGAGAAGCCGAAACACGTCTATACACTACGAAAGTCTGTAAACGACAGGCTGTTACTCGTAGGTTTTGTTTAGTGTACCTCTATTTCTTCTTGTCTGAAAATTTTATATTTATAGTGTTAAATTCATTATCCACAATAATTTTGTTTGCTTTTCCTTTAATTGAAATGTATAATTATATTTTTTTCAATAAGTGTATAATTATTTCAGTTTTCCAAATGAAATGCAACAGCATGTTTAGAAAATTTATCTATAAACGTAATAAAATGTTGTTCTGAATTAGTGTAGGTATCTCTGTGTATTATTCGATTTATATCCTGTGGTTTCAGTAATATAACATTTTTAAGTAGTTTTCTGTCATATTTAGAACGAATGCAAATATCACAATTCTCTATTAACTGTTTCAATTTCTTTATATACGTGTATTTTTTAGACCTTCGTGTTCTTCTTCTTCTTACAGCGAAGTTATGATCCGGAGTAGAAGGATGACAACCCTCCCACTTTACTGCATCCCTACTGGTCCGCCTGTGGGTTTGCCGGTTTTTTAGATCTTCGTAATTTTCATTTATACCTGCATGCATTTTTTCAGTTCTATGGTACTTATGAATTTGTTTAAGAGCTTCATCCTCTTCTATGTCTTTAACATTATAAGTGCATTTTACGATTTTTATTATTTATTTTATTATTATAAAATTATTCGTTATGTCTTGAGAACAAATAATTTTTTTTTTCTTATCTACTACTCAGTCTCTTTTGTTTTACCATTTGTTAAAATTATTTGGGTAAAAAATCTAGTAACTGCAGTATCTAAAATTGAAAAATGATCAACTTGTTCCTCCTCTTGCCTCAAAGCTAACTCTCCTTCCTAAAAATGGCTGCACAAACAAAAGTTAATCCAAAGAATTTCGAACAAAAACAGCCCTGGTTTGATGGTGAATGTTATAAAGCGCGAAAAAGAACTTTTGCAACACTGAATCTCTTTAGGAAATATAACACTGAATCGTCGAAGGCTCTTTATGTCAATACAAATATATACTAAAAATTCTTGTGTCAGTATAAACATCAAAAGCATTTCAGCGAAATCGCTAGAGAGCTAAGCGAGGCCTTCAATAGCAAAGATTTTTGGTCGTTGGTGAAGAAGTAAAACCGAAATACCCTCAAAGTTGGAACACAAATAGAAACGCCCGCTTTAATGATACATTCCAAAGAAATGCTTAATCCACGGGAACCCTTAACTGCTATTCATTATGCATAACCAAGCGTTTATATTAAGGATCTAGATAACACTTTGATGAAATGGAGCTTTTTGAAGTATTAAGAAAAGCGAAAAGAAATAAAGCTCCGGGAGAAGACCGAGTCCCTTACTAGTTCTTCCAACACGCCTCAACGTCATTTATAGAAATATTGCTGTTATCACTCAATCGGATTTACGACGTGGGAAAAGCACTAAAGGAAATTCAAAAATCGATTATTATTCCTATATTTAAAAAAGGTGATCGGAATATAGTTGCAAACTATAGAGGAATTTCCATTATGAATACAATCAAGAAAATTTTTACTGGGATGTTGACCACAAGATTAAATAAATGGGTAAATAAAAATAAAAACTAAGCCAGTTCCAGGCTGGCTTTAGAGCTGACTATTCAACAGTTGACCAATTATTTAATTTAACATCAATAGCTCAAAAGTATTTGGACCAAGGAAAGAAGCTATACGCTTTCTTCATCGATTTCAGAGCGGCTTTGACACGATAAATAGAAACTATTTGTTTTACGAATTATCTAATATCGGAGTTTCGCTAAAGTATATCAATATGTTAAAAGATATGTACATGAACAATAAGTCGGCGATATGGAACGGTAATGAGATGTCTGATTGGTTCGAGGTGGAAATCGGAGTTAAACAAGGATGCTTGCTCAGCACACTTCTCTTCGCACTATTCGTTGACGACATATCCGACACACTTCCTGCAGGCATACGGGTAAACCAATTGAAAGTCAAGGCACTGCTCTACGAAGATGATATTGTTGTTCTAGCAGAATCGCCAAGTTTTATGCAACTAATGATTAACAAAGTGGAAGAATACTGTCATGCTTCTCCAAATAAATACAACTAAGTCAAAAGTGTTAGTCTTTCGTAAAGGTACAGGGCGCGTCGCGAGAAATGAAGAAAGGAGGTACGGTGGACAACTTTTAGAAGTAGTGAGAAGCTACAAGTATTTAGGTGTAATCCTAACCTATAACCTCTCAATGAAAAAACATTTTGAACTCAAGCTTGCAGAAGCGAAAAAAGCCATAATTCAAAACCAAAGTCGGTCTACAAGCAAAGGTAAAAGTTTTTGAAGCGGTAATGCATTCAATAATGTGCTATGGAGCACAGGTATGGGGAAGCAGAATGTACGATGACGTCGAAAAGTTGCTTAGTTTTTTTCCTAAAGAAACTATTACGCCTACCATCAAATGCACCTTACTACATGATGCACGTTGAGAGCGGAATATAACCTTTATTTATATTCACTTTAAAGTTAAATATGCAGTATGTGGCTTAAGTCCTAAACGGAGAAGAGGATACGCGTCTAAACAAAATTCTTGCTGAAAAAGCCTTACTCGTAAGTACCAGATCATAGTTCTTCAAAGATTGAGAAAATATTGCCTCTAGGTATACTCGTAATATAATCCTTACAATGACGGAATCCAACGTCCCAGAATAGTCAAGAGCCGCACGTAATTTCCTATTTGACATAGACTAGGCGATGAAAAGAGACCACAAGTCTCGCGTGGGCGAAGAACTCAGAATCACGCTTAATTTACAAAAACCTAGTGTGCGAAGACATCAACTACCTGAACTCTAAATTCAGTATCTTCCAAATATCGTTTATTGTGCGAATAAGAGGAAAACTTTTAAAGCTTAATTACATGCCACATCGTCCCGACCTACCTTTGCGATGTAGACACAGCAGACTTTATAGGTACTTTCCCAGTTTTGAAAGAAGTCAGACGATCAAATTTTGGAAGTGCTTAGGAAGAAATGAAGTCCAGCCTCTGTTAAATGGTAGTGACTGAAGATCCTTAGTAGCATACTGTCACGTAGCTTATAGTTACCGAAATAGATTTGTGGAAGAAAACTTATAATCTAAACCTAAAACAAAAGCTGCTATTTTATTAATGTTCCTTAAATACGTACTTATATATACACATATGAATTATAAGATTGTCAATATATGGCAGACGGCGAAGCTGTTACAATATTGCTATTAGGATGTTACAAAAGGAAAACTTGGAAATCTTTCTGCGATGGTATCGAAGATCTTCCGACAACTGCTAGAGTTCATAAGACTTCAATACTATATAATAATAAATATAAAATAATGGAATAAGTCTTGTAAAAAAAGCTGTTAGTACTTTTATTAAAAATTTCAGCAAAACGTTAGGGCTACTTCGACAAAACCACTTTCCCGGATGTGAGTTTTTCAACCCCTCAATAACAAACACATATAAATTAGTATAAGGGTATTCATATCCCCTTTGACGCGCAAATTATAAAAAAAGGAAAAAAACACCTGATCGGCGATCAAAACGCATCTCAGGACGCTTATTCGATCCCGAAACAATCAAATGGGCAATATCTGCACAGAAACGATACAAATCACCAGGAGGGGATGGTATTTTTCCAGCCTTAGTGCAACAAGGAATAGATATCTTAGTTCCCTCCTTTAGAGAGTTTAGATCCAGTTTTGAACTCGAACATATTTTACCCTGGCGAGAAGTTAATGTTGTCTTCATTCCCAAAGTCGAAAAATTCCTATCGAATCCAAGATCCTTTAGACCAATAAGCCTGACATCATTATTTCTAAAGATAATGAAGAAAATAATAGACCACCATATCCAAGTTGAAATACTCAAGAAACACCATCTAAACTAATTCCAATTCGCCTACCAGGCTGGTAGAATCCACTGTAACTTCACTGCATCATCTTGTCACTTTTTTTTTTTATTGCTTATGTATCCACTTATACACTAACACAATTTATTGTTCAAATAAACTTAAAACTATACTATTATTATGCCTTAAAGTAACTGACCTGAAGGGTGCTCAATACTTATGTTATGGTTTTAAGAAAACTTAGTTCCAATGTTTTATTTTAATCGGTATTTTTGTTAATTTCAAATTAATTATTATTATTATTATTATTTTATTTCATTTAAAGGAAAAAACGTGGGAAAACCTTTTTGAAAGCATTATTTTATTTTTTAATAAAAAAAACTAATCTAGTTGAAAAAAATTAAAAACCTACCTTAACCTAATTCCAATTCTAGGGCCGAACCCTGATATGTGATCTGTACCCCGCCACCGAAAAGACCAATCAAATGATAGTTAAACTATCCAAGCGGTTACACAGCGGCGTTTCAGAAATCACATATCAGGGTCCAGCCCTGCTTAACCTAGGTGGTAGCCTCAACCCAGTCGAGCCACCAATATCTCTCCCTATTCAACCTGTCTACGTTTACTGAATCCCGGTCAGGCATGCTTACGCAGTATCTCAAGTCAGCGTTTCCTTCTCTTGAGTCCAACAGCTCGTAGAGATTACGTTTATCTGTAGCCCTTCTAACAAGATGGTAAATAATCGGAACGTTCAGCGAATCCGACAAGTAACCATGTGCGTCCAGATACAAGAATGCTTCCGGGGGGGATGTGTCCACTCACCATAGTACTTTGAAAATACCCAGGGTTAGGATAAAATAAGCCCGACACAAGCTCGTTCTCCATAACGCTCGCTGACCGCGCGAAATGGTTCCTCACAAGACACGCCGGAGGCATCCAATAGTCTCTTATTAGAAATGTAATGCCGAAAGTCGGAATGTGCGCTTCTATACATACGCATGCAGGCTCGAAGACATTTTCTTTCAAATAGTCTAAGTTTTTCCATATAAGACGGGCTTAAGTTCCACCATACTGGACTCGCATAAGTCAGAATTGGACGAACGAAAGCTTGGTAACATATGACCTTTACATCGGATCTCAGATAGTTGGAGTAGAAAAGACGTTTGAGAGACATAAATGCCGCTCTTGCCTTTTGCAACTGTATATTTATGTGCTCATTGTAGTACAAAAACTTGTCCAAATGAACACCTAAATATTTCACAACAGTCTTTGACTCGTTGTGAAGGCCATTAGAACATGTTATTTGTAGGTTTTTCCAGTTCCGTCTCAAATCTGAATTACCGCATCTAACTGGGGTGCCGAACAGAATAGTTTTGCATTTTGCCTCGTTTATTTTAAGCTTCCACTCTGAGCAGAAAGTTTGCAGTTTGTCAAAGCTGTTCTGAAGTCTTGGATTCTCGAGCCGCTTGCATACAATATAACATCATCAGCGAACGCTATCGAATTATCCTTGTCCCTCAGCATTTCCGAAATGTAGATGTTGAAGAGGAGCGGTGCTGTAACCGTGCCCTGTGGCAGACCATTAGTGACATTAAAAGCTTTAGTCGTCGTGTATTGTCTATCTGTTACAACAAATTTCTTCTCGTGCACCATAGATACAATTATCTTTATAAGATGATGTGGGAATTCATATCGTATAAGTTAATATAGAAGCCCGTCTATCCAAACCATGTCGAAGGCTTTTTCGATATCCACTAGACAGGCAGCTGTACATCTTTTGGCGTTAAGATTCCAATTAACGTCAGAAACCAATTTTGTAACAGCGTGCACCGCCGAATGGTTTTTCTTGAATCCAAATTGGTTCCGCGGTATAAACCCCTTTCTTTCGCACGCGAACAAAATAGATTTACTAATAACTACTTCATAAACCTTCCCGATGTTAGGCAGGAGACTTATTGGCCTATAGTTGGAAGGATCAGAAGGATCCTTCTTCTTTTTGATTATTGGAAAAACCTTCGATATTTTCCAATAACTCGAGAAGTAGCAGTTGTTTAACAAATTATTAAATATTACGCAATATTGGCGTATTATTTCGTCCGGTATATGCTTTAGTATAATATTAGGAATCTAAACCATTGAATCTAAACCACTTGCCTTTTTGTTATTTAGTTTCCTAAGTATGTAGGTCAGTTCGTCTAGTGTCGTAAAGTAATTGTCGGTCAGTCCATCTGTTAGTTGGTCAGCTTTTAGTCGCTCAGAAAATCTCAGAAGAGTTCGTGTTTCGCTATTGCGAAACCTCGACAATTCATCAATTACTTCGCCAGTTCTGCAGCTAGGGAGATCCCTAGCATGGATTGCCTCAAAATGACAGTCGATCAGGTTTAGCTTGTCCGCCCCACTATCTATAACGAAATGGTTATCGATAATGGGGCAGTGTTGGCTATTAACCACCGTCTGAGAGAGAAGAGACTGAGAAGACAGTGGGATTTTCAGTTTCGGAATCTTGATAACGTTACGGGGCTTGAAAATCGGATTAATTTTGGGAAACATGTTCCTGGAATCAGACTTCAATATGTTTTCGGCGCGTTGTCTCCAATAATCGTTGACACTATTCCAAAACTTCTGATTTAGCAGTGTCCTCACATTTCTCAGGAGAGATTTTAACCTTTGCAGCTCTAAATTCGACAATTCCTCTTGGAACTGGCGTCGTATTCGATTTATCTGAGTTACCAAAAAGCTTTCGTAAGTTTGTAGAGTCTTAATGTCACGGTTTTCGGATTAAATTTTCGGAACTGAAGACTCCATTACTTGTAATACCCCCATATTTATGTTCCCGATATAGGAATCGCACTCATCATTAGTAAGATTCCTACTGCTAGGGATATTAGAAGAGGAAGGGCAGTTCCAGTATTTTCTGATGGCGCAACGTTGAAATTTGCACCAATCAGTCTGCCTAAAATTCAATTTAGGGACTTCGTGCTGCGTTGCGAAGCTGAAAGTAGAGTCGCCAGCAAATGTCACCGGCATAACTATTGCATTGTGGTCGCTATCATACGGCAATATAGAAAGTTTATTATCGTGGACCGTTTGAATTTGCAATCGAGCGTCCGCAATACAAAGATCGAGATATGAATTTCCAGAAGGAAAACTTGGTGCAACTGGGCTGTATAATTTGATTTTATATTCGACCTGGTTTTCCTCAATGAAGCGGTTTAAGAAGTTGCCTCTTCCGTTTACCCTTGAGTTCAGCCAGGCCGAGTGTCTCGCGTTAAGATCTCCCGCTAAGACGAAATAGTTGTTTAAACTATCTAGTCTCAGTTTTTCGAATATTTTTTCGATTTCGGCTTTAAACGGATTGACGGTACCTTTAGCCGCCTATGCTGATATTAAATACAGACAGTCATTATCCCTGAGAGGCAGCGAGATAATAGTTGTCTCAAGATAACTGAAGCTCCTAATATCACTTCGTTCAATTATAGTGTATCGAAGTGGTTTCCTGACAAGGATTGCCGTACCGCCACCTCGAATAGAGTCACGTCTGTCTGTCCGTATTACGTCATAATTATTAAAAGTTAATTGATGTCTATCATTTAGCTTTGTCTCGTTTAAAAAGGGAACGTCGGGTTTATGATCAGTCACAAAGCGCAGTAGATCACCGCGCCTGCTGATGGCGATTATGGAGTTTACATTTAGAGCAGCTATTTTTAGGGTTGCACAATTAGATCTAATCATGTTGACGACTAAAGGTGTTGAGAAGGACATCAACCTTCGCCGAGAGATCAGCAACAATCCTGGTCAGACTGTCGACTTGGATTTGCAAACTGTCGTTTGTAGGGCGACCATTATTGGGGCCAACAGCACGGTTTGGGGCCATCAGGACCTGACACAACACTATTACCTACCACGTTTGCGTAGGATATCCCTCCTCGAACATGATTGTCGACCAACCTGACTTTTTGTGAAATCTTGTGTTGTGCTTCCCTTTTCTGTGCCTGAAGCCGATCTGCTAGTCGTTTATAGCTTTCGCATCCCCGCCATAACGCGGGGTGGCCAGGTTTCTGGCAAAGAACACAAAATAACTGCTCCTTGCTCGATTCTTTTTGCACTTGGCACTTGCAAGGCTCATGCGTATTTTGGCACTTGGCGCACCTTCTTACCATCTTACAATTCGGAGAAGCATGTCCGAATCTCTGACACCGGTGACATTGAAGGACACCGTTCCTCCGAATTTGTTCAAAGGACACGAAATGCCCGTCTACGAATTTGATTTGTCTCAAGTTCTGTACTTTGCTATCCGGAGATAGCTGTACCGCAATAATTGGTAGGACTCTATTATCGCGTCTAGAGTTCACCGTAGCATACCTGAATGCGCGAACGAAATTTAGATTCTCAATCTGTATATTGTTTAATTCTTTGAGGACCTCGTCTGGGTTGAAGCCAACACTGAGACCCTTCAGTAAGAATGACTGTAACTTGTCATCCTTGTGCGTGTAGGAAAAATACTCCGTACCTGCTTGATTTAATAGTTCTTTGACCTTGTTGCAGTCATTCTTATCTTCTAAGCTTAAGGTTAATTTACTGCTATTTATATTCTTAATCTTAAATTTACCTTTACCTAGTTCTGTTTCTAATAATTTTGACAGTACTTGGCTGTCTTCTTTGTATATTTTTATTGGTGACGGTCTTTTTCTCGCCTCCACTGTTTCTCCGTTGTCTGTCTTCTTTTTCTGGCCGCTGCTGTTTAATTTCATGGCTGCTGATGCTGCGTTGTTCTCTCTCGCTGGTTGTTTACATTTGTTCAAGAAGCGTGCGTGTTGTTGTTGTTTTACTGTTTGTATTTTGATATGTATTTGGTTGACTATTTTCGTCAACGGCTAGAAGAGCAAATTGGTTGTTTTTTAATGTTTTTTCCTCACTTGTAACTGTTTTAGTTTTTTTTTCTTTTATTCGATTTTGTTATGACAGAAGAGTCACTATCACCTTGTAGGTCTTTTATAATTTTTTTTAATTGCAGAATTTCTTCTTTATATTTTTTTCCCATTTCTATGGCCTCAATATACTCTCCTCGATTAATTTCGAAGAGATCTATCGCCTCTTTTCCCCTCGAAGGGGAACCCATGTTTTTTTTTTCACTTTTGTTTTTTTTTTGTTTTGTTTTTTGTTTCTTTTTTTTTTTTTTCTTAATAAATTTTTTTATTTATAGCTCGGCAAACTTTTTGCCGAACTGTGTTTTGCGTGTTCTTTTCCACTTTTCACTTAGAGTTTAGCGAACGTTCCAATAGCACTACTAATTCGCGACCATGTCGTTGCACATGCCACGGTGGAATCCGCATCATCTTGTCACCAAAATAGTAGTGTCTCTCAATGATAAGGAAATAGCACTTTCTGGACATTGCTGAAGCTTTTAATACCACCTCCCGTGCCTCCATTGAAACACCTGCAGCTGCAAAAGTTATAGAAAAACCAACTATCAGATGTATACGTACCATGCTAACTAGCAGGATATTTTCTGCCAAATTAGATCACTCATCTGCCACAATTATTACCATTAAAGGCAGTCCTCAGGGAGGCGTCCGATCACCTGTACTATGGTCAATAGTTATCGACTGATTCCTGAACAATCTAAACAACTCCGGATATACGACTCAAGGCTATGCAGATTTCCTAGTCATAACAATCAGAGGCACACAAGAAACTACTTTCACTGACTTCATGCAGAAGGCCCTTGATAAAGTGTGAGAATGGTGTCCACTTGAGGGGCTCAATGTCAACCCTGACAAAACGATCATCATCCCCTTCACACGAAAAAAATTAATTAATCTCGCAAATCAAATGTTAATTAACACTCACTTTTTAAAAGTAATTTAAATACTTGGAATCATGCTTGACCATAAACTAAATTGAAACAAACACCTAGATAATACTGTCAAGAAAGCCACATCCACACTATGCGCGTGCTCAAAACTTTTTGGAAGGAAATTAGGACTACGACCACAAATGGTTACCTTACAATAGTACTCACGATTATAACGTAAGCTTCACTGATTTTGTGAGAAAAGGTTGAACAAATAACTGCCCAGAATGCACTATAAAATGTTCAAAGATCAGCGTGCATTGAAATAACAGGCGCTATGCGCTCCCGTCCAACAACCACATTAGAAGCTCTACTACAGCTCCCCCCTTTCTATACCAGAGTCAAAATAGCTGCAGCGATAAGCCCTGCAAAACGTCACCTAGTTTCAAACTTTAATTTGGGAATAGCTAACGCTGCTTTCCAACCGGTGCATGTTATGGACTTCATGCCCCTAGAAATAAATCTTTAGCGCCCTCTTAAAATAATGATCGTAGAGCGTGATAAATGGAACGACGGTGGTCGTCCTCTCCTAAACTACGCTCACTCAACATGCTACACCGAATGATCAAAGATCGAACACGGAGTAGGTGCGGGAGTGTTCGGCCCTATTCTTCAACTGGCAGTTCCTCTGGGACATTCTGCTTCGATTTACATACCGAAATCTACGCCATATAATTATGCGCCAGAGAATGCATGAAACGCAGCCTCCGTAGATCCAATATTAACATCTTGTCCGACAGTTAAGCGGTTACTAAAGCCCTGTACTCCTTCTACTTTAAGTCTAAGCTGGCCTGGAATTCCCTAAACACCTTAAAGCAGCTAGTTGCTCACAATAATATCGCAATCATTTGGGTTCCTGGCCACAGGGGTATAGTTGGTAACGAACGCGTGGATGAACTTGCAAGTCGCGGTTCAGCACTACCATTCACAGGACCATTATTGACAAAAACCAGAGGAAAATAGCTTTATGCTGCAACTCAAAAATATCAGTGCTAAATCTTCTCGACAGGAACGCCTACGTTCTGGCCTACAGAAAAAAATAAGGTACAAGGTTTAATTGATTTTGTCATAATCTACAAATTGTCAAGCAGTTACATGTATATAGATGAGTTTGAGTATCTAAGCTCTATCCATTCACTTCGAATTCTCCAAATGAATGAACTATATGTTCTAAAAATACAAATACCTTAACAAACAAAAAACAGATTGGCAAATCTTCAAGCTAAACTTAACAAGTAAAATAGACTCAATAACAAAAATGACATAGAAAAAGAAGTGCATAAGTTGGTCAGCGATATTCAGCAGCGGAGTAAATAGAAAGAACACGAAAAGAAACTACCCGAAAGAAATAATAGATTTTGTAGCAGATAAGACCAGCAAGCAAGAAAAACGTGGCAGAAATCAAGAGTTACAAAACATAAAGCGAAGTTACACAACCTTTGTCAGCAACTAAGAAGAGAAATAAAAGAAATTCAAGAAGACTTAATGAAACCATGCCTCAGAAGATTAACAGCTGAATACGCAACAAATTACTATCTATGGAAAGCGATAAAAGAATTTGTTTAGAAATATTTCTAAAGTTACTAATCAGTACACATAATTAATTAAATACGAATTATTTGATAAACCACGCAGAATTTACGCTATATGTAAATTTAATAATACTCACACAGTCCTCACACTGTAACAGTTTGCCATTAATGTATAGGGTGACCACATAACAACGATAGGAAAAGAAATTTAAATAAAACATCAACGGTGAGAGATATCAAACAGATTCTGGCTTTATTTTGAAGCTACATTTATGCCATTATGTGTGGAATAGAACGTCATTCAAATGGCCACCTCGACTTCGCTGGCAGTGCTTCAAGCGGACGGTCCAATTTTTTATGACTAGGTCAAATATGTGCGGTGTTATTCCGGCAATAG
This sequence comes from Pocota personata, assembly GCA_963082735.1. NCBI lineage: Eukaryota > Metazoa > Arthropoda > Insecta > Diptera > Syrphidae > Pocota > Pocota personata. The sequence continues at coordinate 28,868,795 of OY720433.1, read as the reverse complement.
CGTCTCGAATGTTGGCCTCAAGCTCGTCCAAAGTCATTGGCTTGTTACCGTAGACTAAGGACTTGACGTAGCTCCAGAGAAAATAATCGAGGGGTGTTGAGTCACATGATCGCGACGGCCAATTGATGAACGCTCGCCGTGAGATGGCCCAGCCGTCAACATTCTCCTTCACCACTTCGAGCGTTGCGTTTCTTGTATGGCATGTAGCGCCGTCTTGTTGAGCTCTGGCCACAGAGAGTCGGTTAACATCGCTCTATACTGATGACCATGGACGGTAACGGTGTCTCCTTTCTCATTTCGAAAGAAATAAGGTCCGATGATGCCACCGCATAGTGGTTTGGTTTGTATGGGAGAGCGGAAAAAAAGTCTGTTAAATCTGAACCATATAACGGATTTTAATGAAATTTAGTACACGTGTTAAGATTAGTATTGTACGTATCTGGTCAAAATCTAGTTAAGAAAAAATTTTTGGAAAGAAAGTTATTGACATTTTTCTAAAATTTGAGGGTTTCGATGTTGTACTGAAATAAGTTTTTTTTTTTAAGAAAATCTGAACATTTTATTTTGAATAAAATATTATAAACTATGTATATTATAAACATAAATGAAAACAAATACTTCCATAATAATATATAAAACATAAATAAAACATTTTCATTCAATTATTAAATAGTATAAAAAACGAAGTAGTAGTTATTTTATGATGCTAAAATGAGGTTTCTACCGTCTGCGCTGATTGGTAGTATTTTCTTTTTTGCCTGTGGCCTTAAGCCTGTTATTAGTGGATCTGAGGATATGAGGATACGATGCATCACATCTTCATTCGTAGCAATTCGGCTGCATTTTCTCGAATTAAAACTGCGGTAGACTTTATAATCCGTATTTCGACACTCTTGGGCTTCCTCAGAGAGTGATCCAACAGGAAATGCACAATTTTTAATGAATTCTTCTCAATGGATTAGAACCTTATGTACGGCTGCTGGCATGCTGTACCATTTATAATTCTTAATAAAAAGTTGTGCAGTTTCCCACGCGTACTCTGCAAATTTTTTGAAATCTACTTTTTCATTCGATGTTATTATTATAGAATAACAGCAAACCGCCGAAGTAGATCTTCACTGACTCCAGTGATTTCTGAAGTCACTGTTGGATTGACAAAGAACCTCCTGGATGTGTTGCCGTCATTACAGGTCCCCGTACCCTGTTTCACAACATCAAAAATAATGCCCAGTTTTTCACGAAATTTCTGCTGAATTTTTTTTTTTTCTGAGCGTCTCTAATTCGGCGGGTCTCACTATTAGTTCTCCATGCTTTAAATAGCAAATTGTAGACATGAGTTCGTGGTTGATTGTAAACTGACGATTGCCCATTTGAACTATCGTCTGAGATAAATTACAGATTTCCCTGTCAATTCTTTGTTTCTCGTCTCGTATGATTTCTACAGTTTCTTTAACAAAAGAAAATTGGATGGCTCTGCAGTATCTTGTAGAGAATGGTCGATCGTTATTCCACACAATAGTATCCTTATTATCCCTCATAGTCATTTGAATTGGTACCTGTTGTGAGCTAGGGTTGGCCACGGAGGCGTCTTCGGTGCGAGTAAGGAGGACGGCGGCACGCTCGCGGTTGCTCGGCTCAGCTCGTCGGACGGGGTGGTTCTTGTCCACCTTACTTCATACCACCTGCTCAGCACACAAAATCTCATGCCATTTTGAAAAAAAACAAAAGAAAGAAGAAAGCTACTCTACTTTAGACATCGGACGGAATAAAAAAAATAGAAAAGAAAGTAAAAGGAAAATCCAAGGGCTTGTGCCCATGGCCAGGAGAAAGATTGGGAATGCCTCCGCGAACTTACCCTATCTATCCTAAACTAAACCTAGTCTAACCTAGCGACTTAAGCTAAATCCTAAAACTAACCCTAACTGTCTTAACCTAACCTAACTCTACTCCCTACCGCTTCAATTGTCCTTCCCATTTTCTCTCCCTGCCAAACGGGTTCGTCCGGTACCCGAGGTATGCCTGATGAAAGTGGCAGAAGCTGGCCTGCCCACCCTGTGTGTCTAGTGACACAACCAATTGCCATCTCTCTGGCCAATGATTGCGAGAGATGGCCCCTGAACGCGCTTCCCAGTCACCACCTAAGTCTGTTGTAGTGGAGGTTAGTCAGTCGTTACGTTATGTCGTCATCGTTCGTAGTCGTCCTGTCCTGTCACCGTTCATCTATAGAAGGATGGCCCGACCGGCCATCCACACACCAAATAAAAGAAAACCTATTCACTCATGTCTGAGTATAAATACATAACGTGGATTTCGGTTGGCTCATCGCCCTATTCAAATTTATTATAATTTTTAACTTAAAACTACTATTAATCTAAACCCTCACTTTTCTGCCAAGAATGACTCAGTATACTTCTGTTTCAAAGGTAAAAAAAACGAGTTACTCACGGTTCCTTTTTTTTTTGTTATCCAGGTCCCCCGTTGTCCTGCCGGCAACACGATGAAGGATGTGGTTTTCTTTCCTTTTTCTTTTATTGCGGAGTTAGACACAAATCCAACAAAACACTTATCCTAACCTTAACTTAATTTCAATTAAACTTAATTCAACAAAAATTTAAATTCAGGGAAAATTCAAAACAAATAATTCATTATGGACTTTTTAAACCAAAATTCTTACTCAGAAGGAGTAGCAGTCACTTCAAAAGAAAAATAAATTTTTGAATTTAAAAATCTTAAAATTTTTTTTTTCACTTCCACTTATCACCACTGTGTCCCACGGAGCACCTCCTGGAAGCGTTGAATTTTTTTGGGGGAGTACCCCTCGCTGCCGTTGTAGCGGACCACCGCCACCGCTATTACCGCCTGCACCGGTCTTATCCGGTTGCACCGGTATCTTCTTCACAACGGTCCTAGCAGGGAAACGGCAGTCGTCAAGATTTCCGCTGGGACCTGCGCTGCCTAGCGACTCTCCTGTGCCTATTGGTTTTGAATCTGTTTAATTATTTTGCCCACAGGCACTCCTATGCTTCGCCCTACGTACCTTTATATTGCGTATTTGGCTGCGTACACCTCTTTTAAAGGTACGCTCCCCCGATTCCTCTCCACGCCTTCCGAATTATCTGATTAAAATTAGATTTTCTTTTTTTTACTGCTGAAAATTACCTATCCTATATGCCAAACTCACCTTAGAAAATAAATTGACAAAAAAAAAATTGTTCTTTACAGAAAAATTTCCTTTACAGAGGGTCTCCGCCTCACTGTATTTGCCTTCCTTTTAATTTATTTTTGTACAGCAAAAACATTCACTATTAGCGGCAGCGACCAGCTGTTCGACACTTGACTTCACAAAATGATCTTGGGGTCGATGCTCTACCCGTTGCTATCAATCTGGGTTATCTCTTTCCATTGTCCTACTTTTCCCCTTCTTTTCTTGTTTCTACTTTGTCCTCTCTTCGTCAGTCTTTTCCCCTTTTTCTTTGTCATGTTTTGTCTTTGTCAGCTATGAGTAGTGTTTTCCTTTTTCTTTCGGGACATTGAAATGAGAAATTTCCCTTTCCAATGTCCTACGTCTCGTCATTGTCAGTTACAAAAACTTCGTTTGAATAAAAAAAATTCCTGAGCGATAACATACATAAATACACTAACCTGACATATACTATTGTTAACTGACTTACCTAACATACTTAATATAACCTACGACTCTACTCACGTAACTCAAACAAAATTTCTGACCAACAAAAAAATATACAATATAAACATATAATATAAAAATAATGGACAAACGAATTCCACGTTCTTTATCTTATCCCTGAACACAGATAATTTCCCGATCGCCATTAATATTCTTGCGAGAGAGAGACGGGTGTATCTCCTTCCCTCATGTCAGCTGATTATTGACATTTCTTTTATTTTTAATTTCTAATTGCGAGGCGAATCGCTGTGTTTTTTTTTTGTAATTGTTCCTCCTTTTTTTTTTTTTATTTGTTTAAATAAATTAAACGAAGACCCACCCTAGGACTGGGTGTTGTAAAAGTGAAATTAATAAAAAAAACCCAGCACAATGTGCGAAAAGGATAAATAGGACAAGCGCACCAAACAGAATCAGGTATGTAGACATTTTTATTTGTTTTTTTTTTTGTAATTAATTTTTGAATTGCAATCCCAATGTAATGTCGTGAACCACCAAAACCCACCCCTGGAATGGGGTGTGTGTGCGTGGACGAACAAATCCCAATCAGCCAATGCTAGAGGACGACGATGATAAACACCATCGAGGGATCGCCGGAAAATTGTCTGGGTTCAGGTACTTCTTTTTAATTTTTCTTTTCCTTTTTTTTTTTTGTTGTTGTTTGGCAGTGGACGAGGTGCAGGCCCTCGGAACATACCAAAGATGTCATAAACATATTAGCGTCCGAAATTTCTTCATGGTCAAATTTTTGATTGTACTGGGGTTGTCCTGAGGCATCATCACATCCCCAATTATTTTATAGTGTTAAAGATACACACATTAAGCAACAAACATCAAAAACAAAGCAATACAACTTTAAAAAACAATAAAACAAATTGTTTGTTTTTCACTTATATGGAAAACGCAACAGGTATACAGGGAAAAACCTATTTACAGACAAAAATCAGAAAAAACACCTTTTTTTATTTTTCCTTGCCCCTACTTTTTGTGTGAAATCAAAAAAATCTGTCCGTAATCGTTTGGTTTATTTTTTATTAAGCTCTATCATATAATTAAACCTATCTTAAAATAATAATATTTTTTCATTTATTTTTTCCAAGAAATTTAAGTGGAAAGTTGAAAAATTTTGCAGGCAGAAATAAATGGTTTCGCTAAAAATCGATTTTCTCAGACCTGGCTCAATGTATTAATTTGATTTTATTTTTTAAATAAAGGTATATATTTTTTCTAAAAATAATGGGCTTAACCAGAACCAGAAATTTGAACATAACTCCGAAATATGCAAGAATATGCACTTGATTTTTTCTGTGCTGTAACTTGAAAGTATAGAGCACACGTTGATATACGTCATTATGAGTGGCTTGGCGTAGCTAATTTTGAAACTCAAAAAGTTTTCATCAAAACCATTGTTTTTAGTACCTATGTTTGAGGCTACTTATAGAAGGCTTCTTTAATGAATTATCTTTTTTTTAAATTTTAGATAGCCAAGAATAGACCAATAAAATGATATACAAAGATACAGAATTTATTTTAAGGAACTTCGGAAAAAGACATCTAAAATTTTGTTGAAAATATGGTTTGCGACTTGAATATATTTTTTTTTAAATTTGAAGGCTTGTAAATATGTACATAAAATATATGTATTAAAAAATATTTTGAAATCATACGCCCGGGTTATCTAAGAGTACTTCGGCATAAAACTAAAAAGGCTACATATGACTTTCTCCAAAGCCCTTTTTTCCGCTCTCAAACCACTGTGTGCCGTGCCATAAACTGCACCAAACAGTCAATCTTTGTGGATGCATCGATGCTTGGTCGAAAACTTGTGGATTGTGGTCGCTCCAATAATAGCAATTTTGCTTGTTGACATATCTGCTGAGGCAAAAACGGGCCTCATCCGAGAAGATGATTTTTTGGCCAAAATTCCGATCTCCGCCCAACATTTCCAGCGCCCAATTAGCGAACTCACGGCATTGTCTATGGTCGTCCGACTTCAATTCTTGCGTCAGCAAAATCTTATACAGATTTAGGCCCTAATCCAACCGCCTGGTTGACTCTCTGGTGATGCTCAATTTAGCTGATAGGCGCTGAATCGACATTTCTTGGTGTTCTTCGATACTGGCCGCTACGGCGGCTATGTTTTTTTCACTTCGCACCGATCTCTGTCTGGCTGCTGGCTTAAGGTCCAAAAGAGCATACTCACGCTCAAAATTTTCCACAGTGCGACGAATTGCCTGCATGATAACGACCGATCTCACGCCGAAATTCGCGTTACCTGTTGACAACTGAGCCGGAATGTCAATAATATTTTTTAATAATTTCGACACGATTGGGAAGCGTCAAATGATGCACGATAAAATGGCAAATTTTGCTTTTATTTCGGCAGCTGGATGTCATTGGTAACTTTGACAGTGGCTAAAACATAACAATTGGAAAAAATATCATTGTTATCTGGTCACCAAATACAAAGAAATTTCTTTTATTTCGGCCATTTTGGATCCTGGCTGCCTCAGAATAAAGACCTCTGGACTTGGTGTTCTACAGTATCATTTTGTGTCTTGGGAACATATCTTTCGGACACTTTTTCGTCTTTTCTCATCGCGTTCGTCTAAAACAACATATATGTATATCTACTTTTTCATCATTCGTTATTCAACACATTTTTGGTCCAAATCGAGCCGGATTTTGGATTTCATACTTATTGAGCCAATATTCTTTCCTTTGGAATTAACGGAGATCGCGTTGGCCAAGTGTTCATTTGCAGTATCCCATACTCCCTTACATCGCATGCATATCTTATTTCACGAATTCAACAAAGTGGTTTTCGATTAAATCATATGGTAATTCATTAAAGACAATATCGCTGTGAGTGCAATTAAAAGCAAGTGTATCAAATGGGACATACTCGTACGATTGTAAATTCGTGATTCATATTCGTCGAGTTAGATTTTTCGCCATACTGTTACTTCGTAGTTAGAACCGTTTCATCATTTCTGTAGCGATGACTCATACGGGAGTTACCTGCACAGCATTTGTATGATAATATTATATTAAAGTAAAAATTCATTCTCCTTTCAATATACATACATAAATTCCATTCTCACAGAATAATGTAACCTTAAACTTTTGTTTTTCTCCACATTGTATTTTGCAAAGTAATTTTCATTCTCACGGAATAGTGTAACCTTAAACTTTTGTTTTTCTAAATAATTTTTTCCAATGTGAGCAATTTCAAACATTGCCTTTCAAAATTGCATTATGATAAGTAATTTCCGTTCCCACAGAAATAATGTAACTCACCTTTATATACACCGAAATTTTTTAATAAAGTCAGTTCTTACGTTTACCCAATAAAGGAATCACAAAAAAATAAAAATTGTTTTTTTTGTAACTGTGAACCTGTTCACGTAATTGGCGCAGTAGGTGTTTAATGACGGTTTCTCGTTAAAGCTTATGTCGCTAAGTACATCGATGGATAATCGTTCAAGTGCTACGATAGAACGACGGATTATTGCTGAATAAAACTAAGTGACTCAATTAAGAAAAATAATTGTAACGAAGGATTATCGCTGAAAATTAAATAAAGAAAAAATATATCAATATACCAAATATGTAAGTGAAAGAAAGAAAATGAATAAGTAAATTAAGTGTATCGACGGATTATGATTGATAACCAAATTAAGTGAAGGAATAAGTGTAACGACGGATCATCGTTCATGTTCCTCTGAATAAAAGAAGAAATACAGGACACAATAACAACTAAATTGAGTGACGGATCATCGTTCAATCATCAATTGATTCCTGGGATCAGTAACAGGAGGAAGAAATGCTCCTCATTTTCCTATAAACTCCCCCTTGCCATTACCTACCTTTTATTTATGAGATCCGTGAAAAGAATAAATAAATACGACTTAAGATAAAAATCTCCAACTAGACGATTTAAAAAAAGTTCAAGAATTTGAAGAATCAAAGCAATTAAATATGTCTCTAAATCAAGATTTAAATCAAGCTGCTCAAAGTTTGAACATGCCAATGCTTAACTTGGCTAATGTTTATAACCCAGTCAACAATTTTGCTAATCCGGTAAATGTTGCCAATAATCAACCTGCTGTTAATCCTCTGGATATTTTAATACACTAAAAATGCCAGATGCAATTAAGGATCTACCTAAATTTGAAGGTAGTCCACGATTGCTTTACGAATTTATTAATAACGTCGAGGAAATATTTTCCTTAATGGCACCGCTCGACGGAACACCTCAAAGCAGAATATTGCTACGAGCAATAAACAACAAAATCGAGAGTAATGGTAATGAAGTGTTGAACTTGTTCGGGACACCATTAGTATGGACCTACATCAAGAATAATCTTATTCTGCACTATGTTGATAAACGAAATGAAACATCTTTAATAAGAGACCTCTCCCTCACATCTCAAAAGTTAACAAGACAGTAGAAAAATACTACAGTCAAATAATGTAAATCTTATCTACTATGTGCAATCACGTCCTAATCCATGGAAAAGATGTAAATGTTATCAAAGCTAAGAAGACACTTTTCAATGAAATGTGCCTTAATGATTTTCTCTCAGGTTTAAAGGAGGCCTTAGGGTCTGCCGTAAGGGCTATGAAGCCTAACACAGTAAGCAAAGCATTTTCTTACTGTGTCATGGAGCAAAATATATTTTATGCAAAGCATGACAGTCGTAGACAGCAACAAGTTAGGCAAAACATTGACAAATTCCAATTTCAGATGCAGGTTGGTTACCAACCACCGTCCGCACAAAGAGAGTTTAATCAAATAAATTTTAATAAATACAATTCGCCCCACAACAAAGTCAACAACATTCCAATATAGTGCTCCACTCCAACAATTTTAATAGACAAAATCAATTCAAACCAGACCCACTGGATACTTATGCGGGCAACAGTCGAGTCCGAAACACACATTTTCCTAGACCAGGGCCAATTCGTGGAAAATCACGAAACAGTTACAGAAACAAATCCAATAGCCCTCTCAGTAATACTCTAAAGAACAATCGACCATTTAACAACGAAGTAAATTATGTGACACTTTCACAACAAAATACTCAGGATAGTGAAGACACTAATAATTATTCATACTATCCTAACTTAGAAAAATTGGAACAAAGTAATGAATTAAGTGATTCAAATTTTCACGAAGTGAAAAAGGCAAACTCCATTTAAATGCTGACCTTCAAGACAAAGGCTCTAAAATTCTTGATGCCGTTAATTCTTTCGGGCTTCCTGGTTCAAAATTTAAACCACATATTTCTAGCCGTTGCGGCTAAGTGGGACAAATTTTAAACTACGTAGAAAATAATTTCTACAACTGGCTCAGAGGTTTAAAATTTGTACCACATAGAATAGAAACATTATGGGAATTTCGAAGAAGAATGGGGAATTTTTGTTTCAACTTGTTTCATACGGTAAAGTGAGTAACGATGCTTTTTGTAAAGTTGACACTAGAATTTAATTTCTTAAGCTTAGTGCAATTAATGTTTTTGCAAAGTTATTAGGAAAATTTGTAATTTGTGGATTGTTTAGTGTGTTAATAATACAGTTAATTATTATAAGGGTGGCCGTGTTGTAGTGATAACATCAACGCTTGTCATGCTCCTGGTTCAAGGTTTAAATCCTGATGTCAACAATCATCTATTTATTTCGTCTGAAATAAATAAAAAAGTCGATCAATTGCGAAAGCTTAGTCAACTCTACTGCGAAGGCATAACACTGGCAGTAGGGTGGTCATATGGCTTAAAATGCAACTTGATCGTGATGATGACATCGGGTGAAGGGAAAAAAAAATATTGTGAATTATGAGCAACGACAAAAAGCAAAACAAACAAGCTCCCCAGTTATCTGGACGCCACCCTTGGAGTTTACTGAAACTTAATACCACCTAAGTTTCAAACCCACCACACCAATCTTCCTTTCTCTCTCTCAATTTCGACAAACGCCCGTGCCCTGAAATAATTTAATGGTATTCATATCCCATTTGGCGCGCGCAAAAAAAAAAAAAAAAATTATTAGTCAAATAATTTTCTCGAAAACCCGTAAATTTTGAATTAAAACAAGTGGTACGTTTTTTGACTTACTGCGACAGAAGCTTTTTATCGTTCACCGCTTTTAGGCATGTCGGATTATAATGAACCAGATTTTAATTTAGTTGCCATGAGTTTCAATGAACAAACAGACGACGATGCAGTTTCACTTCCTTCAGGACCTGAATCTGATATTTCTTCAGTGACTTCATCTGGGTCAGGTTCCAATTTACAGCCTGAGGATAAGGAGCTTCAGTTGATATTATCTTTTGATTCGGAGGACGATATTCCTCTTTCGGAAATCCAGCAACAACTTCCAAGACCTAATCCTCCGAAAGTGACTCGTAACTGGACTCAAGTCAATTAGAATGCTCAGGAGCAAATTTTTCCGGAGTTTGCACATGATTGTGGGGCTGCTGATTCCGTCAAAGGTATGGAAAATCCAACACCCATAGATTTTTTCGAGTTATTGTTTGACGACCAACTTTTTGAGCATTTGATTTTCCAAACAAACTTATACGCGGAGCAAAAGCACATCAAAACAGGCAAGGCATATGAGAAAACAAACATGAACGAAATGAAAACTTTCATTGGTTTGAACTTGCTTATGGGAATCAAGAAGCTTCCCAGCTATAAAGATTATTGGTCTTCCTCACCAGATTTGCACGATTCCTATGTCAGTTCCTGAAGCAAGCACGGTCTAGTAGGTTGTTGGGAAATTTACATGTTAATGATGGGTATCTTGAGCCAAAACGAGGTGCTCCCAATTACAATAGGCTTTGTAAAATTAAACCTATGTTCCAAATACTCTTAACAAATTTCAAAAAATGTGCAAATTCTATTCGTGAATTAGCCATAGATGAATCTATGAAAAAATTCAAAGGTCGGAGCTATATGAAACAGTATATACTAAAGAAATCGATAAAAAGCTGGAACGCAGTACCCGTCGAAGATGTTCCATCTGCAGCACAATTAAGAACGAAGTAAGGAGAAATTTTATTTGTTCCATTTGCAAAGTTCCGCTGTGTTTGGGGAAATATAAATCATGTTTCCAAGACTACCATAAAAATTAAGCTGACCCTTGCTGGTTCAAAATTTAACCCATCAGTTTTGATAGTATATTTAAGAAAATAGATGTACAAAAAATGGAAATACATTTTTTTTTTAGTTTTTTATCTATATAAATAAATATGAGTACTTTTTTTAAAAATCTAAATTTATATTTTTTTTGTGACGCATGGGTCGATTTTGTTAGTAAATTTTCGCGCCGGAAAGAGTTAATGCTCTTCTCAAATGCTGCAAAGTTTTTGAATTCTTCAATGAATCCTAGTGCAGTTCGGACCTTTGAATTCAGTTTTACATTAAAAATAAAATCTATTAATGTTGCTCTTTCAGTTTCTTTCAAGCTATTGTACATTAGTTTTGCGATTTTAAGGAATGCATCTAGTTCATGATACGATCCATTAAAGGTTGGTATCACCTTTAAGGCGGTTTCTAAATTAAAGTCGGCCATATCTTCTTCGATAATCAGGTTTGTCTCTATTATTGTTTTTATTAGCTTATATTCTTCTAGAAATTTGTTTAAAATCTTTTCTTTGGCTTCTTGCGTGCTTTTTTCTAATCTTGATAGTTCCAATATTTCTATTTTATTCTTTGAATTTCTTTTAATTTCGAGAACCACGTCTGTTGTGTATACCCTCATGTTAAAATGTTCTTTATATTTGTCTTGATATTTGTTAACTGTTCTAGTTTTTATTCCATTGGATATTTTTTTTATTTCATATACCCTGGATACATTGTTTCTTATTAATTGCTTCTTCACATATTCCTTACAATACCTATTTATTTTAAACAATACATATAAAATTACTATTACCACTGCTACTGTTGTCAAGCTTGCTGTCATCGGGCTTATCTGCTGGCTCTTTTCATTTACCACTACTTGCTCGCTCCTTGGTGTTGTTTCCCATTCTTATATTTTTTTTTTACTGCTTTTGCAGTCTGTCGATCTCCTCCCAGATTTTGGTCGCTACTTTCCACGATATTGGTGTGGGGTTGTTTATATCGACGATGTCTTTTAGGTAGGCTAACCTCTTCCCGTCCCTGTATATCTTGCCTCCTCTCTTTGTGGGTTTTTTATAATCGGTTGGAGTATTTTAGTCAACCTCGTTTCCTTGTTTTCCAAATGTATTCTCTTGTATTCTTCGATTGATAGTGGTTTAGAGCCAGCCCGCGGCTTTAACTGTCGGTATGTACTTCGGTGGTGTGCTGTCTGTAACTCCTTGTAGTATGTATTCTTCAGTCATAGCTTATATGTTAGATATGGAATTGATTTTGTGTGGGACCTTACACAGGGTCGATGTTGCAGGACCGAAATTGCAGGATAGAATTTGGTCTGGACTGAATTGGTCAGGATCGAATTGGCGGGATCGCCATGTGGAAGTACAACGTACAGGATATCTTGTAATAATATATAATATAGTAATAAGGCATCACTTAGGACTTCTATCGAAGTATTTTTGCCTCTCTTATGTGTCAGCACTTTGGCGTGTGCCGTCAAGTGTTTTTGTTTTGTCATCGTTGGCTTTAATGTCGTATGATACTATATAATTTATTCAATGTGGGTTCTTGGGTTCTTTGTTTTGGTGGGTATACTACAAACTGTTAGATCACTAATAAAGAATATTTAGTGTTAAAAACCACAACCGAATGTTTTTATTGGAAAATCACTGATTATTAACTAAAACAAATGAATTAGTGCGGAGCTACAGCTATCGTATACATTACACAAACTTTTTTACCATATTTGGAAATACAAACTTCAAAAATCATATTCAATAGCAAAACGTATCTTAATAAATAGTAAGGACAGGTCGAAAATATATTATGATAAAGTAATAAGACCAAATACTTTTATGTGGGGGATCAGGTACTAACTAAAAGCGAGAATTGAAAAGGTAAATTAGCACCAATTTGGAGGGGACTTTATTATCTTACAGCAGTAGCAGGCCCCCTTAACACAACTATCAAAATCGGTAGAAGACAAGCTGCTACACAATAACCGTTTATATAAACTTCAAGAAACAGGTATATCCAATAGCCTGACGTAATCTCTTTCTATTTTGACGAAATATGTCATGCAACGGAGTCGTATTTACTAAATAAATATGACTAAATAATAAATATAAACCCCACTGCGAACTAGCAGCTAAAATTTTGACAGATATAAGTTCAAGAGTGAAACAAAACCATAAGGTTTTACAAAATTTATTTTTATTACATAATCGAAAAAGAGAGGGCATAAAAATTCTTTGTGAAACTGTGGAATCATATAACTCGGTTGTTCATACTCTTAAAGTAAAAAACTGTCAATTTTTCACACACGACGGAAAAAAGGAAAAAGCATTTAAAGCTGTGTTGTTTGGACTTGATAATATGGAAGTGGATTTGCTTAAAAGCGAATTAATTGAACGCGGCCTAAAGTGCACCGAAATCAAAAAAATTGTAAAGAACTACGAAAGATACACAGACACGTTCTATCTAGTTTCTCTAGAAAATGGTTCGGTGAAATTAATGGACTTAAAAAAGAATTTCCGATCAGTTTTCCACACGCAAATCAGCTGGAGCTTTCAAAGAAAAATGAAAGGGAAGTTGACACAATGCCACAACTGTCAAATGTTCGGGCACGGCGAACGTCACTGCTATATAAAAACATATTGTGGAATCTGCAGGTTCACATAAGACTGCCGATTGCAACAATAATGCAAATATTAAATGTGCAAACTGCAACGATGATCATAAAGCAAGTGATACATCTTGCCTAAGTAGAGCTAAATACTTAGAGCTTAAAAGCAACATGGTCAACCGAAGAAATGAGTCTCGCTCGCGCTTAAAAAAAGCTTTTTCCCACGTGAAAGCTCCCACTGCTACACCAGTGCATAATGTGCATATTGATTTGCAATCAATGACGGATTTCCCATCTCTTTCGCACCGGAGGCAAACGGTCGAGAGCAACAACCATCATGCAGAGGCCAACAGCTGCGTTCAGCCACCAACCACTTGCGGAAATGAAAAACATCAATCAACATTGGGTAAATGCAACAATGATCTTTTTTTCTATGGAAGAATTAAATGTGTTAGTTATGGAAATGATAACCAAGCTAGCTTCTTGTAAGACAAAACTTGATCAATTTAATGCCATCGCACAATTAGCTACTAAGTTTTTGTACTCCAATGTCAAGTAATATAATAGATAATAACTTAAACATTGTTACATGGAATGCCAGAGGTATTTTTAGTAAGCATGTTGAATTTATAAACTTTTTAAATACTAATAGAATAGATATTGCGCTAATAACTGAAACTTGGTTAACATCTGGAATTAATATTTCAACTTCAGCTTTTAAATGCTATCGGATAGATAGAAGTAATAGAAGAGGTGGAGGTGTGGCAATTCTAATAAGGAGATCGATTCAACATGAGCTTTTGCCAAGCATGCAAACTCAGTTTGTGGAAAATATAGGTATTAAAGTAAAGCTGCAAAACGGCCAGGCAATCAAAATTTGTTGTGTATACTTTCCTGGCAAGGTATCTACAACTGCAAACCAATCAATACTCAGGTCAGATCTGAGGAAACTTTTCACTATGAGTGGTGAGTTTCTAATTGGCGGTGATCTGAATTGTAGGCATAGAGATTGGGGTTGCACAAGAGCAAATTCTTGGGGCAACGTTTTATCTAGTCTGTCTGCAATGTTGCCAATTTGTGTTTTATTTCCGCCTAGTCCTACGTATTATCCAGCTGGTTCTCGTGGTCGTCCATCTGTTCTTGACCTGTTTATAACTAATAACTCTAGTCAAATTTCTCAACCTATTTCGATTCATGATCTGTCATCAGATCACAATCCAGTTATTTGTCGAATCCCTAGATCTGGTGAAAAAAGTGCAATATTTTTTAGATATAAAAAAATGCAGATTGGTCAGTTTTTCGGGCCGAACTGAAAACAAAACTTCAAAATTTACCAACTACGTTAGAATGTATATCCACAAAAGAAGACGTTGACAACATTATCAGTATGTTTTCTGAATATGTATTAAACTCTGCGAACTGCAGTATTCCAAAAAAAGAAAGAAAACATAATTTTATGAAACTTCTAGATCACGTCATTGAGCTTATCTGAAACATCTACCAAAGATTGGAATTAAATATTTGACATTTATATTAAACGCATGCCTCAAAATTCAATACTTTCCAACTGTCTGGAAAATAGCAAAAGTAGTTCCAATTCCGAAAGCAGGAAAACCAACCGAAAGCCCGGAAAGCTACAGACCAATTAGCTTGCTAAGCAGCCTGAGTAAGATTTTCGAAAAAATTCTTAAGGACAAGCTGCTAAGTATAATCGATGTGCACAAAATAATTCCCAACGAACAATTCGGGTTTAGGCGCTTTCACAGTACCAGTCATCAAGTACTTCGAATCACCAATCTCATCAGGAAAAATCGATATGAAGGAAAGTCGACGGGCATGTTACTCCTCGACATAGAGAAAGTATTTGACTCCGTCTGGCACAATGGACTTATATTCAAAATGCTTAATCTCAATTTTCCCCCTTTTTTGTGCAAAGTTATTCAAAGCTTCTTGTCAAATCGTTATTTTAAAGTGTTTGTGAATAATAGCTCGTCTAATTTGTTAGACGTGCCCGCTGGCGTCCCCCAAGGCTCTGTCCTAGGACCACTTCTATATAATTTGTATACATCCGACTTTCCAGATCTACCAGGATGTGAATTTGCGACATATGCTGATGACACAGCGATACTTTCGTCGTATAAGTTCGGTCTTAACATTGAGTCGAATCTTAAAAATGCGGCGGAAGTATTTAGTGATTATTGCAAAAAATGGAAAATCAAATTGAATGTGGGAAAAATTCAAGCTATCTTTTTCTCCAGAAAAAGAAAACCATGTTTCCTCCCATCTAATCAAATCATGGTTATTGGGCAGCCGATAGCCTGGGAGAACACAGTTAGATACATGGGTACACATCTTGATAAAAGGCTGACATTTCAAGAACATATAACCAAAACTCTGCACAAAATAAGCATTGCTATAACAATGTTATACCCATTTACAAATAGAAGGTCTCTCTTATCCGACCAAAATAAAATAATTGTACATAAAGTCATTTTTCAAGCACTCCTGCTCTGTGGTTGTCCTGTGTGGGGAAATTGTGCTAAGTGTCATATCAAAAAGTCACAGATTCAACAAACTAAACTATCAAAAATGATGCTTAACTTACCTTGGCACTATTCCACCTCTGAATTGCATCGACAAATTGATGTTGAATTGATCTCTGACAGAATAGAAAGGCTTACTAACTCTTTTCTTTTAAGATGTAGCATACCTGAAAATCGTTAACGAGCTAAATGTCACTTAGCTTAAGTTGAAATACAAATTCTACACAAACGAAATCGTTCTTAGTAAATCGTTATTTATTTATTTATCTATGTAATTATTTATTTATTTATTTATCTATGTAATTATTTATTTATTTATTTATATATTGTATATTTATTTATTTATTTATTTATTTATTTGCTTATTTATTTATTTATTTATTTATTTGTTTATTTATTTATTTATTTATTTTTTTATTTATTTATTTATTTATTTTTTTATTTATTTATTTATTTATTTGTTATTTATTTATTTGTTATTTATTCAATTATTTATTTATATATATATATTTTATTTTATTTTATTTATTTATTTTTTTATTCTTCATATGAGGGTTTTTTCTCGTTGTTTCCCCTCGAATATACTCAAAAATACAAAAATAATTCATAAACAATATTGTAAACTACTTTCTCAGTTGAAAGATATATTAAATATCATATCACTGTGTGTAAATTGTGTGGTGGCAAACCTTGTACAAATTTTATAAACGAAGTTAATAAATATCTATTTATCTATCTATAAGAATATTTCCAATCACTAAGAAATTCTTCAGTTACAAGCGACTGGTTAAAAATAGTTTTAAGTGGATGAGATACGGAAGATAAACACTTTTTTAATATTACCGCTGAAACTCCATGGGGGCCCGGGTTACTATTTATCTTAAGATCCTGTAACGCATTTATTAAATCATCATCCGTGTTGTAACGTGGACCTTAGTCCAGTAATGCCAACAGCGAATAACTTAATCTATCGGCACTGCAGTTAACTCACTCTAACGATTTTTCCTTTGGTGTGTGGCTTTTCCGTTTTGAGTCGTCATGCCCCGAGCACGTACATGTGCTGGATTTTTATTCTCTTTTCGCTTTGCAGTCATTTGGGTTGCTAACACATAGTCATTGTAGAACTTTACTTTATTAAAACAAACAACATTATTACACAATAAACGTAATTGCTCTAAATATAAAATTGGCGACGAGGATTTATGGATTTGTGTAAAAAATGGACTAACACACTTTACAGGAAGTCATATCCAAGCAACAAGCGTGGATGGAGAAGATGATGGCCGACAACCAAAAATTCTTAGAGAAAGTTCTTCAAAAGAATCCGTCAGCATCGACGTCGATTCCAAATTTCCGAGCATTTGACGAACAGAAGGAGCATTGGGACACATATCTCTTCCAACTACAGCAGCACTTTTCTGCGCATGGAATAGACGAAGACAATAAGAAAAAAACATTATTCTTATCATCGTGTGGAAATTTCCTAAACGAACTGCTGGTGAAGCTATTCGAAACTTAAGATGTAAGTACACATACATATAAAGAGATTTCTTTGAAATTAACCAAACATTTTGCTCAAAAATGGCACGTTCTGGCTGCACGGTGTAAATTTTTTAAGCACAAAATGTCAGCAAGCCAGAAGTACTCGGAATGGATAGCAGACCTAAGGGGATTAGCCAGGGACTGCTGCTTCATCTGCACAAAGGATGGATGTAGTCAATCGTACGCAGATTACATGATTCGGGACATGGTAGCATTCTACACGCCACATGATGCTGTTCGTATGGCGATCACACAAAAGAAAAATCCAACCTTGGAAGAAGTGGAAGATATCACCGCGTTACTTGAAACCACGCAGGCGTCGAACGATATTTTCAAAGGCAATGCATCCATGAATGATAAGGACATCGAAGTACATCAGCTGGAAAATCGAAGCAAGTCGAAGACAAGTAAGTCGAATTGTGGGTGTGGGACAAGGCATAATAAAAATCAGTGCTATTATAAAGATGCCGTATGCGATCAATATCATAAAATGGGCCACATAAAAAGCGCCTGTATGTCCTCCAATAAAGCCGCAGATTCTCGCCCAAGACCACGTGGGAGATCATGGTCACGTAAAAGGGGGCGCAAGTATCCTGCAGCTGAGGTTCACTCGAATCACCAAAACGAAGAAGTATCAACGACTCAGATTCAATGGGGGTAGAAAAACAAAAAATCTTTACTACTTTCATAGTCAATGGGACCCCTATGGAATTTCAGGTAGACACTGGAGCAACGTGCTCACTCATCGGTCTGCGGGTTTATAAGGAACTTAGCCGTCCACCATGTGCGCCGACTGAGAAGGTACTTAAGTCTTATGGCGGTGGGGTGGTGCCTCTTAAAGGTGTGATTGAGGCGGAGGTGCAGTGGAATGGTTTGGCACACAGATTTTCTATATTAGTGGTCAACAATGCGCAAAGCTCAAACATAATGGGGCTCGACTGGTTCAAAGTTTTTAAATTTAGTGTGCAGATGGTCAGTTGCAGTGAGGTCTCATCTATCTCTTTGTACTCAAAAACCGAGTTAAAGCAAAACACTAAGTCTCTCTGTGAACGTTAAAATGTCTTGTTTAGCAATCAGTTAGGTAAAAGCATTAAATACGTTGCTCACTTGGTATTAAAACCGGGTAGTCAATCCAAATACTGCAAGTGTAGGGCGACACCTTTTGCCTTAAAACAAGCAGTGAGAGCTGAAATTAAACGACTCGAGAGTAAAGACATCCGGAGGCCTATCGAGACAAGTCAGTGGGCTGCGCCTATTGTGGTAGTATCTAAGCCAAATGGAGCCTTGCGTATCTGTGGGGATGTCAAAGTTACGGTGAATTCACAATTAGAAGCGGATAGACACCCAGTACCACGAGTTCAGGATTTATTCCACCGCCTACAAGGGGGCCGCCTGTTTACAAAAATAGACCTTTCCGACGCTTACCTGCAAGTGCCTTTAGACGAGGAGTCCAAAAAGTTGACCGTAATTAACACCGAATTCGGTTTATTTCAATACCAACGACTGCCTTTCGGAATATAGAGCGCGCCTGGAATTTTCCAGAGATATATGAAGCAACTTACAGCAGGACTGCAGTGCTGTGCTTCCTACTTAGATGACGTTATAGTGTCCGGCAAAACGGATGAGGAGCACTTACGGAATTTAGAAATTTTTTTGGACCGATTACAGGAGCATGGTTTGCGCTGCAGGTTAGACAAATGTCAATTGGCAATGAGTGAAGTACAATACCTAGGCCATATCATAGATGCCCAATTGATCCGCCCTTCAGAGGAGCGCGTTAAGGCTCTTACGACGTTACCGGCATCAGTAGATCTGAAAGGGCTAGAATCCTTTATCGGGAAAATTAACTATTACAATCAATACATTCAAAATTTTTGACAGATTGCAGCACCATTAAATAAGCTCAGGTCCCAAAATGAGGACAGACACATGGCATCGGCGCTGTCTTGTCACACGTTTACCCAAACGGCTCGGAACGACCTATAGCATTTGCATCAAAAACGCTAACTGAGACTCAGAGAAGATACAGTCAAGTCGAAAAAGAGGCTCTATCAATCATCTATGGCGTAAAAAAATTTCATGAGTATCTTTATGGTCGCAAGTTTGAATTAATAACAGATCATAAGCCCCTAGTAACCATATTTAATCCATGTAAAAAACTTCCGGAAATGAGCATACAACGGCTACAGAGGTGGGCGATTGTCTTAATGGCTTATAATTACTCAATACGTTACCGACCAACAACGCTTCACAGCAATGCAGACTGTTTATCTCGCTTGCCCGCGGGACCCGACAAGAATTTTGATGAATCTGTAGAGTCTTGTTTGGAAATAGAAGACATCTATAACACCCTTATTGCAGAGTTTCCCTCAACTGTAAACTAATAGCAGATACCTCTCACCATGATGAAACAATCTAGAAGGTGGCAAATTATGTGCAAAAAGGTTGGCCGAACAAACTGCCAGCAAACCAATCAAACCTTCTGCCAATCTTTCGAAGAAGATTTTCTCTTTGTATGTGTACTAACATTCTTATTTTTCAACCCGAAAGCCCAAGGGTAGTAATCCCAAGAGCTCTACAATCAAAGGTTCTTCATATGCTGCACCAAGGTCACTGGAGATCCAGTCGAATGAAGAATCTGAGTCGACGGCACTGTTGGTGGCCTGGGATAGACGATCAGATTGAGCGTATGGTAGCTTCCTGTTCTGCCTGCCAAAGCCACGCAAGTCATAACGCGAAGGTGTATCATAGTTGGCCGGTACCAACAGCACCATGGGAAAGAATTCATGTGGACTTCACGGGACCTTTCTTAAACAATATGTGGTTGGTGGTAGTAGATGCTCTGTCTAAGTTCCCATTCGTGGTCAAAATGAGGGTAACCAATTCAAAGGCAACTATTCACGCATTGCAGTCCATTTTTGCCATAGAGGGTCTTCCCACTACCATTGTATTGGACAATGGCACGCAATTTGTCTCAAAGGAATTCCAAGCATTTTGTTAAAAGAATTCTATTCAACACTTGACATCAGCGCCATTCAATCCGCAGTCCAATGGCGAAGCCGAGTGGATGGTGCGTACCTTTAAGACGGCTATACAAAAAAATATTAGTAACTCGCTGTAGTGGGATGACGCCCTGAATGTATTGCTAACTACATATCGTAATACCCCCAACAGTTCCGGAGAATCACCAGCCGAGATTCTGCATGGGCGACAACATCGATCAACACTATCGGCGATGCTACCTAAACAACACAACAACCTAACTACTAAATCTACGGATATTCCCAAAAACGTCAGTTTTGCTACCAACGAACGAGTTTTTGCACGACAATACCAGAAGAAACCAAAATGGGTTGAAGGTAAGTTCGCCAAAATCTTGGGCCGATGTATGTTCCGGGTTGAAACTAAATTTGGAATTTGGCGAAGACATGTGAATCAACTATGACCTCGGCCGCCAAACTGCAACTACAGATCAGTATCTGTTACCGATGACCTGTCACCTGAACAGCTAAGTACCATATTATCCAAAACTAATGATTTATCTTCTATTAAAGATCAGGACGAAGTCGTTCACAACGAAACCTCACAGCTTCTCAAAACTTCAAGTGCATCCGATATCCGGGGACAAACAATAGAGGTTCAAATAGAAACCCAGACGAACAATAACTCTCCAATTGCTACAGAACTATCGGAGGGTGGAAATTTGCCCAGGCGATCCCAAAGGACTAGAAAACCATCGGTGCGTTTTGCTTACAATTAGCGAGGGGAAGATGTTGTAACGTGGACCTTAGTCCAGTAATGCCAACAGCGAATAACTTAATCTATCGGCACTGCAGTTAGCTCACTCTAACGATTTTTCCTTTGGTGTGTGGCTTTTCCGTTTTGAGTCGTCATCCCCCGAGCACGTACATGTGCTGGATTTTTATTCTTTTTTCACTTTGCAATCACTGGGGTTGCTAACACACAGTCATTGTAGAATTTTACTTTATTAAAACAAACAACATTATTACACAATAAACGTAATTGCTCTAAATATAAAAATCCGAGAGTTGCAACACACCAATATCCATATAACTGGAGTATTATATTAGAGTAATGGTCCATCGTTGATTGGACTCGAGACTCATTATATACCGACTCGAAAAAGTTAGCAAATAGATCACAAGTTCCTTTCAAATCGGCTGAACTTACATTTTCAAATTCCATTACCATAGGCAAGACTCAGGTATTTCGCCTTGAATTAATGTAATTCCAAAATGATTTACCATTCGCAGGCTCAACGGACAAGACGTATTGTTTATATAAAAATCTATTCAAGAACTCATATTCTTTTCCGAATCTCAAAAAAATTTCACGATAAGACCTCGTTTTATTTAAAATATAAGTTGAATACGCTTTTCTTTTTACGTTTCGTAAATTTATCAATCTTTTATTTGACCAAGGAATTCAAAACCGATTATCACGACACAGTTTAGGTACCTACAAATAACTCGATACCAGAATTAATTTTTTCCATAAATACATCATAATTACTTTTTAAACAGGAGGTGTTCAGCAATGCATCCCAATCAAAATTGTTAAGAAAATTCATCAGAGCAGCGAAATTAGTCTTAGAAAAGTTGTAAGTAAACACGGAAGAATTATTATTACTTCCGTTAGAGTGACTAAGAAATTTAAATTCTAAGAATTTGTGATGCATTTTATTGGAATCAATAAAATCCAAAGCTTCTAAAATATTAAAATCAATTTCATTATTTGAAAATACTAAATCTAAAATTCTATTTAAACTATTTGAAATATTGTTTATTTGTAATATTGTAAGTTCAAAGATTGTAGACCATCGATAACTAATTGTTCCCATTCATGATTAACATACAAAG
The DNA here is from genome assembly GCA_963082735.1 of Pocota personata. Lineage (NCBI taxonomy): Eukaryota > Metazoa > Arthropoda > Insecta > Diptera > Syrphidae > Pocota > Pocota personata. Next base: position 28,846,398 of record OY720433.1, on the reverse strand, counting down.
GGATTCAATTTTCATCACCATCCACATTCCTCCAAGTGACATCACCAAAACGAAGGAAATTGAGAGGCTTCAAGATGAGTAACAACACTACTAATGTTATCAATGCGGTTTTTATACACGTTGGTAACACTGTCAGGCACACAACTAAAGGGAACTTAAAAAGGGAATGGGAAATTGTTAATGAATTACTGAGTAAAAAAAAAAGTATCCTTCAATAATCCGTCTTGTGTAAATTTTAAAGGTAGAAATATTGGAAAATCTGTTGAAATGGCTCATGTTTTTAATGATTTTTTTACGAGTATTGCCTCCAGCACACTTTCCGATGTCGATTTTGATTATACCGAATCATACTCTCAATACTGTTATAGAAGGGAAAGGTGGCACGATCTTAGTTTTTTCTTTGTTCCATTGTCATCTTTTGATTTATATAAAACCATTAAAGTGTTAAACAATTCTAATTCTTCGACTCGGAATAGTTATTCTAATGTATTGTAACATCGTCTAAAAGTATGCAACAATAATGTAGAATAATAACTACGCTCCTACAGCCCATTCCAAACTGTACTTTCATTCGAGGTTCGCAATAGCTGACAAAGCCACGGATAAAGAGAGAATTATAACTGGAAGAAATGATTGTCATCTTGGAATTATTTCCAGTGGTCGAAGAATTTGCTAGAAGTTTCTGGCTATCTGAAACTTCTGCTATATAAGGACAGATGGCGATCAATAGGAAAGACAGTGATTTTTAAACTGTGGCGAAGAGATTAGAAAAGTGATAATAGGCGAAGTTGTAATTTTGTGATAAATTGAAAGTTGAGAGTTAACAAGAAGGAGTAATTAGTTTGGATTTGTGAATTAAGTAATAGAAAGGAGATAAAGTGATTTGAGAGGAAAGAGACATTGTAAGAAAAGAATTGCGAAGGATAGTACAGTGTGAACTTGAATTGTTCTATAGACTAGAAAATAAAGAAATAAATTTCACAGAATATCGTTTTATCTACTCGAGCCGTAGCCTGCATATTACATTGGTGTCAGAAGCTGGGATAAAACTTATTCTGTGAATAACTATTTCCGTGGTGTGAAATTGCACAAGAAAAAAAAAAAAAAAAAACGACGATTTCTGCGTTGAGTTAATTAGTTGCGCAAAATGGGTCGCAAATTGGGAAAACTAACTATAATTCAACTAAAGGCAGAACTCAGTAAGCGGAATCTCGACACAACTGGGGGAAAAGATGCCCTACTGATTCGTCTGGAAGAAGCAGTAACGCAGGAAGGTGAAAATCCGCATGACATAGAGTTTGACGTGGAAGAGGAATCAGCAAGTACAGTAGCCGACCCGGGTATAACAAGTCTGCTCCTGCAACTTAAGTTAGTCATGGACGAACAAAAGAAAGCAATAGAAGATCAAAGTCATAAGCTCGATGACCAAAAGAATTCTATAGAACTTAAGCTGGATGAACAAAAGAAAGCAATGGACGAACAAAAGAATTCTCTAGATGCTCTGGAAAGTAAACTTGATGAGCAAAACAAGAACTTGGAATCCAAATTCGAAGTGATCGAAGAGAAAATCGAGAAGGTCGAGACGCAACTCGAAAAAGTCGAAACCAGATTCGATGAAAATTTAGAGAAACATGAAACTCAGTTCGGGAAGATAGAGACTCAGTTTGAAAAAGTGGATACGCAATTCGAGATAGTAGGAAAGCAAGTCGAAAATCTCGCTAAGGAGCTCAGCAACGTGAAGAGACAGAAAGCACGGGAATATTCCACTGACGGTCTGAGAAGAAAGAAGATGCAGCCTCCTATCTTCGATGGTCAAACATCATGGCCAATTTATAAGAGGCAATTCGAAGCGGCCGCAATGACCAATAGCTGGGACGATGAAGAGAAGTCTATTGCACTCACGCTTGCACTGAGGGGTCCAGCTGCGGAGCTCTTGCAGACCATCCCGGAAGATAAACAGCAGAACTACGACTCTCTGGTTCAGGCTATCGAGATGCGGTTTGGGGATGAACACATGCAGCAGGTGTACAGGGTTCAGCTGCGTAGTCGAGTCCAGAAAAGGGGGGAAACGCTCCAACAGTTGCAAGCGGATATAGAGCGACTAGCCCATCTTTCATACCCTAAAGCCGGTGAGGAGCTTATCAACGAAATGGCGGTGGAAGCTTTTATTCAGGCCATAGAGGACAGACAACTGCAAATGGCTGTAAGGATGGCTGAAAAGCGAACACTCCCCGAGGCATTGGCATTCGCTTTGTCAATGAAGGCTGCGGACCAAGCATACCAGGGAATACACCGTGTCAGGGAAATGTCCGTCGTGGAATGCTCATGCCAGAGAACAGCCGTCATGGGTGAAGACAGAGCTCGCGGAAGTCAAATCCGTTGCTGGAATTGCAACCGAACCGGACACCTACAACGGCAGTGCAGAAGTGCACCTAGACGAGGAAATTGTCCACATTGCGGAAGTAGGAGAAGCAGAGAGGAAGCATCCTGTCGGTCAGACTTCCCAAAACCAGCAGTCGGGAGATGCGTAAGGACCAACTTCGCGGGGCAGAAGTTGGTTACTGAAATCGAGGCCCCCAGGACCACCATTCAAGTTTCGCAAACCAAACGGGGTAACAAGAGCCTGACAGTGGAGGCACTAATCAACAAGAAGAAGTGCGTAGCCACCATCGACACAGGTGCCACCGCCTCCATTGTAAGAAGAGATATCGTCAAAAGCTCCTGGCTGCACAACACCAACAGCTACTGCCTGAAGACTGCAACAGGGGAAATGGCGAAGGTATTTGGAGAAGTTCGTCTTACGATTACTCTGGCAGGACTGACGTTCTCCCATGCGTTTCTGGTGGCAGATATATGCGACGAGTGCATCATCGGAATAGACTTCATGAAAGCAAATGAAGTAATCTTGGACATCGGGATGCAAGTACTGAGGTATCGAAATGTGGAGATTCCGATGGTGTACGGAAATGAGAATGCCGTAACTCTCAGGACAGTCATCAGCAAAGACGAAGTTTTGCCGCCGTCTTCAGAGACAATCATTTGGACGAAGCTGGAAGGTGATCTTGGGAGCCACCGATTCTACATAGTAGAACCAGACCCAGAGAAGAATTCTCAAGACTACATCGTGGGAAAGACGTTAGTCGAACCAAAAAACACCATGGTTCCAGTGAGGGTTTTGAACGCAAGACCACACACTGTCAAACTAAGGCGAGGGGATGTGACTGGAAAATGCACGCCGATTACCGCCGTCGCAACAATATCTGAACGTGATGCTCCAAAACCTCTCCCATCACCTTGGACAGCGGAAACGAGAGAGACGATTCTCCAGTCCAGTGAGCTGAATCAGGAGCAGCGAACTATGGCAGAGAATCTTATCAATGAGTACGCTGATGTATTTGCCTCACAGGACGGTGAATACGGCCGAACACACCTGGTACAACATCGAATAGACACTGGTGATACTAGACCAATTCGTCAGCCTGCTAGGCGCCTTCCATTGGCAAAGCAGACAGAAGTTGCAGAGATGGTGTCGGCAATGGAGAAAGAAGGTCTGATTGAAAGTTCCAAAAGTCCGTGGGCATCACCGGTTGTACTGGTTAAGAAGAAAGATGGCAGCACGCGGTTCTGCGTGGACTATCGGCAGCTCAATTACGTCACCAAGAAAGACAGCTACCCTCTACCACGGATTGACGACACGCTAGACACACTATCAGGAGCCCGATGGTTTTCCACTCTCGACTTGAAGAGTGGCTACTGGCAGGTACAGATCCATCCAGAAGACCGGGAGAAAACCGCCTTCACCGCAGGAAATGGGCTATGGCAATTCACGGTAATGCCATTCGGGCTGTGCAATGCTCCGGCGACTTTCGAGCGATTGATGGAATGTATCCTGCAAGGGTTAACATGGAAAACCTGTTTGGTATACTTGGATGATGTCATCGTCGTAGGAAAATCGTTTGCGCAACACCGAGACAATCTAAGGGATGTGTTTCAAAGGCTTCGAAGTGCCCACCTGAAGCTCAACCCCAAGAAGTGCGCCCTGTTTAGAGCGGAAGTCAAGTACTTGGGGCACATAATTTCAGCGAAAGGAGTGAGAACCGATCCAGAGAAGGTCGAAGCGGTGAAAAACTGGCCAGTCCCCAAGGATAAACACCAACTAAGGAGCTTCCTGGGCCTAGCCACCTACTACAGACGGTTCGTGAAGGATTTTGCCGGGATCGCAAAGAACCTGCACCAGTTGACGGAAAAGGGAAAACAATTCAAATGGACAATTGAGTGCGAGAAGAGCTTCAAGGCACTTAAACAACGGCTATGCGATGCCCCGATACTGGCTTACCCCACTCCCGGGGAAACGTTCATTGTGGATGCAGATGCTAGTAATGTTGGGGTAGGAGCCGTACTCTCCCAGGTGCATGACGGCCAAGAGAAGGTGGTTGCGTACTTCAGCAAGGTGCTCTCTAAGCCAGAAAGGAACTACTGCGTGACAAGGAGAGAACTTCTAGCTTTGATCTTGGCTACGAAGCATTTTCACAAATACCTCTACGGGAGGAAGTTCGTTCTTCGCACAGACCATGCAGCCTTAAAATGGCTATTACAGTTCAAGAGTCCTGAGGGTCAGGTCGCAAGATGGATCGAAAGGCTGCAAATCTACGACTACGAAATACAGCATCGTAAAGGAAAACTCTACTCTAATGCGGATGCACTGTCCCGGAGACCATGCAGAACGGATTGTAAACATTGTGCGCGTCAGGAAGAACGGGAGCTGGTTTCCATCCAAAGAATGAGAGCCGAACCTATCGCCGGCTGGAGCGTAGATGAGATCCGGAACGCTCAGAAGGAAGACCCGGATATCGAGCCGATTCTGGCCTGGAAGGAGAACATGGAGAAACCGGATCATCAGGACATCTCTCACAGAAGCCCGACCTTAAAGGCATATTTTGCGCAGTGGAACTCCCTCCATGTCCAAGAAGGTGTTCTGAGAAGAAAATGGGAATCCTCCGACGGAAAGTCGTTTGTAATGCAGCTTGTAGTACCGCGGACGAGGGTCAAGGAGGTGTTACAGGAAATGCATGGCGGGGCGTCCGGAGGCCACTTGGGAGCGAATAAGACGCTAGAAAAGGTACGAGAACGTTTTTATTGGCTAAAAGCGAAGGAAGATATCGAAGACTGGTGCAGAGAATGCGACGTGTGTGCAGCTAGTAAGGGTCCGAGAACCAAAACTCGAGGTAAGATGCACCAATACAACGTGGGAGCACCTTTCGAACGAATCGCCATTGACATCGCAGGGCCCTTTCCGGAAACCGACAATGGTAATCGGTATATACTCGTAGTGATGGACTACTTCAGTAAGTGGCCGGAAGCGTTTCCGATCCCTAACCAGGAAGCCAGAACCGTGGCGGAGCAGATCGTCTACAATTGGGTTAGCAGATTCGGTGTGCCCTTGGAATTACATTCTGACCAAGGGAGGAACTTCGAGTCAAGAATCTTCCAAGAGATGTGTCAACTACTCGGAATCAAAAAGACAAGGACAACCCCGCTTCATCCACAGTCGGACGGTATGGTGGAGCGTTTCAATAGGACTTTGGACGAACATCTCTCGAAGGTCGTAGGTGACTACCAACGGGATTGGGACCGGCAGATTCCCTTGTTTTTGATGGCCTATAGAAGTGCCGTGCATAGCACTACTCGACATACGCCGTTCGAAATCTTATTTGGTGGAATAGCTCGTTTACCCAGTGCGGTGAAATTTGGATCTCCTACCAATGAGCCCAGAAATGAAGAAGAGTACGTGGCGAACCTTAGGGAAAGGCTTAGGGACATACACCAAAGGACCAGAAGCCAGATTAAGATAACGAGCGACCGCATGAAGACCAGGTATGATGCCAAGGCAACAACGTCAGGATTCCAGGAAGGAGATCTAGTGTGGCTGTATAATCCCCATCGCCAAAAGGGGAAATCACCTAAATTGCAGCGGAACTGGGAGGGTCCATACAGAATAGTAACCCGCATCAACGATGTTGTCTACCGCATCCAGCGAGGACCAAGGGCCAAAATGAAAGTGGTTCATGTGGACCGACTGAGTCGATACAATGGTCGAAGTGAGGACGCACTTGTTCGGGACGAACAAGTCTAAGAGGGGGGCAGTGTAACATCGTCTAAAAGTATGCAACAATAATGTAGAATAATAACTACGCTCCTACAGCCCATTCCAAACTGTACTTTCATTCGAGGTTCGCAATAGCTGACAAAGCCACGGATAAAGAGAGAATTATAACTGGAAGAAATGATTGTCATCTTGGAATTATTTCCAGTGGTCGAAGAATTTGCTAGAAGTTTCTGGCTATCTGAAACTTCTGCTATATAAGGACAGATGGCGATCAATAGGAAAGACAGTGATTTTTAAACTGTGGCGAAGAGATTAGAAAAGTGATAATAGGCGAAGTTGTAATTTTATGATAAATTGAAAGTTGAGAGTTAACAAGAAGGAGTAATTAGTTTGGATTTGTGAATTAAGTAATAGAAAGGAGATAAAGTGATTTGAGAGGAAAGAGACATTGTAAGAAAAGAATTGCGAAGGATAGTACAGTGTGAACTTGAATTGTTCTATAGACTAGAAAATAAAGAAATAAATTTCACAGAATATCGTTTTATCTACTCGAGCCGTAGCCTGCATATTACAGTATTTATTAAAAAAATTTCCCTAAATATTGTTGATGTTTTAGCCCACATTTTTAATCAAAGTATCTTCGCTGGAATATTTCCCGACAGTCTAATAATTGCGGAAGTCGTTCCTATTTTTAAAAAAAGGCGATAGCAAAAATTTGAATAATTATAGACCCATCTCTTTACTTTCCGTTTTTTCTAGAATATTTTAAAAAGTGGTCAAAACCAGATGTCACATTTTTGGAAAAAAGTCGAAGTCAAAATCAGTTTAGATTTAGAGCTGGTAAATCAACTGAGGATGCGCTGTTAAACTTTTCCACCTATATCTATGATAGTCTTAATAGTAAAAAATTATCTGCAGCTCTTTTTATTGACATTACGAAGGCGTTTGATACCGTGGACCACACTTTGTTGTGGTGTAAACTAGAGAAAGCGGGCTTTAGAGGGTTTATGATTAAATGGTTTGAATCCTACTTTAGTGGTAGGAAACAATTGGTGAAGATAGACGATAAATTTTGTGCAAGTCAGGATATTCGTATGGGTGTTCCACAGGGTTCGGTACTTGGTCCAGTTCTATTTTTTATTTTTATAAATTCCATTTTTTACCAAAACTTGAAAGAAATTCAAACTGGCTTTGCGGATGAAATAGCCTGCTCGTATTCGACTTCAAATCCTTTAGATCTAATTGCCGATATTAACCATGATTTAGAAATTCGGAGACTTTGGTTTTCCATTCACAAACTGGTTATAAGTAATAAAACGAAAATTATGTTCTTTCATCTATCGGCAATGGAATGCTAATTTCCTATCTTGACTACCATAGCACGTGCTGTAACCATTTAGCAGTAAGTGTTGATACATATTGTAGTCACAGTACTTGTCAAATGTGTAATCTCGATACTAGTTGTTCCCCTAAATGTTTTGCTATTGAAAGAGTTACTGTTTTCAAGTACCTTGGTCCTGAATTTGATAGCAAAATGGATTGGAGCACCCACACTTCCTTAATAAGAAAGTATCTAATGAAAGCATCAAGCTTTACGAGTATGTATCACCTGAGATTGTTTTGTTCGCTCAAACTCTTAGAAACCGTATACTTTTGGCTGGTGCAATCTTAATTACGGTATGGGCTAAGTTGCTGGGGAGGCATTTACAATATTAAAATCCAACCTTTACTTGTTGGTCAAAAGCATATATTAAGAATCATATGGAGAAAATGGCGTACGGAAAACATCTTCCCACTTTTCAGTAACTCGAAAATACTTCCTCTAAAACATTTGTATTTCTGTAGGTACTAAACATTTTTTTTAAAAACCTATGGCTCAGGGACTTCGCAGTAGCGAACGATTTTTAGCTAATGTTCCACCGCACAATCCTACTCATTTTCCCAATATTTATACATCAGTTGCGCCTAGACTATTTAATACGTTGCCACTGCAGCTAAGGTGTTCAAATAATTCTTTTTCATCCAAACGCGAGATTAAGAAATGGCTTTTTAACTATAATTTTAATGAAATCAATGATTTAATAACAATAGTAGTTTAACACACTTAATTTGAATTTATATGATTTACTCATAATCACCCTTCAATCACTCTTTATAAATTGTTTTCTTTTTGTATTGCTTGTTATTTTACTTCGTTTAGCTCGATACATTCGTCACTAGTTTTCTTAATAACTATAGAATGTATCTATTTATTCTTCAAGTTTCAATGGTAAACACTTGAAAAACTTCTCTCTCAATAACCTCGATGAATAACCTGATCTTCAGGGCTTATTACCCCAACTATAGGTACCATGATATCCGTTTGTTTAGGGTGTCATAGTCTTCATTGTGGATCTTCAGATTGGGATGTGAAATGACCAATGGTTTGTGAATCTTTCTTGGGCCATCTGATAATATTTCCGTGATATTTGCGGCAGGAATAAAGGCTGCATTAAGTTTGCTGGACATACTATCGTAAGCTGTTATGCTCATCGTGTCCTGTTTGAGAATGCAGTTTGACTCTACTGTTAAAATACGACCCTCTTGTCGTGAAACTTCTAGGATCCGTCGTCCGCAGATTATGTTAAAGGTGTACTTCCTATCCAAAACGTATATCCAATTATTTGCGTTATTTAATTGGATCCACACAGGAGATACGCTTATGCTTCGCAGCTTGCAGAATGATGATAAGTTCGTGGTGTGGGTGAGTTGGTCCATTTCACATCTGCTGACGTTGGATTGGCGATTAAACATGGGATGTTATTGTTAGTATAAGTACTTGTTGTTGATTTTTGCACATTTACTGAGCTTCTCCCTTGTCATTCTGTAGTTATGACTCTCTCAGTAAGTTAACTATTAAGTAGTCTAGTGATAGTTCAATGAAGACAAATTTATTTCTATGCGGTGTCGGCACAGGTATGACCTAAAATATTTCATAGTCTTCTGACTTGATTAGTGGAAGTATTATGTCGAATATGATGTTCTGCTGTTTCTTCTGGCCTTTGCTGTTAGCAGCCTGTAAAGTGCCAGCAGATCCGAATCCATTCTGTCTTCTGTCACAGACAGCTGTGGGGGTGGGTGCTTTCTTATCAACTCTAGCTGTGCGCAGAGTTGGCCTGGCGTTAATATAAGCGGATTAACTTTAGCGTGCTGCAGATCAGTTAAGACGTCCAATAACGAATTTTGAACCTGTTGATAGTTTACCATTGCTAAAGTGGTATAAGTTGATATAGCTAAGAATTTTCTTTCCGCCGCTGTCTGATTGCTGGTTTTCGTTACATAGTTGTTCAAGTGTTCAAGGTCGTTGTGAAATACTTGGAGTTACGCAGTTACGGCTTGTGTATATTTCTGCAAGATGTTGCTAGTTGATTCTGCGATTGATGTTTGAATCTTTATCAGAGTGAGTAGATGGTTCTGATTAAATCGTGTTTGTTGGATCTGCTGCTCGTAATGCTCCGCATATGACTCTTCTAAAACCCCAAACAGCTTGTTCGTTACGGTCCCGACGTAGTCAAATGGAGATCGTTTCATCCTAGTCGCTAGTCCCCTTCCGGCTCCTTGTTTTAACAAGAGGTCATTGTTGCCTTTTATAATGATCAGTTGGTGGTTAAATTGTTGAATTATATTGTATATCAGGGTATCAGCGCCTTTCATTTTGCAGGATTCGTTCATTTCGTAAATCAATTTTTCTAATCCTGAATGTTCCCGCCAGTAGTTGGTCAAATTATAATATGCGATTATCCTTCAGTCATTAACCACGAGGTTAATGTTCCCAATTTTTTCAAAGTAGATTCCCGGGTGATTTCTAAATAGTGTAACCTTGAAACTTTCAAGTGCTGCATCTAATGCCGTTGCGCACCTTCTGCCTAATTCTATTACCACCAACATTGTGTACAGGAAAATTAACACGGGTCCTTTCTTTCCGTTTTTCCTTCCTTTCTTGAGTATTGTATTGAATTTCGTCTGGTAATTTTATCGGTCGACTTTGGTTTACTTGCTCTGACGTTAGAAATGTTGTCGAGCAGGTAGTTGTGGTAAATTTTGCAGTCAGCTTATTGCCGTCTTGTTTTCCCTTTGTTCTTTGTTATCGCTTATTGGTAGTAGACAGATTTTCGTGACTTACAATTTGTAGATCCTGTTCCTTGCTGTGATGGTTACTACACGCACCAAAGGATCTTCTGTTGAAGTTGTTCATCTCTCACAAAAACAATGTTGCCAACCTTAAGATTTTCGTTCTTTTTTTCCCATTTCGGACGTTGTTGAAGCGTTGTTAAGTATTCTGAACTCCACTTTTTACAGAAATGTTGTTGCAATCGTTCTATCAGCTGCCATCGCGTCAATAATCCTTCTCTTTCGTTGAGTCTGTGCCTTTCGGGGGGTGCCAGTAAGATTGTTCCGATTAAGAGATGACCTGGCGTCAAGACATCTATTTCATCAGGATCGTTTGAAATTGGACAAGAGGTCTTGAGTTTAAGCATGTTTCGATCTGACTTAATAGCGTAGACATCTCTTCGTATGTCAACTTGTGATCCCCAATGGTTCGCTTGAGGTGGTGTTTAATGACTTCACTCCTGCCTCCCATAGACCACCAAAGTGGGGTGCCGCTGGGGGTATGAAATGCCATTCCGTATGGTAAGTTGTTAATGCCTCGCATATTTCATCGTTGTACCCTATCGTCTCCCTTGCATTTAGATGAAAAATTTTGTTTGCAGCCACGAAATGAGTACCGTTGTCACCGTAAAAGGGGTCCAATCTGGCCTCTCCTGGAGCGCAATCTCTTAAAGGCTGCTATGGAGGTATTTGCTGTTAAGTCGCTAACAACCTCGAGGTGAACTGCTTTCTTTGCCAAGCATATGAATACAGCTATATTTGCTTTATATGATTTGTTTCTCCTTTCCTTCGCCGTCCTGATGTCGATCAGTCCTGCATAGTCGACTCCTGTGTGTAAAAATGGTCTAGCTTTGGGCACTCTCGGTTGTGGCAGCGTTCCCATCATTTGAGTTCCCGTTAACATTCTGTGTCGAAAGCACGTAGTACATTTACGGACTCGTTATTTGACTGCACAAGGATCACTCCGAATCCAGTACCGTTGCGTAGATGTGCATGGGTGAGAGTGTAGCTTCCATGTAAAGCGGTTTTGTGAGCTTCGTCTATCAGCATGGTGGTCAGATACCCGAAATGTGGGACGATTATGGGATGTTTCTGCGAGCATGATAGTTCTGCTTTCACCAAACGGCCTCCTACTCGCATCTCCTCGTTTTTATCCAGAAAGGGGTTAAGGCACCGAAGTTTACTCTTCCTGTCAATGTCCCTTCTTCTCTTCAAGGCGACGACTTCATCCTTCAACGTTGACTGCTGTACATGTCGTATAACTACCTCCGCAGCACTTTCGATTTCTCTACAGGTGATTTGTCCCCGCTGTTTATTATTTTTTGATGATCGTAAGTTGTGCATGAATCGTCGACAGAAAGCGAGTATCCTTGTTATTCGTTTAAATGTGCTATACTGCGATAGCAATCTTCCTATGAGATCTGGTTCCACCGTTGAAGTAAAGGTGTTTGTGTGTAATTCCTTACCTTCTTCGTTGGTGCTGTAAGGTGTGGAGTCCATGTAGTTCACTTCTGCCTGCGCTAGCCAAGATGGACCTTTATTTCTAATTTTGAATTCATTTTTTTAAGTAATCTTGCAGGCAGTACTGCTCCGCAAAGTTCGAGTTTCGGTATTGATACCTTTTTAATTGGTGCCTCTTAGCACATAGCAATCTTGTAATAATTTGACCAGAAACAACTGTTATTCTTGTGTAAATCACGGCTTCGAATGCCCTCCCCGAAGCGTCACAAAATCCATGCGGCTTTTTAATTCGAACTGGATCCATTGTGGTATTTTAATTTCTTCTATACAAGAGAGTTGGCTTCTGAAGAACTTCCATTTTTGAGCATTTTCATCTGAAAGTATTTCATCCCAAGATTTTTCTGATTTCCAGAGTTGTTGTTGGATCAGCTTTGCTCTTACTATTATTAGAGCTAGCCAGCCTAATGGGTCAAATAGCCTCGCTACTTCTGACACTATTGTCCTTTTTGTCAGATTTTTATTTGCTGTTTCGATATTCACCTTGCATTCAAACTTGTCGGCCTCCGGTCACCAGTATATTCACAGGGTTTTAATGGGGTCGTAGCTATTTATTTTGAATCTTCCTTGGTCTTGATCCTCTGATGTTATATTTTTCAAAATGGCCTTTGTATTTGAAGACCATTTACGTAGTCTGAATCCTTCGCTCGTCATGAGTTGTACAAGTTGCTTTTGTGCTTCTACTGCTGCATCTAATGAATCCGCTCCCGAAAGTAAGCCATCAGCGTAGAAATCTCGGCAAGTTATCTTTGTAGCTATTTCAAATTTCTTCTCTTCATCGCAAGCGAGTTATTGAAGATAAGAGTAGTGACGTTGATGACATATTTCACAGGTCTTGCTTGATGTTGCATGGTTTGGCTTGAAACAATTTTTACACAACTTTTCCTTTTGGATAACCTCCTTCCTTTGTGTTACTGGCATTTGAATAAATTTACTGTACGTATGAAGCCAGTGCGTGCCATTGCATGCTTTGCAAAACGGAGTTGCATTTATATAGAAATTCTTGAGGAATCTTTTGTTATTGTTGAATGGGTTTTTGTCCCTTGAACTGTCTACTCTTTTCTTTGTTTCTTCTAAATTGTCCAGGTCATGAAACTTGTTCTCCAGAAATGTAAAAACATCGTTCAGTGGTTGCAAATCTCTGGGTTTTTCAAAGACTGTTCGTACGCCTTTCTCGTTTCGTTGTCCATTTTTTGCAAGATGATATACAGTGGCGATAGTGTAGTGGTAACATTATCGCTTGTCACGCTGCAGGTTCATGGTTCGAATCCTGATGTCAAGAATCAACTATTTATTTCGCATGAAATAAATAAAAAAGTCGATCAATTGCGAAAGCTTAGTCAACTCTACTGCGAAGGCATAATACTGGCACTAAGGTGGTCATATGGCTAAAATGCAACCTGATCGTGATGATGACATCAGGAGGACGTAAAAAAATACTGCGAATCATAAGCATCCTTGGAGTTCACTGAAAATTAATAATTCGCAAGTTTCAGACCTACTACACCAATCTGTCTTTTCTCTATCTCTTTCCCTTTCCACAAAACGCCCGTGTCCTAAATTTAGTGTACGGGTATTCATATCCCCTTTCACACAAATTGCAAATTATAAAAAAAAAAAAAGTTTAATTATTAATTAAATTATTAATTAATGTTCAGTCCCTTTAAGGCATTGACACATTCCATCGAAGTATCGTGTATTTTTTTTAAATTTTCTGACAATTCAAATTGGCACTCCTTTTGGTTGATCAATGCCTGAATTTGCGCATTTACTAACATTCGGGTATCGTATCTATTTATCAGAACTTCCCTTGCCGTCTCGTAGTTATTGGCCATTATCTGCAAGTGCTGTATGATCTTGGCTGCTTCACCCGTCACGTTCGCTTTTAGATAATGCATTTTCTGAGCTTTACCAAGCCTGTCGTTTTTATGTATAGCTTGCTCAAATAGGTCAAAGAATGACTTCCATTGTTTATAATCATCATTGAATGTTGGCAGCTTTAAAACGGATAATCTCAGCTTTCTCTGCCGTGCCGTCTTGCCTCGTACCGACTGCATGTCGGATGTCAAATTCGTCGATCTTCTTTTCAAGTTTACCATAACATTTGAATAAATCTCCTTTAATTCTACATGGTCGTTCATGCGCTATTCCTCGGTTATTTCGACTGCATGCTCTATAATGTCGTTATGCGTTTTTATTATATTCACCCATTGGCTTTGTATTGCCTGTTGTTTATGGACATAGTATGCTTTTGATATTTGCGGTGCTTTGTCTATCCTATCAACCGATCAGAGGAGCGCTTGTTTTTGCGCTTCTTGACATTTCATTCTTCTTTCTTGCTTTTCGTCTTGTTGCAACAACGATAAATACGTTGTTCGTCGACTTTCGGTATCCCGATATTGAGGACGCAGTTATTGGCTTAGTCGTATCCGAGTTGTCAACTAATCCTGTCGGTATTGGTAGTGGATTTGCGTTCTGCGCCTTAGATTCTTCTACTAATATCTCCTTCAGCTTGTCTTCTAACTTACTTTGTATAGTCGTCATCGGTGCATCTGCTGGCTTGTAGAAGTTGGCTTCGATATATGGTTGCTTTTCGCTGAAATTCTCGTGCTTTCGTATTTGTTTATCTCCATTCTCAAACTCCTTCCAGTGATGGTCGATGTCATCTAATCGTTCCTTAACGAATTCCTTTGTTCGTCTTACCTTGGGTTTTTTCGTGTACTTTTCAGGTATTTTCTTTATCCATTCAGCCCTCTCTGCTTTTGAGCCAAATCGTCTACACTCGTCATTCTTATCGTCTTATCTTCTCGTATCTCGTCTCGTATTAGCACTATTCACTACTTTCAAAATTTCTTCGATTCTCCTAGTGGTAGTTCAGTACCTCGAAGGACCAAATGTGTTAATTCTTACTATGTAATTTCTAAGTAAGCCCACCTTACCGGTCTGGTGGGGGATGGTTATACTCAACAAATAAAACACTATACTTTTGGAGTTGTCGTATTCAAATCTACCTTCAAATTTTATTTCATCCCTTTTTATACAAATCACCTAGTATAAATTTTGCTGATACGCAAAATACATACGTGGGAACTGCTGCTGACTCGGCTACGCTGACCAGAAACTGATGTTAAAGCATAATGGATGGAAAGTTTCCCTCGGTGTCCTTTTCCAGGTATGTGCATATGTACGCAATTGTACAACCAATGTAAAAGAAAAAGTGAAAACATATAATACAATAAATATACAATACAATACAATCCTATATCTAGAGAAATATTTTGAATATACAGATTGGATTTTCCTAAAGGTATCATCGCCTGCGTAAATAGTGTTAAGCTTATTTGGGGAAACAATTTTTTTTAAATATATCTTCTTCCGTAAATTTCGGAGATTTTAAAGTTCTTCTTGTCTCTTTGTTTGTTTCTGAAAACCATTTCAAATGAATTTTGGGGTCTATTGTTATTTATTATTAATACTAATTGAAGAGAAAATTTATTTAGTGGACGTTCTGAGATATGAATGTGGTCGTCTAGATTTTCTTCAGCAGAATGGACTGTGGAACAATTGGTTTTGTGTTCATTTGAGTTTAGCTCTACAGTGCTTTGTTCTTGAGGTTTCACTTTAGTTTTGTTCTCATCACTATTGATAATAACTATGTTAAAAGTATCGGCATTTGAATTGAGTTTGCCTTTTTCACTTCGTAAAAATTCGAATCACTTAATTCATTACTTTGTTAAAATTTTTCTAAGCCGTTGTTGTGAGCTAGGGTTGGCCACGGAGGCGTCTTCGGTGCGAGTAAGGAGGACGGCGGCACGCTCGCGGTTGCTCGGCTCAGATCGTCGGACGGTGTGGATCTTGTCCACCTTACTTCACACCACCTGCTCAGCACAAAAAATCTCGTGCCATTTTGTTAAAAAAAAAAACAAAGGAGAGAAGAAAGCTACTCTACTTAGACTTCGGACGGACTTCAAAAGATAGAAAAGAGAAAGCAAAACGAAAATCCAAGGACTTGTGCCCATGGCCAGGAGAAAGATTGGGAAGGTCTCCGTGAAACTTACTCTAGCTAACCTAAACTAAGCCCTGAACCACAGATAATTTCCCGATCGCCATTAATATTTTTGCGAGAGAGAGACGAATGTATCTCCCTCCCTCATGTCAGCTGATTGTTGATATTTCTTTTTAATTTTTGCGAGGCGAATCGCTGTTTTTTTTTTGTAATTGTCTTTTTTTTATTTTAAATAAATTAAAAGAAAACCCACCCTTGGTTGGTTGGTTGGTTTGAGAGGGTGAGCTTACGCTCTTCACTTAGGCCTCCATTGGGCCCGTTGTGTTCCCCTCATCTGCGTAACTGTAAGGAATAGTGATGTGTTTTGGGAATTATGTATTGAGAGGATTTAGGTCTAGGGATCATGGGTAGTATCAACTATATCGTATAGTGATCGGGGAATCGTGGTGTTCGTCTGGCGAACTCCAGTATATCCCCGATTCCTTTCTTATTGAGGTGTGTAATATCCGGAATCCTTGGAGATCCCAGAATTTTCAGCCTTAGCCTCGCTGTAGCGGGGCAGTGACAGAGGAAGTGTTCTATATCTTCCTCCTCCTCTTCACAGTTGGCACAGATTGCTGTATCAGCTATCCCGAGTCTGAACGAATGTTTGTTGAGATTGATGTGCCCTGTTAAAAGTCCCACCATCAATCTCAATTGTGTTCTGCTTGAGTTAAGAGCTCTTTTTGCTGTGTTGTTACTCGGTTTGGTTATTACAGATCTAGCCACTTTGCACGTGTCTAAATTCGTCCAGTAGTTATTGAACTCCTGTCGTATCTTATCATTGATTATTGTTTTAATAGTTGTCAGAGGGACCCCTATTGTACTATCCGGGTTCAGTTCTGTATTGCCTGCTCCTTTCCTTGCTAGTTCGTCTGCCTTTTCGTTGCCCGGTACACCCTCGTGCCCCGGTACCCATGTGAGACGGACTCTATTGCGTCTGGCAAGTAAGTTCAATTTAGTTTAGCACTCCCTTACTAGTAGTGATTTCGACATGGGGTTTGTGATCGCGCTAATTGCTGCTTTGCTGTCCGAACAGATGTCAATTTGCCTTTCTTCGCTGGTGTCTTCTGCGAGTATTTCGGTTGCCTTCATAATTGCATAGACTTCTGCTTGGAACACCGATACAAATGGTTCTAGGTGAATAGCAAGTTCAATCGGTGGGTTAGCACTAAAGATGCCAGCCCCTGATTCCCCTGATATGTTAGAGCCATCTGTATAAACCGATATCCCATTGGAGTTTCTTGTCGTTCTTTCATACGTCCAATATTCTCTTGCGGGAAAAATTGTTTCGAAGTTGTTGGAGAATGTGTACGATTTCCCAACAACATCACTGGGGCAATCGATGAGTGGTGTCATTACTCTTATCATTTCGGTGATTTGTCGATGTCCCGTATTTGCACCACCGGTGAAATGGCCGATAGTTTTAAGCCGTGAGGCTGAAATACCGGCAATCTTTTTCGCTTCGAGGTGCACTGGTAGAATGTTAAGTATCGCTTCCATGGCCGCGGTTGGTGTTGAAGATTGTGCTCCGGTAATACCCAGGCAGACCATACGCTGCACCTTAGTTAGCAAGTCTCTTGCATACTTTTTGCTCATCACTGGCCACCATACAATTACTCCCTAGAAGATGATGGGTTTTATTACGCATTCGTATATCCAGTGGACCTGTTTCGGTTTCAAGCCCCATGACTTCCCGATGGCCCTCCTGCATATCCAATATGCTCTCTTTGCTTTGGTGACTCTTTCTTCGAGGTTCTTTTCCAGGTCAGTTTCCTGTCTAATATAATGCCCAGATACTTGACGCTGTCGCGGAGTTGTAGTGATACTCCTCCGAGTTGTGGAATGTGAAAGTCACTAGTTTTGGTTTTCTTTGTAAAGAGAACCATTTCCGTTTTATTTGGATTTATATCTAATCCACTCTCCTCCGCCCATTCTTTTATGATTCGAAGGGTGTTTTGCATAAGCTCTCCTATGATGTTCAGGTGTTTACCTCTTATCAGAACGGCTAGGTCATCTGCGTACGCTACACATTTCGCACAGGTTCCATCCAGTGCTTTTAAAAGGTTGTCCATTGTGAGCACCCACAGAAAAGGAGATATTATCCCCCCCTGTGGTGTTCCCGTACGGACTGTTCCCCTTCTTGTGTCGTCTCCCAGTGAAGCTGTGATAATGCGGTTTGTAAGCATGTGTTCTAGCCAATTGTTTATTATTTGGTTATTACAGTATATCGAGAGTGCCTCCACAATTTTTTGAGTTTTCACATTGTTAAATGCCCCTTCGATATCTAGAAAAACGCCTGCGACTGATTCCTTGGTTTCAAAAGCATCTTCTATTGTGGATACAACCTGGTGTAGTGCCGTCTCAACTGATTTTCCTTTGAGATATGCATGTTGATTAGGACACAGCCGCGGAATTGTAATCTGTGTTCTGATGTAGTTATCACAGATTCTCTCCATTGATTTTAGTAAAAAGGACGTTAGGCACCCACCCTTGGATTGGGTGTTGTAAAAAGGAAAAAAACCCAGCACAATGTGCGAAAAAAGAGAAACGATACGACAAAGAGGACAAGCTGCAGTGGGGCTACTGCCTGTGGAAACCACACGGAACCAGGTATGTTGGCATTTTTTTTTTTGTTTTTTTTTGTTTTTTTGTACTTCATTTTCGAATTTTAATTTCAACATAAAACGCCAAAACCCACCCCTGGAATGGGGTGTGTGTGTGCGAGGGCATACAGGAGCACAATCAGCCAGGACCAGAGGATGCCGATATTGAATTCCATCGAGGGATCGCCAGCGAAATTATCTGGATTCAGGTACCGGTTTATTTTTTCTTTTCTTTTTTTGTTGTTATTCAACGAGGTAGAGGCTCGACGACTTCGTAAAAAAAGGGGGCCTGGTTCGTTGTTTTTATGTCGGCTTTTTCCAGTGCTTTAGTCTACAGGGGCGTATGTTTTTTTTTGGATTGCGCCAGGGATGTGTAATCTTCATAGTGCTACTAGCATGCACGATTCACAAACCTGAGTAATCGATGCCAGGAATACGCCTACGTACTAAACACACATCCTACACACTTCAACCACTCTCCCCGCGGGACTACCGTTAGGTATTTCTTCGCGGGGCTGGTTAGCAGTTTATGCTATGCTTCTTGTGTCAGCTTCTTCCGCTGCTTCAGTTGCTCTTCTTAGCTTTTCTATTCACCGCAGCTCTTTTTGTAGAGCTGTTACGAAGGAACATATTGCCATCCAATTCTCTTCCGACCGTAACATATGATCGAGGAGTAATGACGGACTTGGCAGAGTAATTCTCCATGCCGTAAAACGTGTGCAGTAAAACACTGCGTGCTCCGTATCTTCATCTTCACCTGGGTATTCCGATCAGGATGGTGAGTTGTCGTGTCCAAATCGGTGCATATATTTGCGGTAGCCACCGTGGCCAGACAGGAACTGCATTAGATGGTACTTGCAGTCTCTATGCTTTCGACTTATACAGTCTTGAATTGTCGGTATAAGTTTGTATGTCCATCTGCCTTCTATTGTATTAGCCCAACGAGCTTTCCACATAGCTGCTGACGCTGACACTGCCCTTTCTACAATTTTTATCACCTTGATACCAGTGGCGTCGTGATGACTCAATGCTCTTCTGTTATATATCCTCAGCATTTCATCTGCGAGAATATCGATGGGGAACTACACTGCTTCGAGCAAATACAGGTGCCACGGACGATTTTCGCTTCATCAGAAGACATCGAGTTACACGGGTTTTCAGATGCCTCATTGTTAACCTACTCAGCGGTGGTCTACGCTCGTTGTTAAATCGTACCCATTCAATTCCAGATAGTCATTTTCGCGGCCAAAACAAAGGTTGCGCCGGTTAAACCTGTCTCGATCCCTCGGTTAGAACTTTGTGGAGCTCTACTTCTGTGTCGCCTAATAACCTCGATTAAATCATCGATTAACAGGAGTTTCAAGATTTTTGCTTGGTGCGATTCACAAGTTGTACTTCACTGGTTGTCTTCGTCACCTCGTCGTTGGACTACATTCGTCGCCAGTCGTACAGCTGCTATTCTTGAACAGATTCCACGATATGCATGGAAGTATATCGCATCGGGGTCCAACCCGGAAGATAGTGCGTCACGAGGATTATTGCCATCTCTTCTTAACACTCATCCTCTGTGGTGGACAGGTCCTCCATGGCTATCGCTGTCACGGGAACATTGGCCCGAATCAACGCTCTCAGTGTCACAACAGGATGAAGCAGAAGTAACATTGGAAGAGCACCAACAACTTAAGCAGAGTCTCATTACTACAGCAGAAACTGATGCTTTAAAATTGCTCATCGCCAAGATCTCGTCGTGGATTCGGTTAGTTCGAATCGTCGCGTATTGCGTTCGGTTTACAAAAAATTGTCGGCCTATAAAATTTGACAAAACCGTGCATGGTTTGACAGTCCCTGAACTACATTTAGCAGAACTTCATATCCTAAAACCTGTACAACAAGAATCGTTCGGGAGTGACATTAGCCATCTGTGTACTAATCGCGACCTTAACCCAAAATCTAAACTTCTAAGGTACTCTCCATCCAATTTTCTTCCAACCGTAACATATGGTCGAGGAGTAATGACGGACTTGGCAGAGTAATTCTCCATACCGTGAAACATGTGCAGTAAAACACTGCATGCTCCGTATCCTCATCTTCACCTGGGCATTCCGGGCAGGATGGTGAGTTGTCGTGTCCGAATCGGTGTAGATATTTGCGGTAGCCACCGTGGCCAGACAGGAACTGCGTTAGATGGTAGTTGCAGTCTCCATGCTTTCGACTTATCCAATCTTGGATTGTCGGTATAAGTTTGTATGTCCATCTGCCTTTTGTTGTATTAGCCCAACGAGCTTGCCACATAGCTGCTGACGCTGCCCTTTCTTCAGTTTTTATCACCTTGATACCAGTGGCGTCGTGATGACTCAATGCTCTTCTGTTATATATCTTCAGCATTTCATCTGCGAGAATATCGATGGGGACCATTCCAGCTATGACAAATGCAGCTTCGTCAGAGATGGTTCGAAAGCCGCTGATTGTCCGTAGCGCACAGAGTCTGTATGATGACGACAGTTTCCTTTTGGTCTCCTTCGTCCTCAGTGCCTCCGCCCAGACTGGGGCGGCATATAACAGAACTGAGGTGATAACTCTAGAGAGTAGAATCCTTCTAGCGTATCCAGGTCCATCGATGTTAGGCATGATACGCGAGAGAGCTCCCTGCATTTGCGATGCTTTTTTGGTAACAAAATCAACATGCGTTTTAAACCGTAGCCTGTTGTCCAGCATTACTCCAGCATTACTGATGGTTTGGTTACCAACCTGAAAGTTGGCAAATTCGACAGTTTTCCGGCTGGTTATAAGAACAGCTTCTGTTTTATGGTCAGCTAGTTCTAGTCCGGCGGATACTAGACAATCTTTTATCCGGGCAATTGCTTCATTTGTAGCTGATTCTACTGCTGTTTAGCTACTGTCACGACTGCAATGTCATCGGCGAATCCAATTATCGTTACTCCCCCAGGTAACGCTAATCGTAGTACTCCGTCGTGCATGATGTTCCACAATAGTGGCCCTAAAACCGATCCCTGTGGAACTCCCGCAGTTACGTTGTAGTATTTTACGCCTCCATCGGTATTGTACCTCAGCTTCCTGTTGTTGAAGTAGTTCGTCACTATCCGTAGCAGGTAATATGGCGTATCCACCCTGGCAAGTGACCTTCTAATAAACGACCAGTTCGCAGAGTTAAATGCGTTTTTAATGTCCAGCGTTACTACTGCACAATACAACTATGTGCCGTAGAGCCATCTTTCTCCTTCGATGGCACCTTTGGCGATATCGACTACCGCTCTTATGGCATCAACAGTAGATCGTGCTCTTCTCAAGCCAAATTGGTGATCTGAGAGGGCTCCTTTCTCTTCTGCTACTACGAGTAATCTATTATAGATTATCTTCTTGAGGATCTTTCCCATGGTGTCTAATAGGCATATTGGGCGATAGGATAATGGTTCTCCTGGGGGCTTCTTTCCTTTTGGCAGTAGGACCAAATGCTGCGTTTTCCATTTTACGGGAAAGGTTCCTTCTTCAAGGCACTGCTTCATTGTTGTTATGAAGAGGTCTGGTCTTTTTGTTACAGCTGCCTTTACTGCCTTGTTCGGGATGCCGTCGGGTCCCGGCGCCTTGTTGTCACCTATCTTGCTGCATGCCCTTAGCAGTTCCTCGTGAGTAATTAAAGGAATGTCTTCTGGATTGACTTCTCGTATAATATTGCACATAGCAGCAGTTCTTTGAGGGAAGAGGTGCTCTACTATGGATCTCAGCATTATCGGACATGTTATTTGAGGAGTCCTATAGCACTTTAATTTCGTCATCACCATTCTGTATGCCGAGCCCCATGAGTTGATGTCGGCTTCTTGACAGAGACGTTTAAAGCATGCAGTTTTGCTTTAAGTTCACTTATTTCCTCGTTCCACCAGTAACACGGTGATGCCTTCCTGGTGTTTGCTCTCCTAGTCATTGATGCGTCGCACGCTGTGGTGATAGTGCCTGTGAGGTGGTGCGCAAGGGTCTCCGCTGTTCTGCTTGGAGTTTGATCACCGTTCAACATCTCTTCGAATGTATCCTTATCGAAAGATCTGTCGTTCCATTTTGGGCCAGTAAGTTTTGGGAGCTGGACTGGTTTTTTCCCTTTTATTTACAGTATTATCACCTGACGGTCGCTGTGTGAGTATTCCTCACTGACCCTCCACTTTATAGTTTTCAGGATGAAGTTGCTCGCAAAGGTGATGTCAATGATGGAGAATACTCCAGCCTTCCGGTAAGCATTTGCCCGGCCCTTATTAGCAATGCCTATCGCTAAGGGATCGAATGTTTGCAATAAGACCTGTCCTCTGGTGTTGGTGAGCCTTCTGCCCCATTCTGTGGCCCAGGCGTTGAAGTCTCCCCCTATAACCACTGGGGCTCTCTGGAGCGCATCCGCGGTTAGATGGTCCAGCATTAGTTGATATTCGCTGGTCGTCAAGCTGGGTCTTGCATAGCAGCTATAGAAATGGATTCCATTTATTTTCGCACGCACGAATCCTTCTGTTTAGTCGTTTGTTTCTTGGAAGGTATGGGGTTCATATATCCATATTACCACCTGTTTTGCTTTAGCACAGATCCAGTTATTATTCTGTTCGGGACATTTACAGGGCTCGCTGATCATTACAACGTCGGCTCTTTCATTCTTGGCCGTTTGTGCCAGGGTGTCCTGGGCTATTCTACAGTGATTGAGATTTATCTGTAGTATCTTCATGGTATTTTGCTTGTGATAGCTCTTCTGAAGACCGGGCATCTGCTGCTACCAGCTATATGATGCGCGTCGCTTGGGTGGTTTTACTTGCAGAACATGCAGGATGGTTGCTTATCGCAATTTTTCGTTATGTGGCCCCCTTCACCACATCTCCTACATAGCTTGGAGCGATCTTCTTCGCTTCTGCATTGTGTGGCTAGATGACCATACTCTAGGCACTTGAAGCACGTTTTCAGCAATGTCTTTTCACGGATTCGGCAGACTACCCACCCGATCTTAATTTTCCCGGCTTCTAACAGTTTTCTTACATCTTCTACTGGAAGACTGATGGTTGCTGTTTGAGTCCCTCCGTATGCCTTTCGCAGGGATGAGATATCTGCCGGTAAAACGTTTACTCCAAACTGGGTTCTAATTGCATCGATTATGTCAACCATTGTAGTGACCTCATCGGTGTATTTGACCTCGATGGTAGTACGGTGCGTGAGTATTCTTACACTCGCTTGCTCTGCTAAGGCTTCGCTGATTACGCCTTTAAACTCGGTGGTCTTTATTCCCGTCTCCTTGAGTTGTATTAGGAGGTCTCCCTTCTGTGTCCTTCTAATTTTAGAAACCGCGTTTCCAACTGCTTCCAGTTTTGGGTCTGCCTTTACTTTGCGTAGTATATCCGCGTAAGAAAGGGATCCCGTAGCTTTGATGACAATAGCGTCAGGTTTCGTTCTTATGACCCCTTGCTGCTTCTTTTTGGTGTCCTTCTTCCTGCTGGCATTTAACCATTCGCCTTCTCCTGTCGCTTACTTTTGTTTGTGTTTGCACTTGTTCGGTGAGCTCTTGCTGGGGTCTCAACGCCGATTGCCACATCTTTCTCCTTGGTGTTTGCCAGAGATGGATGTTTCAGCTTCCGCTTTTTCTCCGGGAGTTTACTCGAATGTTGAATGTTTCTCTTTATGCTTTATCTCCGGGGGTTGACTCTCAGCAATACCATTTGATGGATGTTCCTGCTTCCGCTTTGGCTCCAGAGGTTCGATGTATGCAACGTGCCTTCTCTTGGGCTCTATTGTTTGCTTTAGCCAGCGCGAAGTTTGCGAGGGTTGTTCTGACGAATAACCTCCTTCGCTTTCTCATCGTGCAGTTCAATCGCCGAAACCTCACAGAGAGCCCTGATGCTTTCAATTGCATCTCGCATCGCTGGGTGAATCGAACGCCTTTTGCCGTCTTCCAGCATTTCCACCAGCCCTCTAATCTGTTCCCCTAGCTTGTGAAAATCAGATTTCTGGTCGGTTGGTTCCACCGTCGCCCTTCCTACTGCGGATGACTCTCGTCGTTCCGTGCATTTTTGTGGTGCTGCTACTTGGCCAACTGGTGACCTCAGCATCCTTGAGCCCCCCTTGAAGGGGTTCTCCTCGTTCTCCTCAATTCTTTCTCCTGTGTTTTTATTTGTTTTGTTTGTAATCATTTCGGTTGGGTCCCCACTCAAAGCCGCTATCAATGCTCGAATGTGTAGTCACCCAAGGATCCCATGGTTATCTATGCAAGGAGTGAGGCCATGCAGGGTTGGCATAAGGCCTTATGGGGTCTTATGTCAGAGCCAGATCGGTGCTAAACAGGAATGTTACATCTGTACCTACACCACCAACTTAATGGTGACGAAACATTGAACGTACTTTGAGTCCTGCCAAAGTTTTAACGGGACGGGAGCGTTTGTAGCATTAGCCTGAAAGCCATTTCAACCAGATTTCACTCCTGCTTACTCAGGTAACAGAATACTACAGACGTTTCCAGTATGCCATAATTAACACCTTACTGGGCTCGGTCTTAATGGTTTAGGGTACTGATGACGAAGTCATCATATTTTAGTTATTTAATTATAGTAGTACGTACTATAATATATTGTAGAATACATATAAATGCAGCCATCTTTCCGAGGTAAGAAGCTGCGCCTTTCGCGTTGTGGCGGGTACGTCCGGCTCTAGCCATTTTCTCCTCACTGTATCCCTCGTAGCCACCTTATGAGGGGTGGGGAACACCTATATGGAAGACGGTGCCTATTCGTCTTGTCGCAGAAAGTTCATAGGGGTTCCTTTGATCTTTTCAGCCAAGCCCTCCTTCTCTGCCGCTCTTGGTCGGGGACTGCTTATTTGGGTATTCGCAGTTAACCTGCATTCTACAGGCCGTTCACTATCCGCCACCTGTGACCCCCACAGTTGCCTGAGCTTAGCCCCACCAGCCCGTCCGACTTGGTGGCTGTGTCACAGGGGCGTATGTGGATATACCCGTATTCTACCTACAAATCATCATAGGGTGATACATCCAGGTCGCCCCACCTAACACTAATAAGTAATCTATAAAATAAATATACTCTATAATAAATAAACTATCTCTATAAATAAATAAATAAATATATAAATACTCTACCTGTAGGACATAACAAAATACATATTGGGTGTATTACTTAATTCGTGCGATTTTTTGTCAAAATTTGAACGTTTTTTTAAGAAAAACATGTACAATAGTATTATTCAAAGTATTGCCCATCTGAAGCTATGACTTTTTCCCATCTTTCTGGCAATTTGTGGATCCCATCCCAAGCCAAGAATGAATCAAGCCAATTTTTGATATTCTGCTCTGATGTGAACCGTATTTCAGTGAGGGCGTTCTGCATCGACCGGAACAAATTGTAGTCAGAAGGGGCAAGGTCTGGGCTATAAGGCGGGTGGGGTAAAACTTCCCATCCACTGTTTTCCAAATAGTCCTTAACCGGAATAGCAACGTGGGGCCGAGCGTTGTCATGATGGAAAATTATTGCCTCGTGTCTGGTCGCATATTCCGGGCGTTTTTCGGCTACTGCTCTCTTCAAACGGATTAATTGTGTTCGGTAGCGTTGTCCATTGATGGTTTCACCCGGTTTTAGCAGCTCATAATACAGCACATCCTTCTGATCCCACCAAATATAGAGCATTACCTTCGCGCCATAAATATTCGGCTTTGCCGTTGATTTGGCTGGTTGGCCGGATTTCACATATGATTTTTTGCTCTTGGGGTTGTCGTAATGGATCCATTTTTCATCACCAGTAACAATCCGATACAAAAATGACTTCCTTTTGTGGCGTTCCAGCAGCATTTCGGACATGCAAAACCGCCTTTCGACGTCTCTCGGCTTGAGTTCATGTGGAACCCAATTTCCTTGCTTTTGAATATATCCAGCTGCTTTTAAACGTTTTGAAATGGCTGCTTGAGTGACACCCAAAGATTCTGCGAGCTCTTTTTGTGTTTGGCAACAATCTTCATAGAGTAATGCTTCCAGTTCTTCATCTTCAAACATTTTTGGCTGCCCAGGACGTTCATCGTCTTCCAAGCCAAAATCACCACTTTTAAATCGTGCAAACCACTTTTGGCACGTTCGCTCAGCTAGCGCATGTTCACCATAAACTTCCACCAAAATACGATGACTTTCGGCAGCAGTTTTCTTCATATTAAAGTAATGAAGAAGAACTCCCCGCAAAAACACTTTTTCAGGCACAAAGTTCGACATATTTGGGTGAAAAAAAATTATTGTTGTTTACCCTTCAAATGAATGACATATACTGAAATGACGTACAATGACAGTAGCTTTCCAACGCATATTCCAATGGAATAATAACAATGGAATAATACAAGTTACGCCATCTCTTAGCAAACCGCACGAATTAAGTTAATGACTTAGATTACCTATTTCATATAGGGAGTTACCCTTTGCTTTCAAAACAATTGATTTTAAAAATGTAAGTCCTAGCTTAGCGTTGTAATTGTCCGATGAACTGCTCTGTTTGAAATTTAGTCTGTAGACTATCTGTCGTTCCCTATATTTGATGCCTTTGCTTCGAGTATCATAAATCTTTCTTGCTTTCTGGTATGCTAGCCTTAGATTGTCAAATATTTTATTGCTTATTAGCTCTAATTTATCCTTATTGTTGATAATTTCCGTGTCTATATCTTTGACCGTATCTAGCTTGCGGAGGGTATCATACGTTCCCGCGTGTTGTACCATATGGGTACCAAACACAGCGTAGTAGGGTTCAAACGTAGTCGCGTCGTGAACTACACTCCTCAGTGAGAAAGCTGCGTCGTTGACGTGGGTGTCCTAGGTTTTCTGATCAGATACCCCTGTGACCAGCAGATAGTGAATTGTGTGCCGCTTCCACTAGACTTCCACGCAACTCCTTCGGAATCCGGAGTTTCCACGCTCTGTCTAGCGTCACCTGTTCGTATGTCAGTTCTTTTGTATACAAATCCATCGGAAACGCAAACATCTGGAAGCTGTCTTTGTTCTCATGTATTGTCTTCCTTAATTCGTCGTACTCCCTCGAGGAAAAGCATGGCGAATGAAGGTCAACCTACAGCATTATATTCTCAGGATTGAGCTCATCCATGTGAACACGTGAGAGAGTATCAGGGACTACATTTTGGCTACCTTTCCTATGTTCGATCTGGAAGTCAAACCCTTGAAGTTTTAGGCTCCATCTAGCCAGATTCACTGACAAAAAGGCTGCATAGCATTCAAGCTCCGTTACGCTATAATTCCACTGGGCAGAATGGAGCTTCTGGGACATGAATGCTATCGGTCGTTCGTTGTTCTCCGTGTCCATCTGGAAAAGCACACTCCCTACACCAGATATTGTGGCGTCGCATTGTATGTAGAATTGTCTTGTGAAGTCCGGGTTTGTTAATATCGGTGCTGTCACTAGAGTCATCTTAAGTTGTTGAAAGGCTGCCAGTGTTTCGTTTGTCATGCCGAATGTCTTGCCTTTCTTCAGACAGTCGGTCATTGGAGTTGCTATAGACGCAAAATTTGGAATAAAGCGTCTATACCAATCCGTCATTCCTAGAACTCGACGGAGTTGCTATGGAGTCTTTGAAACTGAAAAATTCTCCATTCTTAAGATCTATACCTGAAATAAATCTGGTGTCCTGCAATCTACTCAGCAGTCCTTCGATATTAGGAAGCGGGTAAGCATCTTTCTTTGTTACTTCATTAACTTTTCTTGAGTCCAGGCACAGTCTATTTTTGCCGCGTTTTCTCACCAGCATCATTGGAGAGCTCCAAGCACTGCTGCTCTCTTCTATTACTCCTGGGTAGTGTCTCTGCTTGATGGGAATCTACTCGTCATCCATCTGGATTATGTGTTCTTCGAGGCTGGTTCTACCCAGTCCCAACATCGCACAAGAGGGAAACAGCAGCTTGATTCTCTCCAGTTCTTGGGCTTGTGCTGGTGAGAATGCCTGAACCGGAGACCGTTCTTCCGTCGGCGGTGGGATGTCGAGTTCGTTAATTATGTTCGGAGTGATCTTAAATGTTCTCCAGAAGTTAACCCCCAAATAAAGGACCTGTTGTAAGTTTGGCACAACGAAAATTTCTAACTCATGAGATTTGGCACCCCAGGAGACTACTGTCTTAAATCGTCCTAGTATTCTTTGGTGGTTTCCATCTGCTGTTCGTATGTCCGTACTCATCCTGGCCATTACTATGTTGTGTTTGTCTAAAAAGTCAGTCGCTCCCTTCCCTAAACAACTAATTGAAGCTCCACTATCCAATAGGCCCATGAGCTCCTCACCGTCTATCCTGACCTTAGCGTATGGCCTATTGTCGTCCGAAATATTTATCACAGTCGCTACTATATCTCTTTTTCGTCGTCTATTTATTGCACATATTTCCCTTAGCCTCCTAATTTTTCAAATAGTTCCTGCTCTTCTGCACCGGCGCTGTCACTCCCTCTCCAAAGATACGCTTTCTGGCGGCCTTATACTCCTGCAGGTGATGACTCTTCCTTTGAGGGATTTCCTTCTTCGTAGATGTATCATCACCTTTTGGAACCCTCTTCAAAATTTGGAAGTCTTCTCCTCGCTTTCCGGAAGTGTGGTCTTGGTCGGCTGGTTCGTCCCGGTCGCACTGCCGACTCTCAGGTTTCCCTGTGTGCAACTAAAGTTAATATTTCTTTGACCACAACTAAAGCACGTCAGGCTATGGAAAGTAGACTGACACGCCGACGGGGTTGAAGCAGGACTCAGGTCTGTTCTGTTAGTCGAGTTCGTGTTGTTTGTTCTGTCAGCCTTCATGTAAGTTGGTTGTCTGCCGGTCCAGTTACGTTGAAGCGCGGCAATTGCAACTTCTTCGTCCTCTAGTTCCCTAAATGTTTCCCTATCTCTAAAAATTCCTCGTCTCCTAGTTCGTTAACTTGTCTTCTAAATTTCGTCTCCCTAGTCGTCAAGTACTTCTCCGCGCGCCTACACTCGTCTCTTAATTCTTGGATACTCGTGATAGAGCATCCAGTTGAGTGGGTGCGAAGGAGTGGACGGTCTTTGTCGGGTGTTGTCTTGTCGTTGGTCGTTCGTTGTCGGTAGTTCCCTCTGCGCAGCTGCGGAGAGCTCCAGGTTGCAGATCTTGTCGTTGATCACCTTGATGTTCTCCTGAAAGGTAGTCATCATATCTTTAATGCTTTCGGCGAACACAGAAATGATCTCAACCTGAGATCCTTCTGTCTTGTCGTCGCAGTATGGTCTGTCATGTTAGAGTTCGTAGGGTAATTTCCGTTAAAGTTAAAGCCTGAGGATTGGATAGCTGTCTGCAGTCTGTGACTAAGCAAGAAGCATTTACAGCATTTGAATTGAGAAGACAGGAAAGTAAAAAAAAATATTTAAAACTGATAAAACTACAGGCGACGACTTTCGAAAATAGAAAATCATCCCCTTGGAGTCGCAATCGTGCCTCTGATAGCCGGTGTTGGTAAAAATACCGTTGGGCGTCATTGTTGTGAGCTAGGGTTGGCCACGGAGGCGTTTTCGGTGCGAGTAAGGAGGACGGCGGCACGCTCGCGGTTGCTCGGGTCAGCTCATCGGAGGGGCTGGTTCTTGTCCACCTTACTTCATACCACCTGCTCAGCACAAAAAATTTCGTGCCATTTTGATCAAAAAACAAAAAAACAAAAGAGAGAAGAAAGTTACTCTACTTAGACTTCGGATGGACTTCGAAAGATAGAAAAGAGAAAGCAAAACGGAAATACAAGGGCTTGTGCCCGTGGCCAGGAAAAAGGTTGGGAAGGCCTCCGCGAAACTTACCCTAGCTATCCTAAACTAAACCTAAACTAACCTAATGTCTTAAACTAAATCCTAATCTAAACCCATCTATCTTACACTAACCTACAGCTACTTCCTATCGCGCAATTTGTCCTTCCCCTTTTCTCTCATCGACAAACGGGTTCACTAAGTATCCGAGGTATGCCTGGTGGAAGTGGCAAAAGCTGGCCTGCCCACCCTTTGTGTCTGGTGACACAACCGATTGCTATACCGTTTTGCACCTTTTTTGTTTATTATAAATGTCTCACTCGCGCAATACTCGGAATAACAAACCACTCAGAAACTCTCCGATTGGCTCTCCCACATTTCTACTGTCATCTTCTACACGACCGACGATGGCGGATAATCATACTGACTTGCTGGGTAAAATTAAAAGTCAAGGTGAGTCTATAATGAACAAAATGATTGAAATGGAGGAAAATTTATTAAAAAGTATTGTGATCACCGAAAACAAAATGTCAGAATGTTGAACAAATAGCGCACGACTTTATTCAATTAAGCAATCGGGTCACTGCTCTCGAAAAATGTTTTGAATAAATCAGCTGCTTAAAGGAAGAAGTAAACACAATAAAAGCTCATATGGAAAAATGCACACAAAACCTTTCACCGAATGCCGCATCAAAACACTTACGCAGTGAACTCGCAAGTATGAAAACTCAATTTGAGGCTTTCAATATAAAGTGATTGGCCGCCGATGCCATTTTAATTGGAATACCATACATGGAGAATGAAAACCTTAAAACAATTTTCAACCACCTGTGCCACTCACTTGGGTTTCAGCCACCAACCATAAACGGAATTTTTCGCGCAAAATCAAGAAGTGACTCTGTCATCATAGTCAAATTTTCCTCAGTGAACGATAAGCGTATCACGATCAAGGCTATTTCGTCTTTCCGCAAATCACACGCCCGGCACTTGTGTTTACGAGATATTGACCCCGTTTTTAATTCGGATTCACCAGTCTATTTGCACGAGAGTTTAACAAAACACAACAGAGAAATTCTCCAGCATGCAATTAGTTTCTTTTCTCTGTTTTCACCGCTCGTGGCCTTGTATACATAACACCTGATAGCAATGCAACAGCTGTTCACGTTGACACGGTAGAAAAGCTAAAAGGCATCATAAACACACGCACACGTACACCTCACTGCAACAACCACTTAAAAAACTTTCTTTTTTTTTAATGCTTCTTACAATACTTTTCTAGTACTATATTTAATATTTTTTTTATCACTTTTTCTTTTCATCTTTGTTTTTATTAAATTGTTTCCTGTTCTTTTAAAACTCCTTTAGTCAAAACAATGTCTTGTCTATTTATTTGTTAATATTAAATGTCTGCTCGTTTCTATGCAATGCGCTCGTTATAAGGTTTTGTTTTTTTGTCGTTGTTGCTGTAACCGTCTCCTTCATTTTCATTGTATATGATAACTAATATGAGCAATAACGAAATTGGGGGTGATTTCTCTGTGCCTTATGGTAATGACAGCTTATTTCATAAAACACGAGTAATGTTAAACATTTTTTGTAGTAGGTTCTCTGGATTGTCTATTTGTCACATTAATGCTCAAAGTTTAAAAAAAACACTTTGATGAGTTTAAACTGATTTTTGAAGATGGGAAAGTTGAATGTAATATGCGTATCCAAAAGATGGCTCTATCCAACCCTAAATAATGTGGCTATTGCTATCTCTGGCTATAAAACTTATCGAGCTGATCGTATTGGAAATAGAGCGGGTGGAGTGGCAATTTTTGTTAAGGAGACTTTGTCAAGTAAAATTATTAAAACGTCTAGTATCAACGATGACATAAAATACTTGTTTATTGAGCTTCTTTGTGGATTTGACAAATGCTTGATTGGTGTCATTTACAAACCTCCTTGGATAACTAACACAATCGCTGTTACTAATGTCCTTGAGAATATTGGTTTTGAATATAATCATATAGTAGTCACCGGTGACTTAAATATTAATCTCTTAGACAATAACAACATTCAGTTTAGAAACAATTTAATCAGCTTACACTTATCCGCAGTGAATACCACCTTACCCACGCATTGTAGTGCTCACAACTCTACCCTTCTGGAGGTTTTTCATTGTAAATAGACCCGAACGAGTAAATTATTATTGCCAACTTGATGTTCCCGGGTTCTCGAAACATGACCTTATTCTTCTATTCTACGACTTAACTTTTGATCGCACAGCTGAGCCGACTGTTATTAGTTACAGAGATTTCAAGTCAATTGATCCGATTGCCTTGGCGAGGGATTCTCTCAATGTAAATTGGTATAGTCTATATTTCATGCTATCTATTAATGAGCAGGTTGAAACTTTTACATCAATAATTAACAACTTATTTGAAAGTCATGTTCCCCTCAAAAGACTTGTCTTGCGCAACCAAAAGCATAGCTGGTTCAATCAATACATCGCATCACTTGTAAAAGCAAGGGATTTTTCGTACAAACGGTGGAAAAAATTCAAACTTCCAATGTTTCATGATTACTTTAAGAAGCTCAGAAATAAAGTAAATCGAGAAATTAAGAAGTCCAAAACTAAGTTTTTCTCTTCCAAATTTAGACCCGGCCTGAGCAACAAGAAAGCCTGGAGGCAAATTAAAGAGCTTGGCATAGGCAAAAATATTGATCCTGGTGTTTGCGTGGACATTGATATTGACCAGCTAAATAAAAAGTTTGCTGCTGCTTCTACTGACCACAACATACAACTATGTGAAATGGACGACTCGGACTATATAAACCCAGAACTTATACCTGACTCGTCAGCTAATTTTGGTTTTGCCGCAGTAAGTGAATTTGAGGTTCTGAAAGCTATACTGGCAATCAAATCGGATGCTATTGTTTTGGATGGAATGCATCCTAGGTTTTTAAAAATTGTAATTTATCATGTGTTACCACCTCTGACATTCGTCTTTAACAGAATATTAACTTGCTACATTTATCCAAAATCTTGGAAAAGGTCAAAGATAATACCAGTCCTGAAAAGTACTGTTGGTAAAGAGCGAGAGTATCGGCCCATTTCGATACTCCCGTTCATGTCTAAAGCACTTGAAAAATTCATGAGCTCACAGCTTCATGCATATTTGAATAATTTCAACTTACTCTCACCATTTCAATCGGGTTTCAGACCACAACATAGTTGCACTACTGCATTATTGAAATTAGTTGAAGATATTCGCATTGAGATGGATAATGATCATGTGACTTCTCTGGTGTTACTTGATTTCTCGAAGGCTTTCGACACTGTGTCGCACGATATTCTCATTCTTAAGCTTAAACACTATTTTAACCTCGATTCCTCTGCCATACAAATTATTATAAGCTACTTTGAGGAGCGTTCACAAGCGGTTTATTCCAATGGCAATTTATCCTCATTCTTAAAAACTAATACGGGCGTTCCCCAGGGATCCATTTTAGGGCCGCTGCTGTTTACCATGCTTAATAATGATATACCCACTATTCTCAAACATTGTAAGATACAAATGTATGCTGATGACGTACAACTTTATTTGAGTTTTCCTCTGGGACTCGTTGAAGATGCTACAGTGCGTTTAAATGAAGACCTTCCGACGGTGGTTAAATGGTCACATAAAAACAAGCTGATGCTTAACTCTAAAAAAAGTAAAGCGATAATGATAAGTCGTACTAGCTTGGATAAGTCGCCTCTTCCTAAGGTAGAAATCAATGGAACCATTTTAGATTACGTAGAAAGTATTAAAAACCTCGGAGTGACATTCAATCAATATCTCACCTGGGAATCTCACGTGACCAATACTATAGGCAGAGTCTATGGAGACCTGCGAGCCTTAGGTCAAACTGGTAGCTGCCTCCCGCGCAAAATAAAAACAACTCTTGTCAAAACACTGCTCCTTCCAATACCACTATATGCACACCCAATTTACTGCGACCTAGATAGCAATAGCTCACGTAAACTCACAGTTGCTTTCAATAGTACAGTACGATATGTCTATAACATCCGTATATATGAACATATTTCGGAATATGCGCGTGAATTTCTTGGGATGGAGTTCAAAAAATATCTCGATTTTAATGTTCTAACTTTCCTTTTTAATCTTAAAGAATCAAAAGCTCCGTCGTATCTTTTTCATGTTTTTCAATTTGCCTCATCCGCGAGAAGTGGAGCATTTATTATTCCGCGCTTCAAATATTATACGACTCAGAGACAGTTCTTTATTTACGCTGTAAGACTCTGGAATTCACTCCCAGCCAGTTTAAGGAGATCTAATAGCAACGGTGACTTTAAAAGGCGACTTAGCAAGCACCTAAGCATATAAATGTGCAGACATTGAACTTTTATTTCTTATTTTTCTTTCTTTCTCTGATTTTTGAAGCAGTTCTGATTTGACAAAAGGATACTAAAAATCGTTAATTAATTATTAAATTTTTAAATTTTAATTTTCTCAAATGTATGTATATATAAATATTTCTTTTTTTCCTTATTTTCTTTCTTTTTTATAATATACGTTTTCTTATCTTTCTTAATTTTTTTTTTAAAAATAATTATTATCAACCATTTAAAGTAGCTTCACAGCTTAAAAGATTTGTATCTTACGTGTAAGCCTTATAGTTTTAAATAAATAATAATAATAATCACTATCTCTCTGGCCAATGATTGTAAGAGATAGTTCCTAAACGCGCTCCCCAGTCACGACCTGTGTTCGTCGTAGAAGAAGTCTGCTAGTCGTCATTATTGTTTGTAGTCGTCCTGTCTTGTCGCCATTTATCTACAGAAGGACGGCCCGACCGGCCATCCACACACCAAATAAAAAGATGTCCTATTCACGCATATTTAGGTAAAAACAGACCACTGAAACTTTGATAGGCTCATTGCCCTATTAAATTTATTATAAACTTTAAACTTAAATCTACTATTAAAATTAAAGCTATCGTTATTCTTGTTTGTTGAATGACTTTTTTTTTTAAAAACAATTGACCCAAAAAAATGTACTCACGGTTTTCTGGTCCCCCGTTTTCCTGCCGGCAGCACAAGAAAGGATGATAAGTTTCTTCTCCTATTGTGGAGTTATTCGCGACATACAGCAATTTCACCCTTAGCAGAATTTACACAGCTTGGAAAAACTTATCCTAACCTTAATTATATCACTACGCCCCTTTAAGTGGTCCAATTCATTTAAAGTTTAGTATTTCATAGATAAAATTTAACACTATTTAAAAAAAAAAAAAAAACAATTCAGCAAAAAAATTAATTCAAGAAAAAAGGTTTAGAAAACAGATTAACCACTGGGCAAGGGGAGGCAATTCAATGAAAAAAATTGTTCTTCCTTAAGGGAATTCACAAGCACACTGTAGCAGATCACTTCAATAAAAAAGAGAGTTCTTCCTTGAGGGAAATCACCAGCACTGTGTCCCACGGAGCACTCTCTATTTAACATTGATTTTGATGTGGGTGAGCACCTCCTGCTGCCGTTGTTGCGGGCCACCGCCACCGCTATTCACCGTGTGCACCGGACCCTATCCTGTTGCAACGGTGTGATTCTTGAAGCGGTTCTGGCCGGGAGACGGTAAGCGGCGGAATGTATGCCCTGAGCTACTGTTTTTTCGTTGGACGCTGTCTCAGAATCGATCAGTTAAAAAAATCAATAGTTGTCTCACAGACGCTCCTACGCTTCACCCTACATACCTCTGCGACTAACCTTCCATGTAATGCTCCCGCGATTTCTATTAGATGTCTTCAGGTTTATTCTATTATGGAAATTTATTTTAAGCTACTAAACTTTTAAAATTCTGCTGTGCCGTAGGTCTCAGACCCCACTGTATGTTCAACAACACAAAAAATAATTCTTCTCTCAGCTGTGACGACCAGCTGTTCGCACTTGACTTTGAAAATTGATCTACTTGGGGTCTAACCCGTTGTTTCTATCTGGGTTATCTGTTTCCCATTGCCCTACTTTTCGTCTCCTTCTTTTCCTTTGTTCTACGTTGTCCTCTCTTTGTTAGTTCTCTTCCCCTTTTCTTTGTCATATTTTGTCTTCGTCAGCTGTGAGTAGTGTTTTCTTTTTTTTTTGCTTTGAAACATTGAAATGAGAAATTTCCCTTTCCGATGTCCTACGTCTCATCATTGTCCTGAACAATACTATACATAAATACACTAACGCTAACATACAATATTGCTAACTAACTTACCTAATATAACTAGCACGACCTACGAACCCTACTCTCGTAACCTAAGACAAAAAAATGTTGACCAAAAAAAAAAAATATATAAACATATAATATAAAAATAATGGGCAAACGAAATGTCCTTTACCTAAGCCCTGAACCACAGATAATTTCCCGATCGCCATTAATATTTTTGCGAGAGAGAGACGAGTATATCTCCCTCCCTCATGTCAGCTGATTGTTGACGTTTCTTTTTAATTTTTGCGAGACAAATCGCTGTTTTTTTTTGTAATTGTCTTTTTTTATTTTGTTTAAATAATTTAAAAAACCCACCCTTGGATTGGGTGTTGTAAAAAGGAAAAAAACCCAGCACAATGTGCGAAAAAAGAGGAACGATACGACAAAAAGGACAAACTGAGTGGGGCTACTGCCTGTGGATACCACACGGAACCAGGTATGTTGGCATTTTTTATTTGTCTTTTTTTTGTACTTCATTTTCGAATTTTAATTTCAACATAAAACGCCAAGGCCCAACCCTGGAATGGGGTGTGTTTGTGTGCGAGGACACACAGGATCACACTCAGCCAGGACCAGAGGATGCCGATATTGAAGTCCATCGAGGGATCGCCGGCGAAATTATCTGGATTCAGATACCGGTTTACTTTTTTTTTTTTTTTATTAGACCTCCTAACAAGTATGAATAATTATTGGTATCTTCACTATCCTGAGTATTTTGTTGTGAAAGTGTCACGTAATTTACTTCATTGTTAAATGGTCGATTGTTCTTTAGCGTATTACTAAGAGGGCTATTGAAGTTGTTTCTGTAACTACTTCGCGAATTTCCAGAATTGGTGTCCATTGGCCCTGGTCTAGGAAAATGTGTGTTTCGGACTCGACTGTTGCCCGAATAAGTATCCAGTGGGTCTGGTTTGTATTTATTTTGTCTTTTAAAATTGTTGAAGTGGAGAATTATATTGGAATGTTGTTATCTTTGTTATGGGGGCGCATTGTGTTTATTAAAATTTATCTGATTAAATTATCTTTGTGCGGACGGTGGTTGATAATCAACCCGCATCTGAAATTTTAATTAGTCAATGTTTTGCCTAACTTGTTGCTATCTACGACTATCATGCTTTGCATAAAATATATTTTGCTCCATGACACAGTAAGAAAATGCTTTGCTTACTGTGTTAGGCTTCATAGCCCTTACGGTAGACCCTAAGGGCTCCTTTAAACCTGATAGAAAAACATTAGGGCACATTTCATTGAAAAGTGTCTTCTTAGCTTTGATAACATTTACATCTTTTCCATAAATTTGGACGTGATTGCACATAGTGTATAATATTTATATTATTTGACTGTAGTATTTTTCTACTGTCTTATTATCTTTTGAGATGTGAGGGAGAGGTCTCTTATTAAAGATGTTTCATTTCGTTTATCTGCATAGTGCAGAATAAGATTATTCTTGATATCGGTCCATACTAATGGTGCCCCGAACATGTTCAACACTTCATTACCATTACTCTCGATTTTGTTTTTTATTGCTGGTAGCAATCTCCTGCTTTGAGGCATTCAGTCGAGCGGTGCCTTTAAGGAAAATATTTCCTCGATGTTATTAATAAATTCGTAAAGCAATCGTGGATTACCTTCAAATTTAGGTAGATCCTTAATTGCATCTGGCATTTTTAGTGTATTAAAATATCCAGAGGATTAACAACAGGTTGATTATTGGCAACTTTTACCGGATTAGCAACATTGTTGACTGGGTTATAAACATTAGCCAAGTTAAGCATTGGCATGTTCAAACTTTGAGTAGCTTGATTTAAATCTTGATTTAGAGACATATTTAATTGTTTTGATTCTTCAAATTCTTGAACTTTTTTTAAATCGTCTAGTTGTATTTATTTATTGTTCTCACGGATCTCATAAATAAAAGGTAGGTAATGGCAAGGGGGAACTTATAGGAGAATGAGGAGCATTTCTTCCTTCTATTACTGGTCCCAGGAATCAATTGATGATTGAACGATGATCCGTCATCCAATTTAGTTGTTATTGTGTCCTGTATTTCTTCTTTTAGTCAGTGGAACATGAACGATGATCCGTCGTTACACTTATTCCTTCACTTAATTTGGTTATCAACCATAATCCGTCGTTACACTTAATTTACTTATTAATTTTCTTTCTTTCACTTACATAATTGGTATAGTGATATATTTTTTAGTGATATAAACTTTAATGAGAAACCGTCGTTAAACACCTACTGCGCCAATTACGTGAACAGGTTCACAGTTACAAAAAAAACAATTTTTATTTTTTTAGAAGTGATTCCTTTATTGGGTAAACGTAAGAATTGACTTTATTAAAAATTCTCGGTGTATATAAAAGTCATATGTAGCCTTTTTAGTTTTATGTCGAAGTACTCTTAGATAACCCGGGCGTATGATTTCAAAGTATTTTTTAATACATATATTTTATGTACATATCTACAAGCCCTCAAAGTTAAAAAGAAAAAATATTCAAGTCGCGAACCATATTTTCAACAAAATTTTAGAAGTCTTTTTCCGAAGTTCGTTAAAATAAATTCTGTAACTTTGTATATCATTTTATTGGTCTATTCTTGACTATCTAAAATTTAAAAAAAGGATAATTCATAAAAGAAGCCTTCTATAAGTACCCTCAAACATAGGTACTAAAAACAATGGTTTTGATGAAAACTTTTTGAGTTTCAAAATTAGCTACGCCAAGCCACTCATAATGAAGTATATCAACGTGTGCTCCATATTTTCAAGTTACAGCACAGAAAAAATCAAGTGCATATTCTTGCATATTTCGGAGTTATGTTCAGATTTCTGGTTCTGGTTAAGCCCATTCTTTTTAGAAAAAATATATACCTTTATTTAAAAAATAAAATAAAATTAATACATTGAGTAAGGTCTGAGAAAATCGATTTTTAGCGAAACCATTTATTTCTGCCTGCAAAATTTTTCAACTTTCCACTCAATTTTCTTGGAAAAATAAATGAAAAAATATTATTATTTTAAGATAGGTTTAATTATATGATAGAGCTTAATAAAGAATAAACCAAACGATTAGGGACAGTTTTTTTTGATTTCACGCAAACCCTACTTTTGTAAAGTAAAAATAAAAAAAGGTATAATGTTTTTTCTGATTTTTGTCTGTGTATGGGTTTTTCCCTGTATACCTGTTGCGTTTTCCATATAAGTGAAAACAAACAATTTTTTTTATTGTTTTTTAAGGTTGTATTCTTAGTTTTTGTTGTGTATTGCTTAATTTTTTATGACCCTTAAGGATTAGTAATGCCTTATAAAGGCTTAAAAAAATAAGTCAGCAAGTGTGAAACTACAAGAATTGTTAGACCACATGCACTAAATGGGGATGTGATGATGCCTCAGGACAACCCCAGTACAATCAAAAATTTGACCATGAAGAAATTTCGGACGCTAATATGTTTATGACATCTTTGATACCAATTCAAATAACTATGAGGGATAATAAGGATACTATTGTGTGGAATAACGATCGACCATTCTCTACAAGATACTGCAGAGCCATCCGATTTTCTTTTGTTAAAGATCCTGCAGAAATCATACGAGACGAGAAGCAAAGAATTGACAGGGAAATCTGTAATTTATCTCAGACGATAGTTCAAATGGGCAATCGTCAGTTTACAATCAACCACGAACTCATGTTTACAGAAGGGAGCCCAATCTGTAACAGGGACTCCTGCAGCTTCTTCCTGTTTCATATGTGGAACTACAACTTCGGGAATGAATAACTTGACACAAATAAAAAAAAAACTGTAAACAGTGAAGCTTTGAAATTCGGAATGTCTCCTCTCCACGCTCGTATAAACTTTATGGAGTGTATTATCCATGTTGCCTACAATTTGCCATTTAAAGCATAGAGAACTAACAGTGAGACCCGCCGAATTAGAGAAGTTCAGAAGAAAAAAATTCAAGAGGAATTTCGTGAAAAACTGGGCATCAATTTTGATGTTGTGAAACAGGGTACGGGGACCAGTAATGACGGCAACACATCCAGGAGGTTCTTTGTCAATCCAACAATGACTTCAGAAATCACTGGAGTCAGTGAAGACCTAATTCGGCGGTTTGCTGTTATTCTTGCAGTAATAACATCGAATGAACATTTTTTATTTTTTTTATTTTTATTTAAACAATTTCTTTGTTACATGACACTTCTACTAGTCAATAAGACTAACAAGCAGCTTGCATATGAATAAAATTAAAAAGTAAATAAATAATTAAACTAGTTGATACCCATCGGAGTCACTAGTTTGTCTATTGCACTACTAGGTCGTGCGGCTTCGTACGTTTCAGTCTTCTAACTTGCTCACTTTGGTTTAGGAGTTTAGATGCCTCTTCATTTGTGTGCTGCCTCAGTCTGTTCGCGTGAGCTGTTGTATACCTATGAATCTCGCTAGATACGGTCTCCATCCCCAGGTCACGATGAAAGTCTGCGTTACGAATGTACCATGGTGCATTAACAATGCGCCGCAGTACTTTGTTTTGAAGTCTTTGAATGGTTCTGATGGTATTTTCCTTAGCACACCTCCATAATTGGATGCCATAGGTCCATACTGGTTTTATTATTTGTTTGTAGAGCAAGAGTTTATTGTGAATAGATACGACTGACCGTCTTCCAATGAGCCAGTCCATTTTGTTTAGTTTTAGGTTGATTTCGTGTCTTATTTTCTTGACGTGCTCTTTCAATAAATCAATGGCGTTCATTGCTGTCTGTAGCTTTCTCGCTGCTTCTTCTGCTGTTTTCCCGACTGCCAAAACCTCTGTAGCGTCAGCGAATGTAGCTATTATGCTGTCTGGTGGAGTAGGTAAATCATTGGTGAACAAAAGGTAGAGTGTTGGACACAGGATGCTGCCCTGAGCTACTCCCGCTTTTATTTCCCTTAGCTCAGAGTACGCATCTTTTTGTTTAGTTCTGAAGAAACGAGGTGTGAAGTAAGATTCAAGTAACTTGAAATACTGAATTGGTAGAATATTTTTCAGTTTTTTCACTAGTCCTTCGTGCCAGACTTTGGCGAAGAAAAAACAGGCAGAACAAACCTTTTTCTCTTCCAGCGACTTTTCTATGACATCAGTAATTCTATGAACTTGGTCTATAGTTGAATGACTTTCTCTAAAGCCAAACTGGTGACTTTGTACTAGTTTTTTACGCTCAATGATTGGTTTTAGGCGTTTGAGAAGCAAGCTCTCAAACAATTTTGACATGACTGGGAGTAGGGATATGGGCCTATAGGATGCTGCGTCATACCAGGTTTAGGTACCATTATCACTTCAGCAACTTTCCAGTGGCAAGGAACGTGATAAAGTCTGATTGCAGCTTGAATTAAGTTGGTAAGCTTCACCATATCTTTGTGTGGATGTTGTTTTATAATTTCACCTGTAATAAGGTCATACCCTGGGGCTTTCTTCGTCTTGAGTCTTGTCTTAATTTCTTTTTTAACTTCAGACAAAGAGACTGGTGGAATATCTTCGATTTCTTGGCTGCGCGTATAGTACGCCATATTACATTGACTTACATGTGGTTTAAAAGTGGTGGTTAGATGCTCGGCGAATAAGGTACCTTTCTCTGCATTCGTTTTCGCCAACTGTCTATCATTTTTGGTCTGTTT
Source organism: Pocota personata (assembly GCA_963082735.1). Classification (NCBI taxonomy): domain Eukaryota; kingdom Metazoa; phylum Arthropoda; class Insecta; order Diptera; family Syrphidae; genus Pocota; species Pocota personata. Next base: position 28,804,332 of record OY720433.1, on the reverse strand, counting down.
AGGTATTTGGTGGTCTTCCAAAGTGAATAGTCAGTACTTTTATCTTGCGTAAGTTTTCTAAGATACTTATTTATAGACTAATTTTTTATTTCTTTTATAACACGGCGAAGATGCTGTAAGATTCTATTGAGATTTCTTTTATCTATTGGAGCCCGAGTTTGCTGCCATTAAGCTCGAAGTTTTCGTTTTTTGGCTACTAATTCTAATATTTTTTTGGGAAAGTTTTGACCAACTGCTTTTCTTTTTAGGATTGGAGTTGATTTCCAGACCGCTTGTTGAATTTGTTAGGTGAATTTTAGAACATCATCTTCAAATTCTGCAGTAGTTTTAAGGGGGGTAGATAAGTTGATCTCTTGATCCAGAAACTTTTCAAAAAGATCCCAATCAATGCGGTGGTTTTTTTCTTTTAGGATGATGTCATCGCTCAGGGTTAGGATGATCGGAGAATGATCTGAACTCAGATCAAACCTTTCTTCAATGTGCATGCAATTTTTGGATATTTTTTTTACCACGAAGAAGGCAACTAGATCTGGAATTTTGTCTGGATCTGTTGGCCAGTACGTCGGCTTTTCAGTAGATTTGAGCTCACATCCCATATCCTGAGCCGCTTTGTATAGCTCATGATCTTTTTTTGTTATTAGTTGAGATCCCCAGTAGGTGTGTTTAGCGTTGAAATCTCCTCCCATAATGAAGTTTCGTTTCTGTCTTTGAATTAGATGCTTGTATTTTTCGGATGAGATATTATGCTTAGGGGGGCTATAGAAAGCCGTTAGGGATATTCACTCTTTGTTTGCTCTTACCGATACAGTTGTAGCTTGAAACTCATCTGTACTGTATATATCCTCTTCGTAGTGTTCAAGTATTGTTTTAACTATTTATAGCATTTCCACCCCGACCTCTGTTAGCTGGATGTAGAACATAGTACGTATCATAGTTCCGAAATTTGATAAATTACTGCTTTGTAAAATGAGTTTCAGATACTAATCAGACATCAATCTTTTCTGTATCCAAGATAAGTTGTAGCTCATCTTGGCGTTGGAGTAATCCATTCGCGTTCCATAGCATAATTCTTAGGTGTTTAGCCATATTTAATTTAGAGTGCGCAGTCACCGACCAGCTCTCGCACCGGTTACATCGTTCTGCCGACAGTCTGTGATTTCTCCTTGTGTGATCCCGTTACCAACAAGCTTCGAAAATACACCGTTTATTTTCTTATCTTCACATCGTGTGTGTGCAAACTAAAAAACAACAACTAGTGTATATAAACTAAAAGTGGCCTATGGGCCACATGTGCCTTCGGGCAATCGATTTAGTCTATATCAAGACCCACCTCCTGATTTAAAAAATTAAAAAAGGAAAAAAAACAGTAATCTCTCTCCCTTGCCATTGAACGCTGTATCAACGCAATCTCTACCCAACGACCCTAAGTTCATAGTTATTTCTTCTTCTGACGATAAAAAGCCTCTTACATCCTTCAGCGTGTTTCTTCTCAAAAAAGGAATTGATGGAATTAGTTCTTATTATGACCAAATAACTCAACTCCGAGACGGATGTATCCTTATTCTCTGTAGGTCAAAAATCGCGGATCTATTCCTGTCCAAGAAGTCACTCTCCAATTTATGTCCAATTTCTGTGTCGTTACATAGTCAATTAAACGCCTCAAAAGGCACAGTATATGCTCAATATTTAAACAATGTTCCGGAGAGCGAAATATTGGAAGAGATGAAGGCACAAGGGGTGGCAAATGTTTTCAAATTTAAGAAAACTGAAAACGGAAAACAATTTGCTACTGGCTTGATTTTGTTCACCTTCGACCTGTTCCGACCACCTACTACCCTCAACATCGGATGGTATAACGTTAAAGTTAGAGAATACTTCCCTAACCCGATGCGTTGCCAAAATTGCCAACTTTTAGGGAAAACAGCCAAAAGATGCAAAAATAACACGTCCTGTGTAAATTGCAATCTTCCACCACACAAACCCGATGAATGTACACGTATACTTTGTGCGAACTGCGATGAGAAACATCCGGCCCCCTCCAAATTATGCCAAAGGTACCAGCAAGCTAAAGAAACCCTTAAAATAGAAACTACTCGCAAATGCAGTATGGCCGAAGCCAAACAAATTTTCAAGGAACAAAACCCTCAACCATTTCTACCCCTAAACTTCTCAACAGTAGCAAACAATGCTCATACTAAAACAACAACCATTTCAGCCCAGACTACCTCCTACCCTTCATCCAACCCTACCTCCAATAATATACCAGTTAATCACGAACATACAACAACAAATACCCCATCGATACACCACACCACACCACCCTTCAAGCAACAAGATCACACCTTCCACGGCAACCACGTCTGCTGAACCCAGATTCACTGCAGGAACATCTGATGCAGCTCAATCCACTGAAACCACATCCAACGCAACTAACCCCACCACAATCACCGCAACCACTTCTACCTTCTATCCTTCTATCTTTTATAAAATCACCTCGAACATTCCTGGTGATACTCTTATTCAAAGCAACAACACAACACAATCACCAATGTCAATCCTTACACAGTTCTTAATTAATAACAACTCCTATTTCACTAAACCGTCAGAATCTGATAACCATGACTTTGAACAATAAATATAATCTCTATTCCTCAACCAACTCCGCTGATCGGGAAGCGAACATTCCCGGTTCCTCTCGGAACCCGGATGGTTCGATTTTCGATCAGCGAAGACACTCTCCAACCCATTCTTTGTCTAAATCGCCTCCTTCAGAAAATTTTTTTCAAAAACCTACTCCGAATGTAAAACCTTCACTTAAGGTTCTTCAATGGAACCTCAGGGGGTTTCTCAACAATTACCATGAATTACATCTCCTTATTAACGATTTAAATCCAAGTATCATATCCCTACAAGAAACTCATATCGGAAAAAACTGTCAGCCTTTTTGTTCAAAGCAATACTCATCCTGTTTTCATAATTTAGACTCAAACACTTCATCCAAACAGGGAGTTTCTCTTCTTGTCCATAAATCCATCCCACATCGTTTTTTCAAATTAACTTAAATATACAATAGCAGTAGAAATAGAATTACAAATAAAACTCACGGTCATCAGTGCTAACATTCCACCACAGCAACGATTCTCTCGCAATGATCTCGACAGAATTTTGAACGGCATAAATACTCCAATCGTCCGCACCGTGGACTTTAACTCATGGAGTCCGTCCTGGGGTTCGAGCTCAGGTAATAGGCGCGGAAAAATAATCGACCACTTTATCACCAACTCCGGTCTTGCAATCTTAAATGACGGTCGCCCGACACATTTTTCGACACATAAATCGTTTACTCATGTTGACCTAAGTGGTTGACCTAAGTGGTCCGTCTCCAACTACCTACACGGAAGTGATCACTTTCCGATCACCACAACCATTTCCTTAGGCGAGAATATAACACCCATAAGATTGCAAAAAAGATTCCTATTGGATAGGGCAAATTGGGAAATATTTCAATCAATCCTTTCAAAAGAAATTTTACATAGGAAAGCTTCTCGTAATATTAACCAAGAAGCTGCCCTTCTGCAAAAAAGCATTAGATCTGCAGCTAACGTTGCTATTCCGCAATCAACAAACAAAAATTACAAAAAAGTTGTCCCCTGATGGAACAGGGAGTTAGGTAACCTCCGCCAGTTAAAACAAAGAGCATGGAGACTTTTTAAAATACATCCTACCGACAACAATCTTGTATCGTATCGCAAAGCTAACGCCATGTTTCGTAAAGCTGTAAGAGCAGAAAAAGCTGTATGTTTTGAAAAGTTCATGGCAATCATCAACCCAAGCTCCACATCCAAAAAACTATGGACTGATATAAAAACCCTCACTGGCCACTATGTACCTCACTCAATCAAAGTTATTAGAACTGGAACAAAAACTATCACTTGCCCACAGGAAATTGTTGAATTTTTTGCAAAAAAAAAAAATGTTAGCTTTCCGGCGATGATTCAAATTTTCATCCTACTTTTATAAGAGAAAAGCACAATCTGACAATACCATCTAATACCACCAGTCCTTCCGCAGCTCTAATAGAAAGTCCTTTAACTATGACCGAATTAGACAGCTGTCTACGCCTTCTTAAAGGAACAACTCTTGGGTTTGATCGCATATCTTATGCCATGGTTAAAAACAGTTCCACAGCCTTTAAAATAAGGTTACTCGATCTTTTCAACCAAATATTCAACGACGAGATAATTCCACATGCATGGAAAGTGGCTACGATTGTTTCAATACCTAAGCCGAGTAAAGGCCCTGCTGTTGCCTCAGGGTACCGCTCAATATCGCTCCTCCCCTGCACAGGTAAAGTCTTAATATCCAGACGCTTGTTCTGGTTCCTTGAAAGAAGCAATCTTATTGATTACCGGCAAGTGGCTTTCAAAAAACAACGCGGAACCATGAACGCACCCCTTCACCTAGATGAAATCATCACATCAACCCTGTCAGCAAAAAATCACCTTTCAATACTTTCGATTGATTTCGAAAAGGCGTTTGACAGAATTGGCATGCATGTCGTAATGAAACAACTAATCAATTGGAAAATTGGACCTAAAATTCTAAGTTACATAAAGTCTTTCCTCAGCAATAGATACTTTCGCATCAAGGCGAATGGCACTTACTCGTCTACCCATAGTTTGAAAAACGGTATTCCACAAGGATCGCCTTTATCGGTTGTCCTCTTATAATTGCATTCAACGAAATCAGTTCTATAGTTGATCGGCACAACATAGTTGGCCATATTCTTTATGTCGACGACTTGATTATTTATTCCAAATGCAAAGACTTAACGTTTCTTGCTACTACTTTCGAAAATATTCTTCAAAGCCTTTCTGAATGGGAAAAGTACTCAGGTGCAAAAATTTCAATGCAGAAATGTGAACTGCTCCATATATGCAAAAAATACAGCTGTAGTAAAAGTCTTCTAGTTCAATTAGATAACACTAATATAAGTAATGTTAACTCTGCAAAAATTCTTGGCATTATATTCGATTCAAAATTTATATTTAAGAACCACTAGGGTTAACTTAGTAAAATACCTCTCTTGTAAGAACAGCTACTGTAACGTTAATACTGTCATAAATGTAATAAGATCAGTTATTTTGTCAAAAATCGACTACGGTTTAGCGATATATAGTAAATGTTCGAAATCATCCATCCAACTCATCACATCACCATACCACGCAGCCATCAGAAGCGGTTTGAGGGCCTTTCGCACTACTCCAATTCGGAACCTCTTGACAGACGCTGGATTACCACAACTGACCGAAAGAATCGACTATCTTACTGCATGCACTATACAAAAAATAAACTGCTCCAGAAGGTCACCCATTCACAACGATTCCAAAAAAATCATAAAACGGAAGAAGAACCCAAGACTTCAATCAACTCTAAGCTCCGCTCTTACATCGGCCAAAGATCTTGACATACCCATTGTCATTCAAAAATTTAATTCCATGCTCTACCCACCTTGGAATTTGCCAAAAGAGTCCATAATCCTCAACCTCAGCAAATATTCCATCAAATCAACTAACAACGACGTTTATAAAACCATGTTTCTCGAAATGGCAGAAAGTTACAAAAAAACAAAGGATGGAACCTCTTGTTTACAGATGCCTCAAAATCGCAAGACGGCGCGTCATTTGATGTTGTCGCTGAAGACTTAACAACCATCTTCCAGCTTTGACTTCAATATTTACAGCTGAAGTTTTTGCCATTCTCACTGCAATTGACTATTAAAAAAAAAATAAGACCATAATCTTCACAGACAGTCTGTCCTCTGTAACAGCCATTAAAAACGAAAGCAATCGTACTGAAATTATCGAAGCCATTCGTGACAAACTCATCTCCAGCAGCGGAAAATTAAGAATTGCCTGGGTCCCAGGGCACCGTGGAATTAACGGAAATGAAATGGCGAACACTATAGCCAAATCAGCTCCAAGAGAACCTCTTACCACGTTCTATGCTAACCATCTACTCAAGACATGGAAATACAAGAGAAAATCTAACTGGTTAAACTATCAACACATCTACACTCAATTCAACCCTAATAGTGAAAGAGCCAAATACCCTAAAGATGTGTCACATAAAAAGATAAAAATATATATTAGACCACGACTGGGCCACACCAATATAACACACAAACACCTCATCACTAAAGAAACCTCCCAGCTTTGTCACTTCTGCGACCAAAACCGAACGCTTACCATAAGTCACCTTTTTTCATGTAACCAAATTAATTTAAGAAGTAAGACTATTAACCATACAAATTTAACTGATCTCTTAACTGAAATATCATACGACAACGTAAACCATGTATATAGGCTGATATCAGCACTTTGTTTAGAAAATCTTATATAGACTGTATTACCAGCTGAAAGCACTATCAGCTCCAGCTTTATATTTATAATTATTGACAATGTAATTTACTTCTTTGTTAATAAACTCATAATAATAATAATAATTAATTTAGAGTGAGTTCTAGTCTATTAAGGTTTTCTATCAGAAATTTGTTAAACAATTCTTGCTGGTCTAATCTAGTTAGTATTCTCGATAGGAGATCTGGAGTCAGATTTTCCTTGGGACCGGAACCAGTTTCCTTAAGGATTTGTGAATAATCTGGTTTATGTACATTAGATAGTTCATCGGACTTTGGATACTGAACTTTTTTGTTCTCTTTTTTAAGAAGAGTGTTAAGTGTTTGTGGTTGAGGTGGCTTAGTTTGTGGGCCTGATAATTTATTTCGGATTTTCTGTAATTCTTTAGCTACAATACAACCTCGATAGCTAGCTGTGTGTGCTTCTCCGCAGTTGCAGCATTTAGGTTTAACATCCTTCGCCTTATCACATTCTGATGTCTTGTGTTTGCCAGCACACTTGACACATTTCGGAGCCTTGGCACAGAAGTTTTTTGTGTGATTAAAGGCTTGGCAGTTCTTGCATTGTGGGATAATATTTGAGTGTTTGATCGATTCAATGCTTACTATCGAGCCCAAGATATGTCGTATACCACAGATTCTTTTAATATCCTCTGTAGATTTAAATGTTAATGGGAACATATCCATAGGTTCTTTAGTTTTCCATTTTAGTTTATTGACTGCCCCAATTACTTGGAAACCTTGAGGTCTGAAGTAATGAGATTAGGGTCACACGAATGATGTAGATTTTTCACCATAACTCTGATTGGCCTTTCTTGTTTGTCTTCGTAGGAGTACCAAGAGATGTTGTTATTGGTTAATGTTTTAGTTCTATAGTCGTCAACTTCTGACATATTAATTTTGTACACATCATTGTTTATCAGTTTAGCCATAAAATCACTTTTAGCGCATTCAGCAACAGCAGTATACATCTGCTGATAGTTGCTTACACCAGTGATCATGATAGGTGGAGGACGACCCGACTTTGTTGAATTCTCATTTGCGTGAGTTACTTTATCTCCTTTTTTTTTTTGTTCTAAAATCTTGGGTTCATTTTGGTTTATTACTTCTGGAGAAGATTCAGCTCTCCTTTTTTTGCTTTCCCTTTTCTTTTTTACAATCCAATCTGTTTCAAAATTAGGCTCATCTTCATCTGTAGCATATTCGTGACTTTGAGAAGAAATGGATTTTGAGTTCACTTGTTCATTAGCGATTTTTTTTAGCTTTTCGTTTTCCTTCTTGAGCAGTAAAATCTCTCTTTTCATTTCCTCGCAGAGGGATTCTATATCTTGAATTTTCTTGAGATTATTATTTAGTCTATTTTTATTTTTTCTATGTATATATATTTATTATCGTATACTTTTGGGCGGTATTCAAGAGATCGGTTGGTTTGTGTACGAGAAAGGTCGAATCATGATAAGCAGAGAAGAACACAGCACGCCTATTCTCCAATGTACTTGAGAAGCGACGATATGTATATATATGTATGCAAGTATGAGGAAAAATTTGTGCAATTCCTTCCTTATCTCCGTAGACCACCACTGGATAAATTCAGATGTACTCGAGCGTATTTCTATGCAGTTTGAAAAGCTCTTTTCACTAGTATATGTTTCAGTATAGAAGGTTTACTATTTATAGGATTATAGAATATTTCTTATGGCACTGACTTTGATAACAGCCGATGACTCTGGACCGTGTTGCCACATATACATCGAATGAAAAAGTAGATTTCAAAAAATTTGCAGAGTACGCGTGGGAAACTGCACAATTTTTTGTTAAGAATTATAAATGGTACAACATGCCAGCAACCGTGCATAAGGTTTTGATTCATGGAGAAGAAATCATTAAAAATTGTGCATTTCCTGTTGGATGACTCTCTGAGGAAGCCCAAGAATGCCGAAATAAAGATTATAAAGTCTACCGCAGTTTTAATTCGAGAAAATGCAGCCGAATTGCTACGAATGAAGATGTGATGCATCGTATCCTCATATCCTCAGATCCACTAATAACAGGCTTAAGGCAACAGCCAAAAAAGAAAATACTACCAATCAGCGCGGACGCTAGAAACATCATTTTAGCATTATAAAATAACTACTACTACTTTTTTTATACTATTTATCAATTTTTTTCTTTTTTTAGAGGAAGGGGAGATCTTCAAAAGATACTGATGATCCGAGTAATCAGCATGCCGGATTTTTACCGACTAAAACTACCTCCCACATAATTGCGATCTAGTCACTTGGACTAATAAGCAATATTTTCTAACATCTTAGTCTTTGTATGAGTTACACCCCCTGGTGACCCTTTATTTCGAGTGTGTATGTATTTATAAGCAAGTATATACATTTTTATTTTTCTTATATTAAGTTAAATCGAGAGGTTTTGTTCTTTTGAGCCTTCGTAATTGATTTTCATTATGCAGTAGTTTTCTTGCATCTATGTTTATATGCTCCTATAGCTTTTCTTTGTGTTTTTTTGCAAGTTTTAGAATTTCTGCAGATACACTTTCTACCTTCAGGTCTCGATGAACGTCAGTATTTCTTATGTACCAAGGTGCATTTACTATATATTGCTAAGCACCTTATTTTGGAAACGTTGTATTTTGTCTATGTTTGTCTTTTTGGCACAACCCCATAGTTCGATTCCATATGTCCATGTTGGTTTCAGAACTTGATTATATAAAAGCACTTCTTCCTATCAGCCAGTGCAGTTTTCTATATTTGATTTCTAACTCTTCCTTTTTCTTTTTTACGTGCTCTTTCCATCTCAACTTTGCATCTAGAGTCATACCTAAATATTTCGCTGTATTAGCGTATGGAACTATTTTTTGGTTTATAATAATTGGTATATATTCAATTTTTTTATTAGTAAAGTCAACATGGACTGACTTAGACTCGTTTAATTTGGTTCTCCACTTATTAGTCCATTCACAGATTTTGTTTATGCCAATTTGTAGTTTTTCTGTGGATTCTTCATTGGTTCTTCCTACTGCTAGTATTGCAGTATCATCTGCGAATGTTGCCATAGTGTGGTTTTCTAATTTAGGAATATCACTAGTATATAATAAGTATAATATTGGGCCCAGTATACTACCTTGCGGTACTCCGGCCTTTATTTCTCTTAGATTTGAATAAGTGCTCTGTTGTTTTATTCTGAAATGTCTTCCATCTAGATACGATTTCAGAATAGAAGCATATTGATTTGGCAACATACATCTCAGTTTATAGATAAGTCCTTCGTGCCATACTTTATCAAAGGCCTGCGCCACATCTAAGAATACAGCCGAGCAAACTTTCCTTTTTTTCTAGTGCTTCTTCGATTTTATTCGTAATTCTGTGTACCTGTTGTATCGTAGAGTGCTGCCTTCGAAAACCAAATTGATGGTTCGGAATCAGCTTTTTCCTTTCAATTATTTTATTTAAACGCTTTGCGAGTACTTTCTCAAACACTTTTGATATCATTGGCAATAACGAGATAGGTCTGTAAGATGACACTTCATTTGGCGGTTTACCAGGTTTGGGAATCATTAGGACGTCAGCAACCTTCCACAAACTAGGCACATATTTCAGCTTAAATGTGGCATTTATTAAATTTGCTATTTTTATTATTGCCTTCCTTGGTAAGTTCTTTAGTACGACACCAGATATAAGGTCATATCCAGGACTTTTCTTTGCATTTATTTCATGCTTAATTAAGTTGTAAATTTCATTAGGAGTTGTGAGCAGAATTTCTTCGCTTTCTTCTTCTGAAGGACCTATTAACGTAGGTTGTATACTTCCATTTTCAACTGGTGGTTTAAATATGTTTTCTAAGTAGTCTGCGAAGAGAATGGTTTTGTCCTCATCGCTTCTTGCCCAGTTTCCATCAGTTGCTTTGATTGGAGGTATTTGCACAGTAGGCTGTTTTAATCCTTTTGTTGCTTTCCATAGAGAGTAATTAGTTACGTATTCAGCTGTTAACCCTCTGAGGTACCTTTTCATTGAATCTTCCTTAAATTTTTTAATTTCTTTTCTTAGTTGTTGACAGAGGTTGTTTAGCTTGGCTTTATGTTGTGGAGCTCTTGTTTTCTGCCACGTTCTTCTTGCTCGTCTTTTATCTGCTACTAAATCTTTTATTTCTTTCGTGTAGTTTCTTTTTGTGTTCTTTCTCTTTAGGGCGGGGGTGCTTTCCCAGGCCGATTGCTGAATATCGCTGACCAACTTATGCAGTTTTTTTCTACATCATTTTTGGTTATAAGGGGTATCATTAAATCTATTTTACTTGTTAAGTTCAGCTTGAAGGCTTGCCAATCTGTTCTGTTATTCGTTAATTTTTTAATATTTGTATTTTTAATTATATTGTAATATGCGAGCTACGGCTCGAGTAGATAAAACAATATTCTGTGAAATTTATTTCTTTATTTTCTAGTCTATAGAACAATTCAGGTTCACACTATATTATTCTTCGCAATTCTTTTCTTACAAGGTCTCTGTCCTCTCAAATCACTTTATCTCCTTTCGATTACTTAATTCACAAATCCAAACTAATTACTTCTTCCTGTTAAATCTCAACTTTCAATTTATCACAAAATTACAACTACGCCCACTATCACTTTTCTAATCTCTTCGCCACAGTTTAGAAACTACTGCTTCTTTCTCAATCGCCATCTGTCCTTATATAGCAGAAGTTTCTGATAGCCAGAAACTTCTGGCAAATTCTTCGACCACTGGAACAAGAGAAATTCTGATGTAATAATTCTTGCAGTTATAATTCCCTTTTATCCCTGATATTATCCGTCTCTTTCGTTGACATGAGCTGTGGAGACTTCGTCCCAGACACGAACCTCGAATGAAAGGACACTTCGAACCAAAATTCTGCCAGAATGAAAAGTCACTTCGGAATTTGTTGCGTCATACTTTTAGGGAGCGTAGTTATTAATATGCTACACTGCCCCCCTCTTAGACGTGTTCGTCCCGAACAAGTGCATCCTCATTTCGGCCATTGTATCGACTCAGTCGGTCCACATAAACCACTTTCATTTTGGCCCTCGGTCCTCGCTGGATGCGGTAGACAACATCGTTGATGCGGGTTACTATTCTGTAGGGACCTTCCCAGTTCCGCTGTAATTTAGGTGATTTCCCCTTTTGGCGATGGGGATTATACAGCCACACCAGATCTCCTTCCTGGAATCCTGACGTTGTTGCCTTGGCATCATACCTGGTCTTCATGCGGTCGCTCGTCATCTTAATCTGGCTTCTGGTCCTTTGGTGTATGTCCCTAAGCCTTTCCCTAAGGTCCGCCACGTACTCTTCTTCATTTCTGGGCTCATTGGTAGGAGATCCAAATTTCACCTCACTGGGTAAACGAGCTATTCCACCAAATAAGATTTCGAACGGCGTATGTCGAGTAGTGCTATGCACGGCACTTCTATAGGCCATCAAAAACAAGGGAATCCCAATCCCGTTGGTAGTCACCTACGACCTTCGAGAGATGTTCGTCCAAAGTCCTATTGAAACGCTCCACCATACCGTCCGACTGTGGATGAAGCGGGGTTGTCCTTGTCTTTTTGATTCCGAGTAGTTGACACATCTCTTGGAAGATTCTTGACTCGAAGTTCCGCCCTTGGTCAGAATGCAATTCCAAGGGCACACCGAATCTGCTAACCCAATTGTAGACGATCTGCTCCGCCACGGTTCTGGCTTCCTGGTTAGGGATCGGAAACGCTTCCGGCCACTTACTGAAGTAGTCCATTACTACGAGTATATACCGATTACCATTGTCGGTTTCCGGAAAGGGCCCTGCGATGTCAATGGCGATTCGTTCGAAAGGTGCTCCCACGTTGTATTGGTGCATCTTACCTCGAGTTTTGATTCTCGGACAATTGCTAGCTGCACACACGTCGCATTTTCTGCACCAGTCTTCGATATCTTCCTTCGCTTTTAACCAATAAAAACGTTTTCGTACCTTTTCTAGCGTCTTATTCACTCCCAAGTGGCCTCCGGACGCCCCGCCATGCATTTCCTGTAACACCTCCTTGACCCTTGTTTGCGGTACGACAAGGTGCATTACAAACGGCTTTCCGTCGGAGGATTCCCATTTTCTTCTCAGAACACCTTCTTGGACATGGAGGGAGTCCCACTGCGCAAAATATGCCTTTAAGGTCGGGCTTCTGTGAGAGATGTCCTGATGATCCGGTTTCTCCATGTTCTTCTTCCAGGCCAGAATCGGCTCGATATCCGGGTCTTCCTTCTGAGCGTTCCGGATCGCATCTACGCTCCAGCCGGCGATAGGTTCGGCTCTCATTCTTTGGATGGAAACCAGCTCCCGTTCTTCCTGACGCGCACAATGTTTACAATCCGTTCTGCATGGTCTCCGGGACAGTGCATCCGCATTAGAGTGGAGTTTTCCTTTACGATGCTGTATTTCATAGTCGTGGATTTGCAGCCTTTCGATCCATCTTGCGACCTGACCCTCAGGACTCTTGAACTGTAATAGCCATTTTAAGGCTGCATGGTCTGTGCGAAGAACGAACTTCCTCCTCAGTGGAATATTCCCGTGCTTTCTGTCTCTTCACGTTGCTGAGTTCCTTAGTAAGATTCTCGACTTGTTTTTCTACTTTTTCGAACTGAGTCTCTATTTTCCCGAACTGAGTTTCATGCTTCTCAAAGTTTTCATCGAATCTAGTTTTGACTTTTTCGAGTTGCGTCTCGACCTTCTCGATTTTCTCTTCGATCGCTTCGAATTTAGATTCCAAGTTCCTGTTTTGCTCATCAAGTTTGCTTTCCAGAGCATCTAGAGAATTCTTTTGTTCGTCCATTGTTTTCTTTTGTTCGTCCATCGCTTTCTTTTGTTCGTCCAGCTTAAGTTCTAGAGAGTTCTTTTGATCGTCTATTGCTTTCTTTTGGTCATCGAGCTTAAGTTCCAGAGACTTCTTTTGGTCTTCCATTGTTTTCCTTTGTTCGTCCATGACTGACTTAAGTTGCAGGAGCAGACTTGTTATATCCGGGTCGGCTACTGTACTTGCTGGTTCCTCTCCCACGCCAAACTCTACGTCATGCGGATTTTCACCTTCCTGCGTTACTGCTTCTTCCAGGCGAATCAGTAGGGCATCTTTTCCCCCAGTTGTGTCGAGGTTCCGCTTACTGAGTTCTGCCTTTAGTTGAGTTATAGTTAGTTTTCCCAATTTGCGACCCATTTTGCGCAACTAATTAACTCAACACAGAAATCGATTTTTTTTTTTTTTTTTGCTTGTGCAATTTCACACCACGGAAATAGTTATTCACAGAATAAGTTTTATCCCGCTTCTGACACCAATGTAATATGCAAGCTACGGCTCGAGTAGATAAAACAATATTCTGTGAAATTTATTTCTTTATTTTCTAGTCTATAGAACAATTCAGGTTCACACTATATTATTCTTCGCAATTCTTTTCTTACAAGGTCTCTTTCCTCTCAAGTCACTTTATCTCCTTTCGATTACTTAATTCACAAATCCAAACTAATTACTTCTTCCTGTTAAATCTCAACTTTCAATTTATCACACAATTACAACTTCGCCCATTATCACTTTTCTAATCTCTTCGCCACAGTTTAGAAACTACTGCTTCCTTCTCAATCGCCATCTGTCCTTATATAGCAGAAGTTTCTGATAGCCAGAAACTTCTAGCAAATTCTTCGACCACTGGAACAAGAGAAATTCTGATGTAATAATTCTTGCAGTTATAATTCCCTTTTATCCGTGATATTATTCGTCTCTTTCGTTGACATGAGTTGTGAGACTTCGTCCCAGACACGAACCTCGAATGAAAGGACAGTTCGAACCAAAATTCTGCCAGAATGAAAAGTCACTTCGGAATTTGTTGCGTCATACTTTTAGGGAGCGTAGTTATTATTATGCTACAATATGTTCACTCATTTGGAGAATTATAAGTGAATGGTCAGAGCTTAGATACTCGAACTCATCTATGTGTATATAACTGTTCTAAGTAGAGTTGCCTTAGAATGAAATTGCTGTCCGCTAAGTTAAGTTGAACTTAGACGGACAATAAAATATATGTACTTCACAAAAGGTACAAAGGAAAAGAAACTCGTATCAATTTTTCTTAACACGTTATAAATTTATTGTGCGTACTTTCTTTTTGCTGGACTGTAGATGAGTGCCGAAAGCCATTCTCTAATGTTATCAGTTAGCCTCGGTTCAAACAGCTGTTAAACTTTACATAACAGGTGGGGTTGACGAACCCTTGTATATAATTTTACTATTTTACATTTGGTTTGACTGTGTGAATCTTTACTTTAACATGATTTACAACTGGTTTGACTGTGTTAATATTTAGTTACTACATTGACATGAATATTATTAATGCTCCATATTTAATGAAAAGTAGTTAGAGAGAGATGCCACTATTATTTTTTTTTTTGCATGTTATCTCTTTCTTCAAGTCGGCCATCATTAAAGATTGTCAAAAGCCTGGTTTTGAATATATACCTATTTCTTACGAGTCAAGCGATTAGATGGAAAGAGATAACATGCATGTAACCAGGCTAGCCTTCCAGTTTTCGAGTTAAAATCGTGATATTCGCTCGTGTAGTTTATTTACTTTGTGGTTTTAAGTGAAATAAATTCTGTGTTTTAATTTTAATAATTGTGTTTGCGTTGTCCATTGTGACTAGTTGTCGATGATATGGAGGTTGCAATTGCCACCTATTTTATTATCATATCTCGACAATTAGTTCAATGTGCCAAAACACGTAGCATCGATGTCGAATGTGGAAGTGAGTGTCATAAACAATTAATTAATAATTAAAAATGTGTTGTGTGTTGATTGTTGAGTGTTTTGTTGGGAACCAACATGCTCCCCGCCTCCAGGATCCATGTCTTCGCGCGTTTGACAAATCCATCTGAGTGTCTGCTGACCTCGAAGGCCGAGTCCTCCTCGGTAACGAAGTTGTGTAACATTTCGTGGGAGTCCTTGTCGATTGGCTGGGTGACTCTCGTTATCGATGTTGACAAAAAAAGAAAAAAAAAACAAGTATGAGTACGACTGTTTGTAAACAAGGTACAATTAAATAAAATTTAAAATTTAAATTTTAGTAATCTGCACTGAGACGCCTGCTTGGGGATGGTACTGCATATTGCAATGCAGCTGAGGTGAGTTGGTAGTTGATTGATGAAATTTTTTTGTTTTTTTTTATATTAAATGTTCATACGGGTAGGGGACTGTGAGTTGTTTGTTTTTTTATTATTCATGGGTTCAGATGTTTTCTATGTAATTGTTTATTACATTATTATTTAAGTTCATGGGGTTTTTCTTTTTTTACAGTTCAGGTTAGGGTTGGAGTTCATAGTTAAAATTCAATTCAGGAGTTTTTTGTTTTTTTTTTAAGATTTCATATTTGTAATTATGGGTTTAACTTCTGTTCGACCGACGAGTTTGATACGGGCAAGGGGGATATTTTCGCGATCGGGCGTTTCACTATCGATTTTTCTGTTTTTATGGTCACCACGCGCGTAAGACCATCGGAACCCGGGTGTAATTCAATAACTCGTGCGAGTAGCCATGATGATGGCGGGAGATTGTCTTCTTTGACGAAGACAATATCACCAATTTTGATGTTTGGTTGAGTTTGCAACCATTTTGGTCGATGTTGAAGGAGGTGTAAATACGTTGAGCTCCACTGTCTCCAAAAGTCATGCGTTAATTGCTGTATGTACCTCCATCTGTCGAGATTGTTAATGTTCTTTTCCTTTAGATTCCTTTCCGGAAGCGTTCGCAGTGGTGCCCCGATCAAGAAGTGGCCTGGTGTCAGTACATTTAGGTCGTCAGGATCTGATGTCATCGGACACAATGGACGGGAATTGAGGCATGCTTCGATCTGTGAGAGAAGTGTTGCATACTCCTCGAAGGTGAGTTTAGCTGTCCCAATTGTTCTTTTTAAGTGATGGTTTATCGATTTCACACCTGCTTCCCAGAGCCCTCCGAAATGAGGTGACGATGGAGGGTTGAAGTGCCACGTTGTGCCTTGTGATGCCAAATTGTCTGCTACTTCAACTGACCACTCGGAGGATATGAGCCTTCCCTCTTTTCTGAGCTCATTATTTGCTCCCTTAAAATTTGTGCCGCAGTCGCTAAACATGTTGCTGCAACTTCCTCGTCTTGCCACAAATCTTTTAAACGCTGCGATAAATGTTGCAGCGCTTAAGTCGCTAACCAGTTCAATGTGTATGGCCTTTGTAGCAAGACATACGAACACGGCTATGTATCCCTTTGTTGATCTGCTGCACCTCCCTTTCCATAGTTTTATTTCAATTGGTCCGGCGTAGTCGACGCCCGTGTTTGTGAAAGGTCTACTGATTCTTACGCGTTCTGCTGGGAGGTTTCCCATGAGCTGCTGTTGCACTTGAGCGTTGTAGCGATGGCATCGAACACATCCATAAATTGTAGATTTGACAACTCTTTTCAAGTTTGGGATCCAATAAGTCGATCGAATTTCTGCTATCATCATCTGCTGACCACCGTGTAATGTGCGTTGATGAACGTTGTTTACCACCAATTTCGAAAAGTGGTGCCTTTGGTGAAGGATGACTGGATGTCGTTGATGGAATGGTAGTGTTGAGTTGAGCAATCTGCCCCCCACTCGTAACAGGTCTTCTTCGTCCAAAAATGTGTTAAGGCTTCGAATCAAACTTCCTTTTGATATTGGCCTTTTCTGCTGAAGTGCCTTGATCTCGTCCTGAAACATTTCCCTTTGTACCAGTTTCACAAGTTGATTGTGTGCTGAGCTTAACCCATTTGCGGTAAGTGGAGTAGTGTTCAACATCATTCGCGTTTTCGTATTTTTTAGATTAAGTAAATATCGTCTCCATATGGCTATGTTGCGCACGAGACGTTGCAGGGTAGAAAATTTGTGAAAAAATGAATTGTTGATCACAACACAGTGGGACATTATTTGAAAAAGACTTGTTGTTGTTTCTTCCAGATTGTTGCTGTAAAATTATGCTGCTTTCTCCTGTGCCATTTGCGTTCCTTTGCTTTCCACAATTGTTTCTGGTGGGATTGTTGTTGAACATTCATCTGCCGAAAAATGTTTAAGGAAAGACGGTCCATGCCACCATAATTCGTTGCCAATGAGTTCCTCTGGGTTCAAACCTCGCGATCCAATGTCAGCTGGGTTGTCCTTGCTGCCTACATGTCTCCACATCGTTTTGCTGGTTAACCTTTGGATCTCGGTGATCCTGTTGGCTACAAATGTGTTCCGCGTGGCTGGACTTCCTTTAATCCATGCTAAGGTAATCATGGAATCCGACCAGGCGAAGGTTTCTGCTTCTTCCAACTGCATAGCGCTTGTGATCCTGTGCAAAAGTTTTGCCAGTAGCACCGCTGCACAGAGCTCCAATCGTGGCAAGGATATACATTTTATGAATATGTTCCTGGTCATTTTTTGAAACTCGTGCGTAACTCACCGCCGCATACGCTCTTTCAGATGCGCGGTTAAAACCATGGAGTTGCACCTGAGATATGTATTCATAGTTTATCCAACGCGGAATTTCCAACTCTTCTAGTCTTTTTAGGTTGTTTCGTAATTCAACCCACTTCTCTTCTACCTCAGGATTTATTGTGGAGTCCCATGATAGTTCGCGAACCCACAGTTGCTGCATAATCATCTTGGCCTTGATTATACATGGTGCGATCCATTCCAAAGGATCAAAGAGACGTGCGATGTCAGCTAAAACGGATCGTTTGGTGTGGTTTTCCACCTTGGTTAAGTTTATTTTAAAATTAAAAATATCTTTGGCTGGATGCCATCGGATACCCAACGTCTTAATGGCATCCGGTGAATCTAGTTGCAACGGGAGATTCACTTCCCTTTCAGTTTTATATTATATATTTTATATTATAATATTTGATGAATTGCTGGCCCATTTACGAAGAGGAAATCCAGCTGCATTTAACACAGCCAAAACATCTCTTTGTAATCTCATGGCCGCTTCTTCATCATCGGCTCCGTAGAGGAAGTCGTCCACATAGAAGCCTTCGATAAGCGCCTTAGCTACATGAGGGTGCGTATGCTCGTTATCCATAGCCACCTGCTGCAACGTTCTTACTGCTAGATACGGTGCCGAAGCAGTACCAAACGTAACCGTATTTAGCGCAAAGGTTTTAATTGGTTCATGACTTCCAGTTCTCCACAAAATAAGTTGGTAGTTCGTGTCTTCTGGCGCCATCCATATTTGTCTGTACATCATACTAATGTCCGCTGCAAATGCGATCTTGAACTTCTGCCATTGGGCAATGAGATCAATTATGTCCCTTTGTAGTCGTGGACCTACCATCAGATGATCGTTCAACGATTTCCCGTTCGACGTCGTGCATGAGGCGTCGAAGACCACCCGCAGCTTTGTGGTCGTGCTTGATTCCTTGAACACTGCATGATGAGGTAGGAAGTAGTGCTCACCTTCTACTATCTCAGAGTCTGTTTTAACTTCTCTCATGTGCCCCAATGCAACATATTCGTCGAGACATTTGATGTACTCTTTCTTCAATTTACTGTTTCCATTCAGCCTCCTTTCAATTTGAAAAAAATCGTGCCATTGCTGATCTCTTGGAGTTTCCCAGTTTTGGCCGCTCGTTTTCCATAAACGGGAGTCGTACTTCATATCTCCCATCATTCCTCCGTAGCGTAGTGTTTTGGAAGTGTAGTTGACACCTCTCCTCTTCTCTTGTCAATTTCCGCTTTTCCAAGTTCTCCTCGATCTCCCAAAATTGTCTAAGTTGGTCTTCAAGTGTGATATGGTGAGTTTTAACCTTTACTGAATTGGCCTGTGGATCACTGCTGGTGGCTCCTGTTAGGATCCATCCCAATTCCTTATTTTGTGCTACTGGAGAACCATATTGACTCTTAAGAAGTCCTTCAAGGATGATAGACGCATATAAGTCGGCTCCTATAAGTAGATCAATCTTCCCGGGAGAATTGTGCGAGGGATCTGCCAGCGGAAGTTTTGACAGATGACTCCAAGAGGAAGTTTGAATCTTCGGGGTTGGTAAAATAGAGGTCAATTTTGATAAAACAAACGCCCTGACATTGAGACAGAATGAAGAATTGGTGAAGGAAAATATTGTGAATTCGACCTGACAGTTTGCAGTACCTGTAGATGTTTCTCCTAAACCTGTCACACTTGCCTCTGCCCGCTGCTTCTTCAAGTTGAGAACCTGTGCGACGTTCTCTCTTATAAAGGTTGCATCTGACCCTTAGTCTATTAAGGCTCTCAAGATGTGGTGATCCCCATTAGCAGAAAAAACCTTAACTAAAGCTAGTAAAACTTGGGACCGCATTTGGTTGAAATGCGAATGAATGTTTTGGTTTAGGGGAGAGGAAGGCCCTGTTTGTCCACTATTCCAATTGAAGTGTGTTGATGGATTCATATTTTGACTTAAATTGCTGACATTTGTATCATTTTGTCCTTGAACAGAAGTTGGTTGATTTGCATTTTGAATCAAGTGATTGTTGTAATTTGTATTGTATTGTCCTTGAAAAGGAATCATTTGATGCATGGGTTGTTTGTTGGTGTGGTTTTGTGCATCTATATGTAGCATGGTGTGATGCTTATTCCCACATTTTTGGCATCTGTTGTTGCTATTGCAATTTGATGCATGGTGATCGTATCCAAGGCAGTTAGAGCAAGTTGAACTCCTCTTCACTACCTCTTGTCGCTCCTTGGCGTTCATTTTAAAAAATTTCTTGCAATGCCGAATTCCGTGCGAGGCCTTGCACAATCGGCAGAGAAATTTCCTAGCATCCGTTAAGGACGTAACATGGTAAGCGGTAGGCGCGGCTTTTCGAAGTGAACCTGTCCCCCCCTGATGTCTTGGACCCCCGTTTGACTCCATGATATTTTCTAAAGAGCTAAATCTAGCTTCAATGAAGGTAGCAAATGACTTCCACTCCGGAAGAATTTTTGAAGTCCCTAGTTTCTCTTCCCAGGCCCTTTGCGTTTGAAGGGGAAGTTTCTGATAAATCACATAAATCAAAATGCAATCCCAAGCTTCAACCGGTATCCCTTGATTCGAAAGTGCATGGATACAAGTTAACACCCAACAAAGATGCGTTAGGTGCACATCTAACTTTGGCATAAACAAGTTGTTTGCGCAAATGCGTATGCATAGAAAAAACACACTTGCTGTATGTTGTTTACGCAAATGCATAAAAACAACCTTGCATTTGAAGTAAACAAGTTGTTTACGCAGATGCGTGAAAAGAACCGTGAGTTGCAACGCTACTTTTGGAGTAAACAAGTTGTTTACGCAGATGCGCGAGTCATTATTGCAACGCTACTTTTGGAGTAAACAAGTTGTTTACGCAGATGCGCGAGTCATTATTTTAGCCACTTAAGACTCCTACACTTCAGTCGAAAAAGTGACACCGAAGGAAGACGTCCTCATAGAGGACCATAAAATAAAAACAACCCACATAAAAACTATTCGCAGCTACATCAGTGATTATTCTTGAGTAAAAAAGTTTAAAGTATAAATAAATTAATAAAAATTTAAATTAATAAAAATTAATAAAAAGGTTGTGTTTCATTAATTGTCGCCCAACGTGGGACGACGCGAGTCTTTGTGCTACAAAAAACCTTATAAAGGATTAAAAAAGACGTCTTTTAACGCGTCGCACTTGAACCTATAAATTTTTTTTTTTTTTTTAAAACAAGACTTGAATTGCACACACCAAACTAATACAGTAGTGAAACGAATGAATAATGAAGTAAAGAGTGCACCTATGTAAGTGAAATCAAGGAAGATTTGCAGCCTGAGAACTACAGAAGGGGAAAGGGATGCAGATTAAATTAATTAATGTAAGTGGAGTGCTTTGTTATTTGTAAAAGATTACACAGATTTAGTTCTAAGGAAAATCTACCTAAATCATAGTTAAAAAAAAAAAAAAAAAAAAAAAAAAATTTATTATTGTGTAAATATAGATGATATATATCATTATTTTGTTTTTTTTTCAAAATACTGAATAATAAATATTACTCTATTACTTGAAATTTTTCACTTACATGAAAGTTGATTTTTTTTTGTTTTTTTAATTTATTGTAAAGAACCAAAAAATAATTTAATTTGTAAACAATGGATGAGTCACAATTACGCGCAGTTATCGCAGCAACTGTTAATGCTGCAGTCGAACAAACGCAGAGATCTTTTCAATCCGTAATCGGTGAGCTTGAGAACAGACTTTCCTGTCTGGAAACACCATCAAAGGTTTTAGAATATAAAGCAGTTCCAATTAACTCTCAAATCAAATGTGAAGAGTCACTCGATCTTATTAAGTCGCTTCCAGAATTTCATGGTGATCAATTAAAATATGTTTCCTGGCGACAAGCTGTGTTCGCTGCCCATAAAATGTTTGAAGGTTATGAAGGAAGTTCTAAGTGCTACCAGGCAGTAGCTATAATAAGGAACAAAATAGTAGGGTCTGCAGATTCGGTGTTATCGTCTTATAACACTGTTCTTAATTTTAGGGCCATAATTAGTCGGTTAGATTTCACGTATTCTGATAAGCGACCAATTTATCTTATCGAATAAGAAATGTCCACCCTCAAACAAGGGAAAATGTCTATCTTTGAATTTTATGATACAGTTGAGCAGAAACTTACATTACTAATCAATAAAACAATAATGACGCATGAAGGTAAATTTGAGCTCATAGCTTCACTCAATCAAAAATATAGGCAAGATGCACTTAGGACATTTATTTCTGGTTTACGGAAACCAATGTGTGACGTTTTATTCGCATCAAGGCCTGCAGACATGCCAACTGCATTGGCACTTGCTGAGGAGCTAGAGGCCAATCAAATGCGTTATACGTTCGCAAGCTGTTTTGCTAACTACAGTGAACGATCAAATAAACTGCCGATGCAATCTAGCCAGGGATATAACTCGTTTAATTCGCCTTATTATACACGTGAACAGATCAATCAACCTAAAGTGCATCCAATGGAAATAGATCCTTCAACATCTAATTATAAGTCTCAAAAATTAAATCCGACTCAGAACCTTAACACTTCATTTGAAACACCAGATCACAACAACTTTCACAATACTTACATGAACAATAGACCACCACTAAAAAGATCTGGACCCTCAGATAAATATCTCCACAATGTACCATTTATAGGAAATAACCAATCCATACGACGACAACCACAACTAAAAGTTCAGAGATTTAATCATTTAACTCAAGATCAACCAATACAACAAGAAACGGTCAATTATGGACAATATTACGACAATGCAAATTATTGTAACAAATATGACGAGTCATCCTTGCACGAATCTGAAAGAAACGAAGGCGAAAATCCAGAAATAATAGAAGAAATAAATTTTTTAGGAATAAGTCCCTCCTACCGTACATAAGCAGAACTTTAGGAGGGAAGGAAATAAAAATTCTAATAGACACAGGCGCGTCAAAAAATTACATAAAATACAACAGTGATCTAAAGGGTATTAAGCCGATAGGGACTCCATTCATTGTAAAATCTTTACACGGATCAGACCCAATCAAATTTAAATGTGTAATGAATTTATTTAACAAAAATACCCCATTTTTCATTCTCCCTCGCCTTAATACTTTCGACGGTATAGTCGGATATGACTTTTTGCACAAAACAGGGAGTTATTAGGTATGATGGTAGGGAGGAAAGGCTTTTGTATTTCTTTTGCAGAGACGTAAACCACATTGCAATCGATAATAAATTTGTACCCACAGATGTACGCAAAAAATTTGACTCTATTTTAGAAAACAGACAGAAGGTATTTGCTGATTCGAAAGAATCATTGCCATATAACACAAAGGTTTTAGCCACCATCAGAACAACGGACAATGAGCCAGTCTACTCAAAAGCGTACCCCTATCCAATGGCATCAGCGCAATTTGTCAACAAAGAAATTTCAGACCTTCTCAACGCAGGTATTATAAGACCATCGCGGTCCCCTTATAATAACCCTATCTGGGTTGTCGATAAGAAAGGGTTTGATGAGGACGGCAATCGAAAAATGCGGTTAGTAGTTGACTTTAGGAAACTAAATACCAAAACAACGAACGACAAATACCCCATTCCCGACACCTCAGTTATTCTCGCAAACTTAGGACAATCGTTATTTTTCTCAACGTTGGATTTAAGGTCTGGATTTCATCAGATAAAGCTGTCTGAGCGTGACAGAGAAAAAACAGCCTTTTCCATAAACAACGGAAAATTTGAATTTTGTCGACTTCCGTTTGGCCTAAAAAATGCACCTAGCATTTTTCAAAGAGCCATAGATGATATTTTGAGGGATGAGATTGGCAAGTGTTGTCATGTTTATATCGACGACGTGATTATATTTTCCAAAACGAAGCAGCAGCATCTTAAAGACATTGATCGAATTCTCTGTAAACTTTTTGATGCTAATATGCGCGTTTCTTCAGAAAAGTCAAAATTCTTCAGGAAGGAAGTTGAATTTTTGGGTCTTGTGGTCTCCGAACAAGGCATTAAAACCTGTCCAGATAAAGTCAAGGATATCATTGACTATGAAACTCCAAAAACCCTTCGTAGCTTACGATCATTTTTGGGACGCTCTGGGTATTACAGGAGATTTATAAAAGATTACGCCCAAATTGCAAAGCCGTTAACAAAATTTTTGCGTGGAGAAAATGGTAATGTTAGCGCTAGGAAGTCCAAAAACATCCCTGTAAATTTTGACGAAGAAGCCATTAATGCTTTTAAGCGAATCAAGAGCATTTTGGCTTCGGAAGACGTTCTGCTTCTCTATCCAGACTATAGTAAGCCTTTTGACTTGACGACAGATGCATCCTCTTGTGCATTAGGTGCTGTCTTGTCACAGAATGGTAGGCCGATAACGATGATCTCTAGGACTTTATCTACAACGGAAGAAAACTACGCTACCAACGAACGAGAACTTCTTGCCATAGTTTGGCAAACTTCGCAATTATTTATACGGAGTTAAGAGACTCAATATTTTTACGGATCATCAGCCTTTGACGTTCGCCATCTCTGAAAAGAATCCTAACACCAAAATAAAGAGGTGGAAGGCTTTTGTGGAGGAGTTTTCGCCAACATTCCATTATAAACCGGGAAAAGAAAACCATGTTGCGGATGCTTTATCGAGACAGCATATTAATATGATGCAACAAACGAATGAATCTGAATCAGAAACTGCACACAGTGAAGAATCATTGACCCAAACGATAAAAACAAAATAGTAAGAAAAATAATATTTAGAGATAAGTTCCGGCACATAATAACATTTTGTGATCGAAATAATCTGTTGAAAATGCTAAAAGAGGTTATTAACCATAGCGTCGCTAATGGCATTTACTGCGAATTAAAAGTTCTAGCATCTTTTCAAAATGAGCTTCTCGAAACCTTTCCATCCACTAAATTTTTCCACTCGGAAAAATTTGTGATAGATATTTTCAACGAAAGTGACCAGAAGGAAATTCTCGCTGTAGAACATAGTCGAGCTCATCGATCCCTACGTGAGAACACACAACAAGTCCTTCGAGACTACTTCTTCCCCGACATACGTAAAAAGTTAATGCAGATTATCACGAACTGTTCAGTATGTAACAAAGCAAAATATCAGAGGCACCCCCCTAGGGAAGAAATAGGGAAAACTCCCATACCATCTTATGCAGGCGAAATATTACATATCGACATCTATTCCACTGATAAGATGCATTTCATTACTTGTATCGATAAATTCTCTAAATTCGCTTCAGTATCTCAAGTAAAATCTAGGGCAATAGTTGACATAAAAGAACCTTTAATTCAAATTCTTATTTTTTTTAAGGATACAAAAATTATAGTTTGTGACAATGAAAAATCTTTTAATTCACAGACTATAAAAACTTTACTTAGAGATTATTTCAAAATAGATATTTTCACCATACCACCTTTTCATAGCACAACTAGGTTGAAAGATTCCATAGTACGTTAACAGAGATTGCGAGATGTACTAAGTTAGAGCAGGATATCAGTGACACAAGTGAACTCATTTTATTATCTGTTGTAAAATACAATAGAAGCATTCATTCGACAACAAACAAAGACCGATTGACATAATACATTCAAGAGTGTCTACATTACAAAATGAAGTTAGGAGAAACATTATGCAAAAACAGGTTACAGATTTAAGGTACCATAATAAAAACAAGCAAATAAGGTCATACAAACCTGGCGATAAAGTGTATGTGCGAACGAACAAGCGAATAGGTAACAGATTCAGAAAACTTTTCGTTGAAAAAACAGTTCAACAAGATCTAGGAACTACGGTCCTTATTGACAAAGGAAAAATTCATAAAAATAATCTTAGGTAGATGATGTTCTGCCTCTAACTTCACTGATAGCGGATGCGTTAAGAATGACTTTAATATGGAATTATTTTTTGGTTTTAAGCATTTTTACGTTTAAAATTTAGACTTGGCTTTTGTACTATTATATTCTTATGTATTATTATCAAATGTTATTCGAATTTATTAGGAAAAACCTCTCATTTGTAAAAAATGTATGTACATATATACATAGTACACAAATAATTAAATAATGAATAAGTTAAAAAAAACGTATATAATAGTTATGTAAATAAATAAATAAATCTATAAGACAAGAATAAATAATGATAAGGAGAAAGATATGTATATGTATATAAATCAATAATAATAAATAAACATCTAAGAATAAGTAAAGGCTTATGTACTACATGTATTAAATTTTTTGAATTCAAATTTCATTTTGATTTGATTTTTTTTTGTATTAAAATTTCATTTACAAAAACAGAATTTAAGGAACAAAAAAAATAGAAATAGCACTCCACAATAATAATATTAGTAACTTATGTATCTAAGTATTCTGAATAAATTTATAGTCCGCCGAGGACGCCTGAATTTGAAGGGGGAGCAGTTAACACCCAACAAAGATGCGTTAGGTGCACATCTAACTTTGGCATAAACAAGTTGTTTGCGCAAATGCGTATGCATAGAAAAAACAAATTTGCTGTATGTTGTTTACGCAAATGCATAAAAACAACCTTGCATTTGAAGTAAACAAGTTGTTTACTCAGATGCGTGAAAAGAACCGTGAGTTGCAACGCTACTTTTGGAGTAAACAAGTTGTTTACGCAGATGCGCGAGTCATTATTGCAACGCTACTTTTGGAGTAAACAAGTTGTTTACGCAGATGCGCGAGTCATTATTTTAGCCACTTAAGACTCCTACACTTCAGTCGAAAAAGTGACACCGAAGGAAGACGTCCTCATAGAGGACCATAAAATAAAAACAACCCACATAAAAACTATTCGCAGCTACATCAGTGATTATTCTTGAGTAGAAAAGTTTAAAGTATAAATAAATTAATAAAAATTTAAATTAATAAAAATTAATAAAAAGGTTGTGTTTCATTAATTTACATTCATTGGTCGTATCATGTAGTGACCTGAGTGATTCCGCGGATTCGTGAATAACTTTTTGTTGCTCCATTAAAATTCTTAACTTAGTGTTCACTAGTTTGCGTTTATTGTGATACCGTTCTTTAATATCCCCCACGCAGAGGCATACGTTTTTTTTATCGAATTGAAGGTTAGCAATCAGCTCCGCGGCTTTGTCACACACATGAGTTTTCAGATATTGGAGCTTTTGAATCTCAGACAGATCAACATTTTGATCAACCATACTTTCAAATAAATTGAAAAATTCCCACCATTCTTCTTGTTTGCCGGAGAATGGCTTTATTTGAACTGGTGGAAGACGGATATCACACACCGATGTGCGGCAAGTTGCGTTTAACCGAGAAATATCTAAATTTTCATTACTTTTCTCAGTAAATTTATCCATTTCATCGGTTAACATACCCACGAATGTGAAATAAATTCTTTTTATTTTGGAAAATGTTTCCGCTTCCAGATATTTATCTCTACTAGGATCAGACACACTACCGACGATCGAATCGTGATCCTTCTTGGCTCGTTTAAAGCCTTCTTCAATCTCTAATAAACACGCGTTCACGTACCCCCTTGACTTACGCGCCTCGGTCTCTTTTTTAAACTCTTTTTTAAACTCTTCAAAGTACGATTCGAGTTCTTTCAAAAAGAGATCTTGCTTCTCAATGTTTTTGGCGATTTTTGCCATTTTATTGTCTAGTACTACACTACCACGCACTTAGAAATGGGCTTTAGAATTTTTACTTAAGATTCTTATATTAAAATAATAGATTATAAGATTTATTTTAAAATATTATTTTTTCAAATTAATTTGACCAAAAATGGCAGAAAAAGGAATGAAATTCCTACCTTGTTTCTTGTTAATTGAATGCCGAAAATTTCCAAATGTTCGTTGTTGGTTGCAGGGTACAGGTGAATTTCACTGCTTGTCGTTTCCGCTCTGCACCGTTGTAGTGGTATTATGACCGTTGGCACCGTTGAGGAATCTGCTAGCACCGCTACCTCCGTTGAATAACTGCTTCACCGTTACCTTACAGGTTTGGTCAAAGTGCCACTTGATTAATCCGTTGGATTCGTTCCTGTTGATTTAATTCGATGGGTACTGTGGCCGATTGACTGTCCGTCGTTGATCGGATATGATTTTAATTGGATTGATGATCCAACTACACTCCTCCCACAGTACACTTTTTTAATTTATATCACTTTTTTTTTTTTTTTTTTCGCACAGGAATTTTGGGAAAATTAAAAAAAAAAAAATGTATTTTCCGTATTAAAAAATCACGCAATACTGATTTACCGATTACTTTGAAAACTGGATTACTTTAAACACTCGACTATGTTCTACGTCTATGTTCCGACTAAGCTTCGACCAAGATATTGCCGAAATAATTGCCTGTTTAGCACTGATCTTTTCTTTTAAAAAGGACTCGAAGGACCATGTTCTAAGTAGAGTTGCCTTAGAATGAAATTGCTGTCCGCTAAGTTAAGTTGAACTTAGATGGACAATAAAATATATGTACTACACAAAAGGTACAAAGGAAAAGAAACTCGTATCAATTTTTCTTAAAATGTTATAAATTTATTGTGCGTACTTTCTTTTTGCTGGACTGTAGATGAGTGCCGAAAGCCATTCTCTAATGTTATCAGTTAGCCTCGGTTCAAACAGCTGTTAAACTTTACATAACAGGTGGGGTTGACGAACCCTTGTACATAATTTTACTATTTTACATTTGGTTTGACTGTGTGAATCTTTACTTTAACATGATTTACAACTGGTTTGACTGTGTTAATATTTAGTTACTACATTGACATGAATATTATTAATGCCCCATATTTAATGAAAAGTAGTTAGAGAGAGATGCCACTATTATTTTTTTTTTGCATGTTATCTCTTTCTTCAAGTCGGCCATCATTAAAGATTGTCAAAAGCCTGGTTTTGAATATATACCTATTTCTTACGAGTCAAGCGATTAGATGGAAAGAGATAACATGCATGTAACCAGGCTAGCCTTCCAGTTTTCGAGTTAAAATCGTGATATTCGCTCGTGTAGTTTATTTACTTTGTGGTTTTAAGTGAAATAAATTCTGTGTTTTAATTTTAATAATTGTGTTTGCGTTGTCCATTGTGACTAGTTGTCGATGATATGGAGGTTGCAATTGCCACCTATTTTATTATCATATCTCGACTGATAATAAAATAGTTCAATGTGCCAAAACACGTAGCATCGATGTCGAATGTGGAAGTGAGTGTCATAAACAATTAATTAATAATTAAAAATGTGTTGTGTGTTAATTGTTGAGTGTTTTGTTGGGAACAAATTTTTGATTATGAAAAAATCAATTAGATCTGGTATCTTATTTTTGTCTGTAGGCCAGAACGTGGGCCTTCCTGTCGAAAGAATTTCGCATTGATGTGTTTGAATAGCAGCATAAAGTTCTTTTCCTCTCGTTGTTGTCAATCTGGATCCCCAGTTAAGGTTTTTGGCATTAAAATCTCCACCTATTATGTATCTGTTTCCTAGTTTTTCAAAAAAATCTGAATATTCTTCTTTTTTAATTGAATGTTTTGGAGGACAGTAAATAGCAACGATATTAATTTTTTTTATGCTTAGCTTTTATACACACTGCTGTAGCTTGTATTTTCTCTGTTATATACTTCAATTCCTCATATTGTTGTATAGTATTTTTTACTATTACTGCACTTCCACCCTTAGCTGTGTTTTCAGGGTGAGCGGTGTGGTAGATTTTGTAGTTTTTAAATTTTGTTTGCGTGTGTTTTGTAAAATGGGTTTCTGAGATAAGACAAATGTCTATGTTATTTGTTTCAAGAATCACCTGCAATTCCTGTTGATGTTGCAGGAGACCATTTGCATTCCAACATATCACTTTAAGATTTTGATCCATTATTATGCTTAGGTACTTTGTCGTTGGTATTTTCTAACTTTTTAAGTCGCATATCTAGTGCATTAAGTTTGGTTAGGATCAGTTGTAGTGTTTGATTCATGTCATTGCTTGATTGAGTCTTTTGTTGGTTACACTCAGGTTGGTCCTTTTTCTGCATAGCATGCTGTTTTTTATGTGCAACCACTTGAGCATATGACATTATACCCGCGCTGGTTTCTTTAGCGTTCGGTTTTGTGTTTTCTTTTGCAATGGGTTTTTTGTTTTCTTTTGCAATGGGTTTTTTAATCTCTAGTTTTGATAGTTCCACATCTACTTTAATATTATCTGGTGATTCTTGTTTTTTATCAAGAATTTTGTTTTTGGTGTTTAGTTTTTTATTTAAGATATTCTGCAGTTCTATGGCAACAGTGCACCCCCGATAGCTTGCGGGGTGGGGTTCCCCGCAGTGCACGCACTTAGGCTGCACATTTTGGGGCTTTGTGCATTCTGTTGTGTGGTGTTTTCCAGCGCATTTCACACATCTTGCCCGTCTATTGCAATATTTTTGCGTATGCCCATATGCCTGGCATTGCTTGCATTGGGGTACTAATTTTGATTTTTTAAGAGGTTCAATTTCAACTCTACATCCCAGGATGTTTTTAATTTGATAAACCTTTTCTATCTCTTCTTCTGCACTGAATGTTAACATAAACATGTTTAGAGGTTCCTTGTTTTCCCGCTTGAGCTTAATTGTAGCATCAATAATCTTGAAACCTTTAGATTTAAGATTTGTAGTTATATTTTCAGGCTTGCATGAGTGGTGCAGATTTTTAGCCATTACTCTAATGGGCCTGGTTTGCTTATTTCCGTAGGAGTGCCAAGCATAGTTTTCTTCATTTAGTAAGGCCGTGACACTTCTGTAGATTTCTCCGTCTTCGAGATTTAGTCGTATATTGTTTTTGTTGATGATTTTTAGATCGGAATTTTCTACCAGCGTGACTGATTTTATCTTTTCATACAGATTGTCATAGCTAATTACCTCATCAATTATTATTGGAGGTGGTGTTGGAGTCTTTTTCAATTTCTTTTGTGTGTTTAATTCTGCCGATTCTGTATCTTTAGGGGGAGGAATTGAATTGTTAAGTTTCCTCTTTTTTACTCTCTGAGTATCTCTAATCCACTCTGTTTCTTTTGCCAATTCTTCTTCATCTGTTGCATATATTAGTTTTTCCACATTTTGCAGAGGAGTGCTGTGGATATCTTGAATATTCTCCGGCTGTATGTTTTGTAATTCGTTTTCTTTCGATTTTAATTTATTTTCTAGATTTGTTATATATAATTGCAAGTTTTTTATTGTTTCGTTTAAATTTCTATTCAAATTATTTGATTCTATTAACGCATTGTTTACTTGCGTTATTTCTTTTTGTAGCCTTTGCTCATTTTGAGAAATACTTTTTTCTTGACTTAATTTTCTCTTGGCATTTTCATTTTCTATTATTTTTGCTGATGTTACTGCTGACATCTTTGGTTCAGAAGATGGTGTGGTGAACTCCGCTGGCGGAGGGCGTAAAACTTTTGGCATAATTATTAATGGCCCGTACTGTAGTCTTACTTATTCTAAAAACAAGTTGCATACTCACGGGCTATATGCGATTTTGTATTATTATTTTAATTAAGCTTCTAGCAATGGGTTCGTGTAGTAACTATAGGGGCTTTTAAAAGCTCAACTTATACACACGAACCCGATTTTATTTGATTATTATTATTTGTAAAGTTCAAAGATCACTATCGATCCACAGAAGCACCTACCTTTTGGTTACAATACAAACCAGTCTGAAAACTAAAATACTTGGCAAGAACCAATGTATTTCAGTAATCAATGATGTAGGAGCAGCTGATGATTAGATTTGTATGGAACACGAAAGTATTACCGCACTTTACACTTTGAATTTAATTGTTTTGACACAGATCACTTGTAATTACAATTTCTCCTAAGCAGTGTTGCCACTATAATGTGATGTAAAAAAGACTAAAAACATTTTTTAATTAAACACATTTTCACACAACATTACACAAATTATTTATACAGAAAAATATTACAAGACATTTAATGGTCCTTCGATTAGCCGATGCTGTGATCTCTCTACATGTATGTAATTAAATTTCGTTTGATGTATGATTGGGTGCTCCTCGTATCTAAAAAAGTGTTTCACCGGTAGATGCATAAAAGTGTTATTTTCGTGATATCAATTTTCATACGTATATATCGGATATATATATGTTAAAACACGTGTTCTAAAACCTTTGACCTTTTGCCCTGCCAATTAAATTATATCCCTGCCATCCTTTTACAATTACGTGCTTTTATTGTCAATTTTGCAACTCAGTTTGTGAACAATTCGTCCTATAAACCATATACCAATAGAATGTCGAAATTCAAAGTGGTAAAGGCAAAACGCGGTCATGCCAAAGGTTGCATATCAAGAACCTTAGTTTTTTCCGAGTCGATAGATGACTTCACCACGCTTTTCATGCTGGAAATCCGATTGAAGAAGTTAGCTGAAGCCAAAGTGTAAGAAAGATTACATACTTCCATTTTGTAAGACATTTATTACTCTTGGGGTAAATGTTCGTCGTAATTTTATCAAGGAAAGGTCATTATGCTTTAACTGTCTTCGACATGGGCATGCGTCTAACAAATACCGTTCTAATGTAGGATGTGTAATTCTCGGCATCACTCACTGGTTAATCCCACTGAGGAACCATGTTCGTCAAATAACTTGAATTCAAATCAAAGTCAACCAAACCCCCACACATCTCAATCGCCACAGCACTTAGCCGATTCTCCTGTTATAAATCACCACTCGCTCGAATCCAATCATCGTGTTTCAACTCTTCTTCCCACTGCCGTTGTTAGGACTCGAGATAAACAAGGAGTTTATCACAATATTCGCGTGCTACTGGACACAGGATCTCAAATATCGTTTATCACTGAACAAGCTGTTCAGCGCTTGGGATTAACTCGAAACGATCTCGGATTCCCATTATGGGAGTCGCATCCACTTCTGCAGGTATTACCAACGGTTTGGTAACCCTAAACTTACGTTCTCATTATAATCCAAATAACATCGACATCGACTGTTACGTAGTCTCAAAATTGACGTCCCTCCTTCCACCATTCTCTTTAACCGATACTAAAGCAAATCTACCCATTCTCTTCTCCATGGAACTGGCTGATTCTAATTTTGACGAGCCTGGACCAATCGACTTATTAATCGGGCAGATAAGATCTTTAACATTATACAGGAATCTTCGCACCCAAATACAAAGAATATACCTAATTCCATCTCAACCATATTCGGGTGGGTAGGTAACTGTCAACAGACTTCACAATTTGAAGCTGCTTCAGGAGTTCGAACGTTTTGCACACAACTTGATCATACGCAGGAGTTTGACCTTGAGCGATTTTAGCGTCTGGAGAGGTCAATACTGAACCCCATTTATCTGTTGATGAACAAAAGGCTGAAGAATATTTTGCTACAACACATAGTCGTAGTTCTGATGGTACATACATGGTGGAGTTGCCATTCAAAAGCCATGTAAAATTAAACTTTCAAAACTCCTACAAAATCGCAGTAAATCGTCTACAATCTGTTGAACGGAGATTGCTCTTGAATCCTGATTTAAAAACCCAATACTCTTGCTTTTTAAACGAATACATATCACTAGGTCATATGGAGGAAAACCCACCAAATGAAGTAAATCAAGACGACACTGATTGTTACTATCTGCCGCATCATGCAGTATTCAAGGATGGTAGTAGTACTACAAAGGTGAGAGTAATTTTTGATGGCTCCGCCAAATCGAACGGTAATGATTCAATGTCATTAAATGAGTCACTTCTTGTTGGCCCTACAATCCATTATTATTCATTATTCTCTATATGCCTTCGATGTCGACGCCATCTGTATACCACTTCAGGGGACATAGAGAAAATGTACCGCCAGATATGGGAATCACCAAACCACACAAATTTTCAAAGGATCGTTTGACGGGAAACTTCGAAGGATCAAGTGAAGCATTATAGGTTATTAACAGTGACCTACGTACATCAGCTGCGCCATTTTTAGCCGTACGTTCACTTAAACAATTGGCTCTTGACTCTATGGAGACACACCCTCTGGCATCTTCCATTATTCTTAACGATTTTTACGTCGACGATGTTATAACGGCCGCCGATACTGTAGATGACATTATAAGACTTCGGAATGTGTACTTGTGGATTTACTAAAATCTGCTGGCTTCAATCTACGAAAGTGGACTACTAACTGCTGGCCTCTCCGTTTGTTCTTGCCAGAAGAATAACGAGAGTTATCACCACTGGAGTTCGAGGAGTCGACCACGGTAAAGGTGCTTGAACTGCAATGGTGTCCATCGAAGGATTGCTTTCGTACAAGGTAATTCTCTCCAAACCAACTTTATGTACAAAACGTCGTGTTTTGTCTGATGCGTCAAGGATATTCGATCCACTAGGATTTCTCGCTCTGGTTATTGTCGCCATTAAAACATTGTTCCAAGAGTTACGGCTAGAACAAATCAATTGGAATGAAGAGATTCCAATGGAACTTGCACATCGTTGGATCACTATTCGCAACGAACTTCATCTAATCGAATCTATTTCTATACCTAGGATCATATGGAAGAACAAACTCAACTGGGAGCTGCATGCATTCTGCGATGCATCGTTGGATGCCTATGCAGAGGTCGTGCACTGTAGAAGTGTAGACCTAGATGGAACAGTTTCGATAGCGTTAGTGGCAGCCAAACCTAAGTGTTTTGGGGGGAGCCGTGGGCGATCCGCACTCCAATGGAGGTGGAACTGCAACCTCTTCTTTTTACAAGAACCCGAACCACGAATAAAACAAAGCAAGCTACGTTACAAAACCGTTCTTATTAACTTTATTACAAAATAAAAAATGGTTGATGCTCGGGCACATCCTACTTCTTCGGCGGTATCAGTAAAAGGGAAAGAACAAAGGAAGAAAATGGCTGACATGATTCCCGGAAAAGGAGTATATAAGCAAATGAGTGAAGTGAGTGGGGATCGATCAACTTTGGGTGTAATCGACACGTGATGCCATCTGTGTATTCGACGCAAGATGCGCAGTGGATTGAGCTAAGGGTGCGCTGCCATTAGTTTGGCTTAAACATTGACGCCTGCCTTGCAGGTATCCACTCTGCAAAATACTGAATACTAATACTACTTGAACATTGTAACTTACGAAGTTCCCCTCTCACTCCTTACAAAGGGTATGTTAGTGTACAATTTATTAAGTTTGCCTATCTAACTTGTTTATTTTGTCTTTTATAACTAAGTTTAGTACCAACTTATTATAAGTAGATTTAATTATACATGTGATATAAAATTATAATCAAGTAATTTCAGATACTATACTAGATATATGTCCGATAGACATATTTTAATGCATTTTTTTGGTTTAATACTACAGAAATGGAGAAAAATTCAATATGGGCTGACCTCGAGGGCATTATATGATAGATCTGTAATCCCTATGCTATTCAGAAGGAAGAACACAGAGTTTAACAATGGGTCTGATGATATCACCCTATTGGGTTCGAACACTCGCGACACGAATTCTTCAATCGTTTCCCGGAAACGTTATAACGCATCCTAATCACCACTCCGTGGGCGGTAAATTCTCTTTTCTTACGACGACAATATCCCCAATCTGGATGTTCCTCTGCGGGCATTTCCATTTGAACCGTTTATGCATCTCCTTTAAATGCTCTTCTTTCCATCTTTTACATAACTGAAGTTGAAGAAGCTTCAATTTCTCCCACCGGTTCACGAGAGAAATTGAAGCCTTCTGTGGAATCGATTCCGGCAACGAAATAAGAGGTCTTCCGATCAGGAAATATCCTGGGGTTAACGGAACAGGTGCATTTTGATTTTCGGATATCGCTGAGATTGGCCGAGAGTTCAGACAAGCTTCTATCCTGCAAAGGAGAGTTGAGAACTCCTCGAAAGTATATTTGCGTTTTGAGGCTTTTTACGCCAGCCTCCCAGAGCCCGTCCATGTGAGGGGCACCCGGAGGAATGAAGTGCCAAGACAATCCCGGATTTTGAGACTTAGACACCTCGGAGGCAGTTTCCTGTTGATACTTTTGGAATTGTTCTTTGAGGACCCGGTCAGATCCTACAAAGTTTGTCCCATTGTCAAAGTACACGTTTTAAGGCAAACCCCTTCTAGCAACAAATCGGTAAAATGCGGCAAGAAAAGCTGGCGTAGATAAATCCGGGGTTGCTTCCAGATGTATGGCTTTGGTGCTAAAGCATACGAATACACACACGTAACCCTTAGTTATGCTACAGTTTCTTCCTACATACGTTTTTATATCGAAAGGGCCAGCGAAGTCTACTCCGGTCTTAGAAAAGGGTTTGGAAAAGTTAGATCGTCCAGGGGGAAGTGCAGCCATGAGCTGTGAGCGAAGATATTTCTTGTGGATCACACAAAGTTTGCATTGGTTAATACTGGTTTTGATTAAATTTTTAAGTTTTGGAATCCAGTATTCATGACGAATAAGAACAAACATAAGTTGGTTTCCTCCATGCAGCGATGTCTTATGGACAAACCCAGAAAGAAGTTTGGCAAACGCGGATTCGTAAGTTGTAATAATTGGATATCGTTCAGACCACGATAGATTTGAATTACCCAATCTACCATCTACCCGCATTATTCCCTTTGCGTCCAGTTTTGGATTCAGCGTAAGAAGCTTACTGGATCGTTTGATCGGCTTATTGCTGCTTAAATACTCATACTCGGATGGGAAGTAGATCTTCTGAGAGAGTTTTAGCCGCAAGAATCTCCTCTCTGCTGGTATCGTGACTTGGGTAAAAATACTTGGATTTCAAATGAGGATTTGTTAAATGAAAAAATCGTAGAAGGTAAGAGGTAACTCGCAAAGCTCGTGATAACGAGGAAAATTTTGTGAGAATATCTTCGCCGTGAGTGAGTAGAGTGTGACAGGATTTGACGGGT
Organism: Pocota personata; assembly: GCA_963082735.1. Classification (NCBI taxonomy): domain Eukaryota; kingdom Metazoa; phylum Arthropoda; class Insecta; order Diptera; family Syrphidae; genus Pocota; species Pocota personata. The sequence continues at coordinate 28,767,457 of OY720433.1, read as the reverse complement.
TTTGCCTCCAAGCCAGTTTCGTCGAAACACGGTACTCTTGAAGTAGGCCAAAGATTGTCCGCCCAGTTTAAGAATTTAGGACCATGCCACCACAGTTCATTATGTAAAAGCTCATTAGCAGCTATTCCTCTGGTAGCGAGATCAGCAGGGTTGTCCTCGGAGGATACAAGTTATGTATGATAGCAATGCACTGCGAGAGAGAGTCATACAAACCCCATCAGGCGCACCATTACCTTCAAACATGCTGGCTTGGTCTTTAAATCGAACCAGTTCAGTAGTTTCCGATTGCGCAACAAGTGCAGAAGTGTTGAAGGCTTCCTCATAGAGGAATTTAATATTTGTTAAATAAAATTTAATAATTATTTTTCTTGGTGGAAATTACAAAATTTGTTTTTTATTTAATAAATAATTGGCGCCCAACGTGGGGCGACGCGAAAACTAAAAATCCTTATAAAGGACAATAATTAGCGTTGCCAAGAAGTAACGGATTCAATTTTCGGCCGGTGCTAAATATAAATAACCCCTTTGATGAGGTGAAAAAAATAATATTACAACAAAATTACATACATCTAATTTGTAAATTGTGAGTGTAAATTTATAAGTAACGCCCTTAATGAGGTGAAAAAAAAAAAAAAAAAAAAAAAAAATACGAAAAATTACATACTAATATTTAAACTGTGAGCAAAAATTTATAACAACAACAAATACATTGTGAATAAAAAGAATAAGTGAATGTTGAAAATAACAACAACTACCACATTGTTAAAAAAGACCTCAAAGAACACAAAAGCATCTAACTGTTAACAGTAGCCAGTGTAGTGGGTAGTGTGTTCGCTTGTAACCCGAACTGTGCAGGTTCGAGCCCGGACGGGGAACAGCAATCACAGCCACCCGAACATATAAGAGAAACGAATAAAATCTTAGTTTCTCCACCACTACACCAAAAAGGAGTTTCTGCCTGGTAGTACAATGGACACAGAAAATTGAGTCTGAGTGCTCCGGGATTTGGAACTTTCCTTTTAAAAAAATAAAAAAATAAAAAAAAAAAAAACTGTTAACAGTAAGGTCATAAAAAAACTACTGCACGCCACTTGAATAGCTGTTTACCCAGAAGACGCGGATGATTGCTGATTACAGGTAAACGCCAGATAACAACAACAATTTGCTGTGACCTCAACTGTTTATTATTTATTTTTATTATTATTATTATTATTTTTCCTCTTAAGTTAGACCTAGTATTATTTTCCTTAATCATATAAATAAATTGTGAATAACCCTGTTTAATTTTGAAACAATTAGTAGTAATTAAAAAATTTGTTCTCTTTATTTTTGAGAGAAGTCGCTAAAAGCTGATTTAAGAACGGAATAGTGAAGATTTAGTTATTTGTTCTTGGTTTTGTTCATCATTTTTTTCTTGTTGTTGTTAAATTACTGATTTAGTGGACGCGGAACAATTGAGAGCGGTAATTACCGCTGCAATCCAGGTTGCAACCCAACAAACTCGATAAGTGTTTGAAATTACGATCAACGAACTTACATCTCGACTTAATGCATCGTGGAGTATCGTCCAATTACAATCGAACCTAATAAAAGTTGTAACGAATCGTTGGACCTGATAAAATCTTTACCAGAGTTCAGTGGAGAACAGGTTCGCTACATTTCATGGCGGCAGGCTGCATTCACCGCCTACAAACTTTTCGAGGGGTATGAAGGGAGCTCCAGACACTATCGAGCAGTGGCCATTATAAGAAACAAAATTATTGGCTCTGCGGATCAAGTTCTGGCATCCTTTAATACTGTTCTTAATTTCAGTGCAATAATCGCACGATTAGATTTCACGTACGCTGATAAGAAACCTGTCTACTTAATAGAACAGGAAATGTCCAAATTGCGTCAAGGTAATATGTTGATTCTTGAGTTCTATGACGAGGTCGAAAAGAAATTAACGTTGATCATTAACAAGACATTAATGCAACATGAGGGTAATAGGTCTCTAACTGATTCGTTAAGTCAGAAGTATCGGCAGGATGCTCTGAGGATTTTTATTTCAGGTCTACGGAAACCTGTGGGCGATATTATCTTTTCATCTCGACCTACTGATATGCCAAGCGCCCTAGCTCTTGCTCAAGAATTGGAGGCAAATCAAGCGAGGTTTGCTTTTGTAAATTCATTTTTCAATAGGAATGAGCAATTACGTGTAAATAATATTATGCCCAGACAGTCCTACAACCCCAATGAATACAGCCCATATAATTCACCACATTACAGATAGGTATTTTCTGACCAGATACGATATAAGTCAAGTCCAATGGAGGTCGACCCAACCCTCTCTCATCTCAGAAATCCAACTAATTTCCAAAAACCTTTGCAAAGTTTGAACATTTCGCATCAACCTGTACGTTACCCCAATAATGCTTTTCAGAAACCTTCGCAGAACCCCAATAATTTCCAAAGACCTGTTGAAAATTCAAACCAGCAGATGAGATTTAAGCGACATAATGAATCTGATAGGCAAACTCTTCCCAAGCTCCAAAGAATAAATCATTTTAGTCAGGAGAGGTTTACCCCAGACACTACTAATGTAAACAACCAATACCATCCAGATGAATGTTTTAATGCAAACAGTGAAGGGTTAGATAGTCAGACGAAGCTCATGAGATTGAATATGATAATACAGAAATATCAGATGAAATTAATTTTTTAGGGGCAGGTCCCTCCTGCCGTACATCAGCCGAACGTTGGCAGGAGAGGAAATAAAGTTCTTAGTAGATACTGGTGCTGCTAAAAACTATATTAAGAATTTCAACACACTTAAAGCCATCAAGCTGCTCGATGAGCCGTTTTCTGTTAAGACTATACATGGTATTAGCCAGATAACATCCAAATGCGTTTTAAACATTTTTGGTAAAAATGCTACCTTTTTCCTACTTCCAACACTTAGGACTTTCGATGGGATCATTGGATTTGACCTGTTGAGAGAAATAGCTGCCCATTTAGATTTAAGGAATGGAGTTTTGTCTTCCAGCGGAGATGAGGAGAAATTACTCTATTTTTATTGTAGAGACGTAAACAACATTTCCTTAATGAACACTTAAACCCTTCCAGAGAAATTTTCAGCAGTGATAAAACGTCACTCGAAGGTTTTTGCTGATCCGAATGAATCATTGCCATTTAACACGAAAGTTGTGGCAACTATAAGGACCACTGACAATGACCCAGTTTAGTCAAAAGCTTACCCGTATCCTATGGCTGTAACCGAGTTTGTTAATAGTGAAATAGGAAATTTACTGCGTAACGGAATTATAAGACCATCTCGGTCTCCGTACAACAATCCAATTTGGGTTGTTGACAAAAAAGGTGTTGACGAACTTGGTAAACGCAAATTGCGCTTAGTCATAGACTTTAGGAAACTCAATAGCAAGACAATAAGCGATAAATATCCTATTCCGGATACTGGGGTTATTCTCGCTAACCTTGGAAAAGCATCGTTGTTCACAACCCTTGATTTAAAGGCGGGATTTCACCAAATTAAACTTTCTGAACGTGATAGAGAAAAGACAGCATTCTCTGTCAATAATGGTAAATATGAGTTTTGCAGACTACCATTTGGGTTAAAAAATGCTCCCAGTATTTTTCAAAGAGCAATTGATGATGTTCTGAGAGAGGATATAGGTAAAACCTGCCATGTCTACATCGACGATGTCATCATCTTCTCAAAATCAAAAGAAGGCCATATTAAGGACATTGACCGAATCCTTGTGAAGCTCTATGAAGCAAATATGAGGGTTGCGTTTGAAAAATCACGATTTTTAAAAGAAGAGGTTGAATTCTTAGGATTTATAGTGTCGAATAAGGGAATAAGAACTTGCCCTGAGAAAGTGAAGGACATTGTAGGGTATGAGGTTCCGAAAACACTCCGCAGTCTGCGATCTTTTCTCGGATTATCGGGATGCTACCGTCGATTCGTGAAAGACTACGCACAAATCTCGAAACCTCTCACAAGATACTTACGAGGGAAAATGGAAATGTAGGTGCTATCAATCAAAAAATACCAAAATAGAATTGGACGCAGATGCAATGCAAGCTTTTAATCAGATTAAGAAAATTCTGGCTTCCGAGGATGTATTGCTTCTTTACCCTGATTATGAGAAGCCTTTTGACTTGACAGCGGACGCTTCATCCCAAGCACTTGGTGCCGTCCTTTCTCAAGGGGGCAGACCCATCACAATGATTTCGAGAACCTTGTCCTCTACCGAAGAAAGCTATGCTACAAACGAGCGGGAGCTTCTGGCTATAGTGTGGTCATTGCAGAAACTTCGAAACTACCTTTATGGAGTGAAACAACTCAACATCTATACAGATCACCAGCTGCTCACTTTTGCCATTTCCGATAAAAATCCTAACGCAAAAATTAAGAGATGGAGGGCATTCATTGAGGAATTTTCATCCACCTTTTTCTATAAGCCCGGAAAGGAAAACTTTGTTGCCGACGCCTTATCACGGCAGTATTTAAATGCTATGGATCAATCTGTAGACTCAGCTTCAACAGCTCTTCATAGCGAAGAGTCTCTCAGTCAAACAATAGTTAGTGTTCAAAACCCAATTAACTGCTTTAGAAACCAACTAATTCTCAAATAGGGATCCGATGCAGGAAAAAGAACTAAAATAATTTTTAAAACTAAAATTAGGCACACAATTACATTCAATAACCTTCATAATTTGTTTCAGTTGTTTAAGGAGACTGTTAACCCGGACGTTGTTAACGCAATTCTATGTGACCTAACTACCTTAGCCAAAATACAAGACAAACTAATTACTCTCTTTCCTTCAGTAAAGTTCGTTCACTCCGGAAAAATTGTCACAGACATCTTTAACCCAGCTGATCAAATTGAAATTCTCACAACCGAGCATAATCGTGCTCATCGGTCTGTGCGTGAAAACACGCAACAAATTCTGCAAGACTATTTTTTTCATAGTATTCGGAAAAGCCTGAAACAAATAGTTTCAAATTGTAGAATGTTGTGAGCTAGGCTTGGCCACGGAGGCGTCTTCGGTGCGAGTAAGGAGGACGGCGGCACGCTCGCGGTTGCTCGGCTCAGCTCGTCGGACGGGGTGGTTCTTGTCCACCTTACTTCACACCACCTGCTCAGCACACAAAATCTCGTGCCATTTTAAAAAAAAAAACAAAAGAAAGAAGAAAGCTACTCTACTTTAGACATCGGACGGAATAAAAAAATTAGAAAAGAAAGTAAAAGGAAAATCCAAGGGCTTGTGCCCATGGCCAGGAGAAAGATTGGGAAGGACTCCGCGAACTTACCCTAACAATCCTAAACTAAACCTAGACTAACCTAGCGACTTAAGCTAAATCCTAAAACTAACCCTAACTATCTTAACCTAACCTAACTCTACTCCCTACTGCGTCAATTGTCCTTCCCATTTTCTCTCCCTGCCAAACGGGTTCGTCCGGCACCCGAGGAATGCCTGGTGGAAGTGGCAGAAGCTGGCCTGCCCACCCTGTGTGTCTAGTGACACAACCAATTGCCATCTCTCTGGCCAATGATTGCGAGAGATGGCCCCTGAACGCGCTTCCCAGTCACGACCTAAGTCTGTTGTAGTGGAGGTTAGTCAGTCGTTACGTTGTGTCGTCATCGTTCGTAGTCGTCCTGTCCTGTCACCGATCATCTATAGAAGGACGGCCCGACCGGCCATCCACACACCAAATAAAAAAAAAATTATTCACTCATATTTGAGTAGAAATACCCCATATACACTTTGGTTGGCTCATCGCCCTATTCAATTTATTGTAAATTTTTTTTGTCTTAAATCTACTATTCAAACCTATCCTTTCTGCTAAGAATATATATTTTTTTTTTGACACAATTGACTCAAAAAAGGTACTCACGGTTTTTTTTTTTATACGGTTTTCTGGTCCCCCGGTGTCCTGCCGGCAGCACGATGAAGGATGTTGACTTTGTTCTATTATGGAGTTCAACGCGACGTTAGACACTATAGATTCTCAGCAGAATTCACAAAAAAACCAATTCTAATCTTAATTTAACTTAGTATTCAAGAATTTTAACTCAAAAAATTTAATTCAAAAAAGCAAAATCTAAACGAAATTAAAATAAAAAAATATGCAGTCTCAAAGAGTTCACTGTAGGCTCAACTCAGAAGGAGTGGTATCTAACACTTCAGATAAATTTTAATTCTAATTTAAATTCTTTCACTTTCACTAGTGTCCCACGGAGCACCTCCTGGAAGCGTTGAATTTCTTCTTTTCTCATTGGGGGAGCACCGTTTGCTTCCTTTGCTTATTGCGGACCACCGCTACCGCTACCCACTGCCTGCACCGGACCTTGTCCAGTTGCAACGGTGTGTGCCTCAACCGGCCCTGACAGAAAACTGCAAGCGACAGAATTTCTGGGGCCTACGCCACTCCGCTACACTCACTGCCTTTGTTTTAAAAATTGTTTTAAAAAAATTGCCCACAAGCGCTCCTAATTTTATTGAACATACCTTTATGTCTGATGTCTCCTGCGTTTATCTCCTGTACTATGTGCTCCCCCAGTTTTATTTGTTGTCCTCAGGTTTGCTCTATTCTTTCCTTAAAAATTTATTTTAGGCCACTAAACTTTTAAAAATTCTGTTGTGCCAACTTACCAAGAAAATCGAAAAACGGCAGAAATTAATTTCTACAGTGGGTCTTCGCCTCACTGTATTTTAGTGCTACCGACAAATTCTTCTCTCAGCTGTGGCGACCAGCTGTTCGCACTTGACTTGAGGAAATAATTTTCTTGGGATCGATGTACTAACCCGTTTCATTTATTTGGGTTATCTGTTTCCCATTGTCCTACTTTTCCCCTTCTTTTCTTGTTTCGACTTTGTCCTCTCTTCGTCAGTCTTTTCCCATTTCCTTTGTCATGTTTTGTCTTTGTCGGCTATGGGTAGTGTTTTCCTTTTTTTCTTCGGGACATTGAAATGAGAAATTTCCCTTTCCAATGTCCTACGTTTCGTCATTGTCAGTTACAAAAATGTTCGTTTTGAATAAAAAAAATTCCTGAGCGATAACATACATAAATACACTAACCTGACATATACTATTGTTAACTGACTTACCTAACATACTTAATATAACCTACGACCCTTCTCACGTAACCCAAAAACAAAATTTCTGACCAACACAAAAAAATATATATAAACATATAATATCAAAATAATGGACAAACGAATTCTACGTTTTTTATCTTATCCCTGAACCACAGATAATTTCCCGATCGCCATTCTTGCGAGAGAGAGACGGGTGTATCTCCCTCCCTCATGTCAGCTGATTATTGACATTTCTTTTATTTTCTAATTTTGCGAGGCGAATCGCTGTGTTTTTTTTTGTAATTACTTTTTTTTTGTAATTTTATTCTAATAAAATAAAAGAAAGCCCACCCTTGGACTGGGGTGGGTGTGTGCGCATCGCTTCCTGTGCACAAAAGGTGCACAAGGAAGCAAAATAACCCTAAAACCAAAAGGGAACCTGGCTATGGGAGGGATGATGTCTGTAGGTAGAACGGACAACAGGTATGTTGGAATTTGTTTTCCTTTTTTTTCTTTTATTATTAATTGGTCCATCAAAACCCCACCCCTGCAATGTGATGTGCGTGTGCGAGGATGTACAAGGACAGGTAGGACAGAACGAGAGGACGACGACGACAAATACCATCGTGGGATCGCTGGAGTAATCATCTGGGATCAGGTACCTCTTTTAATTTTTCTTTTCCTTTTTTTTTTTTGTTTTTTTTGTTTTTTTTTTTTTTGTTATTGGACGGGGTACAGGCCCTCGTAACAGGCTCGACGACGGTTGGCGAGTGGTCGTGAGCCAACCGGCCTCGTAAAAAAAGGGGCCTGGTTCATTATCTTTATGTTAGTTGGCTCCAGCGCTTTAGTTTATCTTTTATTTGTTTATTGTTATTGCCCAATGTGCGGCAAGGGCCTACGCCCTGAGATGCTCTACTTCAACCGTTGAGGCTAGCTGGGCACTTCTTGCATTCTCACCAATCACAGCTTGTATATCACAGGTTTTGTATCCCAACTTCCATATAAACAGATTTTGTATCACAGCTTCCATATCACAGAGGCGTATGTGGATGTACCCGTATGCTACCTACAAATCATTATAGGGGTGCATTTGGATACATCCAGGTCGCCCCACCTAAAACTAATAAATAAACTATAAAATAAATATACAATAATAAATAAACTCTATATGTAAATAAACTATATAATAAATAAGTAGACTCTATATATAAATAAATAATCTCTATAAATAAATAAACTCTATAAATAAATACACTCTATAATAAATAAACTATCTCTATCAATAAATAAACTCTATAATAAATAAATAAATAAATAAATACTCTATCTATAGGACATAACTAAATACATACATACATATATATCACAGCTATTCCGGCAACGGCATGCATGAGTGCGTCAAGAGTGTTTTCTAACACTTGCCTCTAGGTGTGCAAATCTTTGGCGTGGTATACGCCCACCTTTTCGCCTCTTAGGCTACCTACTTCATATAGGGCTCTCAAAATAATTGATTTTAAAAACTTGTGTCCTAGCTTAGCATTGTAATTGTCAGGTAAACTGCTTTGCTTGAAATTTCGTCTATATACGATCTGTCCTACTCTATACTTGACTTCTCTGCTTCGCGTGTTGTATGTTTTGGTTGCTTTTTGATGTGCTAGCATTAGATTGTCAAATATTTTACTTCTTATTAGCTCTAATTTGTCCTTATTGTCGATAATTTCCATGTCCATATCTTTGATCGTACCTAGTTTGCGGAGGACATCATACGCTCCCGCGTGTTGTACCATGTGGGTACCAAACACAGCGTAATAGGGTTCCAACGTAGTCGCATCGTGAACTACACTCCTCAGTGAGAAAGCCGCGTTGCTGACGTGGATGTCCCAAGTTTTCTGATCACCGCTTAGCTACGATCTTATCTTCGTCAGCACGGAGCGGTTAACCCGTTCTGAAGCATTGGCTTGAGGAGAGTAGATCGCGGTGCGAATATGTTTGACCCCGTATTTTCCCAGAAAGCTGGCAAACAGTTCTGAGATGAACTGTTTCCCATTGTCCGAATGGATAAACTCCGGTACGCCAAAGATATGGAACACGCTTTCTTCTAGGTATTTCACTACCTCAGCAGCCGTTGCCTTCTTAATAGGTTTTAAAAACACAAACTTAGAAAAATGATCTAGGACTATAAAAATGTGTGTGTGTCCGTTCTTAGTACGTGGGTATGGTCCTAGGAAGTCAATATACAGTCTTTGGAAAGGCCGCTCCGTAATAGTCTGTTGTCCCATCGGCGGTCGGGAAACGATGTTGAGGGGTTTGCTGCACTTGCAGATTTCGCAGGCTTTGACCAAAGTCTGCACGTCTGTAGCCATGCCATGAACATCTGTCTCAATTTCGACAGAGTCTTTTGGATACCCCCGTGACCTGCAGATGGTGAATTGTGTGCAGCCTCCACTAGACTACCACGCAACTCCTTCGGAATCCAGAGTTTCCACGCTCTGTCTTCTTGTATCGCGTCGCCAGTTCGTATGTCTGTTCTTTTGTATACGAATCCATCGGAAACGCAAACATCTGGAAGTCGGTCTTTGTTTTCGTTTATTGTCTTCCTTAATTCGTCGTACTCCTCCGAAGAAAAGTATGGCGAATTAGCATTACACTCTCAGGATTGAGCTCATCCATGTGAACACGTGAGAGAGTATCAGGGACTACATTTTGGCTACCTTTCCTATGTTCGATCTGGAAGTCAAACCCTTGAAGTTTTAGGCTCCATCTAGCCAGACGGCCGGATAGATCCTTTTGGGTCATTAGCCACTTCAGACTCGCATGATCGGTTATAATAGTGAAAGGTAATCCTTCCACATAGGCTCTGAACTTCTTCACTGACAGAACGGCCGCATAGCATTCAAGTTCCGTTACACTATAATTCCGCTGAGCAGAATTGAGCTTCTGGGACATGAATGCTATCGGTCGTTCGTTGTTCTCCCTGTCCATCTGGAAAAGCACACTCCCTACACCAGATGTTGATGCGTCGCATTGTATATAAAATCGTCTTGTGAAGTCCGGGTTCGTTAGTATCGGTGCTGTCACTAGAGTCGTCTTAAGTTTTTGAAAGGCTGTCAGTGCTTCGTCTGCCATGTCGAATGTCTTGCCTTTCTTCAGACAGTCGGTCATTGGGGCTGCCATAGACGCAAAATTTGGAATAAAGCGCCTATACCAGCCCGTCATCCCTAGAAATCGACGGAGTTGCTTGGGAGTCTTTGGAACTGGGAAATTCTCGACCGCCGAAACCTTGCCAGGGTCAGTTCGTAGGCAACCATCGCCGACGATGTATCCCAAGTATTTGATTTCCTTGTGACAGAATTTGCTTTTCTCTACATTTATAGTCAGACCCGCTTCCCTAAGACACTTGGCCACTTCCTGCAGCAATCTGGCATGGGACTCGAAATTTGGAGAGCAAACCAAGAGGTCATCGAGATAGACAAAGACATACTCTTTCAGACGAGAGGGTATGACCTTGTCCATAAGCCTACACATTCTCTGGGCGGCATTACACAGTCCGAACGGCATAAGCGTATACTGATATAATGGCCTTCCAGGGACTGTGAACGCTGTCTTCTCCCTTGACTTGCGCTCCAAAGGAATCTGCCAGAATGCGTCCTTCAGATCGATACCTGAAATAAATCTGGTGTCCTGCAACCTGCTTAGCAGTCCTTCGATATGAGGAAGCGGGTAAGCATCCTTCTTCGTTACTTCATTCACTTTTCTTGAGTCCAGGCACAGTCTGTTTTTTCCGGGTTTTCTCACCAGCACCACTGGGGAGCTCCAAGCACTGTTACTCTCTTTTTTTTTTTCAATTCAAATTCATTTTATTTATCAAATTCAGTGTTACATGGTTATCCATTTATCTGCGAAGCCTGAGGGGCTTATCTGCAGAAGATTGCATATCACTTTTTAATAAATGTTTCTTAAGTGAGCTTTAAATTATTTTTACATATTTAATGAAGAACAAAAAAAACAAATATCAAAAATTAAAAGTTAAAATTTAAATAGATGGCTAATTATAGGAAACAAAAAAAGTTATATTTCAGCAAGAAAAAAATCTTTTAAACGCTTTTTGCGGGTTTTGAAATTTGCAATATTTTTTAAATTTGAGGGAAGCTCATTAAACACTGTTGGAACACTATAGTTTGTTTGTCTTTTGCCGTAGTTGTTGCTGCATAATGGTGTTTGAAGCATACCTCGAACTCGTCTTCTCGTGTTGTATTGATGGTTAACAGGTCTTTTAAGTCGGATGTCATCATAATATTCTAGGCATATCGTCAACTTGAAAATTTGCTTAATGGTCAGTACCTTCAAAGAGTTCTCTCCATATGTGTTTGTTAGATGTCTCCTGTTGATCTTCTTAATAATGGTGTTTTGAAGCTTTTGTAATTTATTAATGTGTGTATTAGATGCATTGCCCCAAGCAAGTATCCCGTATCTCAGTTTTGATTCGACTAGTGCATAGTAGACTTGCTTCTGGACTTGAAGTGTCGAGTAATTTCCCAGATGGTATAGAGCAAACAGCGCCTTTTTAAGATCAAAGCGAAGTTTATCGATGTGTTTGTCCCAAATGAAATGGCTGTCGATGGTAACTCCTAGGTATTTATAACTTTCGACAACTTCGATGTTCTGATTCGGCAATGCACTTTGACAGATTATACTTCGAAAGCTAATGCTCTGTTGAGTTAATCTATGATGTGGTCCCCGAATATGCATCATCTTGGTTTTCGATGGGTTCAATATTAGTCCGTTATCGTGACACGATTCTACAGCTTTATCAAACTCATCTTGCATTATTCTCGTAGCCGTATCAAGACATTTATGTTGGACGATTAGCGCCGTGTCATCTGCGAATGCAAAAGGCGTACTGTTTTTGAAAACGCGAAGCAGCTCGTTTGTGAAAAGGATGAACAATAATGGTCCCAGTTTTGATCCCTGTGGAACTCCGAAAAGAACCGGTGTATGATTGCTGAAACTGTCTCCCACCTTCACTCGAAAAGATCTTTCACTTAGATAGTCTTGCAACCAGTCAGCCAGTGTGCCTCGAATCCCTAATCTTTTTAACGCCGTTATTAACTTTTTATGGTTCAGAGTATCAAATGCTTTACTGAAGTCCATGAATAAAACAAGAACATGGTGGTTTTTACTCAAGCTCCCATTGATAATATCCGCAAATTCACCCATGAGTTTTCTCGTACTTTTGTTTTTTTGAAAGCCGAATTGTTTTTCGTGGATAAGGAAATGATTTTCTACAAAGTTTTGGAGTCGTCTTGTTATAACTTCTTCCATACACTTCTCAATTGCCGGCATTATTGATATTGGTCTGTAATTGGCTAACAAATTTTTAGTTCCTCCTTTATAGATAGGGCGCACAATTGCAGTCTTCAGTATTCGAGGAATTTTAGATTGATTCAAGCTAAGGTTTATAAGCCTTGAGATTATCGGAGCAAAAATAACAGCATTGTTTTTGATATCACGCACTCTGATACCATCGATACCCGCTGATTTATTTTCATCCATTTGTTTTAATACATCATGAACTTCTTCAGTATTTGTTTCTAAGATGAATATTGTGTTGGGTAATACGGAGTTGATATGGTGGGATATATTTGTATTGCAGCTGTGAACTATCTGCAGGACTTGATCCGAAAGTTTTGCTGATAACTTCGTCGATATTTTGCTTCTTCCGTCCCATTATTTCATTGACCAGGTTCCATGTTTTCCGAGGATCCGATCTAAGGTTGTTAAATTTATCTCTATAGTAGTTAGCCTTCTGTATAAAGATATCCCTGTTCACTTTGTTCCGAAATTGCTTATACTCGGCTTCATAAGTCATGTTCAGCCTGTTATTCTTCCATCTTCGATACAGTTGTTCCCTCAGCTTGCATTTTTCACGAATATCAGTGGTAATCCAAGAATTGTGTCTGCATTTCTTGTGCGATATAGTAGACACCGTTGAGTTCGCATAGATGTCTTGCATTGTTGTTAAAAATTTGCCATACATATCGTCAATATCATTTTCATTTAAAAGCACTTGCCAGTCAGTTGAATGTATTCGTTCGTCCACCATCCTATTTCGAATATATGACTTTGGTCTCTCTTGAATGCTAGATAAACTCTGAGTAATGGTTCCATACAAAACAGCATAGTGATCGGAGATTTCACTTTCAATTACGAAGGATAAGATTGATCTATCTATCATGCTAACCACAATGTGCTGTATCAAGGTTGATGTTCCTCTTTTTAGATCTACTCTCATGCTATCCTGGATCACATTCATCAACCCATGAGCAGTTAACATCTCTAGGTAGTCATTTACATAATTTCGATCAGATCTTCGAATGTCAATATTCATATCTCCTAATATCACGATATCCCTTTTCTTATCTAGTTGTTCAAGTATAAGTCCCATTTCTCTAATAAATCCTTTTATATTTAGTTTAGGCGGCCTATATAATCCATCCACATATTTAGCTTTTTCCCCTTCCAGAATTTTTATTCGAAGACATTCGTAAAACGTACTTTCAACACTCATGCGTTCACATTTTAAATCATTTTTAATGAACATGACAATGCCACCACCTCTGCGCTCGTTCCTGTTAAGAAATTCCGCATTAAATCCGTTTAAGGAATATTTATCATTTTCCTCTTTTTGAATATTAATTTCTACTAGAACAATTATTTTTAAATACTTCAGAAGGTTGCTTATGTTTACGCATTGATCTTATATTGAGACACAAGCAACTAAAATTCGCATTTTTTAAATCATTGAAATTATCACCGCTAAAACCGTGTATTACCCTATAATCAAAATCTACTAGTATATTATTTCTATTTGTGTTTTCCATTTTTGTGGTCAGTTAGTTGTTCGTCTAAACACACACTCTCACATTGAACTTAAACATTTGCTATGAGACTGACGTCATCAACTGTCAATATTGGAACCGCATTCGTACTCTCGCTTTTTTTTGCTAGTACTCTTCCCGCTGACTCTCACACATAGCTCCAGTTTACTTGTTTTGCCTTTTCTTTCGCCATCCAAAGCAGTTGTTTATTTTGTTTGGTCAGCTGATTGTTGACGAAAACAGGAGCACTACTCCAAGCTTGATTTGGGTTGGGGGCATTGTCAGTGTTTTGCAAAACAGTTTTTAGTTGCATTGTACGGGTTGATCGTGCTTGTTTAACAAAGCAGGATTTGTCTATATGTGACGCAAATGATGCAACAATTAAAGATTTTTCAGGATTCTTCGGTTTGGTTCTATAAATGTCAGAGATGTCGCTGTCTTTTACTTCGTAATTGATAGTTTTACCGATGCCTTCAATAATTTCCACAAGATTTTCGTTACGTGTTGGTGGAATGTTTTTAATTTCAATATTATTCTTAAGTGTTTGTTGTTCTAAAACGTTTATCTGTGATTGCATATTTTTGATAGTTTCGTCTTTTTTTGCGTTGCTTTCTTTGAGATCAGTAATTTGTTTAGCTAAGTTTTCCATTAATTTGTTGTTTTGGGTGATGTTGGAATTGAGTTCGTCGTATTTTGTCGCAAAAAACTCACAGCTGATTGCAATGTCTTTAATTTCCGCTCTCAGTTTTTTTAGCTCAGCTAGAATGGGAGTGTCATTGCTACCAGTCAAGTTCGTAGCAACGGGACTGGTTGTAATTTCGTAGTGCACTCTCTTACTTGCTTGCACTACCGGTACCAATGGCTTAGAGGTCGGTGCCGTTGTTGAAGACGAAGAGTTCTCAGCAACACTAACAGCTTGGTTGTCTCCACCTCTGCAGAACTGGCACTTCCAAGCATCTGTTCTGGCCGGACCCATGGTTCTCCAAGACTTTTCTTGTACCGTAGTGCAGTTGTAGTGTAGTTTACGGGTGCAGTTTTTGCACACCACGAAATCGCCTTCAGCGGGCAGACATTCCTTGCAATGGGAGCAGAGATTCATGTTTCGCGGTTAAGAGAGAGAAAATCAGTAATGATAAAGGGAAATTAAATAGAAGGGGGGGACAACCAAAAACGAGCAAATAAATGCTTTAGTAAATTCAAAAAAAAAAAAAGAAGAATATTAAGATATTTGAATAAACTGGCACTTATACTTTTATTATAAGAAGGCTATTAAGCAGTCACTGTCTTATATTGGTTTTTAAAAATATATTATGCAAGAAAACGTTTTATTTCAAGAGTAAATCACCGAAATTCACAGAGCACTTTCAATAGACGACTGTAAAGCTCAGCTCACTACTTTGGATCGTCTATCACTCCTAGGGAGATCATCCTATCCAACTCGTCATATAAGAGCTTCTGGATCGCAGGTGAAACTGGGTAGTGCCTCTGCTTGATGGGAATCTTCTCGTCATCCACCTCGATTATATGTTCTTCGAGGCTAGTTCTACCCAGTCCCAACATCGCGCAAGAGGGAAACAGTAGCTTGATTCTCTCCAGTTCTTGGGCTTGTGCTGGTGAGAGTGCCTGGACCGGGGACCGTTCTTCCGTCGGCGATGGGATGTCGAGTTCGTTGATTATGTTCTGAGCGACCTTAAATGTTCTCCAGAAGTTAACCCCCAGATAAAGGACCTGCTGTAAGTTTGGCACAACGAAAATTTCTAACTCATGAGACTTGCCACCCCAGGAGACTACTGTCTTAAATCGTCCTAGTATTCGTTGGTGGTTTCCGTCTGCTGTTCGTATGTCCGTACTCATCCTAGTCATTACTATGTTATGTTTGTCTAAAAAGTCAGTCGCTCCCTTCCCTAAACAACTAATTGAAGCTCCACTATCCAATAGGCCCATGAGCTCCTCACCGTCCATCCTAACCTTAGCGTAAGGCCTATTGTCGTCCGAAATATTTATCACAGTCGCTACTATATCTCTCTTTCGTCGTCTGTTTATTGCACATATTTCCCTTAGCCTCCTAATTTTCAAATAATTCCTGCTCTTCTCCACCGGCGTAGTCAATTCCTCTCCAAAGATACGCTTTCTGGCGGCTTTATATTCCTGCAGGCGTTGGTGAAGACTCTTCCTTTGAGGGATTTCCTTCTTCGTGGAGGTATCATCACCTTCAAGAATCCTCTTCAAAATTTGGAAGTCTTCTCCTCGCTTTCCGGGAGTGTGGTCTTGGTCGGCTGGTTCGTCCCGGTCGCACTGCCGACTCTCAGGTTTCCCTGGCACTGTGTGCAACTAAAGTTTATGTTTCTTTGACCACAACTAAAGCACGTCAGACTATGGAAAGTAGACTGACACGCCGACGGAGTTGAAGCAGGACTCCTAGTCAGGTCTGTTCTGTTGGTCGAGTTCGTATTGTTTGTTCTGTCTGTCTTCATGTAAGTTGGTTGTCTGTCAGTCCTGTTTCGTTGAAGCGCAGCAATTGCCACTTCTTCGTCCTCTAAATCCCTAAATGTTTCCCTATTTCTAAAAATTTCTTCGTCTCCTAGTTCGTTAACATGTCTTCTAAATTTCGTCTCCCTAGTCGTCAAGTACTTCTCCGCTCGCCTGCATTCATCCCTTAATTCTTGGATACTCGTAATAGAGCACCCGAAGATTAGCGTCGCAACTCTGTCCTTAATGTTGCTTCGGAGGATGTCCACTAGGTCAAGTTCGTTCGGTCGACTCGTCATCTGTAGTACCATCGTCCGTACGTCGCTGTATAGGTCGTCAAATGACTCCTGAAATTGCTGCCTCCTATCCATTATGGCCCTCAAAATTTCATGGTCCCTAATATTATTTTTAAACTGTTTCAGCAGTTCTCTTTTGAGTCGCTGGTAGCTCAGGCACCTATCGCTTTCATTTTCCTGCAGGAATTGCCAGAACCACCTCTCTGCAGGACCGCTTACAAGGTGGTGGAAGTGGGTGAACAGCTGGTGGTCGCTAATACAGTTTTGGCTTTGCAAAGTCTCCACGCGAAACAGGAAACTTTCTACGGACATCGTCTTTGGTGTCCCGTCAAACTTAATGCCCCACTTATGAATGTCCACCTTCCTTTCCGAAAACCGTGGAAAAGGTTCGGTGAAGCGTGGAGCTTGTTCATGTAGTGGGTCATTTAGAGGTATTTGCCGTTCGTGTGGGGGCGGGTTAAAAGTCTGTCTGTTTAGTGTCGGCGTTGGTTGGTGTAACAGTTCCGTCCAGTTAAGTGGGTGCGAAGGAGTGGACTGTCCTTGTCGGGTGTTGTCTTTTCGTCGGTCGTTCGTTGTCGGTGGTTCCCTCTGCGCAGCTGCGGAGAGCTCCAAGTTGCAGATCTTGTCGTTGATCGCCTTGATGTTTTCCTGGAAAGTAGTCATCATATCTTTCATACTTTCGGCGAACACCGACATGATCTCAACCTGGTTCTTCTTTACTGCTTGAGAGACCACCTTTTGTATTTCTTGTGTTATTCGTTTTGTGTCCTCCACAGTCTTACTCCGCAGGTCAGTTAGGTCGTCTTCGCCGTCAGAAGTCTGTTGTCCGACCCTGGTCGCTGCTACAGTTGCTGTCGCTTGGTTGCCTAGCGACAGACTTAGCCGTTGGTTGCGTTGTCCTACAAGTTCTCTGGCTTGTAGTCTTGTGTCTGTTGTATTTAGTCCGTTTTGTACGTCGTACAAGTCAAGTAGGTCATGTTCATTTGGAAGGGATCTTCTCTCCAAGTCCTCACGGAGCTCTACCGTGGACCGAGCTACCTTTTGTCTGGTCGTCGCAGTATGGTCTGTCATGTTGAAATTCGTAGGGTAGTTTCCGTCGTCTTGGCCAAAGAACAGATAGTCGTCGTTCGTTCCTTGTCTTGCGTAATTGCCGTCAGTCCCTGTAGCAGGTGGCAAGTCATATCCGTCAGTTCCCTGTTCGCGTTCCAATCTAGCTCTTAAACGCGTTACCCGCATTCCTGACGGAAGTGCTCCTTGGGACCCAGTGTTCTTCGGTACTGCCCCTAAACCCCTATTGTCTCCCTCCATGATAAAAAAATTCAATAAATTCCCTACTATGCTAAATTCAAATTATGCGAAATTCAAAAAAAAAATTCAGAAAATAAATAAGATAAGTAGTAGTAGAAGTAAAAAAAACGCGAAACCCTAATAAAATAATAAAAAAAATAGTAAAAAAAAATTCAAAGAAAAGGTAGAAAAAAAAATATAGAATAAAAAAATAAATAATAAAAAAATTCAAAAACAGGAAAAAAAATAGTTGTAAAAGGAATAAAATCGATAGTAAAAATAGTAAAAGAAATCAAAAAAAGGAATATAAAAAAATACTAAACGGGTGGAAAACAAAATGCTAAAAAAAATCAAAATCCTAACAAATATTATTAAAATGGGTGTATTATGTGCTTTGGTGTGTGGATTTTTGTTCAGGTTCTCCAGTAACCGTTCTATAGATGTGAGTCTGTCTGTTCTCGTCAGGGTAAAGTCAGTATCGTCGGGTAGTGACTGGTGCCTCGGATACTTGACGAGGTGTTAAAGCCGATCCTTTCCTTCCTTACCACTACTTGCTATCAGGTAATACCCAATAGAAGGCTGGCCAGGATTTCCCAGATCAACTCCAACACGGACAAAGCTTCGCGGCTTATGCTCGCGCCTCACGAAGAATATGACTACACGTCACTATTCTAGGACAGCGGCTAGCATTCGGCCTTTCCACCTTGTCCCGCTCTTTGCTTATTCATAGACCTCCAATTACCTCACAGGATCCACTAGCTTATAGCCTGAGGATTGGATCGCTGTCTTCAGTCTGTGACTAAGCAAGGAGCATTTACAGCCCTTGAATGTAAAAGATAGGAAAGTAAAAAAAATTATTTAAAAATGAAAAAAAACTAATCGCGAATGAGGCTGATTGATATGAGTCCAAGGTGACGACCTTCAAAAAGGAAAATCGTCCCCTTGGAGTCGCAATCGTGCCTCTAATAGCCGGTGTTGGTAAAAATACCGTTGGGCGCCATTGTTGTGAGCTAGGCTTGGCCACGGAGGCGTCTTCGGTGCGAGTAAGGAGGACGGCGGCACGCTCGCGGTTGCTCGGCTCAGCTCGTCGGACGGGGTGGTTCTTGTCCACCTTACTTCACACCACCTGCTCAGCACACAAAATCTCGTGCCATTTTAAAAAAAAAAAACAAAAGAAAGAAGAAAGCTACTCTACTTTAGACATCGGACGGAATAAAAAAATTAGAAAAGAAAGTAAAAGGAAAATCCAAGGGCTTGTGCCCATGGCCAGGAGAAAGATTGGGAAGGACTCCGCGAACTTACCCTAACAATCCTAAACTAAACCTAGACTAACCTAGCGACTTAAGCTAAATCCTAAAACTAACCCTAACTATCTTAACCTAACCTAACTCTACTCCCTACTGCGTCAATTGTCCTTCCCATTTTCTCTCCCTGCCAAACGGGTTCGTCCGGCACCCGAGGAATGCCTGGTGGAAGTGGCAGAAGCTGGCCTGCCCACCCTGTGTGTCTAGTGACACAACCAATTGCCATCTCTCTGGCCAATGATTGCGAGAGATGGCCCCTGAACGCGCTTCCCAGTCACGACCTAAGTCTGTTGTAGTGGAGGTTAGTCAGTCGTTACGTTGTGTCGTCATCGTTCGTAGTCGTCCTGTCCTGTCACCGATCATCTATAGAAGGACGGCCCGACCGGCCATCCACACACCAAATAAAAAAAAATTATTCACTCATATTTGAGTAGAAATACCCCATATACACTTTGGTTGGCTCATCGCCCTATTCAATTTATTATAAATTTTTTTTGTCTTAAATCTACTATTCAAACCTATCCTTTCTGCTAAGAATATATTTTTTTTTTTTGACACAATTGACTCAAAAAAGGTACTCACGGTTTTTTTTTTTTATACGGTTTTCTGGTCCCCCGGTGTCCTGCCGGCAGCACGATGAAGGATGTTGACTTTGTTCTATTATGGAGTTCAACGCGACGTTAGACACTATAGATTCTCAGCAGAATTCACAAAAAAACCAATTCTAATCTTAATTTAACTTAGTATTCAAGAATTTTAACTCAAAAAATTTAATTCAAAAAAGCAAAATCTAAACGAAATTAAAATAAAAAAATATGCAGTCTCAAAGAGTTCACTGTAGGCTCAACTCAGAAGGAGTGGTATCTAACACTTCAGATAAATTTTAATTCTAATTTAAATTCTTTCACTTTCACTAGTGTCCCACGGAGCACCTCCTGGAAGCGTTGAATTTCTTCTTTTCTCATTGGGGGAGCACCGTTTGCTTCCTTTGCTTATTGCGGACCACCGCTACCGCTACCCACTGCCTGCACCGGACCTTGTCCAGTTGCAACGGTGTGTGCCTCAACCGGCCCTGACAGAAAACTGCAAGCGACAGAATTTCTGGGGCCTACGCCACTCCGCTACACTCACTGCCTTTGTTTTAAAAATTGTTTTAAAAAAATTGCCCACAAGCGCTCCTAATTTTATTGAACATACCTTTATGTCTGATGTCTCCTGCGTTTATCTCCTGTACTATGTGCTCCCCCAGTTTTATTTGTTGTCCTCAGGTTTGCTCTATTCTTTCCTTAAAAATTTATTTTAGGCCACTAAACTTTTAAAAATTCTGTTGTGCCAACTTACCAAGAAAATCGAAAAACGACAGAAATTAATTTCTACAGTGGGTCTTCGCCTCACTGTATTTTAGTGCTACCGACAAATTCTTCTCTCAGCTGTGGCGACCAGCTGTTCGCACTTGACTTGAGGAAATGATTTTCTTGGGGTCGATGTACTAACCCGTTTCATTTATCTGGGTTATCTGTTTCCCATTGTCCTACTTTTCCCCTTCTTTTCTTGTTTCGACTTTGTCCTCTCTTCGTCAGTCTTTTCCCCTTTCCTTTGTCATGTTTTGTCTTTGTCGGCTATGGGTAGTGTTTTCCTTTTTTTTTTCGGGACATTGAAATGAGAAATTTCCCTTTCCAATGTCCTACGTTTCGTCATTGTCAGTTACAAAAATGTTCGTTTTGAATAAAAAAAAATTCCTGAGCGATAACATACATAAATACACTAACCTGACATATACTATTGTTAACTGACTTACCTAACATACTTAATATAACCTACGACCCTTCTCACGTAACCCAAAAACAAAATTTCTGACCAACACAAAAAAATATATATAAACATATAATATCAAAATAATGGACAAACGAATTCTACGTTTTTTATCTTATCCCTGAACCACAGATAATTTCCCGATCGCCATTCTTGCGAGAGAGAGACGGGTGTATCTCCCTCCCTCATGTCAGCTGATTATTGACATTTCTTTTATTTTCTAATTTTGCGAGGCGAATCGCTGTGTTTTTTTTTGTAATTACTTTTTTTTTGTAATTTTATTCTAATAAAATAAAAGAAAGCCCACCCTTGGACTGGGGTGGGTGTGTGCGCATCGCTTCCTGTGCACAAAAGGTGCACAAGGAAGCAAAATAACCCTAAAACCAAAAGGGAACCTGGCTATGGGAGGGATGATGTCTGTAGGTAGAACGGACAACAGGTATGTTGGAATTTGTTTTCCTTTTTTTTCTTTTATTATTAATTGGTCCATCAAAACCCCACCCCTGCAATGTGATGTGCGTGTGCGAGGATGTACAAGGACAGGTAGGACAGAACGAGAGCACGACGACGACAAATACCATCGTGGGATCGCTGGAGTAATCATCTGGGATCAGGTACCTCTTTTAATTTTTCTTTTCCTTTTTTTTTTGTTTTTTTTTTTTTTTTTTTGTTATTGGACGGGGTACGTTTTCAAAATTTGCCGTAGTAAAACCAATAAAATCCCGTGCCATAGTAGATATTAAAGAACCGCTTTTGGAATTACTTAACCTTTTTAAAAACACAAAAACTATAGTTTGCGATAATGAAAAATCCTTTAACTGAGAGACCATAAGATCATTGCTCAGAAATCACTTTGCGGTAACTATCTATATACACCATCCCACCTTTTCATAGTACCACAAATGGACAAGTGGAAAGGTTCCACAGTACTCTATCTGAAATAGCAAGATGCACGAAGTTAGAGCAGAATATTAGTGATACCGGTGAACTCCTTATACTTGCCACAGCTAAGTACAACAGGACGATTCACTCGGTTACGAACTACAGACCGATTGACATCATTCATTCAATTCCCACGGCGTTAAAAGATGCGATCAGGTTAAAAGATAGTTGCAACTCAAAGCACGAACCTAGACTATCATAACAGAAATAGACAAACTCGGACATTTAGACCAGGGGACAAGGTTTTTGTGCGTACAAACAGACAATAAATTTACAAAAATTTTCATCGAAAAAACAATTCAAAAAGATCTGGGAACTACGGTTCTTATTGACAATAGGAAAATTCACAAAAATAATCTTAGATAATTATAGTAACATTTACTTTAAATTAAAAACATTAAATCAGTAATTCTTTATTTTAAATATTTAAATATTTGTTTATAAAATTATATAACCAAGGGTTCAAAATTGTATCTAAAGAACTGATTATTTTGTTTTTCATAATAAGTATGTATTGTAAACTTTGCAAAACCTAGATAGTTTTTTTTCTTTCTCAATGTGCTAGCTTAAGACTTTTGTTATATGTTTATTTCTTATATAGTTATAGAATATTTGCTTTGTAATCTGTAAAATTAAATTATAAAACTGAATTAAAAGATAAACTTATTCAACACCAAAGGAAAGGAAATTAAGAAGAAGCCGGGGACGACTTCATTTGAGAAGGGGGGTAGTTATGTATGATAGCAATGCACTGCGAGAGAGAGTCATACAAACCCCATCAGGCGCACCATTACCTTCAAACATGCTGGCTTGGTCTTTAAATCGAACCAGTTCAGTAGTTTCCGATTGCGCAACAGGTGCAGAAGTGTTGAAGGCTTCCTCATAGAGGAATTAAATATTTGTTAAATAAAATTTAATAATTATTTTTCTTGGTGGAAGTTACAAAATTTGTTTTTTATTTAATGAATAATTTACATGCCTCCATTCAACCTCTCCGATATAGTTTCTAATTTTACTGGTCCGATTGGCGACAAAGGTTCGCCATGCAGACAGGGTCTTCGCCAGCCAAGCTAAAACAATAGATGAATCGGACCATAAATGCACAGATGTATTCTCAGAATTAAACATTGGAAGAATTTTTGCCATGAGCTTTGCCAATAGAACCGAACCACAGAGTTCCAGCCGCGGCAGCGTAACTGATTCTAGGGAGCAACTTTCGTTTTGGAACATAAGAGTGTGGATATGATTCCTAAGCTACTGTCCTTTATCCGAACGTAAATAGCAGCAGCATATGCTTGCTCCGACGAGTCGCATAATCCATGAATTTGCATAGGATTGTGTAAAGTGGTCCCAACCCACCGTGGAATTTTTAGCTTTGAAAGATCTGTGATCGTCTCGGCAAACGTTTTCCAGGTAGCTAAGGATGAAGTTGTCAGAGTCTCATCCCATTGAGAAATTGTATTTTCTTACATAATA
Organism: Pocota personata; assembly: GCA_963082735.1. Classification (NCBI taxonomy): domain Eukaryota; kingdom Metazoa; phylum Arthropoda; class Insecta; order Diptera; family Syrphidae; genus Pocota; species Pocota personata. The sequence goes on along the minus strand of OY720433.1, from coordinate 28,743,907 downwards.
TTTTAACTAATAAGATTCCTATCTATTTATATGAAAAACTTAATTTCGTTCGGTTCCGTAGAACCCTGTGTTTAATTCCACCACGCTATAACTACTTGAATTCGTCCCGTTTATTTTTTATTTATGCTATCAAATTATGGAACTCTCTACCAATAAATATCAGAACTATTACCAATGTCTCACTTTAAAAGAGCAATTTTTATACATTTCTCACTTCTATCTTAAATTCTATGTTATCTTAATATCTATATGTCTCACCTATCCTTCTTTATTTTTCCTCTTCTATCTCCTAACTAAATATTTTTATAATTTTAGCTTTAAGATATATGATTTTTATTTATTTATTTATTTATCTATTATTTATTTTGTTTTTTTTTTCTGTTTCTTCTTATTAATCGAAATTATGTGCTGAATGTTTAACTCTAAGTACTATAAAAGATATTTATCTTAATGTACCCATGTTATTTAAATAAATTGAATTGAATTGAATTGAGTCTTCTCTTTCCAGATGGTCTGCAAAAGAATTTTTGCTTTAATGACGACAGGAGCTGTCCAACCGGCTGGATCAAAGAGCTTGGCTACGTGGGAGAATACTTCTTGCTTAGTACAGGCGCTCGAATAAGGTATCGGAGTAATTTTGTGAAGAAAGTGAAAGGTATCCGACTTAGCGTTCCAAAATACGCCAAGCGTTTTAACGGAACTTTGATCGTTTAAATTGAGAAATTGATCGTTGAGAATATGATCGGGCGGAACGTTCTGCGACAGTGATGAATGATTCGCCGTCCATTTTCGTAGCTGAAAGCCAGCAGTGTTCAAAGTTGCTGTAATTTCAGATTGAGCCCTTACGGCTTGTTCTAGAGAATGAATTCCAGCAAGTAAATCGTCAACATAGAAATTGTTGCGAATCATTGCAGCCCCGATGGGATATTTTTCGTGCTCATCATCCGCTAGCTGCAATAAAGTACGTATTGCAAGGTAGGGTGAGCACTTGACGCCAAAAGTTACTGTTAGCAACTCATAATCTTGCATAGGATTATCAGGATAACTTCTAAAAAGAATTCTTTGAAACGGGGTATGACTAGGATGCACGCGAATCTGTCGGTACATCTGTACAATGTCTGCATTTAAGACGAATTTGTACTTGCGCCATTTGAGAATTAAAGCAATCAAATCTTGCTGTATAACTGGACCTGTATAAAGAATAACCACTTGATGCATTGAAAACTACTCGCACCTTGGTGGTGGAACTTTCCGGCTTGACCACTGCATCATGCGGCATATAATACGACATAACGTGATTGTCATTCGACAACTAATCAGACTGGATGCGTTTCATGTGGCCTATCTGAAGGTATTCTGTTATAACCGCATTGTATTCTGGCTCTAGGACTGGATCTTTGTTCAGGCGACGTTATAAATATACTAAACGTTTCTCGCTCAAGCGACGTGAGGCACCAAGACTTAGATCTTGAGGAAACTCTTTGGTGAAAGGTAACTTGACGACATATCTGCCATTCGCCTCACGGTATGTACAGCTTTTCGCAATACTGGTCTTCGTGGGAAAGCGGTTTGGGATCGGTGATCTCATCTAATTCCCAGAAGCGCTTTATCTCTTCTTCAAGACAGACTTGATTAAAATGTGACGCGAATGTTGTGGAAGTCGATGTGTGAATATTGGGAAGTGGACCTGATACTATCCAACCGAATATGGTATTTTGAGCGATAAGTTTTCCTAACAAGTTGTGTTGAACACCGTCTAGAATAATATCTGGATACAAATCGGCGCCGATGATTAGATCTACACGAGAGGGTTTATAGAAATGAGGATCAGCAAGCTTAAGCCCGGCGAGCTCGGTCAAATCAAGAGATTTCGCATACTGGGACGGAAGTTGGATTATCGACGACAAGAGCTTGAGCCGAGATGCGACTCGGGTTTAAGTTGGACCCTAAAGAGAAATGACACAGATACTTCGAGATTGTAGTTAAAGCTTTATTAACGCCAGGTATTTGGACGTGAAGCTTTGTAACGGGCAAAAGCAATCGAGCCTGGGTAGCTTTGGAAATCAAACTCACTTCTGAGCCCGGATCTATAAGCGCTCGTAGAGGATACTTAGTATCCTGGGAGTGAATAGATATTAAAGCGGTTGCTAAAAGTAAAAGTGAGAGTTCACGTTGGGTACAAAGGGTGAGGTAGTGGAGTGTATTAATGGCTGAGGTTTTGTGTGCGCTACCACCGTATTGGTTGCATCCAAATTCTCAGGTACGTGAAGTAGTGTGTGATGGCGTTTCTTGCACAAGTTGAAATTGAATTGACTTTTGCGTGCTTGGGCAGAATGGTTATAAGCCAAGCAGTTTGAACACAATCGATGAGTTCGAACTGTTTGAACTCGATCCTGTACTTGCGTTTGCTTAAACGTAGAACAAAAATGCAATGAATGATTTCCCTGACATATAACACAGGTAGATTGAGAAAGTTTATTATGTTGCGTGTTACACTTTCGACTTGCAGGTGTCTGCAAAGTACTAGAACCCTACTTAGGTTTAGCAGAATGGTGAATGTCACTTAGGGTTTCAAGTGTTTTGTACCGCGCGACTAAGAATTTATTCATATCATTCCACTTTGAAATGTCTGAAGGTTTTTCCAATCTTTGCTCCCATAGTAACAGTGTTTTTTCGGGTAAACGATTTGAAATGAAGAAAGTGAGAAACGAATCCCATGAATCCGTATTAATTTCATGAGATTGCAAGGCCGAAAGGCAATCATTCACATCACGTAGAAGTTGTTTGAGCGACTTATCAGTCTCCACAGCAATATTTGAAAGATTGAACAGAATTTTCAATTGGCTATTCACAAAAATCCGTCGATTTTCATATAGTGCCTTAAGAGCTTGCCATGCTAGATCAAAATTAGCGTCAGTCAAAGCAAATTTCGACACAATATTGAACGCGGCACCCTGTGTCTTTGCCCAAAGATGAAACAACTTTTGAACAGGGCGGTATATCTGAACCGGGTATGGTTGAGATATACCGCCGAAAACATATCCCGAAAGGATGGCCACGATAGGTAATCCCCATAAAATATTTCACAATCGCACGGAGGAAGATTGAACGCATGTTTGAAATAATCTTTGCCTTGACAAGATGAAGTTTGATTCTGATCATCTTGTTGAAAATCATTTGAATCGACAATTTCTTTAATTTGAGACGAGTTCGCTTTGGAATCATGAGAACAAAGCTTGTCTGAACAACTCAGAATGAACTCTAAACACGAAATATAAGTCTCCGTCGAGAGCTTATATTTCGACTTAACTGCCGTTAGATCCTCTTGTGATAACTGTGTGTCTTTATCACGCACATAATTCGCGTAAGTGGCCTTTACATCTGACCATAAATCTTTTAATTCGATTTCCCGCGCTTGTAAGGAATTTAACGTTAAAGAGTTTGTTGGTACTTCTTTCAAATCGGCAAAGTACTCAACCAAACAATCTGAACTAAAAATGAAACTATCCATGCTTGTAACTAGTACCGTAATAACCGCGCTCGAATCAAAAGTGTATATATCTACTACCCATTTGTACCGTCTATGCATGTGATATACGGCTTATGTTTTTGTTTCACCCCCGTTTCCGAATTAGCGATAGGACAGACACGTAAAACTCAACAAACTCGCAAATGGATTTAAATATAAAATGTATGTCTATGATATATACGTAAGTATATACCCGTATGTACTCGTACGATATGCCTTTATTTTAATTTAATATATTTTATTTTAATAAAAATGCATTAAAATATATCTATGGAACACATACCTTTGACAATTACTGTTGATCTGGATAGTTCACGATCCCTGTTGAATCTCGTGCGGCTGCGACTGCTTGTGGTGTTGATGTCGATGGTGATGACGATGCTGAAGATGACAATGCTGATGATGATAATGCTGTGACGGTGATGACGACGATGACTGCTGCTGTGCAACTGCACTGTGCACTCGAAAATGTGCTGGCTGCGAATCTGCTGTGCAACTACCACCGTTTGAGCAAGTCAGCGTGTGGTCCGACTACAGCTGAGCTTGCTGATGCGCAGGTTAGCGTGGTTGCAATTTGCGTGCACAATGCACTAGCAAAGAAACTTACGTGGTCTGAGCAAGTGTGGTTAGCGTGGTTGCAATTTACGTGCACATTGCACTAGCAAAAGAAACTTGCGTGACTGCAATCCGGTTCGACTGGACCAATATTTTGGGGGGAGCCGTGGGCGAACCGCACTCCAATGGTGGTGGAACTGCAACCTCTTCTTTTTACAAGAACCCGAACCACGAATAAAACAAAGCAAGCTACGTTACAAAACTGTTCTTATTAACTTTATTACAAAATAAAAAATGGTTGATGCTCGGGCACATCCTACTTCTTCGGCGGTATAAGTAAAAGGGAACGAAGAAAGGAAGAAAATGGCTGACATGACTCCCGGAAAAGGAATATATAAGCAAATGAGTGAAGTGAGTGGGGATCGATCAACTTTGGGTGTAATCCACACGTGGTGCCATCTGTGTATTCGATGCAAGATGCGCAGTGGATTGAGCTAAGTGTGCGCTGCCATTAGTTTGGCTTAAACACTAAGGTTGCTCCAATTAAGGTTCTATCTCTTCCGAGACTGGAACTCTGTGAAGCTCTTCTCTTATGCCGACTTATAAATAAAATTAAAATCTCTTTACAGTATAATGAAATGAAGGTGCTTGCGTGGACAGATTCATCTATCGTTTTACATTGGCTTTCTGCTCCTCCCAAAAAATGGTCGGTCTTCATTGCTAATCGGACCTCAGAAATTTTATCTTGGATTCCTTTTAAGTCTTGGGACCACGTTCGATCCGCGTTCAATCCAGCACATGTTGCTTCACGTCGAATTCCACCATCAGCCCTGGCTTCCGCTGAAATCTGGTGGAAAGGTCCGGCATGGCTATGCAAACAACCGTGTGATCAACTGGAGGAACGAAAGTCAACTAAGGTTCATGTATTTGTATCTAATGTCAACAAAAATAAAGTTCTTGAGACAATTCTATATCAATCATCTAGTTGGCTGAAATTCGTACGAGTATTGGCATATATATTTCGATTTATCACAATTTCTCGTTGTTCTGCAATTAGTCTCAACTATCAGGCTCAATCTGCCCAAGCAATTGCAGAAGCTAAAACTGTTCATTGTTTAGTAAGGAAATCGATATTATACAAAAGGGTAAGGAGTTACCGGCGCGAAATAAACTCTTATCATTAGCTCCATATCTTGACCAAATGAATGTGCTTCGGGTCGGTGGACGCTTGAAACACTCTGAGCTATTTTACAGTGAAAATCATCCCATCATTCTTTGCAAATCGCATCCGACAGCGAAACTTATAGTGCAGTATATTCACAAACAATATTTACACGCCGGTGTGTCCTTAATGATCGCTGTTCAGAAACAACGAGTAAATGAAATCCACATTTGGCCAAACCTGCACAACATCACACTATACTATTTGCTCTTTTTTCTATTGACCTGTTAATATTCATATTACATTATGTATCAGAAAGTAATCTCTTTTTTTTGGACATAACCTGCTCGTTTGCATGCAGTCGCTCGGTACTCGTGATTCAGCAGTCGACCAGTGCAGTCGCATCATACATACATTGTCTAGTAAATTTATCACTTTAAATTAAAATACACAACACACTGTTCGAATAAAACTTTTACACAAGTCACACAAAATTATTAAAATACACTTAAACAAAGGTTGATTAAACAAGGGAATACAGATATTTTTTATTAACACCAGAACATACACACATACATATACATTACAAACTGGTCCTTCTTAAAGCCGTGTGGATGCTTTGCATAACATAATTATTTGGAGACAAATTTAAAATCTAAAACGGTACCGTAAGTACGGAATCAATTCAATTTTTCTGTGCATGTGATATATTCATCAAACTGCATCATCGAGCGTCATATTAGCGGTGTAACGGGAGTGCTCGCATATTATTTATAGACTTTTAATTAACAGCTATATCGATTTTAGTAACTTATATGAAATTTGAATAGACATTTTGCTCTTTTTACCTAAGGTGAATGTTGTTGTTGCAAAACGTGGTCGCGCCAAGGGTTGCTTAACACGCACTCTAGAATTTGCAGAATCCATTAACGGTGCTACACCTCTCGAATTATTAGAGATCCGGTTGTCAAAACTAGACGGAACGTGGTCGGAGTTTTTGTCTTTAGAAGACAAATACTATGAATTTGCCGGCAAAGATGGATACGAAGATTCTGAACCCCAATTTGTCGAATACGAGGCCAAGTATTTTAAGGCTCATTCAACAATTTCAAACGCGATTCGTGCAAGAAATTCCTCGAAGCCGGCTATGGTTGTCGCTGAAGAACTATCAATAAGCATTCCCTCTGCGGCAGAGTCTGAGTCCACAAATCGTAACCAATCTCTCCATCTACCAAAAATCTCCATTCCGATTTTCTCGTAAGATTACAAAAGCTGGCCGGCGTTTGGAGATTTGTTCACGGGAACAATCGGTTCAAATGTGTCACTCACGTGCACGCAAAAATTTCATTATCTGAAATCGTTTTTACGTGGAGGCCTGGGACAAATTGGAAAGGCGCTACGATCAAAAGCATTTAATTGTACAATCTTTTATGCAATCATTTTTATCGCTACCCTCGTGCACAACCTTAAGTCTTTAACTTCTTCGGAAGATTTCGGATGGTGCGGATGAAGCAATTAGAGGTCTTAATGCGTTAGGATCTACAGGGAGGGACCCGTGTCCCTCATTTACGTGTTGGTTCAAAAATCGGACCTACAGACGCCTCAAGCGTGGGCAGAGCAAATAGGATCAAGCGATGATGGCACCGTTATGGAGTTTCTAGAATTTCTGCAAACCCGGTGTAGCTGTTTGGAGTCTTGCTATTCATACTCTCGACCTAATCAAATTCGTCCAAAGGTTGCAAGCGCAGTTCGGTCCCATCTAGTAGAATCTCGCCAAGGTTGCGCAAAATGCAGAAAGGATCACAACCTATCGCAATGTAAAGAATTCATAGACCTAACCGTTGAGGCTCGTCGCGATTTTATTAAAAATAATTCACTCTGTTTTAACTGCCTTCGGAATGGCCATGCATCTAGTAAGTGTCGCTCACAATTTCATTGCCGATCATGTAATGCTCGGCATCACTCGCTGGTGCATCCCGTGCAGAATCAAACACCTTGTCAATCAATTGAACCTGACTCAGATCTAAACTCGAGTCCTAGCTCTAAACCACAAATATTGACCAATCACTCGCTTAAATCAAATCATCGTCTTTCATCCATTCTTCCCACTGCTGTTGCTCGGATTCAAGATAATCAAGGAAACTTTCATATTATTCGAGTATTGCTCAACTTTGGATCTCAAGTTTCATTCATTACTGAAAGAATTGTCCAAGGCTTGGGCTTAACTCGCAAACGCTTTAGAATTCCGATTGTCGGAATTGCCTCAACATCTGCAGGCGTTACTAACGGATTGGTAACCATAAATCTATTTTTTCGTTTTAACTCCGATTCACTCAATATCGACTGCTTTGTTCTGTTGTTGTTCGGTGCCACCATGTTCGATAAAACAAATCCCAACTAACTTTTCCTCACTCGAACTTGCTGATCCGAATTATTATAACTCAGGCCCTATCGATGTGTTGATATGTGCTGACAAGGTTTTCGGCATCATCAAAGGAGCATCTAGCTCAGATACAAAGACCAATTTTACCTCGATTCCCACCATATTTGGTTAGGTTATTTCTGGAAGAGACTCGCATTTATTAGCTGGCAATGCAGAGATGAACACCTTCTGTACCCATTTGGACTACAGCCAAGAATTTGATCTTGAACGGTTTTGGAAACTTGAGGAAGTTTCAAATGAATTACCGCCATCCCTAGAAAAGCAGCTTGCAGAAGAAAGCTTTGCTAAAACTCACACCCGGTATTTAGATGGTAGATATGAAGTTGAACTACCATTCAAACCTTCTAAAAAACCTTTGGAGATTCATATCATACTGCGTTGCAACGTTTTTAGTCCATCGAAAGAAGATTCAAATTCAATACTGATCTTAAGGCGCAATACTCTGCATTCATTAACGAATACATTTCTCTTGGTCACATGGAAGAAATTCCAACAGGGGAAATCTTTAAGCCTGCACCTATGTATTACCTGCCACATCACGCAGTCTTTAAAAGCGATAGCAGCACGACAAAAATAAGAGTCGTTTTTGATGCGTCTGCTAAATCAAATGGCTCCTCGTCTTTAAACGAATCACTGCTCGTTGGACCCACCATCCAACGTGACATCTTTTCGATTTGCCTTCGTTATCGTCAGCATTTGTATGTCATGTCAGGGGATATCGAAAAAATGTACAGGCTGATCTGGATTGCTAGAAAACACATTGATTTCCAAAGAATTTTTTGGCGCCAGATCCCAGAAGATCCGGTAAACCACTACAGACTGTTAACAGTGACTTATGGAACATCTGCAGTGCCATTTTTAGCAGTTCGTACCTCGAAACAACAAGCTCTGAATACATCTATGACCCATCCTCTGGCATCAACGATTTTGTTGAATGATTTTTATGTGGGTGATGTAGTAACGGGTGCAGACAACATAGACGAACTCATCACCCCCCAGAAACATTTAGTAGAAGTCTTAAAATCCGCAGGTCTTCATCTACGCAAATGGACCACCAACTGTTGGCCGCTTCTACTGTCAATACCAGATGATCAACGAGAAGTCTCTCCAGTTGATTTCGAAGATTCTAATTCGGTGAAAATTTTAGGTCTACAGTGGTGCCCATTTAAGGATTGTTTCTCCTATCGAGTCCACTTTAGCGGACCAACCACCTTTACTAAACGCCCCATTCTATCGGCCGCCTCACGTATATTTGATCCTTTAGGATTTCTTTCGCCGGTCATCATTGTAGTTATGATTTTGTTCCAGGAAATATGGAAAAGGAAGGTCAAATGGGATGAGGAACTCCCTGGAGAATTGGCACATCAGTGGGGTGTGATCAGAGATGAGCTTCATATCGTCCAATCTGTCTCAGTTCCAAGACTAATGATAACAAACAAATATAATGTGGAGTTTCATGGATTCTCTGATGCATCCTTAGAAGCTTATGCTGCAGTAGTGTACTGTCGTAGCATTAATACTGATGGAACCATTACAGTTAAGCTTGTTGCAGCAAAAACAAGAGTCGCCCCCATTAAGGTCCTGTCTCTTCCGAGACTTGAGTTGTGTGGAGCCCTTTTACTAACACGTTTAATGATCAAAATAAGACTTTCATTATAGAAATCAAACATCAAGACATTCGCATGGACGGATTCCGCAATAGTCTTGCACTGGTTTTCAGCATCTCCCAAAAAATGGTCGGTATTCATAGCAAACCGAACATCTGAAATCTTGAATACTATTCCGCTTAAATCTTGGAACCATGTACGCTCCGCTTCAAACCCAGCAGATGTCGTTACTCGTGGTATTTTTCCTTCAAAATTATCATCGATTGACATGTGGTGGAAGGGTCCTCAGTGGCTTAGCGAGGATATAGGTCTGTGGCCCATATCAGCTTACAACAAAGAGGACATTCATCATGACCAATTAGAGGAAAGAAAAGTATCATCAAAACAGGTATTTTTATCTAATGTGTGTTCGTCTGGTGTGTTAGAAATGATATTGCAAAATTCATCCACTTGGCTTAAATCGGTACGGGTATTAGCATACCTGTTACGTTTTATCTCAAACTGTCGGTCATCTGTCCGTTCGCGTTATTATAATCCTCCTCTAAAGAAATAAACAATTCAAAGAGTAAACGAATCATATGTGCTCAAAGATCACTGTTTTCTAATGAAATAGATCGACGTTACCCTCGAAAAACAGACTCTTATCTTTAAGCCCTTATATCGACTCGATTGGCGTGCTTCGGGTTGGTGGTCGGTTACAACAGTCGGAGCTGTCGTATTCGGAAAAGCATCCTATCATATTGTGTAAGTCGCATCTGATTTCTTACCTAATTGCGCAACATATACATAAAGAATATTTACACCCCGGAGTGTCGCTTACATTCGCGCTTATTAGACAACAATATTACATACTTGGATGCAGAAATCTTTTGCGAAAAGTCGTGCATAGCTGCGTGAAGTGTTTTCAGCAACGATCTGCAACCACAAAACAACTGATGGCTAATCTTCCTGCGGAACGTATTCGATATTCGCGACCGTTTAGCAAGGTTGGTTGCGACTACGCAGGTCCTTTTACATTACGCTTAAATCGTGGAAGAAACCCAAGGTTCGCCAAAGCGTATATTGCCCTGTTCGTGTGCTTCGTAACTAAGGCTGTTCACATCGAACTAGTTGGAGACCTATCATCTGTTGCCTTTTTAAGTGCACTTGATCGATTCGTCGCACGTCGCGGTAAGGCATATGAAATATGGAGCGATAACGGAACAAATTTCCATGGTGCTAAGCGTCTGCTCAATGAGATGCATAGTCTGTTATCTGATCAGCAACACAACTCCATCATAATCGACCATCTCTCCAAGGACAATATCATCTGGAAATTTATACCACCTTCCGCACCTCACTTTGGAGGCTTGTGGGAGACTGGTGTAAAATCAGTGAAGCTACATTTGAAGCGGGTGATAGGTGACACAATACTCACTTATGAAGAGATGTACACTCTGTTAGTTAAAATAGAGGCTCTTCTTAATTCGCGCCCTACGTGGCAAACCTCAGATTCTGATCAATGTGCTCTTAGTCCCTCGCATTTTTTAATAGGAGAACCATATATCGCGGTTCTACAACCTTCTGTTCCTTATGAAAATGTTTCGATAAGCACTAACTGGACTCCCTTACAGGCAATGTTGCAAGGGTTTTGGAGTCGTTGGCACAGGGAGCATCTAACGTCATTGCAGCAGCGACCCAAGTGGAGGACACCGCAGCCCAATCTTAAAATCGATGACGTCGTTTTATTGAAGGAGTCAAATCTTCCTCCTTCCAAAATGGTCCCAGGGCGTATTACAAAGATACACCTCGGAAGCGACAACAAGTGCAGAGTTGTGACCATACGCACTAAGTTTGGAGGATTTCTTCGACCAGCAGTTAAGGTGGCCCCCTTGCCTAATGCTGAAAGACCTTTGATGCCTTAGTCTTTCAGGGGGGGCTGGATGTTCAGAAACAAGGAGTAAATGCAATCCACATTTGGCCAAACCTGCACAACATCACACTATACTATTTGCTCTTTTTCTATTAACCTGTTAATATTCATATTACATTATGTATCAGACAGTAATCTCTTTTTTTTGGACATAACCTGCTCGTCTGCATGCAGTCGCTCGGTACTCGTGATTCAGCAGTCGACCAGTGCAGTCACATCATACATACATTGTCCAGTAAATTTATCACTTTAAATTAAAATACACAACACACTGTTCGAATAAAACTCTTACACAAGTCACACAAAATTATTAAAATACAATTAAACAAAGATTGATTAAACAAGGGAATACAGATATTTTTTATTAACACCAGAACATATACATTAGAATCGCGTTGGTTAAGCAAACCTTTAATATCCTCGGTTGTAGAAATCTATTGCTCAAAATAGTTCACGATTGCATGGTATGTTTTCGTCACCATCGATCCGCGTCCAACCAATTAATGGGAAGCCTCCCAGTCGAGCGAGTTCTGTTTTCTCGCCCATTCAACAAGGTCGGCTGCGACTACGCTGGACCTATCACGCTGCGCTTAGCTCGCGGAAGAAACCCACGATTTGTGAAGGCTTATATTGCGCTATTTGTATGCTTCATTACTAAAGGTGTACACATCGACTTGGTCGGAGATCTATCATCAGACGCATTTCTTCTGGCTTCAGACCGTTTTGTGTCGCGCCGCGGAAAGCCAGCCGGGAGCTAAGAGGCTTCTTGAAGAGATGTATGATTTTCTATGTAGCCAACAGCATAACAACATAATTTTAAACCACCTTTCGAAAGATAATATCATATGGAAATTTATACCACCTTCGGCACCTCACGGGAGGCTGGTGTGAAGTCGGTAAAAACACATCTTAAACGGATTATCAGAGATAACATTCTTACGTACGAAGAACTTTACACTCTTTTAACTAAAATCGAAAGTTTGCTCAATTCGCGCCCAATGTGGCAAAAGTTGGACTTCGAACCTTCTGCACTAACTCCATCGCACATTATGATTGGAGAATCATACTGTGCAGTTCCACAACCAGATTTTAACAGTATTTTTTCATCTAAAACTAACTGGTATCTCTTACAGACGCTAATGCAAGGATTCTGGAAACGTTGGCACCATGATTATCTCACATCCCTACAGCATCGGCCCAAACTTCAACGTAACATATAAGCCAATGACATCGTTTTATTGAAGGAACCGAATTTGCCTCCTTCAAAATGGATACTAGGACGTGTAACTCATATTCATCCTGGTAAAGGCAGCAGATGCCGAGTCGTCACGGTACACACTCAATTTGGAGACTATGTTCGGCCGATAGTAAAGATCGCCCCTTTGCCTATATCTGAAAGACCATAGTCTTTCAGGAGAGGCTGAATGTTTAGTACTCTCTGCATCATTTGGCAAACATTCGAACATTACACTACATAAAATAACATAATTTTCATTTTAACTCTCTATTGCTATATCAACCGTAATTTAAGTTTTTGCTTATTGCTAATATCAATTGTACTCTCTTATACTACTTTTACATATGTCTTTTAATAACGTAACGTTATACTCTCTTTTTCCTATTCTTTTTGATATTGTATTCTTCTTTGCCGTTTTGCTATTTTGTAAGCTTAACTCAATCTCTTTCGCTTTGGACCATCACCGCGTGCGGTTGATTTTTTTGGTAACACATAAAATACACATTTTACACATTTACATTATATTAATAAAACAAATTGCACATATAAATTAAACTAAAAACATTTTTTAATTAAACACATTTTTACTCAACATTACACAAACCATTTATACAGAAAAATATTACAAGACAACACCCTTCGAATCATAAAAAAATGGGCGGAGGAGAACTCCGTGACAGTTAAGAATCTGGGCACTATATTGGACAGGAAACTGACCTGCAGAAAGAACCTGGAAGAAAGAGAGCATATTGGATATGCAGGAGGGCCATCGGGAAGTCATGGGGCTTGAAACCGAGACAGGTCCACTGGATATACGAATGCGTAATAAAACCTATCATCTTCTACTGTGTAGTTGTATGGTGGCCAGTGATGAGCAGAAAGTATGCCAGAGACTTGCTAACTAAGGTGCCTGGGTATTACAGGAGCACAATCCTCAACACCAACCGCGGACATGGAAGCGATCCTAAACATTCTACCAGTGCACCTTGAAGCGAAGAAGATTGCCGGCATTTCAGCCTCACGGCTTAGAACTATCGGCCATTTCATCGATGGTGCAAATACGAAATGATAAGAGTAACGACACCACTCATCGATTGCCCCAGTGATATTGTTGAAAAATCATATACGTTCTCCAACAACTTCGAAACAATTTTCCCCGCAAGAGAATATTGGACTTATGAAAGAACGACAAGAAACTCCAGTGGGGTATCGGTATATACAGACGACTCTAGCATATCAGGGGAATCAGGGGCTGGCATCTTTAGTGCTAACCCACCGAATGAACTTGCTATTTCGATTGTTCCAAGCAGAAGTCTATGCAATTATGAAGGCAACTGCAATACTCGCAAAAGACATAAGCGAAGGAAGGCAAATCGACGTCTGCTCGGACAGCAAAGCAGCAATTAGCGCTATTACAAACCCCATGTCGAAATCACTACTTGTAAGGGAGTGCAAAACTAAATTGAACTTACTTGCCAGACGCAATAGAGTCCGTCTTACATGGGTACCGGGTATCGAAAAGGCAGACGAACTAGCAAAGAAAGGAGCGAGCAACACAGAACTGAACCCGGATTATACAATAAGGGTCCCTCTGACAACTATTAAAACAATAATCAATAAAAAGACACGACAGGAGTTCAATAACTACTGGATGAATATAGACACGTGCAAAGTGGCTAGGTCTGTAATAACCGAGTAGCAGGATACCAAAAAGAGCTCTTAACTCAAGCAGAACACAATTGAGATTGATGGTGGGACTTTTAACAGGGCACATCAATCTCAACAAACATTCGTTCATTCTCCGGATAGCTGATACAACAATCTGTGTCAACTGTGAAGAGGAGGAGGAAGATATTGAACACTTTCTCTGCCACTGCGCTGCTACAGCGAGGTTAAGACTGACAATTCTGGGATCTCCAAGGATTCTGGATATAACATATTTCAGTAAGAAAGGAAACTACGATTCCCCGATCACTATACGATATAGATTCCCGTTGATATTCCCCATGATGCCAATACCCAAATTCTCTCAACGCATAATTCCCAAAGCACAGCACCATTCCTTACAGTTCCATAGGCGAGGGGAACACAACGGGCCCAATGGAGGCCTAAGTGAAGAGCATAAGTTCACCCTCTTAAACCAACCAACCAACCAAGATGGTTGCGCTTGATATTTCAAAGGCATTTGACAGAGTTTGGCATCAGGCTCTTTTGTCGAAAATGCGTACATATGGCATCGATGAATCTCTTCTTCAATGGTTTACAAATTACCTTTCGGGGCATTCAAAGCTCTGTTTTGTCTCCGACTCTCTTTCTTATTTTTATCAATGATCTCTTGTCTGCAACTTCTAATCCAATCCACTCTTTCGCGGATGATAATTCCCTCAGTTTTTCATAATTAGTCCCTAACTCACGTCCTTGCTCTTCGGCTGTAAAAGGGAAACGGCAACGTATGTTAAACACATTAAATTCCGACCTGGACAGCATAATCAAATGGGATTCAACCAACTGAATGGAATTTAATGCTTCCAAAACACAATGCTGTCTTCTATATAACTAAAACCCTCAACCATTACCCATGGATGGAGCTTGCATCATTGAAACCGTAAGACTTGCCATTCTCGGTATGTGTATTAATAACAATCTTCAATAACCATCACATATTCGAGGTCGCCAAAAATGCTGCAAAATGTCTAGGATTCGTTAAACTGTGCAAGAAATATTTTACCCCGTCTGATCTGGCTTCAATTTATAAGGCATTCATCCGCCATAAGCTGGAATATAACGCCCATATCTGGTCTGGTGCACCCAAGACCGTTTTGCACATTATTGAAACTTATATGTGAATTCCATACATTCACTTGAATATCGGAGTAATGTCTCATG
Organism: Pocota personata; assembly: GCA_963082735.1. Lineage (NCBI taxonomy): Eukaryota > Metazoa > Arthropoda > Insecta > Diptera > Syrphidae > Pocota > Pocota personata. The sequence goes on along the minus strand of OY720433.1, from coordinate 28,728,576 downwards.
TCTCTCCCTGTTTTATCATTTTTTTATAAAAAGTGCTCCAGCGAAATAGCCAGTTGCATTCCTTCCCTTTAGAAATGTCAACCGCAATACGCGTCATGCTTCGAATGCACATCAGTTAAGCCCAATTTCGGTCATACTGTCAAATATAGGTATTCGTTTATAAGCCGAACGACACGAATGTGGAATGATCTACGAGGCTCGGTATTCCCCTATCACTACTACCTTCAAACATTCACTCCTCTGTTCCTCTTCCCCCTTATCCCAACGGTCGTGCCCTGAAACAGTTTAAGGGTATTCATAACCCCTTCGGTGCGGGCAGATTATAAAATAAAAAAAAATTAAAATAAAAATTTGTCACGAGACAGTCTTCTTGAATATTCGATTCTTCTTACACAAGGTTCATCCCTCCTAAAAAGTTTTGTTCTTTCTTAATAAAAATGTACGGACCAAAAAAAACGGAATTAATTTTTTATTAGATTTTTCACATCAGTTGGATATATGTATATGTAGTTATGTAGTTTAATTCAAGTTACTCAATATAGGCACTAATAACCACAACTTAATAGAACAGAGTAACCAATAAGTTTTTGTTAATGACCACTTTAATGCTACCCTTGCAATGATTAAGCAGAGAATCGAGTCAGATAGAACCGATATTCTGAAACAGTTCAATAATGTAAAAACTGAAAACATGAAATTATTCAATAAAATTTGATATTTAGAGTTATTCTCAGAAATTAGGATAATTAAATATAATGTAGAACAAATTCGGAATAATAAAGCTTCAAGTAGATTAGAAACCATGAGAAATAATATATTAACTAAAGATGAGATATCGAATATGAAACTTGGAACAGATAAATACGAAAATAATGAAATCGTCTTTGTTATTAAAATACCTAAATAAATTATAGTTACAAAGAAATACGTTATCACTGCTCTCAATAATAAATCTTAAAAATAAATAATACTGTAATATGCTAGCTACGGCTCGAGTAGATAAAACGATTATTCTGTGAAATTTATTTCTTTATTTTCTAGTCTATAGAACAATTCAAGTTCACACTATACTATTCTTCGCAAATTCTTTTCTTACAAGGTCTCTTTCCTCTGTTATCACTTTATCTCCTTTCTATTACTTAATTCACAAATCCAAACTAATTACTTTTTCTTGTTCACTCTCAACTTTCAATTTATCACCAAATTACAACTTCGCCCATTATCACTTTTCCAATCTCTTCGCCACGGTTCTAAACCAACTGTCTTTTTTTTTGACCGCCATCTGTCCTTATATAGCAGAAGTTTCTGATAGCCAGAAACTTCTAGCAAATTCTTCGACCACTGGAATAAGAGAAATAATTCTTGCAGTTATAATTCCCTTTTATCCCTGATATTATTCGTCTCTTTCGTTGACATGAGCTGTGGAGACTTCGTCCCAGACACGAACCTCGAATGAAAGGACAGTACGAACCAAAATTCTGCCAGAATGAAGTCACTTCGGAATTTGTTGCGTCATATTTTTAGGGGGCGTAGTTATTATTATGCTACAATACTGTATACACTTAGAAAGAAACACTCACATAAAGAATTTTAAGAAGTCCAATTTTAAAATGGAATTTGTCAAAATTGAAGAAAGATTATTATTATTAAAAAATTATAAAATTCTTAGGTTAACTTACTTCTGATGAGACAATTGTTCGATTAAATGGAAATTATTTATTAAATTTCAACAATTGTGGATTACAAATTAGAAACCAGTCATTCAATAATAGAAAATTAATATTCGAACAAAGATTCATCATAAATAGCGAAATAAAACTGGACCAAATTAAAGATCAATTAAATTTAAATTCAAATTGATGGAATTGTATTAACCAAATAGAAAATATAAAACATATAAACGAGCTCAAGTATGAAAAAGGAAATCACTGATTGTTAAATATATTGTAGCATAATAATAACTACGCACCCTAAAAGTATGATGCAACAAATTCCGAAGTGTCTTTTCATTCTGGCAGAATTTTGGTTCGAAGTGTCCTTTCATTCGAGGTTCGTGTCTGCGATGAAGTCTCCATAGCTCATGTCAACAAAAGAGAACAAGAGAGAATTATAACTGCACGAAATGATTGTCATCTTGGAATTATTACATCAGAATTTTTCTTGTTCCAGTGGTCGAAGAATTTGCTAGAAGTTTCTGGCTAGCAGAAACTTCTGCTATATAAGGACAGATGGCGATCAAAAAGGGGCAGTAGTTTTTAAACTGTGGCGAAGAGATTAGAAAAGTGATAATGGGCGAATTTGTAATTTTTTGATAAATTGAAAGTTGAGATTTAACAAGGAGAAGTAATTAGTTTGGATTTGTGAATTAAGTAATTGAAAGGCGATAAAGTGATTTGAGAGGACAGAGACCTTGTAAGAAGAGAATTGCGAAGAATAATATAGTGTGAACCTGAATTGTTCTATAGACTAGAAAATAAAGAAATAATTTCACAGAATATTGTTTTATCTACTCGAGCCGTAGCTTGCATATTACATTGGTGTCAGAAGCGGGATAAAACTTATTCTGTGAATAACTATTTCCGTGGTGTGAAATTGCACAATAAGAAAAAAAAAAAAAAAAAACGATTTCTGTGTTGAGTTAATTAGTTGCGCAAAATGGGTCGCAAATTGGGAAAACTAACTATAACTCAACTAAAGGCAGAATTCAGTAAGCGGAACCTCGACACAACTGGGGGAAAAGATGCCCTACTGATTCGTTTGGAAGAAGCAGTAACGCAGGAAGGTGAAAATCCGCATGACGTAGAGTTTGACGTGGGAGAGGAACCAGTAAGTACAGTAGCCGACCCGGATATAACAAGTCTGCTCCTGTAACTTAAGTCAGTCATGGACGAACAAAGGAAAACAATGGAAGACCAAAAGAAGTCTCTGGAACTTAAGCTCGATGACCAAAAGAAAGCAATAGACGACCAAAAGAATTCTCTAGAACTTAAGATGGACGAACAAAAGAAAGCAATGGACGATCAAAAGAAAGCAATGGACGACCAGAGGAATTCTCTAGAACTTAAGCTGGATGAACAAAAGAAAGCAATGGACGAACAAAAGAATTCTCTAGATGCTCTGGAAAGCAAACTTGATGAGCAAAACAAGAACTTGGAATCCAATTTCGAAGCGATCGAAGAGAAAATCGAGAAGGTCGAGACGCAACTCGAAAAAGTCGAAACTAGATTCGATGAAAACTTTGAGAAGCATGAAACTCAGTTCGGGAAGATAGAGACTCAGTTCGAAAAAGTAGAAAAGCAAGTCGAAAATCTTACTAAGGAACTCAGCAACGTGAAGAGACAGGAAACACGGGAATATTCCACTGACGGTCTGAGAAGAAAGGAAATGCAGCCTCCTATCTTCGATGGTCAAACATCATGGCCAATTTATAAAAGGCAATTCGAAGCGGCCGCAATGACCAATAGCTGGGACGATGAAGAGAAGTCCATTGCACTCACACTTGCACTGAGGGGTCCAGCTGTGGAGCTCTTGCAGACCATCCCGGAAGATAAACAGCAGAACTACGACTCTCTGGCTCAGGCTATCGAGATGCGGTTTGGGGATGAACACATGCAGCAGGTGTACAGGGTTCAGCTGTGTAGTCGAGTCCAGAAAAGGGGGGAAACGCTTCAACAGTTGCAGGCGGATATAGAGCGACTAGCCAATCTTTCATACCCTAAAGCCGGTGAGGAGCTTATCAACGAAATGGCGGTGGAAGCTTTTATTCAGGCCATAGAGGACAGACAACTGCAAATGGCTGTAAGGATGGCTGAAAAGCGAACACTCCCCGAGGCATTGGCATTCGCTTTGTCAATGAAGGCTGCGGACCAAGCATTCCAGGGAATACACCGTGTCAGGGAAATGTCCGTCGTTGAATGCTCATGTCAGAGAACAGCCGTCATGGATGAAGACAAAGCTCGCGGAAGTCAAATCCGTTGCTGGAATTGCAACCAAACCGGACACCTACAACGGCAGTGCAGAAGTGCACCTAGACGAGGAAATTGTCCACATTGCGGAAGTAGGAGAAGCAGAGAGGAAGCATCTGGCGGTGATAACATCCATCCTGTCAGTCAGACTTCCCAAAATCAGCAGTCGGGAAATGCGTAAGGACCAACTTCGTGGGGCAGAAGTTGGTCACTGGAATCGAGGCTCCCAGGACCACCATTCAAGTTTCGCAAACTAAACGGGGTAGCAAGAGCCTGACAGTGGAGGCATTAATCAACAAGAAGAAGTGCGTAGCCACCATCGACACAGGTGCCACTGCCTCCATTGTAAGAAGAGATATCGTCAGAAGCTCATGGCTGCACAACACCAACAGCTACTGCCTGAAGACTGCAACAGGGGAAATGGCGAAGGTGTTTGGAGTAGTTCGTCTTACGATAACTCTGGCGGGACTGACGTTCTCCCATGCGTTTCTGGTGGCAGATATATGCGACGAGTGCATCATCGGAATAGACTTTATGAAAGCAAATGAAGTAATCTTGGACATCGGGATGCAGGTACTGAGGTATCGAAATGTGGAGATTCCGATGGTGTACGGAAACGAGAATGCCGTAACTCTCAGGACAGTCATCAGCAAAGACGAAGATTTGCCGCCGTCTTCGGAGACAATCATTTGGACGAAGCTGGAAGGTGATCTTGGGAGCCACCGATTCTACATAGTAGAACCAGACCCAGAGAAAAATTCTCAAGACTACATCGTGGGAAAGACGTTAGTCGAACCAAAGAACACCATGGTTCCAGTGAGAGTCTTGAACGCAAGACCGCACACTGTCAAACTAAGGCGAGCGGAGGTGACTGGAAAATGCACGCCGATTACCGCCGTCGCAACAATATCTGAACGTGATGCTCCAAAACCTCTCCCATCACCTTGGACAGCGGAAACGAGAGAGACGATTCTCCAGTCCAGTGAGCTGAATCAGGAGCAGCGAACTATGGCAGAGAATCTTATCAATGAGTACGCTGATGTATTTGCCTCACAGGACGGAGAATACGGCCGAACACACCTGGTACAACATCGAATATACACTGGTGATACTAGACCAATTCATCAGCCTGCTAGGCGCCTTCCATTGGCAAAGCAGACAGAAGTTGCAGAGATGGTGTCGACGATGGAGAAAGTAGGTCTGATTGAAAGTTCCAAAAGTCCGTGGGCATCACCGGTTGTACTGGTTAAGAAGAAAGATGGCAGCACGCGGTTCTGCGTGGACTATCGGCAGCTCAATTACGTCACCAAGAAAGACAGCTATCCTCTGTCACGGATTGATGATACGCTAGATACACTATCAGGAGCCCGATGGTTTTCCACTCTCGACTTGAAGAGTGGCTACTGGCAGGTACAGATCCATCCAGAAGACCGGGAGAAAACCGCCTTCACCGCAGGAAATGGGCTATGGCAATTCACGGTAATGCCATTCGGGCTGTGCAATGCTCCGGCGACTTTCGAGCGATTGATAGAATGTGTCCTGCAAGGGTTAACATGGAAAACCTGTTTGGTATACTTGGATGATGTCTTCGTCGTAGGAAAAACGTTTGCGCAACACCGAGACAATCTAAGGGATGTGTTTCAAAGGCTTCGAAGTGCCCACCTGAAGCTCAACCCCAAGAAGTGCGCCCTGTTTAGAGCGGAAGTCAAGTACCTGGGACACATAATTTCAGCGAAAGGAGTGAGATCTGATCCAGAGAAGGTCGAAGCGGTGAAAAACTGGCCAGTCCCCAAAGACAAACACCAACTAAGGAGCTTCCTGGGCCTAGCCACCTACTACAGACGGTTCGTGAAGGAATTTGCCGGGATCGCAAAGAGCCTGCACCAGTTGACGGAAAAGGGAAACAATTCAAATAGTCAATTGAGTGCGAGAAGAGCTTTAAGCCACTAAAACAACGGCTATGCGATGCCCCGATACTAGCTTACCCCACTCCCGGGGAAACGTTCATTGTGGATGCAGATGCTAGTAATGTCGGGGTAGGAGCCGTACTCTCCCAGGTGCATGAGAGCCAAGAGAAGGTGGTTGCGTACTTCAGCAAGGTGCTCTCTAAGCCAGAAAGGAACTACTGCGTGACAAGGCGGGAACTTCTAGCTTTGATCTTGGCTACGAAGCATTTTCACAAATACCTCTATGGGAGAAAGTTCGTTCTTCGCACAGACCATGCAGCCTTAAAATGGCTATTACAGTTCAAGAGTAATGAGGGTCAAGTCGCAAGATGGATCGAAAGGCTGCAAATCTACGACTACGAAATACAGCATCGTAAAGGAAGGCTCCACTCTAATGCGGATGCACTGTCCCGGAGACCATGCAGAACGGATTGTAAACATTGTGCGCGTCAGGAAGAACGGGGGCTGGTTTCCATCCAAAGAATGAGAGCCGAACCTATCGCCGGCTGGAGCGTAGATGAGATCCGGAACGCTCAGAAGGAAGACCCGGATATCGAGCCGATTCTGGCCTGGAAGGAGAACATGGAGAAACCGGATCATCAGGACATCTCTCACAGAAGCCCGACCTTAAAGGCATATTTTGCGCAGTGGGACTCCCTCCATGTCCAAGAAGGTGTTCTGAGAAGAAAATGGGAATCCTCCGACGGAAAGCCGTTTGTAATGCAGCTTGTCGTACCGCGGACGCGGGTCAAGGAGGTGTTACAGGAAATGCATGGAGGGGCGTCCGGAGGCCACTTGGAAGTGAATAAGACGCTAGAAAAGGTACGAGAACGTTTTTATTGGTTAAAAGCGAAGGAAGATATCGAAGACTGGTGCAGAAAATGCGTCGTGTGTGCAGCTAGCAAGGATCCGAGAATCAAAACTCGAGGTAAGATGCACCAATACAACGTGGGAGCACCTTTCGAACGAATCGCCATTGACATCGCAGGGCCCTTTCCGGAAACCGACAATGGTAATCGGTATATACTCGTAGTAATGGACTACTTCAGTAAGTGGCCGGAAGCGTTTCCGATCCCTAACCAGGAAGCCAGAACCGTGGCGGAGCAGATCGTCTACAATTGGGTTAGCAGATTCGGTGTGCCCTTGGAATTGCATTCTGACCAAGGGAGGAACTTCGAGTCAAGAATCTTCCAAGAGATGTGTCAACTACTCGGAATCAAAAAGACAAGGACAACCCCGCTTCATCCACAGTCGGACGGTATGGTGGAGCGTTTCAATAGGACTTTGGACGAACATCTCTCGAAGGTCGTAGGTGACTACCAACGGGATTGGGACCGGCAGATTCCCTTGTTTTTGATGGCCTATAGAAGTGCCGTGCATAGCACTACTCGACATACGCCGTTCGAAATCTTATTTGGTGGAATAGCTCGTTTACCCAGTGAGGTGAAATTTGGATCTCCTACCAATGAGCCCAGAAATGAAGAAGAGTACGTGGCGGACCTTAGGGAAAGGCTTAGGGACATACACCAAAGGACCAGAAGCCAGATTAAGATGACGAGCGACCGCATGAAGACCAGGTATGATGCCAAGGCAACAACGTCAGGATTCCAGCGGAACTGGGAAGGTCCCTACAGAATAGTAACCCGCATCAACGATGTTGTCTACCGCATCCAGCGAGCACCAAGGGCCAAATTGAAAGTGGTTCATGTGGACCGACTGAGTCGATACAATGGCCGAAATGAGGAAGTGCATCCGTTCGGGACGAACACGTCTAAGAGGGGGGCAGTGTAGCATAATAATAACTACGCTCCCTAAAAGTATGATGCAACAAATTCCGAAGTGTCTTTTGATTCTGGCAGAATTTTGGTTCGAAGTGTCCTTTCATTCGAGGTTCGTGTCTGCCATGAAGTCTCCATAGCTCATGTTAACAAAAGAGAACAAGAGAGAATTATAACTGCACGAAATGATTGTCATCTTGGAATTATTACATCAGAATTTTTCTTGTTCCAGTGGTCGAAGAATTTGCTAGAAGTTTCTGGCTAGCAGAAACTTCTGCTATATAAGGACAGATGGCGATCAAAAAGGGGCAGTAGTTTTTAAACTGTGGCGAAGAGATTAGAAAAGTGATAATGGGCGAAGTTGTAATTTGGTGATAAATTGAAAGTTGAGATTTAACAAGGAGAAGTAATTAGTTTGGATTTGTGAATTAAGTAATTGAAAGGAGATAAAGTGATTTGAGAGGACAGAGACCTTGTAAGAAGAGAATTGCGAAGAATAGTATAGTGTGAACCTGAATTGTTCTATAGACTAGAAAATAAAGAAATAATTTCACAGAATATTGTTTTATCTACTCGAGCCGTAGCTTGCATATTACAATATGTATGTAATTGCAGTATTACTCCTAGTCATAGCATTAGCGGTATATGTATGTAAGAGTAAGACACATTCGTTTTAGTTGGTCACACTGCGCTTTAGGCCACACTGTGAAGAGGATATAATTCAATTAGAAACAGGAGTTGAAGAGAGAAGCAAGAAGAGAGTGTAAAAATACAAATCTGTGTGTGCTCAACAGGCAGTTGTTCTGTGTTATTCGTCGCGAATAGATGCGCCACAGAATTGTCTTGGTCTTATACGTTAATTCGGGTTGTTTATTTTATTATCCTCCTTCTTCTTCTATCATCAGAAGTGGGATAAAAGTGCCCCGTAAATTGTTGTTATAGTGTTGTGATTAAACGAAATCGCCCATAGACTTCGGGCATTCTATCTGCCCTGCGAGTGTGTGTGTATAGAGTAGTTCAAGATACATAGTTGGTCGAACAACGGGACGGCGGCTCAGTGACTGGGTGAGTGATTATGAACAAAAGAAATATTTCTTCGAAAAAGAAGGGGAGGAAGGCGACAATGGAACTAGACGATGAAAATCAAGACGTTGTTGTTGATCAGACGGGCAAAGGCGTTGCAGAGAGAAACGATAACTTAGTTATAACTGTCGATGCCATCAACGAAATTTTGCGAAATACCCAACGTGAAGTAATAGCTCCCTTGTTTTTCCCTGTTTCGACCCATACTACTCTCGGGTTGATGAGGGTGCAGCGAGATCACTTAGAAAATTTCGATATAATTCCCAAAGTTCAGGCTGCATTATTGGGAAGGGCAAAAACTTGGTACAATAAGTACGGCTACCAACATTACGAGTGGATTGATTTGCGCCCTTCGTTGATCCATTTGTTTTCCAGTGGTGCAGACATCGTTGATCAGCTGCGAAGGGTTACGAATTCCGAAAGCAATGAGTTTGTCTCCTACATCGACTTTGTAATGGAGAAGGTTTGCCAAATAAATCGTTTGCGTTTTGATATTCCTGAGGACAAGATTGTAAGAATTGTCATAGGGTGTATTTCTGAAATTAGCTTGCGAAATTCCTTAACATTTGTCATGCCAACTTCAGTGCAAAGTCTAATTGACCATTTGTCATCCATCCGAGAGTGTCCTCGTCGGCAGCACGACCCTCCAACTCGTGGTCATCAGGGTAGAGACTTTAGCGCTGTTAGGCATTTCCCTCCGCGTAGACACGAAAGTATGGACCCTCTATCTAAACGTCCTAGAGTCGATGAAGGAAGACGATGTTACGACTGCGGAAAATTCGGACATATAAGAGCAAAATGCCCACAGAAAACATCCCAGGAGAACAGAACTAGACAGGAATCTCCTAAAGTAAAATTACCAATTGGTTCATATAGGGGTCAGAAATATGGGTTTTGTTTTAAGACTGGCCATGATGAGAGCACCTGTTGGGCAAAACAGCGAGCTGAAAAGAAGAATGTTAACCTCTGTGGCGAAACACTAACAACAGATATGACCACGCCGGTTATAATCAACGGGAAGTTGTTTCACTGTCTGCTCGATACGGGATCCGATTGCCCCCTAATTAGGTCGGATATTGCCGATGGAATTACTGCTAAGAAAACAGCATCCTTTCTCTCTGCACAAGGAATTGGTAAAGACCCCATTCTGTTAACCGAACAAGTAGATCTTTTGGTAGAATTTGAGGAAGCCATCGTGAAAATAGCTTTTCATGTTATCGAGGGGGAGTATTTGAAAAATGAGATGATTGTCGGGAGAGATGTTTTAATAGATTCCTCTTTGAAAATCGTTGTCAATAGACACGGGTCAACCCTGCGACAAAATGAACCAGCCTTTTGTTTAACTACTCAACTAGTCGAAATTCCAGAAATACCACCCTCAGACCTGGAGAAATTACGAGGGATTTTAGACAAATATTCTCAACAAATCATCACTGGGTTTCCCGTTGCAAAAGTTAAAACAGGTTGTCTTTCTATTCGTTTATCCAAAGACGGCACCGTCAACTATCGACCATATAGGATGTCACATAGCGAACGGCAAATAACACCAAAACTAATCAGTGATCTAAAGTCATGTGAAATTATTAGAGATAGTAATTCTCCATTCGCCAACCCAGTAGTTCTTGTAAGGAAGAAAAATGGACAAAACCGGGTTTGTGTTGACTTTAGGGCCTTAAATAGACTCACTGTAAGAGATCGGTACCCCTCACCCCGAATCGAAGACCAATTGGATAGACTGAAAGCCAATAAATATTTCACTTCTTTGGACATGGCATCGGGCTTCCACCAAATCCCCATTGCAGATGACTCGATAGAAAAAACGGCTTTCGTTACCCCAGATGGCCACTTCGAATACCTGCGGATGCCATTCGGACTCACTAATGCTCCGGCCGTATTTCAGAGAGCAATTAACACGGCATTGGGAGAACTTCGAGATACTGTTGCACTAGTTTACTTAGATGATGTTCTCATTCCGTCAACATCTGTGGAAGATTGACTTGAAAAACTCGATGTTGTGTTAGGGCCTTTAACCTCTAGTGGGTTCTCTCTCAATCGCGAGAAGTGTAAATTTCTGCAGACTAAAATTGAATATTTGGGACGAGAAATCACTTTCAGCGGAGTCAGGCCAAGTAAAATTAAGATTGATTCATTAGTAAAGTCACCAACACCAGCAAGTGTAAAACAAGTCCACCAGTTTATGGGATTGGCCAATTATTTTCGGAAGTATGTTCCAGTGTTCGTTTGCATGTAGTAGCTTATTATAGTCAGGCTACGAAGCCTTACGAAACCAACTACCACAGTTATGAGCTGGAGACTCTTGCGGTGGTAAATGCACTAAAACATTTCCGCACTTATCTTTTGGGTATCCGCTTCATTATAGTTACCGATTGTAACGCCCTTAAAGCAACCAAGCTAAAGAAAGACTTATTACCTCACGTTGCCAGATGGTGGATATACCTCCAGGATTTTGATTTTGATGTCACTTATAGGAAGGGTAAGACTATGGTCCACGCGGACTACCTCAGTCGCAACGTACCACAGAAAGAATACCACCATTTAAATAGTTTATCCGAGACATGGCTGCATATCGAACAAAGGCAAGACACCACCACTTTGGAACTCATAAACAGAATCAGAGAAGGTGATACAGAAAAAAGGGCACAGTATGCTATTCGTGGTGGACTACTCTATCGAAAGTTGCAAACAGTAGAGCGGCTATTTGTACCGCAACGGTGTCGACTAAGTTTAATGAGACGACTTCATGAGGACAACTGCCATATAGGATGGGGAAAGACGCTTGCTAAAATGAAGGAACACTTTTGGATGCCATCCATGACACAAAGCGTAAGGAAGTTTGTCGAATCCTGTCTGATCTGTCTTGTAGCAAAGAGGCCCTCTGGAAAGAAACAAAGTGAACTTCACCCAATCGAAAAGAGGCCTATACCATTTCATACGATCCATGTGGATTTCATGGGTCCGTTTCAGCCCAAAAATCCAGAAGAACATCGGTATATCTTCATAATTGTGGACGCTTTCACCAAATTTGTGGTTCTTTTTCCATGTAAGACCTTGCAGGCATCCGAAACGGTCGAACACTTCTGTAATTATGTTATGTTATTTGGTGCGCCTTATAAAATAGTGAGTGATAGAGGGTCACAAGCAATGAATTTAAGAAGTTTTGTGCATCACTTCATCACAGAACATCACCTGATCGCCCCAGGAGCTTGTAGGGCAAACGGACAAGCAGAAAGATATGTGGATACAGTTGCAAATCTTTTAAGAACCAATTTGGATATAAACCAGGAATGGACAACGTACGTGAGTCGGGTGCAGTTGGCTTTAAATACAACTATAAACAAAACTACAGGGATGTCTCCGTTAAAAGTGCTAACAGGAGTGACTGGGCGTACTCCTCAGATCGCAGTACTTCTGACGGGACTTAATATCGAACCGGAATACGAAGACCCAGATGCAATCCGTGTATTAGCTAATGAAAGGATTCGGGAATACGCTCTGCGCATGAAAGTAAGATTTGATAGGAGCAAATCCAAACCAAAACCATTGGAGATCAGCTATAAGGTGGTGTATCGCTCTAACCAGATTCGGAATCCGAAATTGGATGTTCATTATCAAGGGCCGTACGAAGTTATGGGTATTCTCCCAAACGATAGGTATAAGTTCAAGAAAAACAATTCTAATATGATTATCGTTGCTACTAGAGAAGTAATTCGCCTAATAAGTGGAGAAGAAGAAGCAGAGGATTCTCCAGCGGAGATCTAAAAAGGTGGGTTCTAGGTAGGATTAAATTATAATTTATAATGAGTGTGTGCCATGGGGCAAAACCTCTGAGCTATGTTAAAAGGTCGAAATTGTGAACAAGCTTAAGATTGCCTCTGAGTCATAATATTTATAGTTAATGGTGTTTGTTAAATGAAAACAAGAGAGTCAATTCACTCTTGGACCATAGCCTCTGAGTCGAATTTCGTAGGCGGAACTCGGGCGTTATAGACAAGCTGTAGATTGCCTCTGAGCTATGCCTCTGGATTCCGGCCGATGAAAGTTTGGACAAGCTACGTTCCTTGAGTGATTTGTGCTAGACTGTGAGTGATTGGGGTGGTTTGGACAAGCTTAAAACTGCCTCTGAGCTATTCCATCTCAAGTCATGAGGTCGTATAACATAACAATAATTAGTTTTGTTTAAGCTGAATGGTTGAAGTAACTCCAATGTTTTACAGATTTTTGTCTTACTGTGGCTATTCGGAAGAAGATGCAGCTGACCTGTGAAGTGAATATGTAAGAAGCTGAAGACTTTCGTACTGGAAAATTGTGTCTCAATGAAATAAATTTAATAAATAAATTATGCAAAAACGGAAAATAATGATTGTTAATTCCATCGAGAGCGATGAATATTGCGGGATGGCCGTGTTAGAGTAAGACACATTTGTTTTAGTTGGTCACACTGTGCTTTAGGCCACACTGTGAAGAGGATGTAATTCAAGGAAAAACAGGAGTTGAAGAGAGAAGCAAGAAGAGAGTGTAAAAATACAAATCTGTGTGTGCTCAACAGGCAGTTGTTCTGTGTGAGTCGTCGCGAATAGATGCGCCACAGAATTGTCTTGGTCTTATACGTTAATTCGGGTTGTTTATTTTATTATTCTCCTTCTTCTTCTATCATGTATATGTTGACGCATGCACAACATATTATACGTACCCTGGAAGTTGGTACGTGTGTCGTAGAACCGTGGAATTGTGTGTGTGATCTCTCCTTCACACACTGTGTTATTAGATATATAAAAGGGAGATCAGATTCCAATAAATTACTCTTTGTGAATCAATTGCCGGTGATAGTGTTTTATTTTAATTTTATTCAATTTTATTTCGTTCAAAAATTTGGTCCTTCTTGCCTATGAAAAAAATAAAAAATCAGTTGAACTTTAAAATAAAAAAAAATAAAAATTACGTTTATTAATAAAATTTATTAACATTAAAAGACTAAAAAAAAAAAACATTTATTAAAATTTGAACAATTGCGGTGGAGTTCGGTGGACCGTTTGGTAAACAGTTTAGATAGTAATAGTGTCAAATTCAGTCAACGGTAAAAACATTTAAAACGGACACTGTGAGTTTTTTGTTTCTAAGTGGAAACAGTTTTTACGCGTCATGCAATATTTTTTATATAATCGTCAAAATGCGACAAATTTTTTTTATTTTTTTTTGTTCATCCGCGCCGACATCAACAACGTTGGACTGCTAAAAGAAGAAAATAAGAGTTTTGTAAGTAGAAACAACTTGTCTATAGAATATTGCCAATGTGCTGGATTTTCGCTGCAGCATCGAAAACGACTCGCAGCTTGGTGGTCGAGCTGGACTCCTTAAAGACAGCATGATGTGGAACGAAATAGTGGTATGGTGTCATCAAGGTTTCATCCGCATTCACGTCGACTTCTTCCATGTGATCAAGCTGTAAGTACTCTTTAATACACTTAGTGTACTCACTGTGTAGTGTTGGGTTGAGCTGAAGACATCTCTCCAATTGAAGGAACCTACGAAAAGCACCTGACTTCGAGGCACCTAACCCAAGTTGCCTTCCTTCCTTAAAGGGTAGCGTTACCTCATAACGCCCGTCTGACCTCCTTAACGTTGTCGTACGGAATTGTTCCTCACAGGCCTTGTTGTCTGGAGTTTCGTCAATTTCATATGGGGTCTCATGTCGGCGCGGATGAAAGAAAGAAAAAAACATTTATTAAAATTTGAACAATTGCGGTGGAGTTCGGTAGAACGTTTGGTAAACAGTTTTAGGTAGACCGCTGGTGAACAGTTTTGTTAGACCGGTTCGTATACAGTAATAGTGGCAAGTACAGTCAACGGTAAAAACATTTAAAACGGACACTGTGAGTTTTTGTTTCTAAGTGCAAACAGTTTTTACGCGTCGTGCAATATTTTTTACATAATCGTCAAAACGCGACGTGCAAAAAAATTTTCATTTCGGGAAACAAATTATGTTTATTTTTTTTTTTTTTTTTGTTCATCCGTCGACATCAACAACGTTGGACTGCTAAAAGAAGAAAATAATAGTTTTGTAAATAGAAACAACTTGTCTATAGAATATTACTTACCATTCCTTTTTTATACTGATTCCAATTCTACATAAAAACAAACTGAATTCGTAACAATACCCTATAAATTTAATATAATTAAATTAATTCACGCATATTTAATACTCCTATAAAATATATATATAAAAAAAAGTTACTCTTTAAATTATAATCAAATTATTAAAATAGTAAAGTTTCATGCAATTCATCACGCAGAAAATACTTTGGCAACATTCACTCCTACCGAAGACTCACTTTTCCACACAACCACGCTGGCAACACATTACCGGCAACATTTGTATGAGATAGTATACATACACACCAATTGCATTACTCGTAGCCATAAACAACGTAGCATGATAACCTTGTTACACACACACATTCTATGCAAATACACAATCCAACATCGCACACAAGATTCTCGTTTCGCTCGTACACATTCGCCTTACGACGCGA
The DNA here is from genome assembly GCA_963082735.1 of Pocota personata. NCBI lineage: Eukaryota > Metazoa > Arthropoda > Insecta > Diptera > Syrphidae > Pocota > Pocota personata. Next base: position 28,713,253 of record OY720433.1, on the reverse strand, counting down.
CCGATATGTTTACCCACACACGAGTGGTGTGTCGTCATCGTTTTTTTTTTATATGCACTTAAACTTTCTCACATAATAAACAAAAAACAATATATTTATAATTTATTACATGAACTAATGAAGTATTTAAGTTTCATTAGCAGGTTTCTGCACATCACAATCAACATCACATGGAACATAATGGTTGAACTCGTACCCAGGACGCCACTCAATGGAATTCATTCATGGCAATGATGATCCCCATTCACACAATTCAACTATGACGTCACACACACCAAACACAAAACAAGAGATTTAAATCCAACTCACCTTATTTATTTGCTTTGTTATTTAATATTGTCTGTTTGAATTTACACTAATTGAACTACTTTTATTTATTATTAATCACCAGAATAACATAAAGGGAAAACACTACTGGGGATGCGATCAACCACTGAAAGAAAAACAAACCGACGCGACGTAACACAACCGATACTGCAATGGACTATGCGTAGAACAATTAAGTAGCCGTCTCTCTCTCGCAGTTATCATGAATTTCACAACGTCACCGGGTGCATGAGAATATCTGTGGACAACAGGGTGCTCAAGATGCAGAAATATATTTTTTTTTTGGATGTCAGCAATTCAGCGGGGGAGAATGTTGACGCATGCACAACACATTATACGTACCCTGGAAGTTGGTACGTGTGTCATAGAACCATGGAATTCGGTGTGTGGTCTCTCCTTCACACACTGTATCATTAGACATATAAAAGGGAGATCAGATTCCAATAAATTACTCTATGTGAATCAATTGCCGACGAGTATTTTATCTTAATTTTATTCAATTTTATTTCGTTCAAACAGTATATCTATGTAAAAACAAATGAGTTAAGATATACTATTTTTAGATTCAGGAGAGCTTTTACCCGAAAAGGGGAGTAGTTACATATGTCAGAGCCAATGACCCCAGCTACAAACTCCAGCACCGACATGAGGCTAACAACCCCAGTTACAGAAACATACCGGATGTCAAACGACTCCGCTTGTCGAACATTGCTTCCAAAACACAATGCTGTCTTCTATCTAACTAAAACCCTCAACCATTACCCATGCATGGTGCTTGCATCATTGAAACCGTAAGACTTGCCATTCTCGGTATGTGTATTAATAACCATCTTCGATGGAACGATCACATATTCGAGGTCGTCAAAAATGCTGCAAAATGTCTAGGATTCCTTAAACTGTGCAAGAAATATTTTACCCCGTCTGATCTGGCTTCAATTTATAAGGCATTCATCCGCCATAAGCTGGAATATAACGCCCATATCTGGTCTGGTGCACCCAAGACCGTTTTGCACATTATTGAAACTTATATGTGAATTCCACACACTCACTTGAATATCGGAGTAATGTCTCATGTCTCTCCCTGTTTTATCATTTTTTTATAAAAAGTGCTCCAGCGAAATAGCCAGTTGCATTCCTTCCCTTTAGAAATTTCAACCGCAATACGCGTCATGCTTCGAATGCACATCAGTTAAGCCCAATTTCGGTCATACTGTCAAATATAGGTATTCGTTTATAAGCCGAACGACACGAATGTGGAATGATCTACGAGGCTCGGTATTCCCCTATCACTACAACCTTCAAACATTCACTCCTCTGTTCCTCTTCCCCCTTATCCCAACGGCCGTGCCCTGAAACAGTTTAAGGGAATTCATAACCCCTTCGGTGCGGGCAGATTATAAAATAAAAAAAAATTAAAATAAAAATTTGTCACGAGACAGTCTTCTTGAATATTCGATTCTTCTTACACAAGGTTCATCCCTCCTAAAAAGTTTTGTTCTTTCTTAATAAAAATGTACGGACCAAAAAAAACGGAATTAATTTTTTATTAGATTTTTCACATCAGTTGGATATATGTATATGTAGTTATGTAGTTTAATTCAAGCTACTCAATATAGGCACTAATAACCACAACTTAATAGAACAGAGTAACCAATAAGTTTTTGTTAATGACCACTTTAATGCTACCCTTGCAATGATTAAGCAGAGAATCGAGTCAGATAGAACCGATATTCTGAAACAGTTCAATAATGTAAAAACTGAAAACATGAAATTATTCAATAAAATTTGATATTTAGAGTTATTCTCAGAAATTAGAATAATTAAATATAATGTAGAACAAATTCGGAATAATAAAGCTTCAAGTAGATTAGAAACCATGAGAAATAATATATTAACTAAAGATGAGATATCGAATATGAAACTTAGAATAGATAAATACGAAAATAATAAAATCGTCTTTGTTATTAAAATACCTAAAGAAATTATAGTTACAAAGAAATACGTTATCACTGCTCTCAATGATAAATCTTAAAAATAAATAATACCGTATGCACTTAGAAAGAAACAGAAAGTCCAATTTTAAAATGGAATTTGTCGAAATTGAAGAAAGATTATTATTATTAAAAAATTATAAAATTCTTAGATTAAATTACTTCTGATGAGACAATTGTTCGATTAAATGGAAATTATTTATTAAATTTCAACAATTGTGGATTACAAATTCGAAATTAGTCATTCATTAATAGAAAATTAATATTCGAGCAAAGATACATCATAAATAGCGAAATAAAACTGGACCAAATTAAAGATCAATTAAATTTAAATTCAAATTGATGGAATTTTATTAACCAAATAGAAAATATAGAACATATAAACGAGCTCAAGTATGAAAAAGGAAATCGCTGATTGTTAAATATATGTACGTAATTGTAGTTGTCGTCAACCTTCCACACGTAGTGCCACAAATAAAACACATCCAATTTATTCAATTCGTTGCGGTTGAATTTGGGAGAGAGTTTATTTTCTAAAAACACTTACTTGCTGGCACCTGGTTCACGACTTCATTCGGTGTTGGTTGACAATGGAATGCACTTTTATTCAAAAGTCCTGAAAACCTTCAACTGACAGCTAAAAGGATCTGTCCGCGAAGACGATCGTTAACAAGCGCCTTAGGCAAGCGTTACATTGGCAAAGTGCATGGAACTTCGAGACACCCCACCCCCCGTGAGGCGCGCGAGTCCTTACGAGAAGACTCACTCACATCTAAGATAGCGAGTTTCACTGCAGGCCTCCGGTCCTGTCGCTGTTTTCACTTCTGCCGAACGAACCTGACCATCTACTCCGGGGAACACATTCACGACTCTGCCTCTTGGCCATCGGCTCCGTGGCATGTCGACATTGCATACAAGAACGATATCACTAATCTTCAACGGCGGGACCTTCTCGAACCATCGGCATCGCTTGGTGAGAACAGGAAGGTACTCCCTTGTCTATCTCCTCCAAAATCTGTCCTTAAGCTGTTGGCTGATCCTCATTGCTGTCCCATCAACGGCGGTGGCTTGGCATATCGGATGCGGCATTGTTGGCATTCGTTCTTCACCATCTTTACAGCGTCGCGCAGACCGACTATCCAGAAACTCTGTCTGATCTCGTTGACCACTGTATCATCTCCTTGGTGGCCCAAGCGGCTGTGAAATTGATCTATCAGTAGTCTCGTCACTCTGCGGGACTTCGGCAGTATAATAGGACGTCTTATGGAAAACGGCACTGTCGTAGCAGCATCAATCCGGCCCATGATGCAAAGGATTCCAGATTCGTCGAGACAGGCATTTTCGGCTAGGGTCACGTTCAGCATGTGCTTGGGACGCAACTCACCTTGGTTTTCGTACGCGGCAAGGTCATCTGGCAGTTGAGGCCATTCCACTTCTGGCAACTTGAGAAAGGCAGGCCCATTTATTCACTAGGTATCTAATTGAAACTTCGGAGGATGGCGTGCTCGCGTACCATCGTCGTCTGCATTCATCTTGGAGGGTACCCATCTCCATTGCTTTATCTGGGTGCCGTCTAAGACCTCGGCGAAAGGCCACAAATTCCTTGTGGCGGCGAGGGTCGGATCGAAGCTAGTGCAACACCGTTTTTGAGTCGCTCTAAAATACGTGCTCGGTGACCGACAAATCGTGATGTTCCATGACGGCATTGCTAAGCCTCGTGCCCAGAAAGGTGGCGGTAAGCTCTAGGCATGGCATGGAAAGAAGTTTCTTCGTACTGGCTCTTGTCTTCCCATACACGAACGACACGTTGAATTCCCCGTTGAACTCGACCCGGAAGTAGCTCACTGCGCTGAACGCCTCCTCGCTTGCATCTACGAAGGTGTGAAGGCTCACTCGATCTGCTTTCGATAGATGGAGGTGGTGGCATCTTGGGACAATTCCATTTTCCACTCAGTCCACTGAGCAAAGACTTCATCTGAGATCTGCTCTTCCCATCCAATGCCGTGACGCCAAATCGATCGTAACAGGAGTTTTAGATGAAGCGAGAAATTTGCGATCATCCCAAACGGATCGAATATAGACATCGTTAGACTCAGGAACTCTCGTTTGGTCGATCGTCGGCTGTCCTTAATGATGTCTTGGCTCACACGTGCAAAGTTAAGATGGGAAATGAAGTCGTCCCTCTGGGTATCCCAATACAAGCCGAGGACCTTTTCCGTCGCTGAATCCATATTCAAGTCGATTGCATGGCTGGAAGATCCCTCTTGATGATTGACAATTTCTTGAATTAGCTTATCCGCATTGGAGGCGAAGTTTCTCAACTCAAAACCACCACTCTTATGGATAGCGACAACGGCTTTTGTCACCTTGATGGCTTCGTCGATGTTCTCAAAGCTGTCGACATAATCATCGACATAGTGATTCCGTGTTATTGATTCGACGGCTCTGGCATTTTCTGTTGAGAATCTTGAAGCATTGAGGTTCTTCACGAAGTTGGCGGAGCACGGCGAACAGCTAGCACCAAAGGTCATGGCTTCCATCGCGTAGACGTCTATTGGCCTATCTCTGTTATGTCTCCACAGAAAGCGTTGAGAGTCCTGGTCTTCTTTCCGGATAAGTATTTGGTGAAACATCTCTTTTATATCGCCGATGACTTCTATTGGCCGCAAACGAAAGTTGTACAAGACGGCGACTAGTGGTCGTCGGGCCCTTTCAATAAAAGAGAGTTTAGAGACACACCACTCACCGCTGCTGCTGCGTCGAATACTAGTCTTAGCTTTCCGGGCTTGTTGGGATTCTGTACTCCAAAGTGGGGGAGGTACCACGTCCTGGGACCTTTCATTTCTGCTTCAGCGCGTGCTAGTTTTCTGGCATACCCCCTGTTGACAAAGCTCGTCACGATGTTTTTGTATTTGGCGGCAAAATCAGGATTCTTCTCCATTTTTAGCTCGAGGCTGAGCAGTCTCTTTTTGGCTTGCTGATAGCTCTCAGGCAGTTGGAGGCCATCCTCCTTCCAGAGCAAGCCTGTAGAGTAACGATTATCCGTTGGTACCGTTGTCGTGGAAAGAAGCATCAACGCACGCTTATTATCGTCAGAGACTAGATACTCTTTCGATTTTTAGACGCCGAAGTTCTCGATCTTGAAATAGTCCTCAATAATACTATCAAAAAGCTGGTCTTGCTCTCGAAGACGGCTGCTACATAGAACGATTTTATTCTGGCTATGGGTGATTGAAGCTGCTTTCCCATACACTACCCAACCAAGCTTGGTGAGCGACGCAACCATAGTTCCGTTTACCATCTTGATGCTTTTTGTTGGTACGCCAAGGTGACAGTTGTCAAGTCCGATGAGTATCTCCGGTTTAGCGTCGGTATACTCGGCAATGGCTGGCGCATTCTTCCGGAGATGTCGCAAATCCAACTCGGAGGCGGTCAATGTCTGCATCGGTAGATTAAGCTCCTGTTGCGATCAGAACTAATTTGGACATCAAAGATGGACGAGTTTTAGGACAAAGTTTCGTTTCCGAACCATCGCAAGTTCAGTGTCTTTGGAGTTCCACTTAATTGTAATCGTCGAAAGAGAATTTTGCAATCAGCGCTTCGCTTGCAACTTAGCACTGGCTTCTGGACATCACTCTGTGCACAGGCGCTGGTCTTCGGATCATCCTTCCTTCTTGGCTGTTCTTCGTGTAGCAGTTGGTGATGTATCTTGGAACGCCCGTTGATCGCACAAACTCTTCTTAATCTGCTGGTCCGCATTCCATGTCCGCGTCTTAGATATCCGAAACAGAGCTTGTTTGTCTTGGCGAATTCCCATTTGGCTGGGGAATCTACTTTCTTAAAGCGGCTGCATTCGGTTATAGGATGTCGCTTTTCTTTACACTGTCGGCAAATGTCGCTGAGTGCGCCGCTAGATGTCGAACCACTATCGGCATGTAACACTCTTCCTGACCTCATCTTCGCTTCTGGCTTGTGGCAAAGGAGATAGTGACGTCGTCATGGCAACACATATTATTCGCGATATACATTAAAGTGCTTGATAGTGGCACACGGCTGAATAAGCATACTGCTCTGTGCCCACTCCAATCTCCTGGTCATTGGAAGCTTCCCAATCAACTCGTCGAGTAGCAGAGAATCCATCAGGTATTGGTGCATACCACTTGCCTCGAGGAATGCAGTAAGATTCTGCACTTTGGTGGCGAATTCCACGATTAGATCCACCTTCGACTCCGAAATCTGAGCAGTTTCCCTCACCTTCCTCAACTGGCTCTGGATGAGACATTCCGGTCGTACCAAGGGGAACTACAACGTTAACATAATTAGTTCGACATTATTCGGGTGGATGAGCAAGGATTCGACGACATCCTTTGCCTGTCCCTTGAGGCTCCTTTGGAGGCGAAAAATATTCTCTACCTTCATGTACTCGAACATATTGGTTGATTCCACAAAGGCTGTACAGAAAATCGGCCACTCCTCAGGTATTCCATGAAATTCTGGTAGGTCATGCAACTTACGGTGACTCGCAAAGGATCCTGACGATGACGTCGGTTGTTGGGCAGTCAAAGATGCTGTATGTGGCTCAAAACTCCGTGGCTCAAACGTTTGAAGAGCGTTGAGTGGTGGCAGGAACGTGGGAATCCTACTGGCTGTTTCGGATCCACATGTACTCGCTGTCGATTGACTGGGATGCAGCAACAGTGGTGCTGGTGGTGGCCAGGAGTAAGGCGAGTACGCAACACGTGACGTGGGCTGCGTTGAACCGGCTTTGGGAAGAACGGAAGCTGCATTGGATGCAAAAGCAGGAAACGGTATCGGCGTGTGGGCTTCGGACGCGGCGACGTGAGTCATGGCTGTGGCGAACGGCGTAACAGCTTGTTCATTCTTAGTCGCTACCAACGAAGCAACGTTCATGGCGAAAGCTTCCGTCGCAGGAACACACGAATCCTTCACTGTGGAAATACCTGGATCGACACTGACCATAGCGCAACAACAGTAAACGTAGGCTGTGTTGACTGCTGGTCCCTAAGTAGTCCTTCAAGGCGCCGGCGTTCCTGTCTCTCCTCTACGGCTGATGCTGTGGCTGCTTGAAATTGCGCACGAAGCTCTATTAACTCTCGTTGCGACGAATTCTCACATATTTATTTATTTATTTATTTATTTCAAACATCTTTCACAATAGACTTACAGTCTTTAAACGCAAAAGTTAAATTTAAGTATACAATTCAATAACTAATAGCCAATTCAAAAATCAAATCATTCAAATAATTAAATAATAATAATTTTAAATAATAATATAATTAATTAATTTTTATTTTTTTATGAATTCACTCCCTTGTCTCCACTGTAGTTTCGTTTTCTTCTTTCTCATCTGGAACAGACTCACTCCTTTTCCTGGCGGAAGCCCTTGTCTCTCTCAAATACCCCTTTGGCATAATGGCTTATCTCCCCTCTTGCTTCAGCTGGTAGTACGATGTCTTTTTCAATTGTCACTGGCTGCGACGGCACGCTTTGTTTTCGTTAGTTGTAACGGCTTATTCTGTTACGGCAATTTAACCGATTGACCAATAGGATGGCTCGCAAATCTACCGCTGGCTGCGGGCAAACAAATATTCCGCTGGTTGCGGACTGGCAAATTTCCCGCTGGCTGCGGGCAAACAAATCTTCCGCTGGCTGCGGGCAAGCAAATTATTCCAATGGCTGTGGAAAGTTTCTCCTGGCGGGCTTGTTGCAGGCGGCAACAAGAATATGCAGACGGCAAATATAATTTCCTGGCGGGAGCTTTAATTTCTTTCACGGCGACACATTTCTTTACCAATTTTTCTTCTGCGGCAAAGGCAAACTTACGGCTTCGTTGTTGGCTATCGCCACAAAGTCGTTTCTAGCACAAAGAAAAATGGCTGGCAGCAAAATAAAGTGCAAAGAAAAATGGCTGGCAGCAAAAAATAAAGCACAAGGAAAAATGGCTGGCAGCAAAAAATAAAATTGTCGTCAACTTTTCACACGTAGTGCCACAAATAAAACACATCCAATTTGTTCAATTCGTTGCGGTTGAATTTAGGAGAGAGTTTATTTTCTAAAAACGTATTAGTCGGTATAATGTTAAATAAATATCTTAATAAAATCACTTACTTGCTGGCACCTGGTTCACGACTTCATTCGGGGTTGGTTGACGATGGAATGTACTTTTATTCAAAAGGGCTGAAAACCTTAAACTGACAGCTAAAAGGATCTGTCCGCGAAGTCGATCTTGAAGCAGCGCCTTAGGCAAGCGTTACATTGGCAAAGTGCATGGAACTTCGCGACAGTAGTATTACTCCTAGTCATAGCATTAGCAGTATATGTATATCTATGTGAAAACAAACGAGTTAGGATATACTATTTTTAGACTCAGGAGAGCTTTTACCCGAAAAGGCTGGTAGTTAGATATATCAGAGCCAATGACCGCAGCTACAAACTCCAGCACCAACATGAGGCCAACAACCACAGTTACAGCAACATACCGGATGTCAAACGACTCCGTTTGTCGAACACTGCTAAATCTGCATTCGCAACTGACACTGCGAAGCGAAAAAGGCTGATTTCCCATTCCGAATCATCTATGAAAAGAAATTTGAAAAGGTGCCGTGCTTCGCCGATTGTCAGTGAATAAAGTTGCCGTTTCCTCTAATATAAATTTTTCATTGTTTTTTATTTCTCGCTCTGCCGGTCCTCATGGAAGATTTTCACCTACCCTCGTAAAAAAAATTTATGGCAAAATCGAATGGGACCCTTTTGCTGTAATCCTTAACAGCCTAATGCCCAAAACACATGTGCAGAACTCTGTATGCTGTGAAATTAGAACACACATGTTTCAATTCGCGAAGTTGCATGTAAATGCTGCATGCGGTGCTATCCTCCAAGATATCTCTACTTCTAAATCGCTGAAATAGACAGTGATGCCAAAACACAAAAAAAAATTTAAGTTTGAGGTATCTTTTGAAGATTATTGCAAAACTATGAACATATTTTTTTGAATTTAGTACTTTGATTACAAATAATACATTAATTACTTAAGACAATAAATGGTTCAACAACAAGTTTGTGCATGTCACAAACCAAATTGCTTTTCTTTGGGTATTTCATTTTTAAACCATATATGTATATCAGGTATAAAAAAAGGGCAAAAGTATTGTATCTAATATATTCCTTATTTTAAGATATAAATAAGCGCTTCCGTTGTATAATAAATAAGTCTTATCTATGTCTTATTACAAGGGTTGCAAATGGGTCCAGGCACCCAGAAACAAGTGTGCACATGTCGTCGTGCACTGTTTTTCTTTTAAAGGTCGTTCACAGACTTTCAAGGAGTGCGCACGTGTTTCGGTTTTTAATTGAAAACAATAGTGTTCTCTACTAAAAAATTAGACAGTGTTTCTTCAAGTGGCGAGTTAGCCTAATAGAAGTGGTAGTGAACCGTCACAGTCGTTCACAGACTTTCTAAGAGTGTGCACGTGTTTCGGCTTTTAATTGAAAACAATAGTGTTCTCTAGTACAAAATTAGACAGTGTTTCTTCAAGTGGCGAGTTAGCCTAATAGAAGTGGTAGTGAACCGTACGACAGAGACGTTGTGGCAGTGTGGAGCGTCTCCGGTTTAGTAGGGCGGTATCGGGTCGGGATGTTGATGACGTACAACGTCAGTACGGTCATTTCTGGTGGCTGGCCGAAATCCAGGGTAGCCTGTTTGATGTTGAAAGTTGGCTGTTCTTGCCCATGGCCGACTTACATAGTTTAGGTTTAGGTAGTTTTTTAGGTTTAGGTAGGTGTTGGTAATAATTTTAAAAAAAAAAACAACAAAATTTAAGTAGAAAATACGTAACATAGAATAAGATACGGTAATTTAGAATAAGGTAGTTTAAGATTTATTTTAAGGTAGATTGTAAGTTTTATATATAAGAAGATTCAAAAATAAGTTCATATACTAAGTTTTTTAAATTTATTTAAAGTTTTTCTTAGTATCAATAGATAATTGATTAATAAAATGAATAAACAAATAAAGTCAGTGACGTCGAAAGACATAGTTTTAAGTATTAGGTTTAACTTAGAGCGCCCGCATAGGGCCAGTAAGTTAGAATAGTTTTAAGCGTTTTTTGTCTAGCTATAAGTTTAATGAAGTAATAATAAAAATGCATTAAAAAGTTAGTTAAGCTAGTTTTAAGCGTTTTTTGTCTAGCTATAAGTTTAATGAAGTAATAATAAAAATGCATTAAAAATGAAAAAAAATTAAAATGTGGTAGTGAACCGTCAACCCGGGCGCTTGGGTTCAATCCCCAGCCAGGAAAAATTTCAATTTGGACTTTTTTTTTTAAATTAAATACAATAGTGTACACAAAACAAATAACAATCAGGCGATGGAAAGTGAGCGGTCCGCGCTCCCATTAGCGGGACCTGCTGATAACAAAGCATCAGCCGATGAGCCAGCCAAAACAGGCCACCCAGTAACAGTGGCTGCAGATGGCACATCGAAGCGTAGAAGGAAGTTGAAACCGTCTCCCAATTTGGTAAAGCGCCCCTCCAAATCAGCTACAGTTGAACAGCTGCCAAGTGGAGCGAGGGAAGGGGCGCTGAGTACAGCAACAGCAGCAGCAGCAGATAAGAAGCGGCAGAGGTCGGATGACTCTGTCGTCTTCCCTTACATCTCCGACGGAGGGGAAGGGCGCTACGTCGGAGACGATAACAACTGCTTCGCAGTTCTGGCTTCCTCCGAATCGGATGACGAAGAGGAGGAAGTCCAAAGTCTGACTAGCAGCATCAGACAGCTAGAGCAGAGGGTGCTTGCCATTAAAGCCAAACAAATGGCAAGAAGAGAAAGGGAGCGGCAGCTAGAGCTCCAGCACCCTTCCGAACAACAACGGAAGCAGCCAGAAGGCCAGCTGCAACAACAACAAATGCAGCCGCAAATGGAGCAGCAAATACAGCAGCAGAAGCAGCAGCAAGAACAACAGCAGCCGAATAAGCTGCAACAACAACAGCAGCAAAAAACTCTGCAACAACCACAGCAACAGCAGAAAAAGCAGCATCAACCGCAGCAACAGCATAAAAAGCAGCAACAGCAGCAGCAGCAGAAACAACAGCAACAGCAACTTCAGCAACAGAAGACGAGTACGAAGACCAGGGTGCCGCCAATTAATACGTACGAGGTAGAGTTGAAGGACACAATTGAACTATGTAAGTCGGCCATTGGCAATAATTTTTCAATTAAACGTTTAAATGTAGACAGGCATTCTATCCACTGCAATACAGTGGAACAGTATAAAAAAATTAAGCACTGGCGATCCGAGAACATAGGTTTTACCGAGTTCAATGACGATAACATGGCAAATAATGTCATCGCCGATGAAAGGGTACATCCCCCGTTCATATCGAAGGTAGAGCTCCAAGCGATCTTCTACCCATTGAGGAGGAAGAAATCTGCGGGAATCGATGGAGTATCGAACATTGTGCTTCGACATCTCCCTCTAGAAGCGGTGGACATTTACACCACTCTGTTTAACAATGCACTGAATAATGCACATTATCCAGCGCATTGGAAAACAGGAGTGATACAACCCATCCCCAAAAGGGGTAAGGATACCTCCAATCCGGCAAATCTCCGGTCGATAAGTCTCCTTCCGAACATCAGCAAGGTATTCGAGAAAGTGATCAATAGAGTGGACTGAGAACAGTAATATAATTCCGGATAACCAATTCGGTTTTAAGGCGGGGCATGATACAATACATGCCGCGTCTAAACTGGTATCGGATATCCAATGGAACAAAAGCAAGAAACAGTGCACGGGTGCTTGCCTGATTGACTTGGAGAAGGCCTTCGAAACCGTATGGTTAGAGTGACTCTTCTACAAGCTGAGCAGGCTGGGCATAAGCAAACCACTGCTGTACATACTTTATAACATGCTCACCAGTAGACAGTTCATCATCAAAAATGGCAATGTGACTTCTGCTGGAACATTTCTAATTAAAAACGATCTGCAACAAGGTGCGGTTAATTCACCGATCCTTTTCAACATTTACACGAGCGATCTGATAGGATCTCTTCACCATGCCATAGCGTACGCAGACGACTTGATCGCGTACAGATCAGGACCAAAAATCGAGGCCATTGCAATTCTCTTGCAACGTGACTTCGATAAGATTCAGCGATATTGCGATGACTGGAAGTTGAAGATCAACTTCCAGAAATCGGAAACCATACTTTTTAGGACGCCGTTGTCTGGGGCCTCTAGGGATACCAGAAAGAATTGGCGAAAGTTCTCAATCGTGGGACCGCACGGACAGCCACTTGCGAGTCGAAGTGTAGTCAGATACCTGGGGCTCTGGTTAGACCAATATCTGGCCAGAGCCAAAGGTGCTTTTGCCCTTACAAAGAGACTTTTTTATAGCAAGCAACTCGATGCAAGGGTAAAGGTAATCTGCTACATGGCCTTCATCCGGCCCATGCTCGTATATGGATGTCCCGCGTGGTTCAACGTGGGAGCAAGCATGTTGGAAAAGATTCGGGTGTTTGAGAGGGCTTGTCTTCGGGCTTGCCATCATTTATACAGAACACCGGAGTTCCAGTACATAAAATTCTATCCCAATGAGGTCCTATACAACAGGGCTAATCTAATAAGAGTGGATAATTTCGTTATCAAGCTGATTCGAAGGCACATTGCAAGAGCAATGAGCTCGACGAACAACCTGATCTCTGGGGCTTATTACCCCAATTATGAGTATCACGAGAGAGTGCGCCTTAACGGCTTTGTTCCCCCAGAGGCGTTCCTCTATTTTGATGAGAAAGGTCTGATCCAGGACAGATTGGCAGTGCCGCTAATCTTCCACGTTGCTCGGACAGATGTGGATAGGCGACTCAACTACGACAGAGACGTTGCACACGGCAGTGTGGAGCGTCTCCGGTTTAGTAGGGCGGTACCGGGTCGTGATGTTGAGGACGTACAACGTCAGTACGGTCATTTCTGGTGGCTAGCCGAAAGAGAGGAAACTCCTTCGTCGTTTCCCCCTAATCCAGGTTAGCCTGTTTGAGGTCTAAAGTTGGCTGTTCTTGCCTATGGCCGACTTACATAGTTTAAGTTTAGGTATTGTGTATAGGCAAAAAAAAAAAAAAAAATTAAAATTTATCACAGCACTTGGATAAAAAAAAATAAATAAAAATAAAAAAAAACAGCACTTGATAAAAAAAATTAAAAAAAAAAAAAGTACGTATATAATTACGTAAGGTAGAATAAGATAGATTAAGATAGAATAAGATATTTTAAGATTTATTTTAAGGTAGTTTATAAGTTTTATACATAAGAACATTAAAAAAAAGTTCATATACTAAGTTTCTTCCATTGATCAAACATTTTTCTTAGTTGTAATAATTAATTGAATAATAAAATAAATAAATAAAGAATCTTAAGTTAGCTACGTCGAAAGACATAGTTTGAAGTACTAGGTTTAACTTAGAGCGCCCGCATAGGGCCAGTAAGTTAGAATAAGAATAGTTAAGTTAGTTAAGCTAGTTTTAAGCGTTTTTATTTGTCTAGCAGATAAGTTATAATGAATTAATTAATAATAAAAAATGCATTAAAAATCAAAATGTTTTTCTTTTAATCAGTCGTTCACAGACTTTCATAGTGTTCGCATGTGTTGAGTCGTTCACAGACTTTCTTAGAGTGCACATGTGTTTCGGCTTTTAATTTAAAATAATAGTGTTGTAAAGTACAAAGTTAGACAGTATATCTTCAAGTGAGGGGTTAGCCCAGTGGCAGTGAACCGTCAACACAGGGGACTGGGTTCAATTCCCAGCCAGGAAAAATTTGAATTTTTTTTTTTTTTTTAATAATTAAATAAAAGTGTGTAGACAAGAAGAATCAGGTGATGGATAGTGAGCGGTCCGCGCTCCCAATAGCGGGACCAGCTGGTGGGGTGACAGCATCATCCGATGCAGTGCAGGCAGGCCACTCAGCAACAGTGGCAACCGCAAGTAAGGGGAAAAGGAGAAGGAAGTTAAAACCTTCTCCCAACCTTGTAAAGCGTCCCTCCACATCAGCTCCAACTGAACAGCTGCTCGGTGGAGTGAGTGAAGGGGCGCCGAGCACAACAACAACAGTAGCAGCAGAAAAAAAACGACAGAGGTCCGATGACTCTGTCGAGTTAGCGTACATCTCCGACGGTGGGGAAGGCCACTACGTTGGAGATGAGAAGAATAGCTTCGGAGTACTGGCGTCCTCCGAATCAGATGACGAGGATGAAGAGGTCGAGAGTCTGACTACAAGCATCAGACAGCTGGAACAGAGGGTGAGTGCCATAAAGGCCAAACAAGTGGCCAGAAGGGAGAGAGAGCGGCAGCTAGAGCTCCAGCGCGCTCAACAGCAACAACAACTACAGCAGCAGCCGCCAGAAAGCCAGCGGCAAACCCCAATACAGCCGCAAATACTGCAGCCGAAGCAGCAGCAACAAGAACAGCTGAAAAAACAGCAGCAAATACAACAGCAGCAGAAGAAGCAGCAAGCAATTAAACAACTACCGCAGCAGCAGCAGAAACAACAGCAGCAGAAACAGCAGCAGCAGCATAAAAAGCAGCAACAGCAGCAGAAACAACACCAACAGCTACCGCAACAACAACCGCAACAGAAGACGACGACAAAGGCGAGGTTGCCGCCAATAAATACCTACAAGGTGGAGTTGAAGGATACCATCGAACTATGTAAGTCGGCCATAAGAAATAATTTTTCTATTAAACGTTTAAATGTAGACAGGCATTCTATCCACTGCAATACAGTGGAGCAATATAAAAAAATTAAAGATTTGTTAAAGGACACGACGACGGAGTTCTTCTCCTTCACCCCGAAGGGGGAAAAGCGGCAAACAATGCTGCTGAGGGGGATAGACCCGTCTACTGATCCGGAGACGCTCCTTGCGCTGCTTAAAGAGAAAGAGTGCAACGAGCTCGAATTCGTAGGGGTCAAGCCATTCACCACAGCTAAGGCAAAAAGGGAGAAGCGGAAGCTGCCGTTCTTCCTAGTTCAGTTTTCACCCAATAGCAAGCTGGATGGTCTAAGGAGTATTAAAGTCCTAGACTACCAGGTTGTCGCCTGGGAAAAATTAAGAAGGAGCGAAAACATTTTACAATGTGTTCGCTGCCAAAGGTTCGGTCACGCCGCGTCGAACTGCGAAATGCAGCCTCGATGTGTCAAGTGTGGAAAGAACCACAAAGCAGAGGAATGCACACTGGGTAAGGATGGAGTGGCAGATAAGAGCCAGCTCTCGTGTGCTTTATGCAGGAACTCGGGACACACCGCAAACTATCGGGGTTGTCCTAAGTTCCAGTATATTAAGAAAGTAAATCTGGTTCGTCAGAAGGTTGTAGTGAAACGTCCACCTGCTCCAATTCAAACACCATCCGTGACTCCCCAAGTGACCTACGCCCAAATGGCGGCAGGTCGGGGAATCGCGGAACAGAAAAGACCGAAAGTTGCTTCTCAGGCCCCAGCGCCTAGAGCACCGGAGGCTCAAACTGACTTGCTGGCCATCTTGCTCTCTATCCAAGGGCAGATGGAGCAGCTTCAACGTCAGGTACACGAGCAGGCGAAGCGGGTGGACCAGATCTACGCACTTCTGCCGGACTTAACGCACCTTCAGTCGAAATGGGTACGAACATGGAGGAGCAGTCCTTGAAGATCCTTGCGGTGAATGTGAAACAAAGCTATCCCAGAAGCACAAATTGGGGCACAATAAATACAGTATTGTCAGAGAGACCGACCCAACTCTACACAAGGAGGAGGTGTTGCGATCTTCATACGCAAACAATTGCAATTTAAAGTAATGTACAGCGGTGAAGTGCGAAGGTTCCAGGAGCTGGAAGCGTGTATCGTGTGCATCCCTCTCCGTAGTGGAAAGAGAATGTACTTGGTCGCACTCTATGCACCTGAAGCTACTCAATCTACTTTATTTATTTCAGAGCTCGAGACACTTTTTCGATTCCTAAGGCTGGAGTCGGAGGAGAATTATTTCATCATGGCCGGAGATCTCAATGCCAAACATAGAGATTGGGGAAATAACACACCAAATCCTAGAGGGAACCTACTATTCAATTGGTGGGGTCGGCACAGTGTCGAGTATAAACTCGATTTGAAAGCAACAGATAGTCCGTCGTTTCCTAGAAGCGGCTGCTACCTGGATCTTATGCTGTTCGACGTACGGTTACAACTGACCGACATGAACCGACAAACTATAAACTGCCTGCATACTTTTGTGTATGACAGTGACCATTGCGGACTCAGTGCCGTAATAACGATTCCCAACGAAATTGCGGAGTTAGAGGAGTTTGTCCAAACGTACTCCTACAATTATAGTAGGACGCGTTGGACTCGCTTCTCAAGAACTTTGACAAGAGTACTCTCCTCGAATTCGCTCTACCCACCGTCCAATAGAATCTGTCAAACGAGGAAATTGACTGGTACCTAAAACAAATGGACGAAATAATTAAACGAACTATGGACAATGCGATATCTCGGTATCAACATACTGACAACGCAGACATATTCCGCAATGCAACAATTGACGCACTACACCAACACAAAAGTAGACTGCTGTCGAGACTAAAAACCTTGTACAGACAGTTTACTGACAGACAAAACTCGGAGGTTAGGACACTGAAGTCGTTGATTAAAAACCTCCAGAAGTTAATTAGAGAAAATTAGAGACTTTCTGTAAATTTGCATTGGAACAACAAAATTCGGGCTGTAAAATCCAACAACCCGAGTATGTTCCCGCAAATAAATAAAATATTTCGGAGGAATAATCAAAACGACCTTCCGTGTCTTAAGATCCCCCGAACGACGAACAATGGACAAATACTAATAACAGCAGGTATAGATCCAGATAACGCAGTAGAGGATGACAACTTCTTTGTGATCGAAGATCCGCAGGAGAAGGTAGAGGCTATAGGAGCGACTTTCCAGGAAGTGTACAAGGTGAATGATACCATTTGCCCGAACCACGGCCTGGAAATCGCGTCCTTGTGCACAACTTCTACCTTCGAAATGATATAGAGCACTGACGATCCGAGAACATAGGTTTTACCGAGTTCAATGACGATAACATGGCAAATAATGTCATCGCCGATGAAAGGGTACATCCCCCGTTCATATCGAAGGTAGAGCTCCAAGCGATCTTCGACCCATTGAGGAGGAAGAAATCTGCGGGAATCGATGGAGTATCGAACATTGTGCTTCGACATCTCCCTCTAGCAGCGGTGGACATTTACACCACTCTGTTTAACAATGCACTGAATAATGCACATTATCCAGCGCATTGGAAAACAGGAGTGATACAACCCATCCCCAAAAGGGGTAAGGATACCTCCAATCCGGCAAATCTCCGGTCGATAAGTCTCCTTCCGAACATCAGCAAGGTATTCGAGAAAGTGATCAATAGAGCCCTGCTTAAGTGGACTGAGAACAATAATATAATTCCGGATACCCAATTCGGTTTTAAGGCGGGGCATGATACAATACATGCCGCGTCTAAACTGGTATCGGATATCCAATGGAACAAAAGCAAGAAACAGTGCACGGGTGCTTGCCTGATTGACTTGGAGAAGGCCTTCGACACCGTATGGTTAGAGTGACTCTTCTACAAGCTGAACAGGCTGGGCATAAGCAAACCACTGCTGTACATACTTTATAACATGCTCACCAGTAGACAGTTCATCATCAAAAATGGCAATGTGACTTCTGCTGGAACATTTCTAATTAAAAACGATCTGCAACAAGGTGCGATTAATTCACCGATCCTTTTCAACATTTACACGAGCGATCTGATAGGATCTCTTCACCATGCCATAGCGTACGCAGACGACTTGATCGCGTACAGATCAGGACCAAAAATCGAGGCCATTGCAATTCTCTTGCAACGTGACTTCGATAAGATTCAGCGATATTGCTATGACTGGAAGTTGAAGATCAACTTCCAGAAATCGGAAACCATTCTTTTCAGGACGCCGTTGTCTGGGGCCTCTAGGGATACCAGAAAGAATTGGCGAAAGTTCTCAATCGTGGGACCGCATGGACAGCCACTTGCGAGTCGAAGTGTAGTCAGATACCTGGGGCTCTGGTTAGACCAATATCTATATTTTAACAAACATATAGATGCTGCTCTGGCCACAGCCAAAGGTGCTTTTGCCCTTACAAAGAGACTTTTTTATAGCAAGCAACTCGATGCGAGGGTAAAGGTAATCCGCTACATGGCCCCCATCCGGCCCATGCTCGTATATGGTTGCCGCGTGTGGTTCAACGTGGGAGCAAGCTTGTTGGAAAAGATTCGGGTATTCGAGAGGGCTTGCCTTCATTTGTACAGAACACCAGAGTCCCAGTACATAAAATTCTATCCCAATGAGGTCCTATACAACAGGGCTAACCTAATAAGAGTGGATAATTTCGTTATCAAGCTGATTCGAAGGCACATTGCAAGAGCAATGAGCTCGACGAACAACCTGATCTCTGGGGCTTATTACCCCAATTACGAGTATCACGAGAGAGTGCGCCTTAACGGCTTTGTTCCCCCAGAGGCGTTCCTCTATTTTGATAGGAAGGGTCTGATCCAGGACAGATTGGCAGTGCCGCTAATCTTCCACGTTGCTCGGACAGCTGTGGATAGGTGACTCAACTACGACAGAGACGTTGGTGGAGCGTCTCCGGTTTAGTAGGGCGGTATCGGGTCGTGATGTTGAGGACGTACAACGTCAGTACTGTTATTTCTGGTGGCTATCCGAAAGAGAGGAAACTCTTTCGTGGTTTCCCCCTAATCCAGGTTAGCTTGTTTGAGGTTTAAAGTTGGCTGTTCTTGCCCATGGCCGACTTACATAGTTTAGGTTTAAGTAGTTTAGCTTGTAGGTAGTAATTTAAAAAAAAAACAAAAAAAAATATATTTTATTTATATCCACAGCACTTAGATGAAAAAAATACAAAAAAGCACAAAAAAACACAAAAAGCATAAAAAAAATAAAAAAAAAGCACTCGATAAAAAAAAAAAAAAAAATTTAAAAAAAATTTACGTATAGAATATGTAAGGTAGAATAAGATAGGCTAATTTAGAATAAGATAGTTTTAAGATTTATTTTAAGGTAGTTTATAAGTATTATATATAAGAATACAAAAAAAAGTTCAGTCACTAAGTTTTTCACTAATTTTCTTAGTAACACTTGAATTTAAATTTAAAAGAATGAAATAAATAAACAATTTTCAAGTTCGTTACGTCGAAAGACAAAGTCTTAAGTATTAGGTTTAATTTAGAGCGCCCGCACAGGGCCAGTAAGTTAGAATAAGAAGAGTTAAGTTAGTTAAGCTAGTTTTAAGCGTTTTGTCTAGCTATAAGTTTAATGAATTGCCCAATAAAAATGTATTAAAAATGAAAATGAAAATGTTTTCCTTTTAAATTTATTTCATTTCGGATTTCATTGACTAATGACTAGCAGGTGGCAGTTGAGCGACAATTTATATTGTGATGAGTTGTGTAAAAAAAAGTTTTTTTTTTGTGGTGATTAGTTGTGTAAAGGAAAGAATTTTTTGTGTTGATTAGTTATGTAAAAAATATTTAAGAAATTAAGACATAAATAACTAAAAGGACTAACAGATCGCAGTTGTCCTACTCGATTCATCATGCATTCATCAACAAGTGCGGTTGTGCTCTCTGTGTTTAGTGAAAAAAAAGAAGTGATAATTAGATTACGGTAAGGGTTTCTACCTGCGCTGGCAATTTGGTAATTTGGTTTTATCCAATCGTTAAAAATAATTTAAATTCAAAATTTATGATAGTGAATCCTGTAGTAAATATAATTAATTAATATATAAATAAGGGTTTCTACCTGCCCTGTTCTTTTATTTATTTTAGGACAAAGAAGACATTTTTTCTAACCCCAGCTCAGATGGGTAGAAGGGAAAGGAGAAAGGAAAGTGTCGATGAGATATACAATGGCGTTCTTGGGCAGATGAAGAAGGGCATTGCCAATCATGGAGGTATCAATCAGCTATACGAGGAGGACGATGCTAACGTAATACCCGACAATAAAATTGAAGTCGAAAGTGAGCAGAGTGAGGACTCTGTTAAAGAGGAGGAGGAGATGGAGAATTCCGCTGAATCTGAGGTTGAGGCATCACACGATTCCTCATCCGAAGAAGAAAGTGAACAAGCTGAACTAGTCGAAGAAGAATTTAAGCCAATTCCCTCGAGGAAAAGGAAGTCCATTCTCCGACCAACTTTTCAGCTTCGCCGCCACCAAAGCAGCAATTAACCTTGCCGAAACAAGTTGCAGTGGACTCACCGTACCTGCAGGAGTCACAACATCTTCAATTACGCAAAAAAAACTTTCGCGAAAACTTCCACTGCAGCCACATCATCCCCAGATCAGCAGAATAAGTCCACCATGATGCCGCCAATCGTTTGCTACAAACTTAATGTAAAGTAACTCAGCAGGTATACAAAGGGACTGCAAATTAAACACAAGGTTCATAACATCAACGGCACCAAATCGGTAATCACCACCCAATCAAAGAAGGAGCACCTTCAAATCAGAGACTTCCTACACTCACGGAAGACGGGGTATAATACATATACTTCAAAAGAAAGCGGGAAGACCCTCCTTGTGCTGAAGGGAATCCATCACAGCTAAGAGGTGGCCGAAATTAAGGACGAACTTATCCATGCTGGTATTCCAGTCATAAATTCAACAACTTTGTAATCCACCACTAAAATACAGCAGGCTCCCAAGAGTGGTCCTCAGTTAACAGCAGCCAAGCCTACTAATGCTTATAAACCATAGAACTTAGCAAATAAACAGAAGACAGCCCCGTCTTCATTCAATATTTTTGACGATACTGAGAGGCTGTTTGGCACCGACCTGCTGAAGCTTCTTCAGAAAGCAAAAAAGGCAAAAACAAACATTGTGAAGATTGATTTGCGATATATGTTCTCAATAAAAATCCACAATAGCGGTTCCTTGCTGTGAGGTTACATCGTCTTGCCAGAGTGGGTGCCTTGCGTTGAAGTCTCCGCCAACCACGCAGTAGTTGTGTAGGTTTGCGGCGATGTTGATGGTACTGAGGTCCTTTTGAATAATTTCCCTCGTTGCTTGACAAGTGTTGTAACCGGATACCAGCAGCAGAGTTTCGTCTACAGAAACTTGGATAACAATTGCTGTTGCTTCCATGGATAGCAGTCCAGAAATCCTTGTCTGCTCAACCTTAAATACTTTTCGGAGAAGGATCGCAGTACCTCTTCTTCTAGTTGGTTTGTCTTCTCTGAAGATATTGTAACCATCGGGCTTGAATGAATTTCTTGCTGTCAAATTGGTTTCCTGTAAAAAAAGAATATCTGGTTTCCTTGACTTAATAAGTAAGTTCAAGGAAATTCTTCTGGCTGTGGAATAAATAGGATTTACATAGTAGGTAATTAATGAGATGTTACGACTGGAGGTGCGTTAGGCCCGGCAGAAGTGCGCAGATCTGGTCCACCCACTTCGCCTGCTCCTGTACCTGATGCTGTAGCTGACCCATCTGCCCTTGGATAGAGAGCAAGATGGCCAGCAAGTCAGTTTGAGTCTTAGGTGCTCTAGGCGCTGGGGTCTGAGAAGCAACCTTTGGTCTCGTCTGTTCCATACTTCCCTGGCCTACCGCCATATGCGCGTAGGTCACTTGGGGAGTCACAGATTGTGTTTGAATTGGAGCAGGTGGACGTTTCACTACGACTTTCTGCTGACGAACCAGATGTACTTTCTTAATATACTGGTGTTCAGAGTTTCTGTATAAAGCACACGAGAGCTGGTTCTTACCTGAAACTCCATCCTTACCCAGAGTGCATTTTTTTGCTTTGCGGTCCTTTCTACACTTAACACATCGAGGCTACATTTCGCAGTTCGACGCGGCGTGACCGAACCTTTGGCGGCGAACACATTGATACTCCTTAGACCATCCAGTTTGCTGTTGGGTGAGAGCTGAACAAGGAAGAACGGCAGTTGCCGCTTCTCCCTTTTGGCCCTAGCTGTGGTAAGTGGCTTTACCCCTACGAATTTGAGCTCATTGCACTCCTTCTCTTTAAGCAGCGCAAGGAGCATTTTCGAATCTATCCCCCTCAGCAGCATGGTTTGCAGCTTCTCCCCCTTCGGGGTGAAGGAGAAGAACTCCGTGGTAGTGTCCCTCAACAAGTTTTTTTTTATATATAATTTGCGCGCGCCAAAGAGGATATGAATACTCTTATACTATTACAGGACATTTGTGAAGGAGAGAGAGAGAAAGAAAGATTTAGTGTAGTGGTTTGAAACTTAGATGGTATTAAGTTTCTGTAAACTCCAAGGGTAGCGTCCAGATAACTGGGGAGCTTGTTTGTTTTGCTTTTGTCATTGCTCATGATTCACAATATTTTCTTCCGTCCTCCTGATGTCATCATCACGATCATGTTGCATTTCCAGCCATATGACCGCTCTACTGCCAGTGCTATGCCTTCGCAGTAGAGTTGACTTTGTTTTCGCAATTGATCGACTTTTTTATTTATTTCAGACGAAATAAATAGATGATTGTTGACATCAGGATTTGAACCGTGAAACAAGGGCGCGACAAGCGTTGATGTTACCACTACACGGCCACCCTAATTTTTTTTATATTGATCCACTGTATTGCAGTGGACAGCATGTCTATCTTCATTTAAACTTTGAACATTGAAACTTTTACCTATGGCCGACTTACATAGTTTAATGGCACCCTTTAGCTTAATTTTGTAGTCCTCACCACCTCGCTTTTGTAGTCGGCTTCGGTTGCTGTTGCTTCTGCTGCGGTTGTTGTTGCTGTTGCCATTGTTTCTGCTGTTGCGGTTGTTGTTTTTTGTCTAGCTGCATTTTCTGCTGCTCCTTTGGCTGCAGTATTTGCGGCTGTACTGGCGGTTGCCGCTAGCTTTCTGGCGGCTGCTGCTGTAGTTGTTGTTGTTGTTTAGCGCGCCGGACCTTCTGTTGAAACTCCCTCTCTCTTCTGGCCACTTTTTTGGCCTTTATACCACACACACTGTTTGTTCGAGCTGCCTGATTCTGGTTGTCAGACTCTCGACTTCTTCATCTTCGTCATCCAATTCGGAGGCCGCCAGAACTGCGAAGCTGTTGTTCTCATCTCCAACGTAGTGGCTTTCTCCACCGTCGGAGATGTACGGGAATTCGACAGAGTCATCCGATCTTTGTCGCTTCTTTTCTGCTGCTGTTGCTGTACTAGGCTCCCCTTCCCTCACTCCACCTGACAGTTGTTCAGCTGAAGCTGGTGTGGAGGGACGCTTTACAATGTTGGGGAGAAGGTTTCAACTTAATTTTCCTTTTCCCCATACTTTCGGTTACCACTGTTGCTGGGTGGCCTGTCTGTACTGATACATGTTTTTATTTATTTAGTTTTTACTTATTTTGAATAAATGAATAAAAAGTCCAGAATTTAATATTCCCCCATCCGGAATTGAACCAGGGTTACTTGTTTGGTAGAACACCACCACTACCACTAGAATATCCACTGCTCGCCACTTGAATATCCACTGTCAAACATTCTACTTTAAGTCACACCGATTTTAAAGGAGAAGCCGAAACACGTGTGTACTCTGTGAAAGTCTGTGAACGACTGACGTGCGAAGGCATAACACTGCCAGTAGGGCGGTCATATGGCTAAAATGCAAATTGAACGTGATGACAACATCAGGAAGATGGATAAAAATACTGTGAATCATAAGCAAAGACAATAACAGAAAAACAAAAATACTCCCTAGTTATCTGAACGCCACCCTTGGAGTTCACTGAAAATTAATACCACCTGAGTTTCATACCAACTACAGTAATCTGTGGTCTCTGTCTCTTCCCCTTTCCACAAAACGCCCGTGTCCTAAAATTAGAATAAGGGTTTTCATATTCCTTTTGACACGTGCAAATTATAAAAAAAAGGATGTGCACTCCAGTTTAAATTACTATCAAACTCGAGTCCCAGGTACTTAGAAGTAGTTACCCTTTCAATTATGAAGCATTTCGATGAGCAGCTTAAATCTGGAGTAAAGGTTTTTTCCCGTACTACTTTTGCCACAAGTATTGGAACTAGCTAGCACATATCTACAATTAGTACTGTGATAAGTTATTTTAGAAAATTAAGTAATATTAGACGATAAGCTAAAAATCATAACTTTTGTTTTATCACTTATGACTAGCTTATGACTACTGAACCAATGTCTAAGTTTTTCTAAGTCATGACTTATATCCGCAAATAAATCCAAAGTGGAAGCATTGGAATACGAACAAGCTATGTCATCTGCAAACCCGGTTTGTAACCCTTTCAATTGTTGATTGAAGATTGAATTGATATAAATCAGAAATAGAACTGGGCCCTGAACACCTGTTTCAATATTCAGGCTATTACTCAACCTACCTTCTAACTTAAAGACTTGTTTTCTACTAAAAATGCAACTTGATCGTGGTGATGACATCAGGAGGACGGAAAAAAAGTACTATGAATCATGAGCAACGACAAAAGCAAAAACAAACAAGCTCCCCAGTTATCTGGACAGCCACCCTTGGAGTTCACTGAAACTTAATACCAGCTGAGTTTCAAACCAACTACACCAATCTGTCTTTCTCTCTGTCAATTCCATTTTCCTCAAAACGCCTGTGTCTTAAAAATTAGTATAAGGGTATTCATAACACCTTTCACACGTGCAAATTATAAAAGAAAAAAAAATTAAGGTACGAAGCAAACCAATTAAGCATGAAGCCTCTAAAACCAGCTTTTCCAGTTTTTCTAGTAATAATTTGTGATCCACAGTATCAAATGCCTTGGTTATATCTACAATAAGCGCAGCTATCCTTCGATAAAACTGAAAGCCAGGAAAAGATATACAATATTCGTGCAATCATGAGTATGGTCGTTAAAATCGAGCCGCTCCTTGTCAACACGAAGACAATCCCTCAATGCAAGCGTTGCCAAGAGTTTAATCATACGCAGGCGTACTGTCGGATGGGCTGCGCTCCGTTAAGTGCGCTGGAAAACAATCTTCTGAAAATTGCAGTTTAAGCAAAAATGAAAATGCAACTTGCGTTAACTGCAAAGGAAAGCACTCAGCAAATTATCGCGGTTCCAGGTCGTAAAGGATTTACAGATGCGACGGAGAAAATCTACAACACCGACTGTGCGGGGAACGAAATCAGTCGATCGGGCTTCTAAGTCAGTAGAGCGCGTTGCTAAGCAAACTGAGCGGGCTCGTAAGCCATTTGTACAGACTCCTAAGCCGGCTGAAGGACGCTCGAATCAGCAGTGCAGACTCTTGAACCAGTCAATCAGCCCTCTAAGCTAATTAAAAGTACGTCGAAGTCGTCCACTAAAAAGACTGAACGAAAAATAACCTCGGATAAGCCAACGAAACCCAGTTTTCTGACATATTCTCAGGCTGCAGTCAAAGCAACCAGATGAAACGACGGGCCACCCTCTGATCCGTTGAAAGAAATTCTGAACTGCATTTGCACTAAGTTCGAGGAACAATGTGAAACGAACAAACGAATTCTCGAACGTCTCAGTAACGTCGAAAGCTTTTGTATGGCTAACCTTATATCTAAATCTAAGTAGATATGGACTCTTTGCTTAAAATTATAACATGGAATGCAAACGGACTCTCACAAAAACCTATCGAATTAGAAATTTTTCTAATGAGAGAAAATATCGACATATGTTTGATCTCCGAAACCCATCTAACAAGGGAATCGCAAAGAAAGATAAGAGGCTACGTTAGTTATCACGCCGATCATCCTTTTCATAGAGCGCGGGGCGGTTCGTCCTTATTCATTAAAACTAACATCGAACACTCGGTCGATATAAACATAGAACTGGAAAAACTTCAGTTGTGCGCAATAAGGGTTAAAAATAAACACCAGAGCTACAACATAGTGTCTGTTTACTGTCCGCCGCGTTGCTCGCTTGAAAAAGACGACTACTTTCGTGTCTTCAATGCCCTTGGTTCAAATTTCCTTATTGGTGGAGATTTCAACGCGAAGCACACCTTCTGGGGTTCAAGATGTACATCTTCTAAAGGAAAAATTCTCTACGAAGTGGCAAATGAATTCGGTTGCTGTTGTTATTCGACAGGAAAACCCACCTATTGGCCAACCGACTCAGAAAAAATTCCCGATCTTATCGATTTTTTCGTTTCAAAAGGTATTTACGATAAATTTATTACAGTCGAAGAAAGTTTTGATCTCTCTTCTGACCACTCTCGGGTAATTTTATTACTTGGTGAATCGTTGATCAAGAAAGAAGGACCTCCAAGACTTACTAGCAATGGAACAAATTGGGAGGGCTTTAGAAATGATTGCGAAACAAATATCGCCTTAAATGTATCACTTAAAACACCTTGTGAACTGGAGGACGAAGTTGATCGTTTCGTGGAAGCAATCCAAAAAACGGCATGGAGAAACACTCCTTCTAGAAGCTGTAAGATTAATCGCAACGAAAAGTATTCAAGTGAAATCATTGAACTGGTGAGGAAGAAAATAAAAGCACGAAAGAAATGGCAAATCACTCGTACACCGCAGCATAAAAAGATCCTTAACCGACTATGCAATCACCTTAGAGATAGTATTCGGGAATTTAAAAGCATTAAGATAGCGTCCTACCTTGGAATCAAATTATTCACTTTGGAAAGCGCTAAAAGGCATCCGAAAACTGCAAATGCAAGCGCCACCAATTCGGAAAAACGATAGAACTTGGGCCAAGAGCGACAAAGAAAATGCAGAACTTTTTGCTTTGCACTTAGAAGCGACGTTTAAGCCATTCGACGGCCCTTTGATAACGCCCGACTCCCCAGTCACGACATCTGACAACTTTAGAGTAAGAAAAGTTGCATTAATTGAACTGAGGGAAGTGATTAAAAATTTAAAGACTAAAAAAGCACCGGGTTACGACTTGATAACGGCGCAGGTGGTCAAGGAATTACCGAATAAAACTCTTATCAAACTGCTATATTTGACTAACGCTTCATTCAGATTGCTCTACGTTACGAGACAATGGAAAGTCGCAGCAATTATAATGGTCCCGTAACCAGGCAAACCTCTGAATGAGAAAAAATCATATCGGCCTATTTCCCTATTGCCGGTTATCTCAAAAATATTCGAAAAACTACTTTCAAAACGACTACAACCCGTAATCAACGAAAGACGACTCATTCCTGACCATCACAAAATATTAAAAATGGACTAAGTCCACAAAATAACTGACGTAATTGAGAAAACTCTCGAAGAAAAAAAGATTTGTTGTGGTGTATTTCTTGACGTCTCACAAGTTTTCTATAAGGTTTGGCACGAAGGCTTGGAGTATAAATTGCAACGACTACTGCCACGGCAACTCTTTCTAATCTTACGATCGTACCTCACCGAAAGACTTTTTCGTGTTAAGCATAGAAATGATTACTCTGATTTCAAGGAGATTGCGGCCGGCGTCCCACAAGGAAGTGTCTGAACTAAAGCAAATCTACGCACGTCAACTTTACCTACAAAAAAGTGGACAGATTACCCGTATATTTAAACTCGGCTCAAATACAATACGCGAACGAAGCAAAATATCTAGGAATGACTCTAGATGCTAAGCTTAAATGGAAATCGCACGTAAAAAAGAAACGCGACGAACTCGAAAACAAATACCGACAAATGTACTGGCTACTCGGAAAACATTCGAAGCTGAGCCTACGTAACAAACTGCTTATCTATAAGCAAGTGCTGAAGCCAGTGTGGACGTATGGTCTACAACTATGGGGTTGTACCAGGAAAAGCAATAGAAACATCCTACAAACTTTTGAAAATATTAAAAATTTCTTCCGGTATTTAAATAAGAAGGCTCCCTTTTTTGGTAAATTCAGTATATTTATATTTCGGCTTTTAGCCAGTTACAATTTCATTAAATGCGTGTAGTCGCGGCGGATGAAAGAACACAACTCACTGGTAATTAAGTGAAAGAACAGAAGAAGTAGTGAAAGAGAGAAAATGATTCTAAATACATAATGAAAATGAAGAAGCATATGGAATAAGAATAAAATGAAATGAAATTAGTTTAACTGGAATCGGTCAATGAATTTTCAACACCCTCCGCCGGGCCAACTTCCAAAGGATAGAGTAGCTGGGTTGGCCTCCGGAATACCTTCGTATCGCCACATCTGATCTCACAAGATCGGACACGTCCATCATTTCCAAGGAACACATTTTCAATGATGGCCAACTTCCAGTGAACTCTCGGTTTTAAGTTGTCAAATAATAAAACATCATCGCCTTCTTTTAATGGTAAAAATGATCTCGTAGTATTAGTGTGAAATAACCTCAACGACTCCAAGTATTCCACTCGCCATCGTTTCCACATCTTGTTTGTATATTTGATGCGATGTTTCCAGAGTTCTTGTATGTCGCTGTTAGTTTTCGAAGCTATGCTGTCTTCTTTACTTGCAAAGCAAGCAGTCGATAAAAATTTATTTGGTGAAATCGGAGTTAAATCCAACGGATCACTTCAGACATAAGTGATTGGACGATCATTAACAATGGCTTCAGCTTCAGTGAGGAAAGTTCTAAGTTGATCGAAATTAAAATAACTGCCTTTAGTGTGTTCTTTATAGATCGTATCAAACTTTCCCAAAAGCCGCCCCACCAAAGCGACGATAAATTGCCATTTAATGCTCTTTTGAGAGAGGAAACCTTGCACGACGTCATCATCTACTAAGACACCAACCTCATTCAACTCCAGCGCAGTTCGACGAAAAGTTTTAGCATTGCCCGAAAATATGGAGGATGGAACACCCTTTCGTCGTATCGCCATCAGACATCCTTCTGTAGTCATGTTGGTTAAAAGCTCTAAATGGACTGGACGAACCGCTGCGCACGTTATAAACATCAAATAGGATTTCTGCATAACTTCATTCGCATTCGTTGTATAAAACAAAGGGCCCGCAAAGTCAATGCCTATATTGTCAAATGGCCTTGTTAAGGTGATCCTCTGTTTGGGAAGTGGAGCGAAAGGTTGACACGCTGACGGTCCAAATAGTTTTTTTTTGCAAATGATGCACTTCCTTCCCAGTTTCTTGACGAGCTGGCGACCTCTAGGAATCCAAAACTTCTCTCTTATCTTAGCCAAGACTATACCCACACCTCCATGCAATGTCTTTAGATGGTAGTTGACTATAAGTAGCATAGTAATTCGAGAATCGGGTGGAAGGATCTTCGGATGCTTTACATCGAACGGTTCATCTAGCAGTTGCTGGCGTCCTCCCAATCTTAAAAATCCTTCGTCATCCAAGAAGGGGCATAGCTGAACTATGGCTGATTTGCCATGTACGAATTGGCCTTTCTGTAAAAGTCGCATTTCATTAGAAAATGCTTTATATTGTACGTACCTGACCCAATAGTTTTCAGCAGAGTCAAGTTCTTCAGCCGTCAATTGCGCGTAACTCGTTCGGATCTCCGGGTAGTAAACAGCCCCAAGTTCTTCAGCATTCTCCAACAATCGAATGCGCTTCGCTTTCATCTTCTCGAAGCAGGTTTTGAAGAATCGTTGTATCCAAGCTGTCTTTCTCAGCAATCTTACCCATGAGCTGACGTCCTAGAAATTAATTACTGGATCGTGTATTTTTGGAACATCCACATCTACCTCGGTCAGTAAAACGGTTTGGGATGTAAAATCAGGATCCTTAGCAAAGCGATTGATATTATCTTCAACATTATTTAACAAGTCAGGTCCATGAAACCATACGTTCGATTATTGAAGCTTGTATCCTGAGATACCTCGTGTCATAAGATCAGCAGGATTTTCTTTACCGCTGTAGTGTCCCCAATCGATCAACCTCGTTAAGCTTCGGATCTCCGTCACACGACTTTGCACGTATGGTTTCCAGCGTTTATTCACTCCATAGATCCAATTGAGTGAGATTTTGGAATCGGACCATAGAAAAAATCGTTGAACTTTGACCTTTAAAATGCGTTGCAAATAACCGCACAGCCTTGCTGCTATTAAGTTGGCTGTGAGTTCCAATTTAGGAAGAGTTAACTCTCCATCGTTGTTTTCCTTTAACGGCGCAACCCTACTTTTAGAGCAAAGAAACGAAACATTTATTTCACTTCGTTCGTTAACACTTTCGACATATGCCACTGCGCCGTAGGCCTTTAGGCTAGCATCGGCGAAAATGTGAATGTAGATTCTATTCCTTTCTAGCATTGGTAGAGCTGACCTTGGAATTGCCGTTTCAGAAAGTTGTAAGATGCCTCTGATTTTTTTTTTTCCGAGAGTTGGTGAAAAAATATTCCATAGACACTATGAGGATAGCAAGCGCGTGCTCATAGTAGTGTCAGATTCTTACTGATTAAAAAAAACCACCCTGCGATTTAAATTGTTATATATTGCCACTAATAAGGACCTTATCAAGCAATTTTTCTATCATGAAAAAACTCGTTTGGCAGGTTACTTTCCACTGAAAGATCCTGCATGTTCCGCAATCTAGGCGCGGTTAATTCCTATCTCGCCAAGTCGAAAGGTTTCGTCCTTTGTAGTAGGCGCAATAAATTGCTTTCATCCAGGATTTGTAGGATTGTATTGTTGACATGTCCGATTAGTCGGTTTCTATGCTTTCTCGCGAAGCTTCTAATTTCAGCTTCGATTGTCGGAATTCCGAGATCCCTGTGGATATCATCGTTTCTAATATACCACGGTGCGTGGACAATTTCTCTTAGCACTTTATTTTGAAAAGTTTGTAAAATATTGGCGTTTTTTTTCTTGGTACAGCCCCAAAGTTGTATACCGAAAGTCCACACCGGCTTTAGCACTTGCTTGTATAAAAGCAGTTTGTTCTCAATACCGAGCTGGGAGTATTTTCCGAGCAACCAGTTCATTTCTCTATATTTGATTTCGAGTTCTTTTCGTTTCATTTTCACATGCGTATTCCATTTCAGTTTTGCGTCGAGTTTCATTCCAAGGTATGTGGCCTCGTTTGCAAAAGGTATTCGGACCAAGTTTAGGTAAATTGGCAAGACATTAGTTTTCTTTTAAGTAAAATTCACGTAACAGATTTAGATTCGTTGAGGGCGATCCGCCAGTCCCTCGTCCATTCATTTACTTTATTCAGTGCGTTTTGCAGTTTTGCAGTCGTTTCTTCGATTGTTTTACCTACGGCTAGGATAGCGGTGTCATCGACAAACGTATATAACAGATAAAAAAGTGGCCCAAGAACGCTTCCTTGCGGTACACCGGCTGAAATTTCTTTGAGCTCCGAGTATTCATTTCCATGTCTAACACGGAAGAGTCTATTCCCGAGATATGATTCTAGAATTTCGTATAGGCATACAGGGAGAACTTGTAGTAATTTGCAATTCAAGCCATTATGTAACACCTTATCAAAGGCTTGCGAGACGTCAAGAAATACGCTTGAGCATATCTTTTTCTTTTCAAGTGCTTTCTCGATTACATCAGTAATTCTATGCACCTGGTCAATCGTCGAATGCTTACTTCTGAACCCAAACTGGTGGTCAGAGATAAGATTATTTCCATCTATAACCGGTTGTAGACGCCTTAGTAATATCCTCTCGAAAATTTTTGATATAACTGGAAGTAGCGAAATTGGTCTATAAAATTTTACCTCATTTGGAGACTTTCCTGGTTTTAAAACCATTATAACTTCCGCAACTGTCCATTGGTTAGGCACGTGTTTTAATCTGAGCACAGCATTTACAATATGAAGAAGCTTAATCAATGCTTTTCTAGGTAAAGCTTTGAGAATTTCTCCAGTGATCAAGTCATAACCAGGAGCTTTCTTAGGTTTTAGATTCCCGATCTCATGTTTGAGTTTCCTTAGCGCTGCACTTGTAAGTGCTAAATCGTCAGATGGTAAATCCGGCCTATTGATATTGTCGTAAGACACTTGACCATCGTACGGTTTAAAGGTATCTTCCAGGTGGGCCGCAAAAACGTCCGCTTTTTCTTTATCTTCCCTTGCCCATTCATTGTAATTTAATTTAATAGGCGGCGCGGGGACCTTGGGCCTTTTGGTGAATTTTAAAGCTTTCCAAAGTGAATAATTGGAATCTTTTTTCGCTGCTAAACTTTCAAGATAAGAGCCTATCGCACAGGTTGCGGAGGTTTGTTTGTTTACTCCACAAACTTGGGAGAGGTGATTTCAAGCGCATTTCACACATCGCGGTTCCTTTTTGCAGTACATTTGCGTATGATTGAATCCTTGGCAACGTTTGCACTGCGGAATCATTCTTATATTTCTACGCATTGGCTCTATTTTGACTACGATATTTAGTATGTTTCTAATTCGATAGATATCGTCGATATTGTCGGACTTATCGAAGGTAAGCATAAAGAGCGGAAGTCCACGCCTTACCAAGATGTCTTTATCTATTTCCGTCTGTTGCTTCTCCTTTTTGATGATATTGTAACATAATGTAGCATAATAACTACGCCCCAAAAGATGCAACACATTCCGAAGTGTCTTTTCATTCGACCTTCATGTCCACAGTAAGAGACGAATTATGTCTAAGACTACGTCGCAGAATTAAGAGAGAATTATAACCGCAAGAGATTATTGGCTGCAGCTGTCATCTTGGAATTATTACATCAGAATTTTCTTGTTCCAGTGGTCGAAGAATTTGTTAGAAGTTTCTGGCTATCAGAAATGCGACTATATAAGGACAGATGGCGATCGAGGCAAGGCAGTTGGGTTTTGAACCGCACGAAGTAATTGGAAAAGTGATAACAACCGAAGTTGTAATCTTGTGATAAATTGAAAGTTGAGAGTTAACAAGAAGAAGGAATTAGTTTGGATTTGTGAATTAAGTAATTGAAAGGAGATAAAGTGATTTGAGAAGAAAGAGACCTTGTAAGGAAGGGATTTGCGAAGAATAGTATAGTGTGAACTTGAATTGTTCTATAGACTAGAAAATAAAGAAATAATTTCACAGAATAACGTTTCATCTACTCCAGCCGTAGCTCGCATATTACATTGGTGTCAGAAGTGGGATAAAACTTATTCTGTGAATAACTATTTCCGTGGTGTGAAATTGCAAAAAAAAAAAAAAAAACCATTTCTGTGTTGAGTTAATTAGTTGCGCAAAAAGGCTCGCAAATTGGGAAAACTAACTATAATTCAACTAAAGGCAGAACTCAGTAAGCGGAATCTCGACACAACTGGGGGAAAAGATGCCATACTGATTCGTCTGGAAGAAGCAGTAAAGCAGGAAGGTGAAAATCCGCATGACGTAGAGTTTGACGTGGGAGAGGAACCAGCAAGTACAGTAGCCGACCCGGATATAACAAGTCTGCTCCTGCAACTTAAGTCAGTCATGGACGAATAAAGGAAAACAATGGAAGACCAAAAGAAGTCTCTGGAACTTAAGCTCGATGACCAAAAGAAAGCAATAGACGACCAAAAGAACTCTCTAGAACTTAAGTTGGACGAACAAAAGAAAGCAATGGACGAACAAAAGAAAGCAATGGACGACCAGATGAATTCTCTAGAACTTTAGCTGGACGAACAAAAGAAAGCAATGGACGAACAAAAGAATTCTCTAGAACTTAAGATAGACGAACAAAAGAATTCTCTAGATGCTCTGGAAAGCAAACTTGATGAGCAAAACAAGAACTTGGAATCCAAATTCGAAGCGATCGAAGAGAAAATCGAGAATGTCGAGACGCAACTCGAAAAAGTCGAAACTAGATTCGATGAAAACTTTGAGAAGCATGAAACTCAGTTCGGGAAGTTAGAGACTCAGTTCGAAAAAGTAGAAAAGCAAGTCGAGAATCTTACTAAGGAACTCAGCAACGTGAAGAGACAGAAAGCACGGGAATATTCCACTGACGGTCTGAGAAGAAAGGAGATGCAGCCTCCTATCTTCGATGGTCAAACATCATGGCCAATTTATAAGAGGCAATTCGAAGCGGCCGCAATGACCAATAGCTGGGACGATGAAGAGAAGTCTATTGCACTCACGCTTGCACTGAGGGGTCTAGCTGCGGAGCTCTTGCAAACCATCCCTGAAGATAAACAGCAGAACTACGACTCTCTGGTTCAGGCGATCGAGATGCGGTTTGGGGATGAACACATGCAGCAGGTGTACAGGGTTCAGCTGCGTAGTCGAGTCCAGAAAAGGGGGGAAACGCTCCAACAATTGCAGGCGGATATAGAGCGACTAGCCCATCTTTCATACCCTAAAGCCGGTGAGGAGCTTATCAACGAAATGGCGGTGGAAGCTTTTATTCAGGCCATAGAGGACAGACAACTGCAAATGGCTGTAAGGATGGCTGGAAAGCGAACACTCCCCGAGGCATTGGCATTCGCTTTGTCAATGAAGGCTGCGGACCAAGCGTACCAGGGAATACACCGTGTCAGGGAAATGTCCGTCGTGGAATGCTCATGCCAGAGAACAGCCGTCATGGATGAAGACAAAGCTCGCGGAAGTCAAATCCGTTGCTGGAATTGCAACCAAACCGGACACCTACAACGGCAGTGCAGAAGTTCACCTAGACGAGAAAATTGTCCACATTGCGGAAGTAGGAGAAGCAGAGAGGAAGCATCCTGTCGGTCAGACTTCCCAAAACCAACAGTCGGGAAATGCGTAAGGACCAACTTCGCGGGGCAGAAGTTGGTTACTATAGTCGAGGCCCCCAGGACCACCATTCAAGTTTCGCAAACCAATCGGGGTAACAAGAGCCTGACAGTGGACGCACTAATCAACAAGAAGAAGTGCGTAGCCACCATCGACACAGGTGCCACTGCCTCCATTGTAAGAAGAGATATCGTCAAAAGCTCCTGGCTGCACAACACGAACAGCTACTGCCTGAAGACTGCAACAGGGGAAATGGCGAAGGTGTTTGGAGAAGTTCGTCTTACGATTACTCTGGCAGGACTGACGTTCTCCCATGCGTTTCTGGTGGCAGATATATGCGACGAGTGCATCATCGGAATAGACTTCATGAAAGCAAATGAAGTAATCTTGGACATCGGGATGCAAGTACTGAGGTATCGAAATGTGGAGATTCCGATGGTGTACGGAAACGAGAATGCCGTAACTCTCAGGACAGTCATCAGCAAAGACGAAGTTTTGCCGCCGTCTTCAGAGACAATCATTTGGACGAAGCTGGAAGGTGATCTTGGGAGCCACCGATTCTACATAGTAGAACCAGACCCAGAGAAGCATTCTGAAAACTATATCGTGGGAAAGACGTTAGTCGAACCAAAGAACACCATGGTTCCAGTGAGAGTTTTGAACGTGAGGCCACACACTGTCAAACTAAGGCGAGGGGAGGTGACTGGAAAATGCACGCCGATTACCGCCATCGCAACAATATCTGAACATGATGCTCCAAAGCCTCTCCCATCACCTTGGACAGCGGAAACGAGAGAGACGATTCTCCAGTCCAGTGAGCTGAATCAGGAGCAGCGAACTATGGCAGAGAATCTTATCAATGAGTATGCTGATGTATTTGCCTCACAGGACGGAGAATACGGCCGAACACATCTGGTACAACATCGAATAGACACTGGTGATACTAGACCAATTCATCAGCCTGCTAGGCGCCTTCCATTGGCAAAGCAGACAGAAGTTGCAGAGATGGTGTCGGCAATGGAGAAAGAAGGTCTGATTGAAAGTTCCAAAAGTCCGTGGGCATCACCGGTTGTACTGGTTAAGAAGAAAGATGGCAGCACGCGGTTCTGCGTGGACTATCGGCAGCTCAATTACGTCACCAAGAAAGACAGCTATCCTCTGCCACGGATTGACGACACGCTGGACACACTATCAGGAGCACAATGGTTTTCCACTCTCGACTTGAAGAGTGGCTACTGGCAGGTACAGATCCATCCAGAAGACCGGGAGAAAACCGCCTTCACCGCAGGAAATGGGCTATGGCAATTCACGGTAATGCCATTCGGGCTGTGCAATACTCCGGCGACTTTCGAGCGATTGATGGAATGTGTCCTGCAAGGGTTAACACGGAAAACCTGTTTGGTGTACTTGGATGATGTCATCGTCGTAGGAAAAACGTTTGCGCAACACCGAGACAATCTAAGGGATGTGTTTCAAAGGCTTCGAAGTGCCCACCTGAAGCTCAACCCCAAGAAGTGCGCCCTGTTTAGAGCGGAAGTCAAGTACTTGGGGCACATAATTTCAGCAAAAAGAGTGAGAACCGATCCAGAGAAGGTCGAAGCAATGAAGAACTGGCCAGTCCCCAAAGATAAACACCAACTAAGGAGCTTCCTGGGCCTAGCCACCTACTACAGACGGTTCATGGAGGATTTTGCCGGGATCGCAAAGAGCCTGCACCAGTTGTCGGAAAAGGGAAAACAATTCAAATGGTCAATTGAGTGCGAGAAGAGCTTCAAGGCACTTAAACAACGGCTATGCGATGCCCCGATACTAGCTTACCCCACTCCCGGGGAAACGTTCATTGTATATTAGTATATTGTATTGTATTGTTTATTAGAACATAAGTATTATAAAACAGTGTCTTTTCAGTTAATACTTAGTGCAATAGGTTAATTCGTTAAATTTACAATTCAAATTTATATATAACTTAATAATAAAAAAGAAAAAGAAAAAGAGAAAAAATAAAAAATAAAATAAAATATAAATAAAATAAAATCTATTTATAACATGATTTAGCGTACGAAGTAACGTTTCAGATTATTTCCAAATTCACCGCTGTTGCTCATCCTCCTCAAATTGGCTGGGAGTGAATTCCATAGACCAGCAGCATATACAGAAAATTGTCGCTTAGAAACTTCATAAATGTGGGAACAATTAGAACTCTGCTTCTTTGCGATGTCGCGGGCACCAGCTTATCGAAGAGATATTGAGGTGTTTTTGTTGGTCGTAATTTAAATAAAAACAGTTATATTTTAAGGTCTAAGTACTTTTGCAGGGGCATGGAAAAAACCGTGTTAGTGTAGTCGGAGACATGGTCATATCTGCGCAAGCCATATATAAATCTCACGATATTGTTAAATGCAACGTTAAATTTTCGCTGGCTGACGCTGTCGAGGCAGCAGGAAACAAAGCTGCCGTAGAGCAAGATCGGCAGGACGAGTGTTTTTACTAATATTAGTTTCACCTTAGTTTGCAGGCAGCTTCCAGCCAATGTGAAGGACACGTGATCATCCCACGTAAGGGTTTGGTTTAATATAATTCCTAAGTTCTTCACCTTATCAACATATTTTAGATTGGTGCCACCTAACTCGACTGTTGGAAAACATGAAGTATCCATAGCATTCCTACCCACAACATTAGCTTGACTTTTCCCAGTGTTCAGCCTCAGCTGATTTTGTTTTGACCAGAGAAGAACGCTCGCTAGGTTCTCATTTATTCGGACAGTGGCGTCTTCCACTAAACCAGCTGGGTAGCTTAAATAAAGCTGCACATCATCAGCGTACATATGAGATCTACAGTGCTTTAAGACATTAGGGAGGTCGTTGATAAGCATAGAAAATAACAGGGGGCCTAAGATTGATCCTTGGGGAACACCTGCATAAGTTGGGAGAAAACCAGATAACTGATTATTAGCCCACACTGCCTGAGCTCTTCCTGTAAGATACTTTTGGATCAAATACAAAGCACTGCGATCAAAAAAGAAATTGTTTTTGAGCTTATTTAGGAGGATACTATGCGAAACAGAATCGAACGCCTTGGAAAAATCTAAGAGCACTTATGTCATCCACAATCTTTATCAGTGCTGTCGAGCAACTATGTTGTGGTCTAAATCCAGATTGCATAGGCGATATAAGGCCTGAGGAATTTAAGTACTCAGAAACCTGTTTTCCAATTAGCTTTTCGAATACTTTCGACAAGAAAGGTAAGATTGATATCGGGCAATATTCCTTTACATGACTTAAATTTTTTAATATAGGAATACCTTTGGAAGCTTTCCAGAGGTGAGGATAGCAAGAGGTGGTTAAAATTGTGTTGAAAATGTGAGTAATGTGTGGTGAGATGAACGGAAAAATGATTTTAAAGAATTTGGGACGCAAGTTGTCTAGACCAGTAGCTTCAGATTTAATTTCAAATACCGTTTTGGATACTTGAAACTGATCCACTCTTGAGAAACTGAATCTGATGTCAGAAATGCTTCCCAAGGGGGCACCACTGACTGGAGGCATCATACCAATCTGGCGGTTATCAGTTAAAGATGCAGTTGAAAACCGTCTATTTAGGTCATTAACATCACATTCCACATCAGAAGTACTCTTTTGTTTTGATAATCCGAGAGACTTAATATTTTTCCACAATTTGCTCGAGGATAAACTACCAAAGTTAGAGGCAAAGAATCTACGCTTCGATCTACGTATCGCTATGTTAACAGCGTTGCGCAGATTCTTACAATCAGCATGGAAGCTCGGGATCCGATAACGCTTCCATCTTTTATAGGCGGCATTCCTCTGACAGATAAGTGTATCAATTCGGTTGGTATACCATTCATTCCTCCCACTCTGGACCGTTATGGTTTTAGTTGGCACATGAATGTCAAACAAATGGTTAATTTTAGTCGTAAAAAAGTCAACTTGTTCATCGACAGATGCGACAAGGAAAACCCTATCCCAGTTGGTGTTTACAACATCGCGAGCTAACGCAACCATGTCCACTGCCTTGAAATCTCTAAACTGAATTATTTTAGTTTCTATTGAACGGTTTACAGCAAGGTCATAAAACCCAATAATAAGGTCGTATTTTGAAAATCCAGGAACGTCTAACTGTCCATAATAATTCACGTAGTCGGGCTAACTCACCAGTAAGATATCCAAGAGAGTGGAGTTTGTAGCGGTAAAATGTGTGGGACTGGTCTTATTAACAGGGATAAGGTTTAGCGAGAGTAAACTATCGTAGAATCTCTTATTACTGATGTCGAGAAGATTAGCATTAAAATCTCCAGTAACGAGGATGTGATTATAACTGGGGTTATTTCTTCAAGAACATCCGTAATTGTACTCGTATCAGTTACTCTGGGTGGTTTATAAATTACTCCCGCCAAGTATTTGTCCCCTCCGCACACTACTTCAACAAACAAGAACTCAATTACACTATCTGTGTTCGACGAGTAGACCACCTTAGCAGTTAGGCTACTTTTAATAAAAATGGCAACACCACCCGCCCTGCGACAATCTCGTTCCGCTCGGAAAATTTTGTACTCTCCCGTTTTTAATAAACTGTTTACAGTTTTATCCTTTAACCACGTTTCCGACAGACACACTATATCTATTACCGATTCAGAGAAAGTAGCCTTAAACTCATCTAAATTCTTTCCTAGGCTTCGTGCATTAATATGACAGATCGATAAACCACCATATCTCCTCCGCAGAATGTTCAATATAACACGCGTATTATTAACTCTGGATATGCTACCGGTCACTGGAATTTCACTATTACCCACCACTGAGTTATCCGTTTGCTTTCAAGTATAAAAATCGCCATTTGAGGAAAAAAGAACAGTCACGGTAATTTCGGAATAATCCAGAACGTTATAAAAAGCTAAAACCATTTAACAATTTTTATTTTTGCAATATTCAAAAATAATATTAATAACGAGAATAGAATAGACTAGCTAGTCTTCTTGTTCGTTTCGGAAATTTGGCAACTCTAGTTGAATCACAGCAACTGGCGAATTTACGTCTATGTTTTGTTCATGCTGCTCTCGATGGGATTGATGGTAAAATGTGTGTGTGTATGAACAATATCATTTAATTCCGCAAGTGATCGAACGCAGACAGGCTTTTCTTCTTGTTTTACTTTTACGCACACGTAGCCACGGGCGGTGAATGCAGAAGAGAGCAAGCGCTGACGTTTGAGGCGAATTGCATGACGGAGTATTGTACGATTATGTGCGGTTAAACTCTCGTGCGGGCAGATTTGTTTATTTGAACCTTCAACGCCTATGTCGCCCAGGCAAAGTTGTCGCGAGTTAGTTTTACGAAACTTTGTTAGCTCAATTAAAGTTTTGCTCTTGTCATGCGTAGCAAGAAATTTAATGATAATGACAGAGTCTTCTTCAGGTTTTGAGCGGAAGATTCTGCCAAGTGCGGGCGGTTGGAAATCTACTTTATGGCAAAGATGGTTAAATATGCTTTTAAGGTTCTCGTTAGGGATAAATGGTATTCCAACTAAGATTGCATCGGTCGATAATCTATCAACTTTTAAGTCCTCGATATGTGCTTGAAGATGTGCGATTTCAGTATTTAAGTTTTTCTTATACTCATCAAACGCTTGGTTGTGGGGGGTTGTGGGATCATCTACCTGTGTTTTTATTTTGTTTACATCAACCTTCAGTGAATGGAATTCAGCAGCAAATTTTTCCAGAGCATCGACGCGATTGGTTAGTTGTTTAAAATTGTTTGTTATTTCTTCAAACCTTTGGGATGCGTTTGGTCAGATTTCCCTCAACAGCTGTTAATTTTATTGACTCACTCTGGAAGTTAATTGTGTCCATTTTGTCCAATAGGCTTTTGTAATTCTGGTCAGTCGGTGTCGGTGTTGGAGATGCTGATGGGAGATGTGTGGGTGGGCGGCATTTTGGTGTGGGTGATCGCTTTGGGGAGTCTTTGTGTTTAGATTGTAGCCTTGTTTGATGAGCATGAGACATGGTTAGATTCTGAGAGAGTTTTCACGAGCAAGGGGGGCGCACCAGACAGTTAATATGTGTATGTACGTGTGTTTGATTTAATTCGCGATAGTTGAAACTGAACAATCTCTATATTTATGTTTTAAAGCAGTAAAAGCAAATTCTTCAGCAATATTTTAGACCGTTTTGTTCTTTATTTCTTCACATATAAGATAGACTTCGGAATTGTTTAATATTTTTCGTTTCGCACACTTAGGGTTAAAAAGAGTAACAGCACTTTGACAGCACGTCTATTCACTAAGACATTACAATATTCACCTATATTGTGGATGCAGATGCTAGTAATGTCGGGGTGGAAGCCGTACTCTCCCAGTTGCATGATGGCCAAGAGAAGGTGGTTGCGTACTTCAGCAAGGTGCTC
This sequence comes from Pocota personata, assembly GCA_963082735.1. Taxonomy (NCBI): domain Eukaryota; kingdom Metazoa; phylum Arthropoda; class Insecta; order Diptera; family Syrphidae; genus Pocota; species Pocota personata. The sequence goes on along the minus strand of OY720433.1, from coordinate 28,671,875 downwards.
TCTAAGCAAGAAAGGAACTACTGCGTGACAAGGCGGGAACTTCTAGCTTTGATCGTGGCTACGAAGCATTTTCACAAATACCTCTATGGGAGGAAGTTCGTTCTTCGCACAGACCATGCAGCCTTAAAATGGCTATTACAGTTCAAGAGTCCTGAGGGTCAGGTCGCAAGATGGATCGAAAGGCTGCAAATCTACGACTACGAAATACAGCATCGTAAAGGAAAACTCCACTCTAATGCACTGTCCCGGCAACCATGCATTGTGCGCGTTAGGAAGAACGGGAGCTGGTATCCATCCAAAGACTGAGAGCCGAACCTATCGCTGGCTGGAGCGTAGATGAGATCCGGAACGCTCAGAAGGAAGACCCAGATATCGAGCCGATCCTGGCCTGGAAGGAGAACATGGAGAAACCGGATCATCAGAACATCTCTCACAGAAGCCCAACCTTAAAGGCATACTTTGCGCAGTGGGACTCCCTCCATGTCCAAGAAGGTGTGAAAGTCATTTGTAATGCAGCTTGTCGTGCAGCGGACGAGGGTCAAGGAGGTGTTACAGGAATGCATGGCGGGGCGTCAGGAGGCCACTTGGGAGTGAATAAGACGCTAGAAAAGGTACGAGAACGTTTTTATTGGTTAAAAGCGAAGGAAGATGTCGAAGACTGGTGCAGAAAATGCGTCGTGTGTGCAGCTAGCAAGGATCCGAGAATCAAAACTCGAGGTAAGATGCACCAATACAACGTGGGAGCACCATTCGAATGAATCGCCATTGACATCGCAGGGCCCTTTCCGGAAACCGACAAGGGTAATCGGCATATGCTCGTAATGGACTACTTCAGTAAGTGGCCGGAAGCGTTTCCGATCCCTAACCAGGAAGCCAGAACCGTGGCGGAGCAGATCGTCTACAATTGGGTGAGCAGATTCGGTGTGCCCTTGGAATTGCATTCTGACCAAAGGCGGAACTTCGAGTCCAGAATCTTCCAGGAGATGTGTCAACTACTCGGAATCAAAAAGACAAGGACAACCCCGCTTCATCCACAGTCGGACGGTATGGTGGAGCGTTCCAATAGGACTTTGGACGAACATCTCTCAAAGGTCGTAGGGAATCTGCCGGGATTGGGACCGGCAGATTCCCTTGTTTTTGATGGCCTATAGAAGTGCCGTGCATAGCACTACTCGACATACGCCGTTCGAAATCTTGTTTGGTGGAATAGCTCGGTTACAAAGTGAGGTGAAATTTGGATCTCCTACCAATGAGCCCAGAAATGAAGAAGAATACGTGGCGGACCTTAAGGAAAGGCTTAGGGACATACACCAAAGGACCAGAAGCCAGATTAAGATGACGAGCGACCGCATGAAGACCAGGTATGATGCCAAGGCGACAACGTCAGGATTTCAGGAAGGAGATCTGGTGTGGCTGTATAATCCCCATCGCCAAAAGGGGAAATCACCTAAATTGCAGCAGAAGTGGAAGGGTCACTACAGAATAGTAACCCGCATCAACGATGTTGTCTACCGCATCCAGCGAGGACCAAGGGCCAAAATGAAAGCGGTTCATGTGGACCGACTGAGACGATACAATGGCCGAAGTGAGGACGCACTTGTTCGGGACGAACAAGTCTAAGAGGGGGGCAGTGTAACATAATGTAGCATAATAACTACGCCCCAAAAAAATGCAACACATTCCGAAGTGTCTTTTTATTCGAAGTTCGTGTCCACAGTAAGAGACAAATTATGTCTAAGACGACGTCGCAGAATTAAGAGAGAATTATAACCGCAAGAGATTATTGGCTGCAGCTGTCATCTTGGAATTATTGCATCAGAATTTTCTTGTTCCAGTGGTCGAAGAATTTGCTAGAAGTTTCTGGCCATTAGAAATGCGACTATATAAGGACAGATGGCGATCGAGGCAAGGCAGTTGGGTTTTGAACCGCACGAAGAGATTGGAAAAGTGATAACAGCCGAATTTATAATTTTGTGATAAATTGAAAGTTGAGAGTTAACAAGAAGAAGTAATTATTTTGGATTTGTGAATTAAGTAATTGAAAGGAGATAAAGTGATTTGAGAAGAAAGAGACCTTGTAAGGAAGGAATTTGTGAAGAATTTGTGTGAACTTGAATTGTTCTATAGACTAGAAAATAAAGAAATAATCTGACAGAATAACGTTTTATCTACTCGAGCCGTAGCTCGTACAATATTAACGGCATCAAGAATTTTGAAGCCTTTGTCTTGAAGGTCAGTCATAATATCTTGTTTGGTGCATGAGGAGTGGAGTCCCCTTGCAACAACACGATGTGGCCTTTCTGACTTGATTTCGAAAGTATACCACTCAATTTTTTCGGTATTGAACTTTTGTGACACTGCTTGGTAGTCGTCTTATTCATCGACGTTAATTTTCCACGCATTGTCCCTCAAAGACGTGACCTTATTTTTCGATGTTAAAGTTCCTTTAAGAAGGCTTTGCAACTTATTAAATTCCGTTAACCTGACGATGTTAGTTGGTGGGGGTGAACGAGATTGCGCTCGAGGTGCTGTTCTTTGTGCTCTTCTTTTTCTTTTTCTTTTAGGGACTCGACTTAGGGCGAAGAGCTGGCTCACCGTTTCTTTCTAGGTCTCTTCTTTGTGACCCGACACGTTTCGCGTGCTAGCTCTTCTTCGTCGGTGTGATATTCCCGACTAGCTAAGCGTGCTGGAGTACATTCGCGTTCTTCCTCTATACGTGAATTCTTTAGGACCTTATTTTCTTCTTTTAATAAGTCTATTTCTTTCTTGAGCTCTTGATAGAGTAGATCCATTTCGTTAAGCTTCCTTCGGAGTATTTTATTTTCTTCCTCAAAGCTGTTATATTTCGCTGAGTCCTGAATTTCTCGCGCTGGCGCTTCCGGTGGACTTCTTTTCTCGGAGTTATTCGATCTTGGTGGAGGAGATCGAGTTACCCTTGAACTTTTTGAAAAAGGGTCATTGGATTGCAATAAGCGGCTCTCCCCAGAATCCGTAAAGCCGACCTCCGAAGAGGGTGGATTTTGCAGTAAAGCTGGACTGCCACCTGGGGTAATATATCTTTTCGTTTTATTCATTGCATATATATACACTATACGCTCGGTATACGGAGATTGGATTGTAGTCGCCTCTTACGACAGGCATGCCTACCTCGGGTATATTCTATCCCCTACCCGAAGGGGATAGAATATACTGGTTTCGTCCCAGGTTAGCTTTCTTTTCCATATGGACTGGAACAAAATCTTTAATTTTATGCATGTTGGTGAAACAATACCTAATGGGTCATAAATTCGTGCAATCGCCTGTAGTACCATTCGTTTGCTTCCTTTACCCACGTTAAGCTGAAGACTTTGTAGAGATTTCAACGGCACTTGCAACTCATCACTAAATACGTGCCATATAAGACCCAGCACCTTTTGGCTAGTTCCACTTTCTTTAACCTCAAATTGAGTACGTACCTTTTCACTATTGGAATGCCACTTTCTTAACGTCGTAGAAGCTGCTTTCATAATCTCATTCGTACTTCAGCAAGGTGCTCTCTAAGCAAGAAAGGAACTACTGCGTGACAAGGCGGGAACTTCTAGCTTTGATCGTGGCTACGAAGCATTTTCACAAATACCTCTATGGGAGGAAGTTCGTTCTTCGCACAGACCATGCAGCCTTAAAATGGCTATTACAGTTCAAGAGTCCTGAGGGTCAGGTCGCAAGATGGATCGAAAGGCTGCAAATCTACGACTACGAAATACAGCATCGTAAAGGAAAACTCCACTCTAATGCACTGTCCCGGCAACCATGCATTGTGCGCGTTAGGAAGAACGGGAGCTGGTATCCATCCAAAGACTGAGAGCCGAACCTATCGCTGGCTGGAGCGTAGATGAGATCCGGAACGCTCAGAAGGAAGACCCAGATATCGAGCCGATCCTGGCCTGGAAGGAGAACATGGAGAAACCGGATCATCAGAACATCTCTCACAGAAGCCCAACCTTAAAGGCATACTTTGCGCAGTGGGACTCCCTCCATGTCCAAGAAGGTGTGAAAGTCATTTGTAATGCAGCTTGTCGTGCAGCGGACGAGGGTCAAGGAGGTGTTACAGGAATGCATGGCGGGGCGTCAGGAGGCCACTTGGGAGTGAATAAGACGCTAGAAAAGGTACGAGAACGTTTTTATTGGTTAAAAGCGAAGGAAGATGTCGAAGACTGGTGCAGAAAATGCGTCGTGTGTGCAGCTAGCAAGGATCCGAGAATCAAAACTCGAGGTAAGATGCACCAATACAACGTGGGAGCACCATTCGAATGAATCGCCATTGACATCGCAGGGCCCTTTCCGGAAACCGACAAGGGTAATCGGCATATGCTCGTAATGGACTACTTCAGTAAGTGGCCGGAAGCGTTTCCGATCCCTAACCAGGAAGCCAGAACCGTGGCGGAGCAGATCGTCTACAATTGGGTGAGCAGATTCGGTGTGCCCTTGGAATTGCATTCTGACCAAAGGCGGAACTTCGAGTCCAGAATCTTCCAGGAGATGTGTCAACTACTCGGAATCAAAAAGACAAGGACAACCCCGCTTCATCCACAGTCGGACGGTATGGTGGAGCGTTCCAATAGGACTTTGGACGAACATCTCTCAAAGGTCGTAGGGAATCTGCCGGGATTGGGACCGGCAGATTCCCTTGTTTTTGATGGCCTATAGAAGTGCCGTGCATAGCACTACTCGACATACGCCGTTCGAAATCTTGTTTGGTGGAATAGCTCGGTTACAAAGTGAGGTGAAATTTGGATCTCCTACCAATGAGCCCAGAAATGAAGAAGAATACGTGGCGGACCTTAAGGAAAGGCTTAGGGACATACACCAAAGGACCAGAAGCCAGATTAAGATGACGAGCGACCGCATGAAGACCAGGTATGATGCCAAGGCGACAACGTCAGGATTTCAGGAAGGAGATCTGGTGTGGCTGTATAATCCCCATCGCCAAAAGGGGAAATCACCTAAATTGCAGCAGAAGTGGAAGGGTCACTACAGAATAGTAACCCGCATCAACGATGTTGTCTACCGCATCCAGCGAGGACCAAGGGCCAAAATGAAAGCGGTTCATGTGGACCGACTGAGACGATACAATGGCCGAAGTGAGGACGCACTTGTTCGGGACGAACAAGTCTAAGAGGGGGGCAGTGTAACATAATGTAGCATAATAACTACGCCCCAAAAAAATGCAACACATTCCGAAGTGTCTTTTTATTCGAAGTTCGTGTCCACAGTAAGAGACAAATTATGTCTAAGACGACGTCGCAGAATTAAGAGAGAATTATAACCGCAAGAGATTATTGGCTGCAGCTGTCATCTTGGAATTATTGCATCAGAATTTTCTTGTTCCAGTGGTCGAAGAATTTGCTAGAAGTTTCTGGCCATTAGAAATGCGACTATATAAGGACAGATGGCGATCGAGGCAAGGCAGTTGGGTTTTGAACCGCACGAAGAGATTGGAAAAGTGATAACAGCCGAATTTGTAATTTTGTGATAAATTGAAAGTTGAGAGTTAACAAGAAGAAGTAATTATTTTGGATTTGTGAATTAAGTAATTGAAAGGAGATAAAGTGATTTGAGAAGAAAGAGACCTTGTAAGGAAGGAATTTGTGAAGAATTTGTGTGAACTTGAATTGTTCTATAGACTAGAAAATAAAGAAATAATCTGACAGAATAACGTTTTATCTACTCGAGCCGTAGCTCGTACAATATTAACGGCATCAAGAATTTTGAAGCCTTTGTCTTGAAGGTCAGTCATAATATCTTGTTTGGTGCATGAGGAGTGGAGTCCCCTTGCAACAACACGATGTGGCCTTTCTGACTTGATTTCGAAAGTATACCACTCAATTTTTTCGGTATTGAACTTTTGTGACACTGCTTGGTAGTCGTCTTATTCATCGACGTTAATTTTCCACGCATTGTCCCTCAAAGACGTGACCTTATTTTTCGATGTTAAAGTTCCTTTAAGAAGGCTTTGCAACTTATTAAATTCCGTTAACCTGACGATGTTAGTTGGTGGGGGTGAACGAGATTGCGCTCGAGGTGCTGTTCTTTGTGCTCTTCTTTTTCTTTTTCTTTTAGGGACTCGACTTAGGGCGAAGAGCTGGCTCACCGTTTCTTTCTAGGTCTCTTCTTTGTGACCCGACACGTTTCGCGTGCTAGCTCTTCTTCGTCGGTGTGATATTCCCGACTAGCTAAGCGTGCTGGAGTACATTCGCGTTCTTCCTCTATACGTGAATTCTTTAGGACCTTATTTTCTTCTTTTAATAAGTCTATTTCTTTCTTGAGCTCTTGATAGAGTAGATCCATTTCGTTAAGCTTCCTTCGGAGTATTTTATTTTCTTCCTCAAAGCTGTTATATTTCGCTGAGTCCTGAATTTCTCGCGCTGGCGCTTCCGGTGGACTTCTTTTCTCGGAGTTATTCGATCTTGGTGGAGGAGATCGAGTTACCCTTGAACTTTTTGAAAAAGGGTCATTGGATTGCAATAAGCGGCTCTCCCCAGAATCCGTAAAGCCGACCTCCGAAGAGGGTGGATTTTGCAGTAAAGCTGGACTGCCACCTGGGGTAATATATCTTTTCGTTTTATTCATTGCATATATATACACTATACGCTCGGTATACGGAGATTGGATTGTAGTCGCCTCTTACGACAGGCATGCCTACTTCGGGTATATTCTATCCCCTACCCGAAGGGGATAGAATATACTGGTTTCGTCCCAGGTTAGCTTTCTTTTCCATATGGACTGGAACAAAATCTTTAATTTTATGCATGTTGGTGAAACAATACCTAATGGGTCATAAATTCGTGCAATCGCCTGTAGTACCATTCGTTTGCTTCCTTTACCCACGTTAAGCTGAAGACTTTGTAGAGATTTCAACGGCACTTGCAACTCATCACTAAATACGTGCCATATAAGACCCAGGGCCTTTTGGCTAGTTCCACTTTCTTTAACCTCAAATTGAGTACGTACCTTTTCACTATTGGAATGCCACTTTCTTAACGTCGTAGAAGCTGCTTTCATAATCTCATTCGACTCTCGGTGTTGAAGCTCAATGTTGAAGCTCGGTGTTGAAGCTCAATAATAAATCATCCATATAGAATGCGTTCTTTAAAACATTGCAGGTAACAGGACAATCTTTCTCCTTTTGTTCCAAGTGGTGTTGAATTGTAGCCGAGAGTAAGAAAGGGCTGCAGTTCACTCCAAAAGTCACTCGTGTTATTCTAAAATCTTCATAGACTCGGTTATTGATCGAAGATAACCAAACGAAACGATGCGAATCACGATCCTCTTTGTCGAGCAAAATTTGCAGAAACACCTTTTCAATGTCGGCCATAAGAGTGAATCCGGAAATTGAGTAAAATCGCTTGGACATCTGTCAGCAAATTAGTCCCGGTAACAAGAAAACTATTTAGAGATGGGTGGCCTTCCTTATGAAAAGATGCGTCAAATACAATTCGCAAACGAGTCGTCTCACTGTCGTCTTTATAAATTGGATGATGTGGGAGTTAAAATATTATTTTTGAGGTCTCACCTTGAACTGGTTCTGCTATCCCTTCCACGATCAACATTTGAACAGCTGCATCGTACTCCACTAACTTCCGTTGATTCCTAGAAAGACGCCTCACCAATGAATTAACACGTGCTACAGCTTGGTTTCTATCACCATGGAAACTAGAACTGGAGTCCTTCCATGGCAACGATGCTCGATAACGACTTCCTGATTGCTGAATACACTGATGCGTTACTGTTTATTTAATTCTTTTTTTATTGATAATTACTAAGACAAATTTTTGATAAAATTAAAAAATTTAGTGAATGAATTTACTTTTTGTTTTGTTTCGTCTTAAATAAAAAACTTAAAAACTACCTTAAAATAAATCTAAACTACCTTATGCTACCTTAATCTACCTTACGTAATTCCACACGTATTTTTTTTTTTGTTTTTTTTTATCAAGTGCTGTTTTTTTTTCTATCAAAGTGCTGTGATAAAATTTTTATTTTTTTTTTCCTATCTACATACAATAAACCTAAAATACCTAAACATAAATTATGTAAGTCGGTCATGGATATAAAACAGCCAACCTTAAACATGAAACAGGCTAACCTGGATTAGGGGGAAACGACGAAGGAGTTTCTTCTCTCTCAGCTAGCCACCAGAATTGTTCGTACTGACGTTGTACGTCCTCTACATCGCGGCTCGATACCGCCCTACTAAACCGGAGACGCTCCAAACTGCTGTGTGCAACGTCTGAGTCGCCTATCCACACCTGTCCGAGCAACGTGGAAGATTAGCGGCACTGCCAATATGTCCTGGATCAGACCCTTCTCATCAAGATAGAGGAACGCCTCTGGGGGAACAAAGCCGTTAAGGCGCACTTTCTCGTGATACTCGTAATTGGGGAAGAATCGTCATGTCGGCCCTCAAGTGCTGTTGGTAATTACGAGGCAAAATTATTGGTCTATAAAGGGAAAGATGTTACCAAGATTTGTGGTCCAGCATTGTGTCTTCAGTGCAAGGACCCGACGACACTAAGTTAATTAATGGGAAATCTTCCTGCAGCGAGGATTCAACTCGCGCGACCTTTTGTAAATTCGCGTGTAGATTTCTACGGACCCGTGTTATTTTTGTCATTTTAAGGTCCGAGGAAAACAAACTCAAAAGTCCTAAATTGCAGTTTTTTGCTGTTTCGCTAGAAGGCAATAAATTTGGAGCTGGTCACTGATCTTTCCGCCGAAGGCTTTATCGGAGCGTTGAAGATTTACTGAGATTTACTGTAAGAAGTGGAACCTGTCGACACATTTGCTGTGACAACGGAACAAACTACGTACATATGTGCAAAAAATCAGCTGCTTGAAGTGAAGGAATTTAATGAATCCCAGTATGCCTTAAACAAGAACACATCATTATGCAGTTCAAATGGAACAGATTTCCAACTCATACCTCCACCAGTACCACACTTCAGCGATCTTTGGGAAGCTGCAGTCAAGGTACCGCAGGTCAACGACCTTGCTACAAGATACTTTGCCGGATACTGCTTCTTTAAAACAATAAAAAAATGAACAAAATCTGTGAAAATTGTGTTGAAGAAATGTCAAAGGACAAGCAGAATTTCGATCTAACGGAAGTATTGATACAATTAAAAGAATATGAAAATTCAGTAGAAAATACGGTACTCTTATGGCCGTCGGAAAAATATTTTCAAGTATGCCGTCTTCATGTACAAATATTTTCCGAATACTTTCGAAAACTACTCTTCAGATCTAACTTAAAAGAAAATATAATCAAAGAACGTATAAAGGCAACAAATATACATTTTGCGAATTGGTTCAATGTATGTTATGACCACAAAATTAATTTAATAAATTTCCTAATAGTGGTATTGCTCTGGAAAAATAGTAAATGGGTCCCTGATAAGAATTTAAATAAAAGAAGAATTTCCAGAAAAAAATTAAAAAAGTTGCAAAATACGAGGTGAAGGAATTTATTGAATCCCAGTATGCCTTAAACAAGAACACAACATTATGCAGTTCAAAAGCAACAGATTTCCAACTCATACCTCCACCAGTACCACACTTCGGCGATCTTTGGGAAGCTGCTGTTAAGTCGGCCAAATACTTGCTACAGTGAACGTTAGAAGCGGCAGCATTAACGTAAGAAATGGAAACGGGTGTCACTGAAGTAGAGGCAATACTAAATTCAAGACCAATAACACCATTGTCAGCAGATCCTAACGATTTAATGTTTTTAACACCGGGACACTTTCTCATTGGAGAATCACTAAACTCATCGATGGATTCCCATGCAAACCCATTTAATTTAAAATCAGTTAAGGGATGGAAACTAGTGACCCACCTAAAAAATTAATTTTGGCGACGATGGAACCTGTAATATCTAAACGAATTACAGTTTCGGTCGAAGTGGAAACAGTGGGTTCCAAACGTAAAACTGGGAACAATGGTAATAATGAAGGAGAACAACATACCTCCATTACGGTGGAAATTAGGACGTATCGAAACAACTTACCCAGGAGACGATGGACTTATTCGGGTAGCTGATGTTCGCATCTCGACAGGAGTTCTACACCGCCCCGTTCGTAAGGTGGCACCACTCCCAACTGAAGAAATTAACACTGATCATGAAACAACGACCACGCAAAGAGAAGAATCGGATGATAATGGCAGTCACAGTAACTCGCAGCCCAAAAAGAAGATGAAGGGCTCCAAGCATGTTTATCACATGCCTTATTACTCCTATTACCATTGCCAAATCCAACAAAATGACATTCTCCATAAACCAACCGAGTATTTTGTTTGATAATCTCGAACCAACGGGAATAATTAGTAACGAATGGACATGGATTGCCTACTACAATATGGATTCGTATTGGAAGGGGTTCGATAAATTAAATAGGTACGTTAATCGATTAGTGAAGGTCTGCAATCTAATGCACAGACCTAACGAATGTCACCAAATAAACGACCAATTCGAACATCTTATTAAAGAGCTGATGCAGAGTAATGAAGTCCTAATAAGGCAAAACAAAGGAAGAGCTAGAAGAGGGGCCATTAATGTTATAGCCCACACAATACGTAAAGTTGAACAGAACGAAATGCACCTGCCTGAACTATTCAAAAATCAGATCTCTGTAATAGATGCTACAATTTACGTAATGAAGAAGAGTCAAGGCACCACCAGCCAACATTCTAATCAGCTGGAACACCAGTTAAGTCAAGTCATATCGGCCACTAACCAAACTCAACAAGATATCTATCAGGTAGAATTGTCACAATTGTTCGCTTCCATAACTATTTAATCAATGTTGCTGACTTCCAACGTTTACCGGATTCAAAAAGCATTCATTGATGTAATTGAAATTGCTACCACCAGCTCAGCTTCTTGAACAAATAAGAAAAATAAGGTCACACCTCCCACTTTCGATGAAGCTTCCTGCTCAACCGGAAGACGTTTTAAGTTTCTACAATCTAATGCACATTGAAGGAAGACCAAGTAAGTCAAACGAGTACTTCTATTCAAGATTACTCTACCGATCCTAGCTCGTATATCCGTTCCAGTGAAGGCCAATAACACCTTTATCGCCATACAAAAAGTTGTTTCGAGATCAATATTATCCGATGACTGTACAAGAATTGAGCTCCTGCATAAAATTATTCGCAAACAGCGTCGTCCCATACTCTCTTGAATCCCATTCTCTCTTGAATTGTTTTGAGAATTACTCCAAAGTATATTACAATTTAAACATAAACCTTTTTACTTCAATTTGAACTTTTATTTGCTTACTAAAGTTTTAACTTATATAGTATTTAGCTACCTTAAATATAGTAAAATAAATATACAATGAAGTGTGTTTTGTGCAATTTAAAAATTGACAGAGTTAAAGACATTAAAATACAATGCAAAAGTTGCAGTGAATATTTCCATGCAAAGTGTGCGAATCCAGAGAAGAGTGATGTTGAGTATTACGAAAAGAGTAAGTGCGATAATTGTCGTGGTCAGCGACGGAGATCTTTTTTGGCAAACGAATTGCCCATCGACACCACTCTCTCTTTATCACCCAATCTGTTTGATAAACCAAAAAGTCCCTCTGTTTTAAATACTCCTAATACTTCCTGCTCTGCTGCTGCTGCCGCTGCTTCTACGAACCAAGTTGTTAATGCTGTTGCTGAAAACAAAACTATATATATATTGTAATATGCGAGCTACGGCTCGAGTAGATAAAACGATATTCTGTGAAATTTATTTCTTTATTTTCTAGTCTATAGAACAATTCAAGTTCACACTATACTATTCTTCGCAAATTCTTTTCTTACAAGGTCTCTTTCCTCTCAAATCACTTTATCTCCTTTCTATTACTTAATTCACAAATCCAAACTAATTACTCCTTCTTGTTAACTCTCAACTTTCAATTTATCACCAAATTACAACTTCGCCCATTATCACTTTTCCAATCTCTTCGCCACGGTTCTAAACCAACTGTGTGTTTTTTTGATCGCCATCTGTCCTTATATAGCAGAAGTTTCTGATAGCCAGAAACTTCTAGCAAATTCTTCGACCACTGGAACAAGAGAAATAATTCTTGCAGTTATAATTCCCTTTTATCCCTGATATTATTCGTCTCTTTCGTTGACATGAGCTGTGGAGACTTCGTCCCAGACACGAACCTCGAATGAAAGGACAGTTTGAACCAAAATTCTGCCAGAATGGAAAGTCACTTCGGAATTTGCTGCATAGACATAGGAGCGTAGTTATTATTATGCTACACTGCCCCCCTCTTAGACGTGTTCGTCCCGAACAAGTGCATCCTCATTTCGGCCATTGTATCGACTCAGTCGGTCCTCGCTGGATGCGGTAGACAACATCGTTGATGCGGGTTACTATTCTGTAGGGACCTTCCCAGTTCCGCTGTAATTTAGGTGATTTCCCCTTTTGGCGATGGGGATTATACAGCCACACCAGATCTCCTTCCTGGAATCCTGACGTTGTTGCCTTGGCATCATACCTGGTCTTCATGCGGTCGCTCGTCATCTTAATCTGGCTTCTGGTCCTTTGGTGTATGTCCCTAAGCCTTTCCCTAAGGTCCGCCACGTACTCTTCTTCATTTCTGGGCTCATTGGTAGGAGATCCAAATTTCACCTCACTGGGTAAACGAGCTATTCCACCAAATAAGATTTCGAACGTCGTATGTCGAGTAGTGCTATGCACGGCACTTCTATAGGCCATCAAAAACAAGGGAATCTGCCGGTCCCAATCCCGTTCGTAGTCACCTACGACCTTCGAGAGATGTTCGTCCAAAGTCCTATTGAAACGCTCCACCATACCGTCCGACTGTGGATGAAGCGGGGTTGTCCTTGTCTTTTTGATTCCGAGTAGTTGACACATCTCTTGGAAGATTCTTGACTCGAAGTTCCTCCCTTGGTCAGAATGCAATTCCAAGGGCACACCGAATCTGCTAACCCAATTGTAGACGATCTGCTCCGCCACGGTTCTGGCTTCCTGGTTAGGGATCGGAAACGCTTCCGGCCACTTACTGAAGTAGACCATCACTACGAGTATATACCGATTACCATTGTCGGTTTCCGGAAAGGGCCCTGCGATGTCAATGGCGATTCGTTCGAAAGGTGCTCCCACGTTGTATTGGTGCATCTTACCTCGAGTTTTGGTTCTCGGACCCTTGCTAGCTGCACACACGTCGCATTCTCTGCACCAGTCTTCGATATCTTCCTTCGCTTTTAACCAATAAAAACGTTCTCGTACCTTTTCTAGCGTCTTATTCACTCCCAAGTGGCCTCCGGACGCCCCGCCATGCATTTCCTGTAACACCTCCTTGACCCTCGTCCGCGGTACGACAGGCTGCATTACAAACGACTTTCCGTCGAAGGATTCCCATTTTCTTCTCAGAACACCTTCTTGGACATGGAGGGAGTCCCACTGCGCAAAATATGCCTTTAAGGTCGGGCTTCTGCGAGAGATGTCCTGATGATCCGGTTTCTCCATGTTCTCCTTCCAGGCCAGAATCGGCTCGATATCCGGGTCTTCCTTCTGAGCGTTCCGGATCTCATCTACGCTCCAGCCGGCGATAGGTTCGGCTCTCATTCTTTGGATGGAAACCAGCTCCCGTTCTTCCTGACGCGCACAATGTTTACAATCCGTTCTGCATGGTCTCCGGGACAGTGCATCCGCATTAGAGTGGAGTTTTCCTTTACGATGCTGTATTTCGTAGTCGTAGATTTGCAGCCTTTCGATCCATCTTGCGACCTGACCCTCAGGACTCTTGAACTGTAATAGCCATTTTAAGGCTGCATGGTTTGTGCGAAGAACGAACTTCCTCCCGTAGAGGTATTTGTGAAAATGCTTCGTAGCCAAGATCAAAGCTAGAAGTTCTCTCCTTGTCACGCAGTAGTTCCTTTCTGGCTTAGAGAGCACCTTGCTGAAGTACGCAACCACCTTCTCTTGGCCGTCATGCACCTGGGAGAGTACGGCTCCTACCCCAACATTACTAGCATCTGCATCCACAATGAACGTTTCCCCGGGAGTGGGGTAAGCCAGTATCGGGGCATCGCATAGCCGTTGTTTAAGTGCCTTGAAGCTCTTCTCGCACTCAATTGTCCATTTGAATTGTTTTCCCTTTTCCGTCAACTGGTGCAGGTTCTTTGCGATCCCGGCAAAATCCTTCACGAACCGTCTGTAGTAGGTGGCTAGGCCCAGGAAGCTCCTTAGTTGGTGTTTATCCTTGGGGACTGGCCAGTTTTTCACCGCTTCGACCTTCTCTGGATCGGTTCTCACTCCTTTCGCTGAAATTATGTGCCCCAAGTACTTGACTTCCGCTCTAAACAGGGCGCACTTCTTGGGGTTGAGCTTCAGGTGGGCACTTCGAAGCCTTTGAAACACATCCCTTAGATTGTCTCGGTGTTGCGCAAACGATTTTCCTACGACGATGACATCATCCAAGTATACCAAACAGGTTTTCCATGTTAACCCTTGCAGGACACATTCCATCAATCGCTCGAAAGTCGCCGGAGCATTGCACAGCCCGAATGGCATTACCGTGAATTGCCATAGCCCATTTCCTGCGGTGAAGGCGGTTTTCTCCCGGTCTTCTGGATGGATCTGTACCTGCCAGTAGCCACTCTTCAAGTCGAGAGTGGAAAACCATCGGGCTCCTGATAGTGTGTCTAGCGTGTCGTCAATCCGTGGCAGAGGGTAGCTGTCTTTCTTGGTGACGTAATTGGGCTGCCGATAGTCCACGCAGAACCGCGTGCTGCCATCTTTCTTCTTAACCAGTACAACCGGTGATGCCCACGGACTTTTGGAACTTTCAATCAGACCTTCTTTCTCCATTGCCGACACCATCTCTGCAACTTCTGTCTGCTTTGCCAATGGAAGGCGCCTAGCAGGCTGACGAATTGGTCTAGTATCACCAGTGTCTATTCGATGTTGTACCAGGTGTGTTCGGCCGTATTCTCCGTCCTGTGAGGCAAATAGATCAGCGTACTCATTGATAAGATTCTCTGCCATAGTTCGCTGCTCCTGATTCAGCTCACTGGACTGGAGAATCGTCTCTCTCGTTTCCGCTGTCCAAGGTGATGGGAGAGGTTTTGGAGGACCACGTTCAGATATTGTTGCGACGGCGGTAATCGGCGTGCATTTTCCAGTCACCTCCCCTCGCTTTAGTTTGACAGTGTGTGGTCTTGCGTTCAAAACCCTCATTGGAACCATGGTGTTCTTTGGTTCGACTAACGTCTTTCCCACGATGTAGTCTTGAGAATTCTTCTCCGGGTCTGGTTCTACTATGTAGAATCGGTGGCTCCCAAGATCACCTTCCAGCTTCGTCCAAATGATTGTCTCTGAAGACGGCGGCAAAACTTCGTCTTTGCTGATGACTGTCCTGAGAGTTACGGCATTCTCGTTTCCGTACACCATCGGAATCTCCACATTTCGATACCTCAGTACTTGCATCCCGATGTCCAAGATTACTTCATTTGCTTTCATGAAGTCTATTCCGATGATGCACTCGTCGCATATATCTGCCACCAGAAACGCATGGGAGAACGTCAGTCCTGCCAGAGTAATCATAAGACGAACTTCTCCAAACACCTTCGCCATTTCCCCTGTTGCAGTCTTCAGGCAGTAGCTGTTCGTGTTGTGCAGCCAGGAGCTTTTGACGATATCTCTTCTTACAATGGAGGCAGTGGCACCTGTGTCGATGGTGGCTACGCACTTCTTCTTGTTGATTAGTGCCTCCACTGTCAGGCTCTTGTTACCCCGTTTGGTTTGCGAAACTTGAATGGTGGTCCTGGGGGCCTCGATTCCAGTAACCAACTTCTGCCCCGCGAAGTTGGTCCTTACGCATCTCCCGACTGCTGGTTTTGGGAAGTCTGACCGACAGGATGCTTCCTCTCTGCTTCTCCTACTTCCGCAATGTGGACAATTTCCTCGTCTAGGTGCACTTCTGCACTGCCGTTGTAGGTGTCCGGTTTGGTTGCAATTCCAGCAACGGATTTGACTTCCGCGAGCTCTGTCTTCATTCATGACGGCTGTTCTCTGGCATGAGCATTCCACGACGGACATTTCCCTGACACGGTGTATTCCCTGGTATGCTTGGTCCGCAGCCTTCATTGACAAAGCGAATGCCAATGCCTCGGGGAGTGTTCACTTTTCAGCCATCCTTACAGCCATTTGCAGTTGTCTGTCCTCTATGGCCAGAATAAAAGCTTCCACCGCCATTTCGTTGATAAGCTCCTCACCGGCTTTAGGGTATGAAAGATGGGCTAGTCGCTCTATATCCGCTTGCAACTGTTGGAGCGTTTCCCCCCTTTTCTGGACTCGACTACGCAGCTGAACCCTGTACACCTGCTGCATGTGTTCATCCCCAAACCGCATCTCGATAGCCTGAACCAGTGAGTCGTAGTTCTGCTGTTTATCTTCCGGGATGGTCTGCAGGAGCTCCGCAGCTGGACCCCTCAGTGCAAGTGTGAGTGCAATGGACTTCTCTTCATCGTCCCAGCTATTGGTCATTGAGGCCGCTTCGAATTGCCTTTTATAAATTGGCCATGATGTTTGACCATCGAAGATAGGAGGCTGCATCTCCTTTCTCCTCAGACCGTCAGTGGAATATTCCCGTGCTTTCTGTCTCTTCACGTTGCTGAGCTCCTTAGCAAGATTTTCGACTTGTTTTTCTACTTTTTCGAACTGAGTCTCTATTTTCCCGAACTGAGTTTCATGCTTCTCAAAGTTTTCATCGAATCTAGTTTCGACTTTTTCGAGTTGCGTCTCGACCTTCTCGATTTTCTCTTCGATCACTTCGAATTTGGATTCCAAGTTCTTGTTTTGCTCATCAAGTTTACTTTCCAGAGCATCTAGAGAATTCTTTTGTTCGTCCATTGCTTTCTTTTGTTCGTCCATTGCTTTCTTTTGTTCGTCCATTGCTTTCTTTTGTTCGTCCAGCTTAAGTTCTAGAGAATTCCTTTGGTCGCCCATTGCTTTCTTTTGTTCGTCCAGCTTAAGTTCTAGAGAATTTCTTTGATCTTCTATTGCTTTCTTTTGTTCGTCCATGACTAACTTAAGTTGCAGGAGCAGACTTGTTATACCCGGGTCGGCTGCTGTACTTGCTGGTTCCTCTTCCACGTCAAACTCTACGTCGTGCGGATTTTCACCTTCCTGCGTTACTGCTTCTTCCAGACGAATCAGTAGGGCATCTTTTCCCCCAGTTGTGTCGAGGTTCCGCTTACTGAGTTCTGCCTTTAGTTGAGTTATAGTTAGTTTTCCCAATTTGCGACCCATTTTGCGCAACTAATTAACTCAACACAGAAATCGTTTTTTTTTTTTTTTGTGCAATTTCACACCACGGAAATAGTTATTCACAGAATAAGTTTTATCCCAGCTTCTGACACCAATGTAATATGCAGGCTACGGCTCGAGTAGATAAAACGATATTCTGTGAAATTTATTTCTTTATTTTCTAGTCTATAGAACAATTCAAGTTCACACTATACTATTCTTCGCAAATTCTTTTCTTACAAGGTCTCTTTCCTCTCAAATCACTTTATCTCCTTTCAATTACTTAATTCACAAATCCAAACTAATTACTTTTTCTTGTTCACTCTCAACTTTCAATTTATCACCAAATTACAACTTCGCCCATTATCACTTTTCCAATCTCTTCGCCACGGTTCTAAACCAACTGTGTGTTTTTTTGATCGCCATCTGTCCTTATATAGCAGAAGTTTCTGATAGCCAGAAACTTCTAGCAAATTCTTCGACCACTGGAACAAGAGAAATAATTCTTGCAGTTATAATTCCCTTTAATCCCTGATATTATTCGTCTCTTTCGTTGACATGAGCTGTGGAGACTTCGTCCCAGACACGAACCTCGAATGAAAGGACAGTTCGAACCAAAATTCTGCCAGAATGGAAAGTCACTTCGGAATTTGCTGCATAGACATAGGAGCGTAGTTATTATTATGCTACAATATATATCCAATTGACATTCTAGGTGTGCCGGAATTGTGTAATGATAATGCTAGAGAGAAGGTCATCAAACTAATAACGAAAGGCGTGGGAGTGCAAATAGATCCAAACGACATTGAATCCTGTTACGTCAAGAATAACAAAAGAAAGAGCAATGACCTAAATAATGCAGCTGCCGCTCCAAACATCGTGTGTGTGAAGTTTACTTCTCTCTCACGAAAGAAGCTCATAATGCAAACGTTACGGGTAAACAAAATCAAATTATCAAATAATAAGCAAGGCCGCATATATATCAATGATTGTCTCACTGCGTACACAAGATCTCTTCTGCAGAAGGCTTTTTTTAAAAAATGGTCTTGATATATCTTAAATATGAGTTTTTCTATGATTAATAATAATAACATTACAATTTCCTTATTAGATCCTCATAATAATAATACAAGTAATACTAGTTTTTCCTCTTCTGATAATGATACCATGAATTGCTTTTGTATTGATTATCCTTACATGAAATCGTATACAGGTTTATCAATTATTCACCAAAATATTCGTAGTTTACGTAAAATTTTTTTTGGTTTTTCTAAATCATCTCGCATCCCTAGTTCATTTACCAGATTTCATATTCGTCTCCGAAATATGGATCTATGAATTTGAAGTTTCTAACTTTTGTATTACCAATTTTACTTTCGCGGCAACTTGCAATGATTTTTATTCAGCTGGTGGAGTGGCGGTCTTTTATAGGAGTGATATTGTGTGTGATATTTTAAAACCTGATCTTAAAAGTGCTGATTTAATTTGTTTAAATTTTGAATTACCTGGCGTTCATTACAGTTTTGTTGGAGTATACAGATTGCATTTATACACTATTAATGCCTTTGTGGTGGAATTTAAACAGTGGATGAATTTATCACTACTCAAGAAAATTAATTTAAAGAACAAACTTGGTGTTAAAGTAAAGAAGCATCCTCACAACATTAGACTTAAAAGATGTTATGATATATGAACTTAAAACTGAAATTCCTCGCTGTAGAGATAATTATTTTAGAAATAGACTTGCTGTTAATATAGGTAACTCTAAAAAAGAATGGGAAGATGTTAAGGAAATAAATAAAAAGAAGCCTAAAGCTAATATTTCTATAAAAAATGGTAGCACTGTAGTTAATGACCCTTCAAAAGTGGCTAATTTATTTCATGATTATTTTTCCAACATAACTCATAACATTAATAACACTCCTCTTTCGAGGTTTTTTTTTTTTTTTTATATAATTTGCACGTGTTAAAGGGGATATGAATACCCTTATACTAATTTTTAGAACACGTACGTTTTATGGAAAGGGGAAGAGACAGAGAGAAAGACAGAGTGGTGTGGTTTGAAACTCAGGTGGTATTAAGTTTCTGTAAACTCCAAGGGTGGCTGTCCAGATAACTGGGGAGTATTTTGTTTGTCTTTCGCTATCATTGCCGTTGCTTATGATTCACTGTATTTTTTTTTTGTTCTCCTGAGGTCATCATCACGATCAACTTGCATTTTAGCCATATGACCACCCTACTGCCAGTGTTATGCCTTCACAGTAGAGTTGACTTAGCTTTCGCAAGTGATCGACTTTTTATTTATTTCGTGCGAAATAAATAGATGATTCTTGACTTCAGGATTCGAACCGTGAATCAACAGCGTGACAAGCGATGATGTTACCACTGCACCACGGCCACCCCATGTCAATGTACTGATAATGTTATTCTAGATTCCTTTAACACCGAAAGCTTTTTCTTCGATAATTTTTCCTCATTGGAGATTCATAAAATTATAATGTCTCTCAAAACTTCCAATTCATCACCCAATGATATGATTTCCAATAAAATTTTAAAAAATATTTCGTACTATGTTTCTGATGTCTTGAGTTATATCTTTAATCTTAGTGTAGAAAAAGGAGTTTTCCAGATGCACTCAAGCTAGCAATTGTTATTCCGTTGTACAAAAAGGATAAACTACGAGTCTCAACAATTACCGTCCTATTTCTCTTTTACCAGTTTTTTCTAAAGTTTTTGAAAAAGGTATGAAATCAAGAATGCTATCCTTTTTGGACAAAAGTAAATTTCAGATCATGTTTTGCTACTCCAGAAACTGTATAAGGCAGGTTTTCGAGGGTTTATTTATGATCGGCTTGCAGCTTATCTCAGAGACCGCAAGCAAAAAGTTAAGATTCAGGATAATTTGAGTTCGGAAAAATGTATAAACATAGGTGTTCCTCAAGGTTCCGTTTTGGGCCCAATCCTGTTCTTAATTTTTGTGAATTCACTTTTTGTACAACGTTTTAAAGGCAAAATAACAGCCTTTGCTGATGACACTGCTTTATTCTACTCTGAAAAAAACTATTTCAATTTGTGTATTTCTGTCAATTATAACTTAGAAATTCTGCGCAACTTATCTTTCACCTAGTTGTCCTAAATATAATTTAACTGTTTGTCCACATCAATTTTGTAAGACCACTTATAACGCAAATACAAAGTGTTCTGTTGGTTGCTTTAATATCGAACGTGTTGACAGCTTTAAATCTTTAGGAATTATATTGGATAACAGGTTAAGCTGGAAAGACCACACTTCAAATTTGATACAATACTTAAATAACGTTTTGAGACAGTCCTATCACCTCAGCCTTTATTGTAGTCAGCATGTTTTAAAATTAGTCTATAATAGTTTATTTAAATCTAAGCTGCAATATGGGCTGACCTGTTAGGGAGGTACTCACTTCAATAAAATTGAACCTTTGCTTACTAAGCAAAAGCATGCGATTCGTACTTTGTGTAGAGTTAACCGCAGAACTCATAGCTTGAGTTATTTAAAAACCTTAAAGTTCTTCCACTTAAGCATTTATATTTTTATATAGTTTTGAAAACATTTTTTGAAAATTCCGGGTATTCTGCCTCAAGACTGTATGGTTCCCATAATTAACGTGTAAATAACCAGAATTTAGTAAATGTACCCAACATAAAAAAATCACACTTTTCACTCTTCTATAAGGTCACTGCGCCTCGATTATTCAATAGTTTACCTGTAGGTCTGAGATGCGAGAGACGTAAATCAGTTTTCTTAAAAAACTTAAAATCTTTACTTTTTTCTTTCAATCATGATGAAATAGATTCATTATTAAATGTAATAGTTTGATCTGTTGAATTATTTGTTTTTTGAATTGTATTAACCACACAATTGTAACAATTAGAAGTTTACTTTGTTTTGTTTTTCTTTTTTTTTAATTCATATTGACCCCCATCAATATTTACTTAAACATAATTCAAAATCTAATGGTACATTCGCCTCTTGTCTTTTGGCAATTGAATGCTCCTAAGTATTGTATTTCATTGAGATTTAATGCACTTTTTTTAAAATAGTTATTTTTCTGCATATAGTAATAATAAAAAGAATGTTAGCCTTAAGTTCTTCATGAAACAAAGTTTTAAATAAAAAAAAAAAAAAATTTACAGAAGCGGATTACTCGTCAGTGCCTGTGAGAAAAATTTTATGAACCAATGCAAACAATACTCTTCATGTTACATTGGATACAGTTGCATGCTTCGAATCAATGGATTTATTCGTTGGCTGAAAGAACATCATTGAACGTCTGGTCTGCGGTAAAACTGATAAACAACTCATTATCACAAAATTCAGAATTTTTGGTACTCCAACCAAGGTATGTCTTCAAGCAACAACTAATCACTATCCAAGTACATGATATACGTTCCTCAACGATAAGACTTTAATATGCACCGGCAACTAATATCACCGAGGCATGAGTTCCTAACCATACCAGATCGACAATTTATAAGCAGCACATTTATGAGTCTCATCTAGCAGAATTAGATGAAATCAAACATAGAAACATGCTGATGAAAACTGAGCTTCCATCAATAATTAATAATCATGACATTCATCACTATAGTGTGACAAGCTTCATTCTCCTCGTTATAATTGTCGAAAGTTGTTACCTAATTTGGAAGAGATGCAATGCTACCAACAACCAGTCCAAGGATTCTATTGAACCAGTTCCACGTTCTTCAACACTTAAAGGGACACTTTCTGATGACAAGCACAAGAATCAGTCAGCGGGAGCGAGTTTTCAGATCACCATCGATCATCACTCTGGTTGAATGTTGAACATTCAACGCGAGGAAGAATGTTAGGAATCAGATCACACCTTCAGCTGTTCCACTAATCCCTAACCTAGATTAACATAAGCATTCCCATTTTCAATCCAATCACTCACCTTATCCCACATGCTCTCACATAGAACATAAGATATCATAATAAACATTGTCCATTCACCTTAAAAATGTTCACATCAAATGCTCTCACGCTCAGTACACAATTTTCCATTTCGTTTTCCCCACTAAACTTCAGGTCGTGTCATATTGCGTCCAGGCGCACTATGATCCGAGTAAATGATAATGCCAACTCGCCACAATTATTCGTGAGAACATTTGATTAAATCACGATTGTAAATTATGTATAAATAGTTTGTAAGTGCACCGAAAGAAAAACACTTTTTTCATTGTCGTTCAAGGAGAGAGTTTTCTTATTATAGGTAAGGAGCAAATTAGGAATCAAAAGTTGAAGTGGTAACAAGTGCCGCTTCAACATCAGCAAATCGACAGTGTTATTGTCTTGACGAACCTTCTTTAATAGTCCATAGAATCAGAAGAGATTCTCCTCAAAACATTTGTATTACTTCTCTTTTGTCTGCTACTTCTATCTATTAATAAAATTCCTCTGATCTAAACCAATACATGAATATAAAACTTTTTTTCTTGACCTTGTTTACTTCGTACCTATCTCTGATATCCCTCGCTAGATTTCCAATAGTTAGTAGCCTAATTTTGTTAACTATTAAACTATAAAATAATGATTTAAAACTGACGGATTCATTTTCGTACATTATAATTTTGTGAAAATCTGCTTCTTGAACAATTTTTCTGCAGCTTCCCATGTTGTTATGTCGTTTACCAAAAGTAGCTCCTTCGCCTTTCCGATGACTTTGCTTTGACAGATGACTGTCCATGTAGCCGTTCGTTGGTTTTCTCTTGTCAGATGAATGTGATTGTCCATCATAGTTACAAATTGTGTAAGTTCACTTTTGTTACCATCAAACTCCCTGAGTTATGTAATTTATTTTATAAGAACTAGTGCTCTACTTGTCTTCTGTTGGCTATTTTCCTCCAGTCTAGTTAGAATTTGAGCCATTCTGGCTAGGACGTTTGGCTTTTCCTCCGGCTCTTCAAGGTTTCGTTTTAGGTCGTGTAATTGATGTCGCGATTTTTTGGAGTTTTTATTTTCACTCTGATTTTTAGTCACAGATTTTTTTTTGTAGTTCGTCGAATATTTTCACTTTAGATAGATGACTGATTTGTAGTCACTTTAATAATGCCTGTCGTAAGAGGCGACTAAAATCCACAAAGCGGAGACGAAAACTTCGCAAGACTGGGAAATAAAAAAAAAACGAATGGACCGGTCTTCCTGATAGGGGATTTGTGTGTAGAAATTTCTGTACTACCCAATAAAACTAATACGGTTACAATAAATATGGCAATGAACAAAACAATTCTATCTAACGAATACTGATGTTTGCTTGATTTCTGAAACTTATTTCAAACAGGGAACCAAGATTAGAATTCCTGGGTATCTTTGTTACCACTCTCCCCATCCAGTTGACAGTGCCAGGGGAGGTAGTGCTGTAATTGTGAAAAGTACCTTGGAGCCTTATGAATTGCCAAAAATAGCAAAACCAACAATGCAAGTAGCGACAATAAACATAGAAACTAAAAGCAAGGAACTTAAAATAGCTGCGATATACTGCCCACCCAAGCACTCGCCTATAGAGGAAGATCTAATTGACCTTTTTCAAATGCTAGGCAACAATTTCATCATCGGTGGTGATTTTAATGCTAAACATACATACTGGGGGTCAAGACTAATAACAACAAAAGCCAGGAAGCTTCACAAATCAGGGCGAAATTTTAACTGCGATTTTATTTCGACTGGATCACCAACTAATTGGCCATCTGACCCAACGAAAATACCAGATGTTATTGACTTCTTCATAACGAAAGGTATTAATAGAAAAGAAGTTAAAATTAACAGCAGTGATGACCTGTCATCGGATCATACACCTGTAATCCTAAGAGGATGGCCGTGGTGTAGTGTAACATCATCGCTTGTCACGCTGATTTGTGTGTAGAAATTTCTGTACTACCCAATAAAACTAATACGGTTACAATAAATATGGCAATGAACAAAACAATTCTATCTAACGAATACTGATGTTTGCTTGATTTCTGAAACTTATTTCAAACAGGGAACCAAGATTAGAATTCCTGGGTATCTTTGTTACCACTCTCCCCATCCAGTTGACAGTGCCAGGGGAGGTAGTGCTGTAATTGTGAAAAGTACCTTGGAGCCTTATGAATTGCCAAAAATAGCAAAACCAACAATGCAAGTAGCGACAATAAACATAGAAACTAAAAGCAAGGAACTTAAAATAGCTGCGATATACTGCCCACCCAAGCACTCGCCTATAGAGGAAGATCTAATTGACCTTTTTCAAATGCTAGGCAACAATTTCATCATCGGTGGTGATTTTAATGCTAAACATACATACTGGGGGTCAAGACTAATAACAACAAAAGCCAGGAAGCTTCACAAATCAGGGCGAAATTTTAACTGCGATTTTATTTCGACTGGATCACCAACTAATTGGCCATCTGACCCAACGAAAATACCAGATGTTATTGACTTCTTCATAACGAAAGGTATTAATAGAAAAGAAGTTAAAATTAACAGCAGTGATGACCTGTCATCGGATCATACACCTGTAATCCTAAGAGGATGGCCGTGGTGTAGTGT
Source organism: Pocota personata (assembly GCA_963082735.1). Taxonomy (NCBI): domain Eukaryota; kingdom Metazoa; phylum Arthropoda; class Insecta; order Diptera; family Syrphidae; genus Pocota; species Pocota personata. Next base: position 28,646,976 of record OY720433.1, on the reverse strand, counting down.
AACATCATCGCTTGTCACGCTGTTGATTCACGGTTCGAATCCTGATGTCAAGAATCATCTATTTAAAATAAATAAAATAAATAATAAAGTCGATCACTTGCGAAAGCTAAGACAACTCTACTGTGAAGGCATAACACTGGCAGTAGGGTGGTCATATGGCCAAAATGCAACTTGATCGTGATGATGACATCAGGAGGACGGAAAGAAATACAGTGAATCATAAGCAACGACAATAATAGCGAAAAACAAAACAAAATACTCCCCAGTTATCTGGACAGCCACCCTTTGAGTTTACAGAAACTTAATAGCACCTGAGTTTCAAACCACACCACTCTGTCTTTCTCTCTGTCTCTTCCTATCCACAAAACGTACGTGTTCTAAAAAATTAGTATAAGGGTATTCATATCCCCTTTAACACGTGTAAATTATAAAAAAAAAAGCACGAATGCATCAACCGATAAATTGGATGAATTGTATCGAGAAGAAAGATTGATTGATATACACCCTTTCGTATATCCAGCTTCTTTTGATGATAATCCTATCACAGGAATTCGAGCATGGGTTCGTGGGAACCCAAGTCTTCGGGCAAACGATTCGGTAACGAACGACGATTGAGACCCTGTATCCAACAGAACACGACAATCAATGAGCTGTCACCGGTTGTCTTGAACTCTAGCGAGAATAGTTGGCAAAATTGTTTGTTGTCGAATGCTAGACTCAAGCGAATGGTTGCTAACCAATCGGGTAGCAGCTTGAGAAGTGGACGGGGCCTCCGAAGAATACTGCTGTATCGAAGCAGCTGATACCGACGATGACGACGACAAAGAAAGATTTGGATTTAGTGATGACGAAAGAAGGTGTCTTTGATCATCTTGGTGGACGAGCGAATGGTGGCGAGCCTTACACACGCGACACCGGAATGAAGATCGGCATTTATTCCCGGTATGTCCTGATCTTAAGCAATTGAAACATACCAATTGAGTTTTCGTAAAGTTTCTACGCGAGGCAATGTCTAATGCAATAAACTCAGAGCACTGAGATAAACTGTGATCACCTTTACACGTGAGACAACGTGAATTATTTTCAGATGATTTGGATAAGTGGGCTCTCATCTGACCCGATTGTTTCCCGCGCAATGTGGTTGACCGACTTAGCAATTGGCACGATTCCAACGCGTCGCACCTGAGTTCCAGAAATTCAATTAGGTCGGTTATCGAGCTATCTCCCCGCGAGAACCCACTTCTTCAGCCCACGCGTGTTTTGTTTCGTTATCAACTTTACCCAGCAACAGGTAAATTAGCTACGGATCGCGATTGTTTTTGTCTAGTCCACTGAGACCACGAATTACCTCATCTGCGCCGTCTGTAATTCGGCGAAGGGTTTGTACTTTAGATACACTCATAGACGGAAGTGACAGAAAAGTTTGGACGAACGATTGCACGATTAGATTCACGCGGCCATAACGTTTCTCGAGTCTATCCCAATCCTCAAGGTAATTGCCGTCCGAAATTGGAATGTGTTTGATGAGATTGGCGGCATCATCATGCAAAAACGATTTCAAATAATGAAATTTTTGAGTTGAGGTCAGATTTGGTTTGTTATCGATTGAACCCACAAATAAATCTCGAAAGGACGGCCAATCCTTGTAATTATCGGAAAATGGAAGCACAATAATTGTCTGCAGATTGATTTTTGAACACGTGTCTGCCGACGAATCTAAATTTTTGAGGAACGTGGACTGTTGGTCAACAAGACGCTCAAGCACAGAATCCGTAGACTTCGGTTTTTCCGCACTTAATCGTTCGCGAATTGCCTTTTTTAAACCAGAATGAGCTTCGAAATATTTGGTTTTATATACACCGAAATCTTTTTCATATTCCGTGATTTCATCTTCCTCCACGTGCTTCAAACATTCGTAGTGAAACGACGAATATTCTGTCACGAGGGAATTATGTTTGTATTTTAAAAAGAACAAATTAATCATTCTCAAATAACGCAGCACATTGTTTCAGACACGAGGATTTTCTGTACATCCAAATGTCTAGTCTATATATATTGTAATATGCAAGCTACGGCTCGAGTAGATAAAACAGTATTCTGTGAAATTATTTCTTTATTTTCTAGTCTATAGAACAATTCAGGTTCACACTATACTATTCTTCGCAAATTCTTTTCTTACAAGGTCTCTTTCCTCTCAAATCACTTTATCTCCTTTCAATTACTTAATTCACAAATCCAAACTAATTACTTTTTCTTGTTCACTCTCAGCTTTCAATTTATCACCAAATTACAACTTCGCCCATTATCACTTTTCCAATCTCTTCGCCACGGTTCTAAACCAACTGTGTCTTTTTTTGATCGCCATCTGTCCTTATATAGCAGAAGTTTCTGATAGCCAGGAACTTGTAGCAAATTCTTCGACCACTGGAACAAGAGAAATAATTCTTGCAGTTATAATTCCCTTTTATCCCTGATATTATTCGTCTCTTTCGTTGACATGAGCTGTGGAGACTTCGTCCCAGACACGAACCTCGAATGAAAGGACAGTTCGAACCAAAATTCTGCCAGAATGAAAAGTCACTTCGGAATTTGTTGCGTCATATTTTTAGGGGGCGTAGTTATTATTATGCTACACTGCCCCCCTCTTAGACGTGTTCGTCCCGAACAAGTGCATCCTCATTTCGGCCATTGTATCGACTCAGTCGGTCCTCGCTGGATGCGGTAGACAACATCTTTGATGCGGGTTACTATTCTGTAGGGACCTTCCCAGTTCCGCTGTAATTTAGGTGATTTCCCCTTTTGGCGATGGGGATTATACAGCCACACCAGATCTCCTTCCTGGAATCCTGACGTTGTTGCCTTGGCATCATACCTGGTCTTCATGCGGTCGTTCGTCATCTTAATCTGGCTTCTGGTCCTTTGGTGTATGTCCCTAAGCCTTTCCCTAAGGTCCGCCACGTACTCTTCTTAATTTCTGGGCTCATTGGTAGGAGATCCAAATTTCACCTCACTGGGTAAACGAGCTATTCCACCAAATAAGATTTCGAACGGCGTATGTCGAGTAGTGCTATGCACGGCACTTCTATAGGCCATCAAAAACAAGGGAATCTGCTGGTCCCAATCCCGTTGGTAGTCACCTACGACCTTCGAGAGATGTTCGTCCAAAGTCCTATTGAAACGCTCCACCATACCGTCCGACTGTGGATGAAGCGGGGTTGTCCTTGTCTTTTTGATTCCGAGTAGTTGACACATCTCTTGGAAGATTCTTGACTCGAAGTTCCGCCCTTGGTCAGAATGCAATTCCAAGGGCATACCGAATCTGCTAACCCAATTGTAGACGATCTGCTCCGCCACGGTTCTGGCTTCCTGGTTAGGGATCGGAAACGCTTCCGGCCACTTACTGAAGTAGTCCATCACTACGAGGATATACCGATTACCATTGTCGGTTTCCGGAAAGGGCCCTGCGATGTCAATGGCGATTCGTTCGAAAGGTGCTCCCACGTTGTATTGGTGCATCTTACCTCGAGTTTTGATTCTCGGACCCTTGCTAGCTGCACACACGTCGCATTTTCTGCACCAGTCTTCGATATCTTCCTTCGCTTTTAACCAATAAAAACGTTCTCGTACCTTTTCTAGCGTCTTATTCACTCCCAAGTGGCCTCCGGTCGCCCCGCCATGCATTTCCTGTAACACCTCCTTGACCCTCGTTCGCGGTACGACAAGCTGCATTACAAACGACTTTCCGTCGGAGGATTCCCATTTTCTTCTCAGAACACCTTCTTGGACATGGAGGGAGTCCCACTGCGCAAAATATGCCTTTAAGGTCGGGCTTCTGTGAGAGATGTCCTGATGATCCGGTTTCTCCATGTTCTCCTTCCAGGCCAGAATCGGCTCGATATCCGGGTCTTCCTTCTGAGCGTTCCGGATCTCATCTACGCTCCAGCCGGCGATAGGTTCGGCTCTCATTCTTTGGATGGAAACCAGCTCCCGTTCTTCCTGACGCGCACAATGTTTACAATCCGTTCTGCATGGTCTCCGGGACAGTGCATCCGCATTAGAGTGGAGTTTTCCTTTACGATGCTGTATTTCGTAGTCGTAGATTTGCAGCCTTTCGATCCATCTTGCGACCTGACCCTCAGGACTCTTGAACTGTAATAGCCATTTTAAGGCTGCATGGTCTGTGCGAAGAACGAACTTCCTCCCGTAGAGGTATTTGTGAAAATGCTTCGTAGCCAAGATCAAAGCTAGAAGTTCCCGTCTTGCCACGCAGTAGTTCCTTTCTGGCTTAGAGAGCACCTTGCTGAAGTACGCAACCATCTTCTCTTGGCCATCATGCACGTGGGAGAGTACGGCTCCTACCCCTACATTACTAGCATCTGCATCCACAACGAACGTTTCCCCGGGAGTGGGGTAAGCCAGTATCGGGGCATCGCATAGCCGTTGTTTAAGTGCCTTGAAGCTCTTCTCACACTCAATTGACCATTTGAATTGTTTTCCCTTTTCCGTCAACTGGTGCAGGCTCTTTGCGATCCCGGCAAAATCCTTCACGAACCGTCTGTAGTAGGTGGCTAGGCCCAGGAAGCTCCTTAGTTGGTGTTTATCCTGCTCTAAACAGGGCGCACTTCTTGGAGTTGAGCTTCAGGTGGGCACTTCGAAGCCTTTGAAACACATCCCTTAGATTGTCTCGGTGTTGCGCAAACGTTTTCCTACGACGATGACATCATCCAAGTATACCAAACAGGTTTTCCATGTTAACCCTTGCAGGACACATTCCATCAATCGCTCGAAAGTCGCCGGAGCATTGCACAGCCCGAATGGCATTACCGTGAATTGCCATAGCCCATTTCCTGTAGTGAAGGCGGTTTTCTCCCGGTCTTCTGGATGGATCTGTACCTGCCAGTAGCCACTCTTCAAGTCGAGAGTGGAAAACCATCGGGCTCCTGATAGTGTGTCTAGCGTGTCGTCAATCCGTGGCAGAGGATAGCTGTCTTTCTTGGTGACGTAATTGAGCTGCCGATAGTCCACGCAGAACCGCGTGCTGCCATCTTTCTTCTTTACCAGTACAACCGGTGATACCCACGGACTTTTGGAACTTTCAATCAGACCTTCTTTCTCCATTGCCGACACCATCTCTGCAACTTCTGTCTGCTTTGCCAATGGAAGGCGCCTAGCAGGCTGACGAATTGGTCTAGTATCACCAGTGTCTATTCGATGTTGTACCAGGTGTGTTCGGCCGTATTCTCCGTCCTGTGAGGCAAATACATCAGCGTACTCATTGATAAGATTCTCTGCCATAGTTCGCTGCTCCTGATTCAGCTCACTGGACTGGAGAATCGTCTCTCTCGTTTCCGCTGTCCAAGGTGATGGGAGAGGTTTTGGAGGACCACGTTCAGATATTGTTGCGACGGCGGTAATCGGCGTGCATTTTCCAGTCACCTCCCCTCGCCTTAGTTTGACAGTGTGTGGTCTTGCGTTCAAAACTCTCACTGGAACCATGGTGTTCTTTGGTTCGACTAACGTCTTTCCCACGATGTAGTCTTGAGAATTCTTCTCCGGGTCTGGTTCTACTATGTAGAATCGGTGGCTCCCAAGATCACCTTCCAGCTTCGTCCAAATGATTGTCTCTGAAGACGGCGGCAAAACTTCGTCTTTGCTGATGACTGTCCTGAGAGTTACGGCATTCTCATTTCCGTACACCATCGGAATCTCCACATTTCGATACCTCAGTACTTGCATCCCGATGTCCAAGATTACTTCATTTGCTTTCATGAAGTCTATTCCGATGATGCACTCGTCGCATATATCTGCCACCAGAAACGCATGGGAGAACGTCAGTCCCGCCAGAGTAATCGTAAGACGAACTTCTCCAAACACTTTCGCCATTTCCCCTGTTGCAGTCTTCAGGCAGTAGCTGTTGGTGTTGTGCAGCCAGGAGCTTTTGACGATATCTCTTCTTACAATGGAGGCAGTGGCACCTGTGTCGATGGTGGCTACGCACTTCTTCTCGTTGATTAGTGCCTCCACTGTCAGGCTCTTGTTACCCCGTTTGGTTTGCGAAACTTGAATGGTGGTCCTGGGGGCCTCGATTCCAGTAACCAACTTCTGCCCCGCGAAGTTGGTCCTTACGCATCTCCCGACTGCTGGTTTTGGGAAGTCTGACCGACAGGATGCTTCCTCTCTGCTTCTCCTACTTCCGCAATGTGGAAAATTTCCTCGTCTAGGTGCACTTCTGCACTGCCGTTGTAGGTGTCCGGTTTGGTTGCAATTCCAGCAACGGATTTGACTTCCGCGAGCTTTGTCTTCATCCAAGACGGCTGTTTTCTGGCATGAGCATTCCACGACGGACATTTCCCTGACACGGTGTATTCCCTGGTATGCTTGGTCCGCAGCCTTCATTGACAAAGCGAATGCCAATGCCTCGGGGAGAGTTCGCTTTTCAGCCATCCTTACAGCCATTTGCAGTTGTCTGTCCTCTATGGCCTGAATAAAAGCTTTCACCGCCATTTCGTTGATAAGCTCCTCACCGGCTTTAGGGTATGAAAGATGGGCTAGTCGCTCTATATCCGCCTGCAACTGTTGGAGCGTTTCCCCCCTTTTCTGGACTCGACTACGCAGCTGAACCCTGTACACCTGCTGCATGTGTTCATCCCCAAACCGCATCTCGATAGCCTGAACCAGAGAGTCGTAGTTCTGCTGTTTATCTTCCGGGATGGTCTGCAAGAGCTCCGCAGCTGGACCCCTCAGTGCAAGTGTGAGTGCAATGGACTTCTCTTCATCGTCCCAGCTATTGGTCATTGCGGCCGCTTCGAATTGCCTTTTATAAATTGGCCATGATGTTTGACCATCGAAGATAGGAGGCTGCATCTCCTTTCTTTTCAGACCGTCAGTGGAATATTCCCATGCTTTCTGTCTCTTCACGTTGCTGAGCTCCTTAGCAAGATTTTCGACTTGCTTTCCTACTATCTCGAATTTCGTATCCACTTTTTCAAACTGAGTCTCTATCTTCCCGAACTGAGTTTCATGTTTCTCAAAATTTTCATCGAATCTAGTTTCGACTTTTTCGAGTTGCGTCTCGACCTTCTCGATTTTCTCTTCGATCACTTCGAATTTGGATTCCAAGTTCTTGTTTTGCTCATCAAGTTTACTTTTCAGAGCATCTAGAGAATTCTTTTGTTCGTCCATTGCTTTCTTTTGTTCATCCAGCTTAAGTTCTAGAGAATTCTTTTGTTCGTCCATTGCTTTCTTTTGTTCGTCCAGCTTAAGTTCTAGAGAATTCTTTTGTTCGTCCAGCTTAAGTTCTATAGAATTCTTTTGGTCATCGAGCTTATGACTTTGATCTTCTATTGCTTTCTTTTGTTCGTCCATGACTAACTTAAGTTGCAGGAGCAGACTTGTTATACCCGGGTCGGCTACTGTACTTGCTGGTTCCTCTTCCACGTCAAACTCTATGTCATGCGGATTTTCACCTTCCTGCGTTACTGCTTCTTCCAGACGAATCAGTAGGGCATCTTTTCCCCCAGTTGTGTCGAGGTTCCGCTTACTGAGTTCTGCCTTTAGTTGAGTTATAGTTAGTTTTCCCAATTTGCGACCCATTTTGCGCAACTAATTAACTCAACACAGAAATCGATATTTTTTTTTTTTTTTTCTTTTTTTCTTGTGCAATTTCACACCACGGAAATAGTTATTCACAGAATATGTTTTATCCCTCTTCTGACACCAATGTAACATGCGAGCTACGGCTCGAGTAGATAAAACAGTATTCTGTGAAATTATTTCTTTATTTTCTAGTCTATAGAACAATTCAAGTTCACACTATACTATTCTTCGCAATTCTTTTCTTACAATGTCTCTTTCCTCTCTAATCACTTTATCTCCTTTCAATTACTTAATTCACAAATCCAAACTAATTACTTTTTCTTGTTCACTCTCAACTTTCAATTTATCACCAAATTACAACTTCGCCCATTATCACTTTTCCAATCTCTTCGCCACGGTTCTAAACCAACTGTCTTTTTTTTGACCGCCATATGTCCTTATATAGCAGAAGTTTCTGATAGCCAGAAACTTCTAGCAAATTCTTCGACCACTGGAATAAGAGAAATAATTCTTGCAGTTATAATTCCCTTTTATCCCTGATATTATTCGTCTCTTTCGTTGACATGAGCTGTGGAGACTTCGTCCCAGACACGAACCTCGAATGAAAGGACAGTACGAACCAAAATTCTGCCAGAATGAAAAGTCACTTCGGAATTTGTTGCGTCATATTTTTAGCGGGCGTAGTTATTATTATGCTACAATATGTATATAAATGCACGAGAATAAATGCACGATTGATCGATTTATAGTTTTATATTTCACACGATTCAATTGTTAATTCGGCTACAGAAGGACCAGCTTTATGATGAGCAACGAATGTTTATTTTGCAATTGCACCGAAGTTGATTAAAAAAAAAAAAAAAACCATGATTGAGAAGTCTGCAATTACAAAGAAGATTTTATTAAAGAGATTATAGGCAAAAATGTACAAGATACCAATACTCAAAATTGTACTTAGCTTAAAATGGTCACGATGTGGTGTCTGCAGAGATCAAAATCCAAGTGGCAGAGTGCTCGTATGATCAATCATTCATTTTCATTTTTAAGGCATTTTTATTACGTAAATTCAATTAAACTTATAGCTAGACAAAAAACGCTTAAAACTAGCTTAACTAACTTAACTACTCTTATTCTTCATACGAGACCATACTTGTTCTCTCACCCACTCATAAGTTTTGCACAAGCAATGCAAGTGTGTTGTAAAGCTGTGCGAGCTTGGGTTGACAATCGAACAAGCAATATGTAGGTATGTAATATGTAAGCAGACACGACATCGTTGACCATTAGATGCTAGCATTAGAGATCAAAGTGATTGATAAGAAATAGCAAAGCAAGGAAATGAAATGAAGTTCAAGCAAATATATAACAAAGGTAGGTACATTGGTAAGTTACTTTATGAATTGAATTGAATGGAATATAAGTAAAAAAGATTGGAATGAATTGTTAAATATACAATTGAATTAACTTTGAACAAAGAATGATTAATCCCAAACAGTGAGTATGACTTTCGTCAATGGGTGATTGTAAGAAAGTAAGATGGGGTGTTTTGCGTCATAGGATAGATTTGATGCTTCTAGTCTGCCACCAACTCTTATGATACCTCGATGATCAATGAACGGCGTAAGTCCGGAGAGAGGACTGGCTTTTGATACTTCACTGTACCTTTTTAGTTGCGCCAAGTCTGTCGCAAACTTCTGATTCTGTACAGTTTTTAAAATGAGAATTCGTGCATCCTCTAATTCCCCAGCTTAAAGTTCCAGTGAATGAGCTCTGTTTCTTCGAATTGCATTGACAAACCGTATCATGTAAGCTACAATACGCTGCAGTCTTTTAACCGAGTTCCTGTGATTTATGGCATCAATCACGGAAACTTGCCTTTCTGGTACCGCAGTTGTAGCTAGTGCAGATTTTTTCCGCTCCAAATCACAACTACTGGGTTTTGTTTAAACTGGAGGCCATATCGTTTCTTCGCCATGTAGGAACGGTGGTCCGTAGAATCACAAGTTAAAGGTACTTAATTTCTCTGCGGGTGTTCGGCTATGAACAGAGTTATTGCGGTTCAATTGAAATGGGCTGTAAATTTGAACTATAATTTTACCGGATCAATATATGCGAATAAAAAAACAAAAATCTTTCACGTTATAAGCCTTTTTTATATACAAATTGTATGTACATTTTTGACATTTACTTAGTCTTTTCAAATGTTGACATTTGCGGGGTCGTTGTTGACACGGAGGTGTGTCCCATGTAAGGCCTTTGTGCCTGGTGATGTCACAGTGACTCGAACATTCTCCCCCCGGTGAATGAAGTTCGCAAGTAGCGCCGGTCCTAATTGACATCATCTTTCTTCAGCAATTTGCTACCGTAAATCTGCGATAAATGATAAATGATGTTGCCAACCCTCTTCTGACTGTACCACTCGTCATTCGTCCATGCAAAGAGAAAACGGATTAATAAATTTCTTTAACATGCATTGGATACAACAACAAAACATAGAACGAACGATAATGACAGAGGATATCGTTTTTTTTATAATAAATGGTCCAGCGAAATAACCAGCTGCATTCCTCCCCTTCAAAATTTCACCCACAATACGCGACATGCTTCGAATGCACATCAGTTTACCCTAAAGCCAAACTTCGGTCGTACTGTCAAATATAGGGATTAATTTATAAGCCGAACAACACGAATGTGGAATGATCCAAGGTATATGAAAAGAAGGTAATATATTCGGCGCAAAATTTTTAGTCACGTTCTGCGCATCTGTCATTTTTTCGCAATATGGCCGACAGCTGTGACTCATAAAGAGACGGTAAAGGAAATATTTTGCTTCAAATTTTGTTTATTTCGTTAAAAGTATAAGTTGTGCAATAAAAGTGTTAAAAATGCGTTGTGCTATTTATGGTTGTTCTGTGAACAATAAAAAACAAAATTATAATGGGGAGATTTAATTTCTTTCGTTCCCAAAACAACAAAAAATTTGCAAGCAATGGATTTTTTTGTGCCGCCGAAAAGGCAAAATAAATACCAAAACAGCGCGAATTTGCTGCAAACATTTTGAAGAAACTGATTTTGTGCCAAATAACCCTTGTGATCTCGGGGGAATAAGTCAAGGTTTGTTATGTGAACTCCAAATCACGGTTACAAATTCCTTTTTCCCGAATCCAACCGATCCATCGAAGCAAATTTATGTATTTGCTGATGTGCCACATCTTATAAAATTAATTCGGAACAATTTTGTTGATCATGACGGTTTTATTTTGGACGGACAAATTATCTCTAAAGGAATTATTCAAGAGCTGATTTCGAAAAATAATGATAAATCTGATTTAAGTATTGCTTATAAAAAATCACTAACATATTTGAATGTTAAAGGTGCAGAGCGTCAGAAAGTAAAGCTGGCAACAAAATTGTTTTCACACATCATCTCTAAAGCTATTATGCGCGCTGGAACTTTGGGTGAGCTAAGTTCCGAAGGTTGGCTTGAGTGTTCTTGAGTGTTTTAGAAAAAAATTTTGGAACGATTAGATCTAAAGGTGATCTATATGATCATCCAAATCGCCTGAAATTTAGGTATCGGCTTCGTTCGTACATTCTTCAACGAAATGAAGGAAGTTTATCACTGAATGGTACATTTTAATATTTAACAAAGCAATATGTCCTTATAATATAACACGATAGTATTTGTCTTTTTTATAGATAATACATTAGTAGATAATACACCCGATTTAGAATGCACTCTTAATTTGAGTAACATTCTACTTAGAACACTAAATCCTAATGTAATTATTGCCGAAGAGCATTTTGGAGCATTTGGCAGGTTATATTTGCCACAGAAATTAGCTGTTCAAAATGCTCAAAAAGAATCTTAATTTATATGGACCAATGGACTGTATTATAAATAAAAAAATTTCATTAAGAATGAAAAAAAATTAATTGCAATAGTGTTCAAGAAGTGAAAATCGCCTTTTACTCATATACTAAATACCTCCAATATTGAATTTGTTTCTACCTGGTAGATATCTCCATACTGCATTCGAACTCAGTGGTAATAATAACGAACAGCATATGCAAACAAATAAAAAGGTCACAGCAAGCCGCCATCTTTAATTTCTTCTCTGTTTACTTTTTTGATATATGCGCAATATATTACCTGTAATATCTGTATCGTGGAATGATCTACCAGGCTTTGTATTTCCCCATCACTACAACCTTCAAACATTCAAAGCCAACGTGCATAGGCTCGTCCTCTGTTCCTCTTCCCCTTCTTCCCTGACGACCGTGCCCTGAAACAGTTTAAGGGTATTCATATCCCATTCGGCGCGCGAAGATTATAAAAAAAAAAAAAATACACAATGAACGCAGCAGCTGTTCTACGCACTATCCCGCTATCCATGGGTGCGCGCTCTCTTCTCTTTCGCGGACTGTGGCGACCGGAGTAGTCGTCCGGTGGTTGATAATTTGATAATTTGGTGTTGTGCGGTGATTTATTCGTGGGGTAGTGTTAATTTTGTTTTAAGTTGAATGTGTAGATTAATCCAGGTAAGTATTATTTCTTAATTATAAATTCATTAAATTTCATTTATTGATTAATGTATGTTGAATTTTAGTATTTGTTTGTTTACCTGGTCTGTGTGTTTGTGGGTTTGTGTGTATGAATGGAATCGCGAGCGTGAGACACCAGAACGAGTGTCAATTGATTTGTGCCGTGTGTGTGTGTGTACTCGTATGTATGATAATCAGAGTATATCTACTTACAGTGACTAGGGACACTCTCTACACATATGCAAATGCTACTAACGCAAGAAAAACCTAAAAAAAACGTACAATAAGCAAAAAGAAGTAAAAAGTATTGATTTTAACCCTTATGAGCGATCTTTTATAATGAAAAGAGCGCACAACACAATATGCCAGCACAATCACATACGGCTCTATGCGTAAGATACATAAATGACGATTTCCCATAATGTATTTTTAAAGGCGGGCTGGAGTGACTGTCAGTGTAGTAGTATTTTTCCTCTTCATGCTGGTATGAATTGAAGTATACGGGGTGACCAGCTTTGCTTTCGTAAAGTAGATTTGGTTACTGATTATATAGGCTTAGTTATGAATTTTGAAAATAAATGTTTCATTCTAGGATATGCAATTGAACCTTTTTGCTTTGCTATGACTTCGTTAACTCTTTCCGGCGCGAAAATTTGCTAAGAAAATCGACCCATGCGTCACCAAAAAAATATAAATTCAGATTTTTAAAAAAAAGTACTCACATTTATTTACATAGATACAAAACTAAAAAAAAAACATCTATTTTCTTAAATATACTCTCAAAACTGGTGGGTTAAATTATGAACCAGTGGACCGCAAGGGTCAGCTTAATTTGTATGGTAGTCTTGGAAACGTGATTTATTATTCCCCAAACACAGCGGAACTTTGCAAATGGAACAAATCCAATTTGTCCTTACTTCATTCTTAATTGTGCTGCATATGGAATATCTTCGACGGGTACTGCGTTCCGGCTTTCTATCGGTTCCTTTGGTATATACTGTTTCATATAGCTCCGACCCTTGACTTTTATCATGGATTCATCTATGGGTAATTTACGAGTAGAATTTGCACATTTTTTAAAATTTGTTAAGAGTATTTGGAACATAGGTTTAATATTATAAAGCCTATCATAATTGGGAGCACCTCGTTTTGGCTCAAAACACCCATCATTAACATGTAAATTTCCCAACAACCAACTAAACCGTGCTTGCTTCATAAAGGAACTGACATAGGAATCGTGCAAATCTGGTGAGGAAGACCAATAATCTTTATAGCTAGGAAGCTTCTTGATTCCCATAAGCAAGTTCAAACCAATGAAAGTTTTCATTTCGTTCATGTATGTCTTCTCAAATACCTTGCCTGTTTTGATGTGCTTTTGCTCCGTTTGGAAAATCAAATGCTCAAAAAGTTGGTCGTCAAACAATAACTCGAAAAAATCTATGGGTGTTGGATTTTCCACACCTTTGACGGAATTACCAGCACCACAATCATGTGTAAACTCCGAAAAAATTTGCTCCTGAGCATTCTGATTGACTTGAGTCCAGTTACGAGTCACTTTCGGAGGATTAGGTCTTGGAAGTTTTTGCTGGATTTCCAAAAGAGGAATATCGTCCTCCGAATCAAAAGAAAATATTAATTGAAGATCCTTATCCTGAGGCTGTAAATTGGAACCTGACCCAGATGAATTCATTGAAGAAATATCAGATTCAGGTCCTGAATGAAGTGAAACTGCATCGTCGTCTGTTCCCAGTTCTCTCAAAAATTCATTGAAACTCATGCCAACTAAATTATAATCTAGTTCATTATAATCCGACATGCTTAAAAGTGGTGAACGATAAAAAGCTTCCGTCGCAGTAGGTCAAAAAACGTATCACTTGTTTTCCTTCTAAATTTACGGATTTTCGAGAAAATTATTTGACTAATAATAATAAACTGTATTATTAACACACTAAACAATTCACAAATTTTAATAATAACTTTGCAAAAACAGGAATTGCACTAAGCTTAAGAAATGAAATTCCAGTGTCAACTTTACAAAAAGCACCGTTACTCACTTTACCGTATGAAACAAGTTGAAACAAAAATTCCCCATTCTTCCTTGCAATTCCCACAATGTTTCTATTCTATGTGGTACAAATTTTAAACCTCCAGCCATTGTAGAAAATATTTTCTACGTGGTTTAAAATTTATCCCACTTAGCCGCAACGGCTAAAAATATGTGGTTTGAATTTTGAACCAGGCAGCCGCAGAGAGTTAAATATCACATTTGACGATTTTAAGTTTTATTGTCAACAGTTTTTAGGTGCTAAATTTTATAGCAGATGTTCACAGTAATTATGTAGTCAGACTGGAGAGAGGTTTGTTTAAATTTTGTTCGCACGCCTTTTTAAAGGCGGGTTGGAGTTGGATTGTTATCGGTTGTTGGATAACTTGAATTGAAAGAATAACGGGTATCGCGTGTGTAAACGGCGCACACATTTCCTTTTCATGGAAGAGAACCTCGAATTACCCTAATTATTTTATGGCATCAAGTAATTAGTAATAAGTAATTGAAGCGTATAAAAAATGCACTGATATTTTATTTTGGAAATTTGGCCAATACAAAATGGATTTGTTTTAGTTTACAGACGTATTTTATCTACCTTTATTTTTTTACTTGGCTAATTGTTTGCACAGATGTTAGTATGTTAGTATTAAAAAGTATAACTTTTCTGAAAAATTCAATCAATATAACTAAAAAAATGAGTTTTATAAAGGGGTGGCAACAGAATATCCATGCCTTAATTGGCATTATTAATGAAATTAAAGAAGACGGTGTTAAGTTTCTTTTAACAAGAAATCTTAATCAAGATTGTTTGGAAAACACCTTTGCTGTTTTATGCAACCGAGGAGGAAATCATAAGTTGCTGACTTCATTTCAATTCATCTTTTTCAGCAAAGTACACGGAGGATGTTACACGTGGAAACTGTGAGCCAACTGCAAACTTGGAACTTTCAGACATTGAAGTGTAGATGGAGCCATAACGAAATAATACGGACGATGTGGTTTACGCTTTCAAAACTGAACCTGATTATAAAACTATCGACTTCGCAGTTGAAAATGCATTTCATTATTTCGCAAGTTATATTTTGCAAAAATACCGCCTAAACCACAAATGTGAGTTGGAATTTAGTCCGACACTTAACGCTTCCTCCGTTTTTACAGAGTTCAAAGAATATGAAGGTGCGAAATTAACACGGCCTACTCAAGAATTTTTAAACTCGTTAGAGAGTCTTGAACAAAAATTTATTTCTTGTCTTCCCAATATGTATTTCCTCAATAATTTTGAGATGAATATATTTAACATTTTAAAAAATGAATATGAGTACGAGTTTACCATATTCTTAAGCAGTTTAATAAAGATAACAAAAAAACTAACAACAAACATAAATATTTAAGCGTAACGCACATGTGAACCATATAATTATAAATGCGTAATAAAGAATGATGACAAATTGATTTTTGTTTTTTTTTGTGTCACCCTGTGCCCTGTGGTTGAGTGTGGTATTGGATAATTGAGTAATTGAGTGAATGCAATTGAATGATTTGCTCTCATTTCGTGTACGGTGTGTTGAGTGTTGTAGCGAATGTTAGCAACATTCGTTGTGTTGCCGTTTAACATTTCGCGCTGTGTTAATTTTAAATTCATTAGGTATTTTAAGTATTAATTTTAAATTTCTTTTAAATTGATTAGTTGGGCTATTTGGTTTGTTTAAATTATTTTATCGCCTTCGTTGTTTGATTCGCTTTCGTTCATCGGTAATGGGCATAGTTTCGTTATTGGTCGTTTGTACTGTCCTTGTTGTGTTCTTACCTTGACGACTCGGGTTATGTTGTCGGTTCTGGGATATGTTTCCTGAATTCGGCCAAGACTCCATTTAGCAGGGGGGAGTCGTTCGTCCCTCAGCAATACCAAGTCTCCTACCTTAAGCTGCGGTTCTGGTTTCAGTCACTTCGGTCTCTGCTGCAAACGAGTTAGATACTCTTGTTGCCACTGCTTCCAGAATACCTGCAGATGATTTTGAACTGCCTTCCATCGGTCGTCGTACCTTTGTTTGCGTATAGTAAGGTCCGGTTCAGGAGCGGTAAACATTGCTTCTCCAATTAAGAAGTGTGCCGGAGTTAGTGCTTGGAAGTGTAGTAGTGGTAACATCATCGCTTGTCACGCTGTTGATTCACGGTTCGAATTCTGATGTCAAGAATCATCTATTTATTTCCCATGAAATAAATAAAAAAGTCGATCACTTGCGAAAGCTAAGACAACTCTACTGTGAAGGCATAACACTGGCAGTAGGGTGCTCATATGGCCAAAATGCAACTTGATCGTGATGATGACTTCAGGCATCCTCCTGAAAGAAATACAGTGAATCATAAGCAACGACAATAATAGCGAAAAACAAAAACAAAATACTCCCCAGTTATCTGGACAGCCACCCTTGGAGTTTACAGAAACTTAATACCACCTGAGTTTCAAACCACACCACTCTGTCTTTCTCTCTGTCTCTTCCTTTCCACAAAAACGCACGTGTTCTAAAAAATTAGTATAAGGGTATTCATATCCCCTTTAACACGTGCAAAAAAAAAATAAGGGACAAAAAGATCTCGAATTTAGACACGCTTCAATCTGGATTAGAAGCGTGGCTAGCTCCTGATATGTGAGTGTTCCGTTCCCGACAACCCTTCTGAAATGGTGGTTGACACTCTTCACTCCAGCTTTCCACAAGCCTCCAAAGTGGGGAGAAGCAGGAGGAATGAATTTTCACTTCGTTCTTGTAGATGCTAAAACGTCAGCAATTTTCTTCCAGTCATTGGCAGCGTCCTTCGTAAGTTGAAGCAGTTCCACCTCAGCCCCCACAATGTTCCTGCCACAGTCACTATAGACCTGGCTGCAGATTCATCTCCTTGTTACAAATCGTCGAAACGCAGCTAGAAAGGCTTGGGTGGTCAGGTCACTTACCGTTTCTAATTGTATAGCCTTGGTAGCTAGGCAGACAAATATTGCCAAATAGCCTTTGTAACATTTGGCTCCGCGACCTTTCCATGCCCTTACACTTATTGGGTCTGCGTAGTCTACGCCTGTGTATGAAAAGGGCCTTGACATCGCTACCCTTGGTGCCGGTAGTTGTCCCATTAGCTAATGGAGAATGATGGTGAATGATGAGCTGCCTTACTCCGGAACCTAAAACAGACTGTGCAGCTATGGAGGTATTTTTTAACAGCTCTTTCCATTCCGAATATTCAGAACCTTGTTCGCAAATAACCCATCATCTGCTGGATTCCTCCATGCAGAGTCCTTTGGTGTGCATCTCGAATAATGAGCGTCGTGAGGTGTTGTCCTGATTCCAGGATAATCGGATGTCGCTGGTCGTATGGAAGATCAGCGTGTTGAAGCCTTCCGCCCACTATAATGATGCCTGCACTGTCAACAAATGGATTTAAAGGCCCCTTACCTCTGGACTTAGGGATCAAACCTGGAAATATCTCTTGATGGGCACATCGAGCAGCGGTTTTCGATGCAGCGCCAATTTCCGTTGGAGAAAGGGATCCGAAAGCCCTTTTAGAGTGTTGATCCCTTAAGTTGCTGGCAAATCGCCTGCAGTAGCCAACTATTCTGATGAGTCGGTTGAAGTTCGACGAGCTGTGAATTAGCTGGTTGATAGGATCTTCTGATATAGCAGCATGATGAACGCGTACATTTTTTCATTGCTTCGTCTGTGGTAAGATCGGATGGCTGTGTTGGAGGCCCAAAATTCCACACTGTTTGTAAAAATAGTGTAGTATGATTCAATGCAAGTACACAAAGTGGAAATGAGGAACCATTACATAAAACATTCCACACATTCAATCGATGTCGAGAGTGATTCACGCTACGTAGAAGTTCACTTCAGTTCATGTGGTTCATATTTTATTCTTTGCACCCACCGTTCATAAGTAAAGTAGAGTAGAGTAAGGGGATCAAATTAACAAATTGTAGTATTTTATATTTAGAATGATTAATGATCAATGTACATAGTAAAATCTAGTGTTAAGAATTTTGTATAAAAGGAGGATGAACATTGGAATAAAGGCAGTCTTAAACCTAATCTAGACTCACTTCACTGCGGCAGTAATTTGCCATAAACTTACAGCGAGCTGCGCTTTAAACAGCTTAAGAAGAGCGTGCTGCGCTTGGTACAGCTTAGGGGATAGGCTCCGTATGAGACGAACACCACAATGGGGGTCCGTTCCACCATAGAGTGGACCACAAGAGTGCTGAGGGCAGCATTCCTCTGGAAGCCAAATCTGGCGGGTTGTGTTGCGTGGGTATGTGTTTCCATATGTTGATGTCGGTGAGATGCTGAATTTCTCCTACTTTATTCCGGACGAACGTTTCCCACTTAGAAGGCGATGAAAAGATCCAGCATAGGCCAATGGTGGAATCCGTCCATGCGTACATCTTGACGTCATCGCGCTTTAGGATTTCACCGACATTGTATGTGATTTACATATATATATCTTTTTTTTTGCTTGCTCTCGGTAAACTAAATCAATTATTGTACTCTATATATAAAAAAGTTTTCATTGCTTGCTCTCTGTAAATTAAATCAATTGTACTCTATATATAAAAAAGTCTAAAACGCTCTCTCGCGCTCTAGCATGCACTGAGTGTGGGTGGTCAGCACTGCAGCTTGCCTATGCGACGAATTTCTTTTTCTCGGCCACTTGGATGTCAGTCACCACAGCAAGCAGACCCACCGGCTAAGTATCCCTACGCTATCTGAAGTTAAATAAATAAGCAATTATTGTATCCATAGAGCGTCTTTTTCTTGTATATATACTTTCGGTGCAGTATCAAATCAAAAGGAATTAACATTCGCATTCATAAGTTGGTCCTTCGCAGCCGAATTAAATAAATACATAATTAATTTATTCATTTAAAGACAGAAATAACTTGTGAGAGATCCATGTGGTGGATTCTATGTATGTGCATGTGTTTTGTATGAAAAACCACGTGTGTGATTTCTGTGCTGGGCTTTGGTAGAGCTAAAGGAAAGCAATTAAGATAGTTCCTCGCGACAGTATACCTTCGGGTTATATCACTTGTATAATTCATTAAGTTATTCTCTCGCGTAAAAGCTAAGCGTTTACCTGGGTTTCTTCGTTTAACTGCTTGTTAACAGTTCACATAAAATGAATGCATTAAAATTAAAGCGCGTAAATGCAAAGGTCGGTTAACTCGTACCGCGGTTTTTGTGGAATCCATAGGCGACTCTACTTCTACGGAGATGTTAGAAATTAAATTGACCAAGTTGCACGAAGCTTGGTCAGAATTTTGTTTGCTTCATGGTGAGTGCTTGGAGCACATGGAAGAAGGTTTCGATGAATTCGAAAGTGAGTTCGCTGAGTATGAAATAAAATATTGTTTTACGCATTCCGAATTAACAAAATCGATTCGTAAAAGACAAAGTGTGGTGCAATCGAAAGACAGTAAATCGGTTTTTGAACGTCTGGCCAATCAACAATCCTCATTTCTTGAGAACTTAACTAGCTCAGCCAGTACCAGCTCGACCATCAACCTGCCGAAGATAATAGTGCCACCATTCTCGGGTTGTTACAAGGATTGGCCGTGTTTTCGCGATAGAAATGATCGCGATAAGTGGTTGATTCAGCTCTTATTAACGAAACTTGACCCAGATACAAAGCAAGCTTGGGCAGAAGAAGTTGGTTCTCGAGATGACCGTTCGATAACGGATTTAATTGACTTCTTTGAGTTACGGTGTGACGCACTCGAATCGTGTCAATCTCTAAATCGTTCCGTTGCATCGCGGGGAAAACAATCCATTCCAATTCGAGCTCATCTAGCAAAGTCATTTGAAAGTCGATCCGTCTGCCCCATGTGTGAAAATGACCATATCATACCCCAGTGTTCTCGGTTTATTGCTTTAGATATTAAATCGCGTAGACATTCGTAAAAAATCATTTACTATGTTTTAATTGCCTTCGAACTGGCCACTCATCCAACAAGTGTAAGTCTTCGTTTCGTTGTCGCATCTGCAAGGCTCGTCACCATTCCTTAGTTCACCAGGATGACACAGGAAACATTCCTTCTACGAAATCGTCTGATCCACTTCAGTCTCGCTCAGCAAACCTACATTCTACGTCACCATCTACGTCTCCATTCGTAACCAACCACTCAATCAAATTTAGCCTTCGAAAGCAAACTGTGCTTCCAACCATTTTAGCTAAATGTCGAGACAGCCAAGGGAGATATTTTGATGGTCGTGTTTTGCTCGACACGGGATCACAATGTTCGTTCATCACCGAATCGTTTGCCCAAAGGCTCGGGCTTCCGCGTAAGCACTCTCGTATTCCTATCGTTGGGTTATCATCCCAAGAAGCAGGATATACAAAAGGATGTATGACACTACAGCTTTGTTCTCGTTATAATTCGGAGTCCCTATTCATTGATGCATTCATTCTTGGGAAGTTGACATCCAATTTACCATCCAACTCGTTTGATATATCTTCATGGGAGTATCTTAAAAATTTAGATCTGGCAGATCCATATTTTAATGCTTCCAGTGCGGTCAATATTCTGTTGGGAGGAGATAAGGTCTGGGCTATTCTGAAAGCAGAACAACTTCATGGACCCCAAGACTTCCCTATAGCGCAGAAAACATCGTTTGGCTGGGTGGTTAGCGGAGAATTAGTCGATATGAAAATCGATCGTCGAGAATTAACTTCTTTTCACTCAACTGTTGACCTAGATTTTCTTCTACAGCGGTTTTGGGAGATGGAAGAGGTTTCCACTAATAAAGCCAACAATATTTTAAATGACCCAGCTGAAGAATATTTTCAGAAATCTGTTAGCCGTTCAGAAGATTCACTTTCATTTAAAACCCCTTTCCCCAGTTTCAAAGGCACTCTACAATCTGCAATTTCGCATTTGCATTCTATGGAACGTCGGTTTAAAAATAATCCCCAGTTGCACAATCTTTATTGTTCGTTTATGCAAGAGTATCAAGACCTTGGCCATATGTAGCTTATTTCCCATGATGAAATTCAAAACCCACTCGGGCAGTACTTTTATCTACCTCATCACGCGGTGTTTAAATTCGACAGCTCATCTACAAAATTACATGTTGTGTTTGATGGTTCGGTAAAAGATTCGAATGGACAATTGTTAAATAACCAACTGCTGATCGGTCCTCAAATTCAACGCGATCTAATCGGTGTGTGTTTACGGTTTCGGCAGCATCGGTATGTGTTCACAGCCGATATCGTTAAAATGTTTCGCCAAATATGGGTTCGCGACCAAGACATTGACTATCAACGCATTGTATGGCGTCAAAATTCCAGTGATCAAATTAAACATTATCATCTGAAAACCGTGACTTATGGCTTCTGCTCCCTTTTTGCCAGTACGCGTCCTGGAGCAAATTGCGGAAGACTATAAATCAATATACCCAAATGCTACTTGAATCCTTCTAAATGATGTCTATGTCGACGATATTATGACGGGAGCAAACTCCGTTGAAATGTCACTGGGCTTTCAGTCAGAGTTAGTCGCGCTGTTATCCGAAGCGAAACTGCATCTCCGGAAATGGAGTTCTAATTATTGGGCTCTTCTCGCTAAGCAATCACCGGATGATTTCAGAGTCTTTTATAAAGGTGCTTGGCATGTACTGGAATCCAGCTACTGCCTTGTTCTCATACCGCATGGCTCCGTTAAATCCGTGTTTCTCTCCAACAAGGCGACAACTGCTCTCCGAGATATCGCGTATTTTAGACGCACTCGGATTCCTGGCGCCTTCCGTTATTCTCTCTAAACTTATGTTTCAGGAGCTCTGGTCATCCGATTTAAGACTTGGATGGGATGACCCTTTACCATCCGACCTCTCAGACGGATGGATAACCTATCGCAAGCAGCTTCCGTATTTCGAACAAATTTTCGTTCCGCGAAATGTGTTTCCTTCCGAAGAACTTTTAGAACTTCACGGCTCCTCGGATGCTTCTTCGGTAGCCTATGGC
The DNA here is from genome assembly GCA_963082735.1 of Pocota personata. Classification (NCBI taxonomy): domain Eukaryota; kingdom Metazoa; phylum Arthropoda; class Insecta; order Diptera; family Syrphidae; genus Pocota; species Pocota personata. The sequence continues at coordinate 28,624,784 of OY720433.1, read as the reverse complement.
GCCGTCGTTTACGCTCGCTGCACTCTGTGGTGCGGTTTTACTGGCTCGGTTGTTAACTTCAGTTAAATCGTCGATAGATGCCAATATCTGGAAAATATTCGCTTGGTGCGATTCCGAAATCGTGCTGCATTGGCTTTCGTCAACCCCTCGTCACTGGACAACGTTCGTGGCCAACCGTACCGCTGCGATTCTGGAGATTGTACCGGGGTACTCGTTGCGCTATATCAAGTCGGAGTCAAACCCGACTGATTGTGCTTCGCGCAGAGTTACTCCTTCCAATCTTTCAGGGCATATTCTGTGGTGGAGCGGTCCACCCTGGTTTTCATTATTGGAAGATCACTGGCCCAAATCTAACTTATCTTTGAATGTGGAGATGGCACCCGTAATAAGGGAAGAAAGGCAAATTCTAAGGCATGTACTCGTCACGTCGTTTGATGGACATGTCATTCAGAACTTGATCGACAAAATCTCTTCGTGGAATCGTTTGCAAAGGATAGTCGCTTACTGTCTCCGTTTTATTTCGAACTGTAGGGTAAACCTATCTAAGCGAGTAACACAGGGATTGAGATATCCGGAAATCAAAACTGCTAGACTACTCATCCTTAAATTTGTGCAGCTCAAATCTTTTGAGGATGATATACATCAACTGAGAACCAAAAAACAGCTCACCTCAAAATCAAGGCTGTTGAAATACTCGGCATTTTTGGACAATGATGGACTTATTCGCGTAGGAGGACGCATAAAACACGCAGCCGTATCCTATAACATTAAACACCCTATCATAGTCCCAAACAATAATAATGTTGCCTCACTCATAATAACAGATATCCATCAACGCTATTTACATGCTGGAGTATCAGAAACATTTACCTTCGTTCGACAGCAGTTTTGGATACTTGGTAGCCGAAACTTGATCCGAAAAATTATTCACAGATGCAAGCCATGTTTTATGCAGCGCAAGTTTACTAGTCAACAGATCATGGGCAATCTTCCAGCACAACGCATCCAACCTAGCCGTCCATTTTCGAACACCGGTTGCGACTATGCTGGTCCATTAACCATTAAATCATCTCGGACTCGTAAACCAAAGTTATCAAAGGCATTCATTGCGCTATTTGTCTGCATGTCAACGAAAGCTATACATCTCGAATTGGTGAGTGACCTTACCACCGATGCATTCATCGCAGCTTTAAGACGGTTTGTTTCTCGACGAGGAAAATGTACTAATATCTACAGCGACAATGGTACTAACTTTCAGGGAGCTCGTCGGTGTTTAACTGAGATGCACAAGCTAGTCATGAGCCAATCTCTTAACGATATCATAGCTTCCGCTCTTGTTAAGGATCGAATCACTTGGCATTTCATTCCTCCTTCTGTCCCCACTTTGGTGGCCTGTGGGAGGCTGGCGTCAAGTCAGTAAAGCTACATTTGCGTCGTGTAATAGGGTCCTCTAGCTTAACGTTTGAAGAATTGTACACTGTTCTTACCCAAGTCGAAGCTATTCTAAATTCTCGTCCTCTATGTGCAATATCTGATACTGATTTGAACCCATTAACCCCAGCTCATTCTTCTTGTGTGGCATGTTTGTGATTTACATATATATATCTTTTTTTTTGCTTGCTCTCGGTAAACTAAATCAATTATTGTACTCTATATATAAAAAAAAGTTTTCTTTGCTTACTCTCTGTAAATTAAATCAATTGTTCTCTATATATAAAAAAGTCTAAAATGCTCTCTTGCGCTCTCGCATACACTGAGTGTGGGTATTCAGCACTGCAGCTTGCCTTTGCGACGAATTTCTTTTTCTCAGCCACTTGGATGTCAGTCACCGCAGCAAGCAGACCCACCGGCTAAGTATCCCTACGCTATCTCAAATTAAATAAATAAGCAATTATTGTATCCATAGAGCGTCTTTTTCTTATATATATACTTTCGGTGCAGTATCAAATCAAAAGGAATTAACATTAATTCCCACCATCGATTCGCAATCAGACATAGTGTAGGAGTTTCGCCGCAAGAACGGACTCACATAGCTCTAACCTTGGCAGACTGCCAGGCTTTACCAGTGTCACTTTGGACTTGGAGATCAGCAAATGCATATAGGCCTAGTGATCCTTATCTTCCACCCTGAGATATACGGCTGCTCCATAAGCCTTCTCCGAAGCATCGCTGAAACCATGGAGTGGTGGCCGTGGTGTAGTGGTAACATCAACGCTTGTCACGCTCTTGGTTCACGGTTCAAATCCTGATCTCAACAATCATCTATTTATTTCGTTTGAAATAAATAAAAAAGTCGATCAATTGCGAAAGCTTAGTCAACTCTACTGCGAAGGCATAACACTGGCAGTAGAGTGGTCATATGGCTTAAATGCAACTTGATCGTGATGATGACATCAGGTGGAGGGAACAAAATACTGTGAATCATGAGCAACGACAAAAAGCAAAACAAACAAGCTCCCCAGTTATCTGGATGCCACCCTTGGAGTTTACTGAAACTTAATACCACCTAAGTTTCAAACCCACTACACCAATCTTCCTTTCTCTCTCTCTCAATTTCTGCAAACGCCCGTGCCCTGAAATAATTTAATGGTATTCATATCCCATTTGGCGCGCGCAAATTATAAAAAAAAAAAAAAAGTTCTATGCTTTGTGATCTACCTATCGTATGTACCCACCTTAGCAGACCTAGATTATTAATATTGGTTAAATCTTTATTAAATGTGTCCCATTCTTCTAAAATAGCGGGTTCGACGGGATCGTCCCAAGACATCTTTCGGATCCAAAGAAGTTGCATTAATCATTTCGCCTTAATTATGCATGGCGAAATCCAGCCTAGCGAGACGTGCAATAGTCGAAAGTATAAATCTCTTCGTTTGTAGTGGATTGCTTGAGGGAATATACCGAAAGCAGAAGACGTCGGTGGCAGAAAGCCAATGTATATCAGCCAATGAATAGCGTTTTGACCTGATCCAAACCTTCTGCATGTACTGAAGTTGCTCTAACTTCCTTTATTTTATTTTTGGCTTCTTCCAAGGTGTCTGCGCCGGAGATAAGATCTTTGAGCTGCTAACGAGTATTGATGACGCGACTCTTCTGCTAGCTCCTTCAATGTTCGAATGGCCAGATATGGGGCCGAAGCCGTTCCAAAGGTCACAGTTTTGACGGTATATCTTCTCGATGTCAGCCATAAAGGTGTGCTGGTAGAGTCTCCACCGGAGGATAATATCAGTCACATTGTGTTGGAGTGAGGGTGCTATCATCAGCTGGTCATTCAATGAGACTCCATTCGACGTTCTGAAGGATGCATCGAACACAACTCTGAGTCTTGTTGTAGAACCAACCTCCTTAATGACTGCGTGAACCGGCAGAAGATAGTGACCTGACTTGGGTATGTCTTCTTGTTTCACCTCGCTCATATGTTCTAAGTCTCTATATTTTTCCAGGCACGCGGAATATTGCTCATATACGAGTAGCTGGGGATTGACGCCGAGACGTTTCTCCAAACTCCTGAAGCGTTGTAAAGCACATTCCTGTGATCTGCCCAAGACTGGATAGGCAGCTCCCTTAAAGGGAAGAGCCACTTGGTATCGCCCATCTACAGTACGCTTCGCATGATTGACGAAGTGTTCCTCACAAGCGATATTCTCGGAAGTTTCGTAAAATTCAAATGGAGCTTCTTCCTGTTCCCAAAGCTCGCGAAGCTGAGCGTCGACATCTGTTGTTTGGAAGAAACTTCGAATGGGTTGAGCCTGAAATGGAGCTTTTCCAAATAAAATCCAACCTAATCTGGTTTTTTGCGCTACTGGCATATCCTCCTGCTTTGGTCTTATCAGCTCGGGTAGCAAAATCCCAGCAAGAACATCGCTTCCCAAAAGAAGATCAACCTTTGTTGATTTGTTGAAAGACGGGTCTGCTAAAACAAGATCAGCGAGGTGTTCCCAATGAGCAACGGGTAGTGTCCGGGCCGGAAGAGCGACTTAAAGATGAAAGCCTGCGTTGATGTCTAGAAGGCTGAATGACGTGACGTAAGCACGATGTCACACAACCCTCTGACAAGTGCCACTACTAACTAAACCCAACCCGGACACCTCAACGTGAGTGGATCTTGGCCTTAAACGTAGTAGTTGAACAGCTGACTCTGTTATAAAACTCGCTTGAGAACCCGAGTCAAGCAAGGATCTAAACGAATAAGTCTCACTTGACGAAGCCCTAACCTTTATCAACGCAGTGGCCAACAAAACTTGTGTTGATGTGCTTGGCAGAGAATGGAAGCTGTTGACGACCGAACTACTAGAAGGCTGTGCTCCGTTAGGCAAAAAAGCTGAGGCTTCGGTGTTTATTGTCGTGGTGAGAAAATTCTGTGGGGGATTTTGACAAATACCTGACCTGTGGGATATACCTGACTGCCGAAATGTGGACGGATGAAAAGTGTTGGCCTGTGCTACATGCAATAACGAGTGGTGTGGCTGATCACAGTAGTAACACCTACGAACGCTCGGACACTGCTCTGTCTTGTGGCTATATTCTAAGCAGTTCCGACCTTAATGTACCCACACTCTGACTTCGGTCCACTGTGCTCATCTTCAAAAATCGTCCACATTTACGAATAGGGTGTTGACCTCTGTTGCAAAGCTGCAGGAAAACCTCTGGGTACTGGTCGACGTATAAAAACTGCTCCGCTGTGGCACATTCCTTGCAGAATTCGTTGATGGTCGCGCCTGCTGTTAGTTAACGGCCCCCAATGAACGGAACCTCATCTCCAAAAACTGGGTAATTTCGGCAAATGTAGGAAGTTCCTTATTATCTGCCTTACTAACAAGCTTTTCTTCCCACAGGTGTTGCGTTTTCGTCGGAAGTTTCTGAAGCAGGATGAAAATGAGCACAACGTCCCAATGCTTAACTGGAACCTTCAGATTTTCCAAGCTGTGAACAAATTCTTTGATGGACTCGGATCGCTCTTGGGATATTGAAGGCTGGTTGAAGAGACATTTTAATTGCGTGGAATGTTTTTTATTTATAATTCGCGAGCGCCAAAAGGAATATGTATACCTTTATATTGTTACAGGGCACGGGCTTTTAGGAAAAAGGGGAAGAAAAACAGAGGAGAAGCCTGTGCAAGTTGACTTTAAATGTTTGAAGGTTGTAGTGATGGGGAAATACAGAGCTTGGTAGGTCATTCCACATTCGTGTTGTTCGGCTATATTTGACAGTACGATCGGAGTTAGGCTTTATGGTGAATTGATGTGCATTCGAAGCATGTCGCGTATTGCGGGTGAAATTTTGAAGAGGAGGAATGCAACTGGCTATTTCGTTTGAGCATTTTTTGTAGAAAAAACGATAAAACAGGGAGAGACAGGAGACATTTCTCCGATGTTCTAATGAATGAATGGAATTCACAATGTCTCTATCACCTATGAGTTTTAACGCGCGATTTTGTACCCTATCAAGAATGTGCAGAACGGTCTTGGGTGCACCAGACCAGATATGGGCGTTATATTCCAGCTTAGGGCGGATGAATGCCTTATAAATTGAGGCCAGATCAGACGGGGTAAAATATTTCTTGCACCGTTTAAGGAATCCGAGACATTTTGCAGCATTTTTGGCGACCTCGAATATGTGATCATTCCATCGAAGATGGTTATTAATACACATACCGAGAATGGCAAGTCTTTCGGTTTCAATGATGCAAGTACCATCCATGGATAATGGTTGAGGGTTTTGGTTTCGCTTGAGAGACAGAAGACAGCATTGTGTTTTGGAAGCATTAAATTCCACTCGGTTGGTTAAACCCCATTTAATTATGCTGTCCAGGTCGGAATTTAATGTGTTTAACATACGTTGCCGTTCCCCTTCTACGGCCGAAGAGCAAGGACGTGAGTTAGGGAACAAATATGAAAAACTGAGGGTACTGTCATCAGCGAAAGAATGGATTGGATTAGAAGTTGCAGACAAGAGATCATTTATAAAAATAAGAAAGGGAGTCGGAGACAAAACATAGCCTTGGGGAATACCAGCATCCATATGGTGAATTGCGGACTTGCAGCCGTCCAAAAAAACTTGTATTGAACGCCCCGAAAGGTAATTTCTAATCCATTGAAGAAGAGACTCATCGATGCCATACGCACTCATTTTCGACAAAAGAGCCTAATGCCAAACTCTGTCAAATGCCTTTGAAATATCAAGCGCAACCATCTTGGTTTCGTCGATGTGATGGAGAGATTGGTTCCACTTCTCGGTGAGATATGCCATCAAATCACCAGTGGACCTGTTGCTACGAAAACCATACAGCCGGTCATTAAGGAGTTTTCGTGAATCTAGATATTTCATAAGCTGACGATTTATCAGCGTTTCCATGACCTTGGAAAGAAGGGACGTAAGTGCAATGGGTCGGTAATTGGACAAAGAGGAACATTCGCCTTTTTTAGGGATGGGCTGGACAAATGCTGTTTTCCATCTACTCGGAAAGAGTCCTGAAAAGTATGATAGACAGAAAAGCTTACGCAGAGGTTTTACCAGCGTAGAAGAACACCTCTTCAAAACTATGGGGGGATACCATCTGGACCAGCAGATTTGTGTATGTTAAGGCCTTTGAGTACTCCTATACTGTACGAGTGCGAAAGTGGACCCGTCCCATGGAAAATTTGACGCTCTCAAATACAGGTGGATACAAAGCATTATCTGGCAGCGCGATGTTCGCTGCAAAGTGAGCAGCAAGCAGATTGGCTTTGTCTAAGGAGGTGACAGCTGGAATGTCATTGTAAATGAGCGTGGAGATGGCGGACGAAGCAGAATATTTAATAGTTTTGACGATTTTTTTTTTTTTTTTGTTAATGAAGGTGAAAATCTCGAAAGACACAGTGGGGTTCAAAACCCAAAGTATGGGACTCTAACCGCACTAAAAACACATCCCTGATCAAGACCAACCAACTAGTGATCGACAAAAGATTTTATTTTCAACGTTAAGTCCGTTTTGAGAAGATATTATCATTTAAATACGGTTCTCATAATTGTCAAAAAAAAAGTTCATGAGGTTTGGTTCTTCTAAACCTACGAATATTATATCATACATTTAAGACATCACCTATCTCAGGATTAATATGCATCTCCAAACGCTCGTTGTGACACATTGCGTACTTCTTAATGAAATTTGTTACGAGGTCAATCTGCGAATCTCGACGCAAGTTACTATTTCTAATGTACCATGGGGCATTCACTATTCCCCGAAGGACCTTATTTTGAAATGTTTGTATTATTTGTACATTCGCTTTCTTTGTACAACCCCGTAATTGGATACCATATGCCCAAACGGGTTTTAGTATCTGATTATATAATAGGATTTTATTCTCAATGAGTTATATCCTAGCAACCAATAAAATTTTCTATATCTAATATTTAGGTCTTCTACTGTCTTTTTAACATGTTCCTTCCATTTCAGTTTAGCATCCAGATTCATACCCAGATACTTAGCTATGTTAGAGTAAGGAACTCCTTGGTTATTAATAACCATTAATAACCATGGTTATTAAAAGAACATTCGTTATTTTTTTTATTTGTAAAATTGATATAGATGTACTTTGACTCATTAAGTTCAATTCGCCATCGCTGCTTCCAATCACATATCTCGTTAACTGAATTTTGTAGCTTTTCCGTTGCTTTAGCCACACATCCATCTGTTGGTAGAAGAGCAGTGTCATCTGTAAATGTTGCTATCATGGTATCACTCGCATGCGGTATATCACTCGTGTATGATAAGTATAGGGTGGGTCCTAGAACGCTTCCCTGTGGAACACCTGCCTGTATTCCTTTAAGTTCAGAGTACGCTGAACCATAACAAACTCTAGAGAATATATCTGCTATATAAGATTTAAATATCTCATAGTATGAAGTTTATACTCTAAACCCTTATGCCAAACATTACCAAAAGCCTGTGCAACGTCTAAGAATATTGCAGAACAAATTTTGTTCCTTCCAGTGCCTTTTCTATAACATTAGTTATACGATGCACTTGGTCTATCGTCGAGTATCCAAACCCAAATTTATGGGTGGGGATAAGCTTTATTTGTTCTATAATTTGGTCTAGTCTTTTAAGAAGGAGTTTCTCGAAAAGTTTCGATAATATCGGTAAAAGTGAGATTGGCCTATATGAGGTAACTTCTGATATAGGCTTACCTTGTTTTGGTATAACATTAATTTTTGCTATCTTCCAGTGATGTGGGACATACCTTTGTTTAAAGCAAGCATTAATCATAAGCTTGAGTTTCAACAATGCAGTGGAGGGCAGTTCTTTCAAGATTTGAGCAGTTATAAGATCCGGGTGATTTTCTATTACTTAGTTTATGAATATATGTCTTGATCTCTCTTAACGAAACATAAGGAATTGCCTTTTTATCTGTTCTGTTATAGTAATCAATATTTTCGTTTGCTACACCGGGTGGAAAAGGTCTGAAAACATTTGAAAGGTGCTTTCAAAATAGTTTAACCTTTTCTTTTGGATCGCCGATACATTTCCCATCAGGTGTCTTCAATGGGGGATCTTGCACTTGAGGTCTTCCAAAGGGAGTAGTCCGTGACTTTGTCAGCCGTGAGATTACAAAGGTATTTAGCTAGAGAATCATTTTTGAATTCAGTGATACTTTTTTTTAAGTCTGTTATTAGTCTATTAAATATGGTTTTATCGCCGGGATATCTTGTCGCTTGCCATTTTCTACGAGCTCTTCTCTTTTCAAGTATCAGTTGCTTGATTTCCGTAGGGTATTTCACCGAAGCCTGTTCTTTTTGTTGATAAGTCGGTGTACTATCTTCTGCTGCCTGTTGTACATTGGCAATGAATTGTTCTGTTTCAATGTCAATATGTTTTGTTGTGACAAGTGGAGATCTAAGGTTACTGAAACCTTCGAGATGTTCTCTGAATTTATACCAGTTGGTTCTTTTGTTTGTAAGTCGTGGGTTTTTTATTTGTTCCATTGATAAATCGTTGACTCTTACGATTACAGGTGTATGATCCGATGACAGGTCATCACTGCTGTTAATTTTAACTTCTTTTCTATTAATACCTTTCGTTATGAAGAAGTCAATAACATCTGGTAATTTCGTTTGGTGATCCAGTCGAAATAAATTCACAGTTAAAATTTCTGCCTGATTTGTAAAGCTTCCTGCTTTTGTTGTTGTTAGTCTTGACCCCCAGTATGTATGTTTAGCATTGAAATCACCACCGATGATGAAATTGTTGCCTAGCATTTGAAAAAGGTCAATTAGATCTTCCTCTGTAGGCGAGTGCTTGGGTGGGCAGTATATCGCAACTATTTTAAATTTCTTGCTTTTAGTTTCTATGTTTATTGTCGCTACTTGCATTGCTGGTTTTGCTATTGTATTTTTGGCAATTCATAAGGCTCCAAGATACTTTTCACAATTACATCACTACCTCCCCTGGCACTGTCAGCTGGATGGGGAGAGTGGTAACAAAGATACACAGGAATTCTAATCTTTGTTCTCTGTTTGAAATTTCATTTCATTTATTCATTTAATTTATTCATTTATTTATTCATTCAAATTATACAAATTTTACATGACACTCGAAGATATAATTATCTTATAATTAAGCATCTAAGTTACGAATATAACTAACATAACTAACAATGTTAAAGAATTGTAATATATATATTTAATTGAAATCAAATTAAACAATTATTCGAATGTACATATGTATTAGCATTCAATTAAACATGTGTGAAAATATCTTCCCCCGAAATATGGCTGATGAGCTTATTCTTTGCAATTCAACTGGAAGACTATTTCAGAGTCGAATTGCTGATAGAAAGTAAGATCGCTCTGCAATAGTGTGTGAAAAACGTGATCGAATCATTTTCAGACCTCTACGAGACTGAGCAAAATGAAGCATTTCTGTTAAGTACTCAGGACACCTAGTATGAGTTATATCATGGTATTTTAAAATATTCCTAAATTTACAATAATCATCTATGTTCATTCCTAATAGTGAAGCTTTAAGATGAGAAACACTGGTATGTCTTGGAATATTATAAATCAGTCTTATGCAGTCATTAAAAGCTACGTTTATCTTACGATTACATTCGTAATCCAGGCAAGGATATACGGTGCAATTAAACGTGAAAAATGGCATAATCAGACTCTTTATTAAGCGTTTTTTCATACTGGGAAGTAGCAGATGAGATGAGTATCTCAAACTCCGTAATACGACATAAATTCTTTTTACAGTATCTGAAATAGCATTACAGCAAGTCAAGTTAGTATTTATAGGTAGGTAGGTAGGTGTGGTTGTGACAGGATACTATGCTGAAACATAATTAGCACAAAGGCGCCGTTTTAATACCACAACTCAAGTGCCCTAAATTGTTGTAAAAACTGACGTTGGACTTATGCGAAAGGAGAGAAAAGATTATTAAAGTCCACCCCGTGGCATTGAGGAAACTGATAACGTCCCCGATGCTTGCCTCCGCTAACTCACTAATACTATCAAAAAGGTGTCTGCCAAGTATACGGTGTCTGACCCTACTAAGGGCCGGACACTTACAAAGGAAGTGAAGGATTGTTTCAGGCTCGTTGGCCATATTGCACCTACGACAATGAGCATTAAAAGTAATCCCCAGTATTGCTGCGTGGACCCCTATGGGCCAATGGCCAGTCCTAATTGTCAGAATACTGCCCTGTTTCTGTTTAATAGCTCTTGTGTTCTGCGCTAGTTATAAACAGTTCTGCAACCCTCGCCATCCATTACCAGCATCTGCAGGAAATGAGCAAAGATTCTACCCTTAAGGGTCCCTAACGGAATGCTGACATCCTCTGCACGGGAGCAGCCAAGGGCAGATCCCTGCCTCGCCTCGATCCCTGTTACTATGACCAGGCACCCAGATGAGGCTGATCCTAGACCTATGACCGAGTGCGGCAGGCTCCTCCTTGCATTGTTGAACAAGTTTGGAGGAGGAAGCCGCAGATACGATGGCTTTGATAGCGGCCTGGCTATCAATGAAAATGGCTATGGTGTTAAGTATATGTTTGAGGAAACGGCACGCCTCTCGTACAGCAAGAACTTCCGCCTGGAATACGCTGCATGAATTGGGTAGACGGAACGAACTAGAGATATAGAGGGATTCAGAAAAGATTCCCGCCCCTACTCCGCCGTCCATTTTCGACCCGTCAGAGAAAATGGTTGTTTTGAACTCGTTAGTCACCGCGCCACATTTCCATTCCGCCCTGGAAGGGAATCTCACCGTGACATCATTGCGAAAGTTCACCCTGGGAATTATGTAGTCGGTCGGATTTGCCGCAAACTGCCGAGGTAGCAGATTAAGGATGTTCTTGTGGCCGTAAAGACTATCGCACCAGCTACCTATTTCTCTTAATCTGACCGCACTACATGCTGATATGTACTTTATATGAAGGTCGATTGGTACAAGGTGAAGGATTACGTTCAAGGCTTCAGTTGGGCATGTTCTCATCGCCCCCGTAGCACCTGGAGCCTCAGACCTTTGTACTTTGTTCATGAGTTTAGTAATGTATTGTAACATCAACCAAGGCCAAGCTGGCTGTCACGATCGGCAGTCTACGATCGACCACAGTTCTTGTCAATACCATAGAATCCATTCAATAAAGTTTACTGAATTTACATTCTTCTATCCTGTTTTTCTTTTGGCTTCGCTAATGGCGGCGACTACGAAGTTGACGGGGGCAGCAAAGCTGTGGAGTGCCACTGGTTCTCATGGGTCGCTAGCAGAGTTTTTCGGAATAAACATAACACGAACACGACTACAACTCAGGGGGACGTGGTTTAGAAGAATACAGCTTCTATAGATCGGAACTAGCCAAGGGACCACCTGATCCAGTGTTTTTTGCAGCATTACCGGGAGTATGCCGTCAAGTCCAGCCTATTTATAGGGAAAGAAGCTGGAAATGGCCCAAGAGGTATTAGCCTCTGTAATTGTTGTCTTAATGTCGTTTCAAGATGAGGATTGCACATCTTGAGGACAAATTGAGTGAGCAATCACATTTTTGCACCCTGGAAAGTGGGTTTGCATTAAAAGCTCCAGAGACTCGCTAGAGGAATCCGTCCAAGTCCCGTCCGGCCTTTTGATAAAGGACGGACTGGAGTGTTCCTTGGATAGGATCTTACTCAGTCTGGCAGAGTCCTTAATGGTTTCAATGGACTGACAATAGTCCATCTAAGCCAGAGACTTGGCCCTTTTAAAGGATTTCTTATAGTCTTTTAGGCAATCATTATATGGTTGCCAAAACTTGTGTCGATAGCAGACATTGAAGATTTCTCTGGTAATCTTCCTAAAATTAGAAAGATCTTCGTTCCACCATGAGGGAAGTTTTTTCTTACTGAATTTAATAGGAAACGCAACCTTAAACGCCGTACCCATGGCTTTTTCTAGGGTTGTAATCTTGTCGTCAAGTTCCTTGACTGATTCTAATTTCGCGGCGGGTGTTCTGTGAAGTTTAGATTTGATAACCTGACCAAATTTGCTCCAGTCAATTCTTTTAGGGTTTCTAAATGGCTTAGGTGCCTCGACCTCGCGGCTAACATTAAAGATAATCCATTTATGGTCAAACAAAGATGGACGATCGGATACCCGCCAATTAGTTACTTTAAGGTTGTCAATATTGATCTTGAGTCTAATGTCCAAGACTTCCTCCCAACCTCTGAAATTATCCGAACTCGGAAAGTGGTTTTGGTTTGTTACCCACATTACAGACAGAAACGTTGGACATCACAAGGAAATCGAATAAAGACTCACCGCGTTTGTCGATTTCCGAGCTGCCCCATAGCGTATATCTGGCATTCGCATCGCAGCCTAAAATCAATTTGCCATTTTTCTCCGCGATCGCTGATGTCAGCTGTCGTACCTCCTCAGGCGGTGATGGTCTGTCTCGATCCATATAAGCTGAGGAAATAAAAAGAGTGTCAGTTGCAACCTCCAATTTAACTACAGTTAAATCGGCAGAGCTAAAATTAGGACATAGAAATACATTTATATGTTTTTTTTAGCTAGGATGCAGGTCCTAGGTTTATTACTAACCTAGTTAATGGTATGGAAAAATTATTTTTTTTTTTTTTATGAAAATGGCACCAACTCCTTACAATTCAAAAGAAAAAAAACTCAATCTTTAAAACGTTATAAATTGAATGCACTTTCCTTTTCGCTTGACTGTAGATGAGTGACGACAATCTTTTTGTCATATTACAATGTAGCCTCGGTGTCTAACAGCTGTTAAGGTTTACATTCTATATAGGGTTTGTGACCCTTTTACATAATTATATAATCAAAATTTCTCCTTTAAATGAGTGAAATATTTCTCCTTTACTACAATTACATATTAAAGCCCCCTATGACAAGTATGATGTTAGAGAGAGATGCATGTCTTAATTTCTTAGAGCTTTACATGCATGCTTTCTCTTTCTTCAAGTCGGCCATTAATAAGGTTTTAGCATAAATTTCATTCTAATTAGCTAGAGTGTCTAACCAGCTGATTCTTATGAGTTTTGTTACTGTTAGAAAGAGACAGCATGCATGTGAACGATCTAGCCTTGCACATTTGACAGTTCAGTTTTCGATGTTTAATCGCGCGGTGGTTGTTTTGTGATTTTTTTTGTGTACTTTATAAATTTGGTGACGAAAGTGATATTTTTGTTATATATCGTGTTTATATGTGCGTTGTTATTAGATATCGATGATATGGAGGTTGCATCTGCAACTAAATATATCTTTCCTATCTCGATATTTAATTCAATGTGCTAAAACACTTTGCATCGCTCCTGAGGTGTCAAATGTGCTCGGTTCGTGTGAAGTTTGTAATTCAAATTCGTTGCGTGAAGAAAAACTGTGTTGAAGTGAAGTGATGTAATATCCATTTGTTTTGAACCAACATGCTCCCCGCCTCTGAGATGTGAGTTGTAATGTCCATATTTGTTTGCAGTGCCTTGTTGTATTTTAAATCTGGTGCAGCAGTGTTTCTTGTTGTCATCTTTCGCTGTGATTTGTTTCTATCTGCTTTTGAATGGAGTTTTATTCGCTCGTGCATGTAACGAAAAAAAACAAGCATTAGATTGTGTTAACATGAAAGGAGCATAATGTTGATATATATGTATAATGAAAATAAAATATTTAGCTGCAAGATTTAAGGATCATCTATGGTGAGGATATGCTTCAGGTGAGTTTGGTTTAATGATTTGATTTAAATTTTATGTTTCAATTAATTGTTTGTATTATGACTAAGAGTTCACTTGGGTTAACTATTGGTTGTATTATAAATAAAGTTCATTAGGGTTAATATAGTTCATTATTTTGATTTTACTTCATAGTTTATAGCTTAAAGTTTTTTTTTACCACTTGTGGGACGGATTCGAGATTCGTAAGGGGGGATAGTTTCGCGATCGGGCGTTTTAAGATCGCCGTACCCGTCTTAATGGTCACCACGCGCGTCAGACCATCCGAACCGGCGTGTAGCTCTTGCACTCGAGCAAGTACCCATAATGATGGAGGAAGGTTGTCCTCCTTTACCAGTACAATATCTCCGACCTTTATGTTCGGCTGTTGTCGACGCCATTTTGGGCGCTGTTGGAGTAAATGAAGATAAGTTGCACTCCACTGCTTCCAAAAGTCCTGCGTCAGTCTTTGAAGATATCTCCATCTATCTAAGTTGCTGATGTTTCTTTCGTTCAAGTTTCTGTCGGGAAGAGTTGTGAGTGGGGCTCCTACGAGAAAGTGTCCAGGCGTTAACACTGTCAAATCGTCGGGATCAGCTGTCATGGGACACAACGGCCTTGAATTCAAGCATGCTTCGATTTGCGTGAGAAGTGTTGCATATTCCTCGAACGTCAGTTTAGAGGCGCCAATGGTTCTCTTCAGGTGGTGCGTGATTGATTTGACTCCTGCATCCCAAAGACCGCCAAAGTGTGGTGACGATGGAGGGTTAAAGTGCCACGTTGTATTTTGGGAAGCAAGACTCTGGGCAACTTCTGCTGACCATTCCGCTGATATGAACTTACTGTCCTTCCTTAGCTCGTTGTTCGCTCCCTTAAAGTTTGTGCCACAGTCGCTATACATATTGGCACAGGTGCCACGTCTGGACACAAATCTCCTGTACGCTGCAATGAATGCTGCTGCGCTGAGGTCACTTACTAGTTCGATGTGAATCGCCTTTGTTGATAGACATACAAACACGGCTATGTATCCCTTTGAAAATCTGTTGCATCTACCTTTCCACATTTTTACCTCTACAGGTCCAGAATAATCTACGCCAGTGTTTGTAAATGGCCTGGAGGCAATGACTCGTTCTGTTGGAAGGTTGCCCATTAACTGCATCTGCATTTTTGCGTTGTAGCGATGGCATCGAACGCATTTGTGAATCGTTAACTTTACTACTCACTTTAGGTTCGTTATCCAGTACGTATTTCTTATTTCAGCCATCATCATTTGCTGCCCGCCGTGGAGTGTACGTTGATGCACCTCACTAACAATCAATCTTGTAAAGTGATGTGAATCTTTCAAAATTATGGGATGTCGCTGAGTAAATGGTAGCGCTGAGTTCGCTAACCGGCCTCCTACCCTTAATAGTCCATCCGAGTCGACGAAGGGATTCAGACTAAGAATCGCACTCCCCCTAGGAATAGGTTTTTTCTCCTTCAGCGCCTTGATGTCTTCACCAAACAGTTCCCTTTGGATGATTTTAATGAGCTGGTTCTGAGATGAGATCAGCTCTTCGGCTGTGAGTGGATGCTTATCTAAAGGCATCCTTTCCCCAGCACGTACGTTGTAAAAGTACCTTCGCCATATTGCTGCGATGCGGATAAGACGCTTAAGTGTTGAAAATTTCTCAACAAATGCATCGTTGATGACAACGCAGTGAGAAATAATGTGAGCGAAATTGGTATGTAAGGTTTTGATTGCATTTTTAAAAAAATCTGATTTAATTTGATCATTTCTATTTACCTTTCTAGTTTCCTCATCCGTATCGATTAGGATTTCAGCTGGATTGGTGTTTACTGAAAAATTTCGGAGAAATGAGGGCCCGCTCCACCACATCTTGTTACTCATCAGATCTTCTGGTGACAATCCTCGCGATCCCATATCTGCTGGGTTGTCCTTGGTACCTACATGTCGCCAAACATTAGGACTCGTTAGAGTTTGAATCTCGGCAACTCTATTTGCAACGAATGTGGTACGTATCGCTGGGTCTCCCTTTATCCATGCTAAGGTAACCGTAGAGTCAGACCATGCAAAACTTTCAGCGTTATCAAATTGCATGGATCTTGAAATTTTATGTAAGAGCTTGGCTAACAGCAGAGCCGCGCAAAGCTCTAAGCGTGGTAAAGATACACTCTTGACTGGAGCTACTCCAGTTTTAGAGGTCACTAAGCGTATACTCTCTTGATTGTTATGAGTAATGCGTGCATATATCACGGCGGCATATGCCCTTTCAGAGGCGTCACTAAAGCCATGAAGTTGCACCTTTGCACCATTTGCATATCCGATCCACCGTGGGATATGTATCTCCTGCAACCCTTTCAATCCATCTCGTAACTCAACCCAAAGCCTTTCAATTTCTTGGGGTATTGGTGAATCCCAAGAAAGATCGTTGCGCCAAAGTGTTTGTAGTACCAACTTGGCTTTGACAATACACGGGGCTATCCATCCAAGAGGATCAAAGAGGCGAGCGATATCTGCAAGCATGGATCGTTTTGTGTATCTGTCCACTTCAGGTAAATTGATTTTGAATTTGAAGACATCATTCGCTGGATGCCATTGTATGCCCAAAGTTTTGATGACATCTTGCGAATCGAAATTTAGAGGAAGATTTACTTCTCTTTGATTTTCAGGAACTTGCTCCAGAACCTTCGGCGAATTGCTCGCCCATTTGCGCAGCGGAAATCCAGCCGACTGTAATACGGCTACAACGTCTCTTTGCAGGATGATTGCATCTTCTTCGTTGTCTGATCCATATATCAGATCGTCTACGTAAAAACCTTC
Source organism: Pocota personata (assembly GCA_963082735.1). Lineage (NCBI taxonomy): Eukaryota > Metazoa > Arthropoda > Insecta > Diptera > Syrphidae > Pocota > Pocota personata. Next base: position 28,607,778 of record OY720433.1, on the reverse strand, counting down.
GGTAAGTACCTTTGAGACCTGTGGGTGGGTCTTTTCCACATCAGCAGCAAGCTGGTGCAAGGTCCGCAGTGCTAAATAGGGTGCTGATGCGGTACCGAACGTCACTGTGTTGAGTGCGTATGTTTTAACAGGATCTTCCCTTTTGGATCTCCACAGGATTAGTTGATACGACGTATCCTCTTCTGCCATCCATATTTGTCTGTACATCATCGTGATGTCTGCCGAGAATGCTACTTTAAATTTCCTCCATTTAACTATGAGGTCTACTATGTCTGGTTGTAAACGCGGTCCTACCATCAATTGGTCGTTTAAAGACTTACCATTAGAGGTCTTGCACGAAGCATCGAAAACCACACGAAGTTTTGTGGTGGTGCTCGACTCCTTAAGTACCGCGTGGTGCGGCAGGAAATAGTTCTCTCCAATCAGGCGTTCCTCATCGAATGATACCGCTCTCATGTGCCCTAATTTACCATATTCCTCCAGACAGTTTTTGTAATTTTCCCGGAACTTAACATCGGTAGCCAGACGCTTCTCAATTTGATATAGTTTTGCCATGGCGGCTCTTTTAGAATTACCTAAGCATGGACGCATATTTTCTTTAAACGGGAGCCGAACCTCGTATCTGCCATCACTTCGTCTTCTAACGTTTTCTCTATAATGTTGTTGACATCTCTCCTCCTCTGCCGTCAGCTTTCTGTCACCGAAATCTTCCTCTATCTCCCAGAATTGTTTTAGTTGATCATCTAAGGAGTTATGGTGATTTTGTACTGTGAGACTGTTTCGTTGTGAAGTCGAGCTGGTGCTTCCTGTGAGAATCCACCCCAGCTCAGTCTGTTGTGCAACTGGGGAACCCATTTGACTCCTTACCAGCCCTTCCAGGATAATGGATGCATAAACATCAGCACCTAATAAAATATCGATTTTTCCTGGGATATTATATGATGGATCTGCTAATGAAAGTTTCGACAAATGATCCCGATTTTCCCTCTGTACCTGGTGAGAAGGCAACAACGAAGTTAAACGAGGGAAAACAAAACCCTTGATATCCAGGGAGAAAGACGGATTGGATAGCGAGAAAAGAGTAAGACTGACCTGATAGTTTGAAGTGCCAGTGGACGTTAGACCTAACCCAGTATTCTTTCTTTTCTAAGTTTAAGTGATTGAACTGCGCTTTCAGTGATGAATGTGGCCTCGGAACCTGGATCAATTAATGCTCTAAAAACATGACTGGTTCCATTAGAGGCAAAAACCTTTACCAGCGCGGTAGCCAGCAATGCCTTAGTTCGCATTTGGTTGAAATGCGAATTGAAAGTTGCCTTTGATGTGGAAGAACCATCGCGTTCACTCTCTAAGGAGTCTGGCGTTATGAAATTATTTGGATTTTGAATTAAAAGGCTCTGTGTCTCGTACTGAGAATTATTACGGCCTTGGAAATTTGTATTTTGTTGAAATCCATGGTGGTTACGATTTTGCTGTTGCACATTTTCTGTCTCTATGTGCAACAATGTATGGTGTTTATGCCCACATTTGTAGCATCTGTTGCTGCTGCTGCAAATTGAAGCATGGTGATCATACCCTAAACAATTAGAACAAATTGCGTTTTTTCTTGCAGCATCTGTACGATTCCTTACGTCCATGTTCAAAAACTTTTTGCAATGCCGAATGCCATGAGAAGCATAGCAAAGTCTGCAACGGAATTGCCTAACTATTTGTGGTGAGTTTAGGTGAAAGGTGTTAGTTTCCCTAACTGAGGTACTAGGTACAGTCCCGATTTAATTCCCGAATATTTTCGAGAGAACTGAACCTACCTTCAATGAAAGATGTGAATGATTTCCAGTCCGGAAGAACCTTAGATATGCCTAATTTATCTTCCCAATCAATTTGAGTTTGATGAGGAAGTTTATTTAGGATGACGTATATTAAAATACTGTCCCATGCATCTACTGTTATCCCCAGATTCGCAAGTGCATGGACACATTCTATGCTTGTATCGTGCAAGACTTTTAAACCTGCAGCGGATTCATGAGCAAGCTTCCGTTTGTTTTCAAACCTTTCGGTTAATATTTCCCATGCTGATATATAATTTTTACCATCGATGGGAAGGTGCTGAATTAAGCGCGCAGCTTCGCCGCACACATATGTTTTCAGAGAGCGTATTTTTTGAACATCTGATAGATCAACATTATGATGTATCATGTTCTCGAATAAATAATGAAATTCACTCCACTCTTCGAATTTGCCAGAGAATGGCTTAATTTGAATTGGAGGGAGGTGTATTTCACAAACCGAGGATTTAGTTGTGTTTAATCGAGAAATTTCTAAAGTCGACTCAGTTGTTTCCGCGAACTTGTCTAATTCGTCACGCAATTGACCAACGAAAGTGAAATACATTTTCTTTATTTTTGAAAAGGTTTCATTCTCAAAATATTTTTCTTTAAGAGCATCTGCGGTACTATTAATAATCGCGTGGTGTTCTTTTTTTGTCCGTTTAAACACTTCCTCTAAGTCTTGTAACCGCGCACTCACGTACCCCCTTAACTTTCGCGACGCGATATCTTTTTGGAAGTCATTAAAGTCGTTTTGTATTTCCTTAAGCGCTATTTCTTGCGCTTCGATATTTTTAGCCACTTTAAACATGGCGTGGAAAAGAGTTAAATTCACAACACTTGTTTAAATATGAAGGTATTTGGTAAAAGATTTATTGGTGTTTTATTCAAAGATTGTTAAAGTTTTTGTTGAAAAATTTATTCCTTGATGAGGAAAATTGTAGTAGCACCGCTGATGACCGTTTGCCAACCGTTGCTCTGTTCGATGTCCGCTTTTCAACCGCTAGGCCACTATTGATCTTGTTGAGACCACAATTCGGTCCGTTGTATCTGCTTGACACCGGTTGGATAGCTGTATCAGGATCCGTTTGTCGTTTCTTACCGCTGCTAATCCGTTGCATCCGCTTGGCACCGGTTGGATAGCTGCAACAGGATCCGTTTGGAGTCGTTACTTGCCATTGCTAATCCGTTGTATCGGATTTGTTCGGTTTTACGCACTGATTTTCACTGTTTTTCACTGGTTGAATTATTTTGTCGAAATAATTATTATTTTACACTGGTCTTTTATTAAAAAAAAGGCTCGAAGGACCATGTTTCGGGCTAAGTTTAAGCCGAAAATTATTTTTTTTTTTATGAAAATGGCACTAACTCCTTACAATTCAAAAGAAAAAAAACTCAATCTTTAAAACGTTATAAATTTAATGCACTTTCCTTTTCGCTTGACTGTAGATGAGTGACGACAATCTTTTTGTCATATTACAATGCAGCCTCGGTGTCTAACAGCTGTTAAGCTTTACATTATAGGGTTGGTGACCCTTTTACATAATTATATAATCAAAATTTCTTCTTTAAATGAGTGAAATATTTCTCCTTTACTACAATTACATATTGAAGCCCCCTATGACAAGTATGAGGTTAGAGAGAGATGCATGTCTTAATTTCTTAGAGCTTTACATGCATGCTTTCTCTTTCTTCAAGTCGGCCATTAATACGGTTTTAGCATAAATTTCACTCTAATTAGCTAGAGTGTCTAACTAGCTGATTCTTATGAGTTTTGTTACTGTTAGAAAGAGACAGCATGCATGTGAACGATCTAGCCTTGCACATTTGAGAGTTCAGTTTTCGATGTTTAATCGCGCGGTGGTTGTTTTGTGATTTTTTTGTGTACTTTATAAATTTGGTGACGAAAGTGATATTTTTGTTATATATCGTGTTTATATGTGCGTTGTTATTAGATATCGATGATATGGAGGTTGCATCTGCAACTAAATATATCTTTCCTATCTCGATATTTAATTCAATGTGCTAAAACACTTTGCATCGCTCCTGAGGTGTCAAATGTGCTCGGTTCGTGTGAAGTTTGTAATTCAAATTCGTTGCGTGAAGAAAAACTGTGTTGAAGTGAAGTGATGTTGTGATATCCATTTGTTGGGAACCAACAGGTATTGTAGAAGATGTTGTACCGGTTGTCATTCAGCCCTTTAGCGACTGAACCTTTCACCCAGGGCTCCTGAATAAGGCAAATGTCGATGTCTTCCTAGCCTAGGAAAACACGCAGATTATCTGACGCACTCTTCGAGTGGTGCAGATTAATCTGTGCGATCTTCAACATTCGGAATGGTGGGGTTGGTGATGGCGTCGACAACCATGTCCTCCGACAACTAGTCGGTGCCATCAATTTCCCCTGTCTCATCGTCAGGACCAGAGTGGTGGAATACTTTGATATTGCCATGCCTTATGCCAAAATGCACCTGATGGTCGGCTTCTTCGAGTGCAACCAGGCACGCTTCGTTGATCAGAAGCAGGAAAGAGGAGCTGTTTTTCTGAGGTTCCTCTGCCTCGATGACTGCCCAGTCATCCATCGGAACCGCCGGGTTGTGCAGTTTTAGGCATTGAAGGAGCCTTCCTCCGTCAACCTTCATATTGGGCAACCAGATGCGGGCCCTAGGTCTCCTGGGGATATCCTTGGCAGGGATAAGCTTGAGCTTCAAGCCCTCCCAGGCATCACTAACCTTACTGATACACTCTCCAAGGAAATCCTTAGAGAATTGGTCCATACATCTGTTGACCCGATATCCTCTGACCAACTCGGTGGAGTCGAATCATGGCAGAGGTCCCCCTGGGGTTGCCAAAAGGTAGTCCATGACCATATTGGATAATCTAGCCTCGATGCTGATCCATGCTTCACCGACCGTCTTGCCGTCGGAGGGCGCTCGTCCACCAGAGCGACCTGCAGATAGTCCCTTTACACCTCGGAGAAGTGTCGCGTCATTTGGTTCGCACTCGCAGCATGCGTACTTGGCTGTTGAAGAGACGAAGAAGGGATCCTGGCAAACTTGGTCTTTTTTGCCGCGCGATTGGTCTCATCTAGAGACCTGTTGCGCTAGTTAGCAATGGGTAGCTTCTTCTTCAGCTGTTGTTTTTCAAGGTGGGCGATGTACTCATCGACCACAGCTTGGTACTTAACCTTGTCCGCTGCGTCTTTCTCATGAACGCAGCCAGCCGCTTAATTTTTGGCAATCTTGCCAAGAATGAAACGAGCCATGTTGTACTTGTCTTTCATGAGGGCGCCCGGCGATTTCTTCTTGTTAGCCGAACCGTTGCCACTAGCCTTAGTGAACTTAGTTACCGTTGTGACAGTGTATTCTGCAATTAACTGGTGATCCGCTCCCTGTGTACCAGAGGGAGTACTGCTAGTACTGGCTGCGGCTGAGGGGAAGACTGTCGACTCCTGACTGGAGGCCAACAATTCGTCTTCAGATGAGGGTCCAATGTCTGGCATCCCCATCTCAACCTTGTTTTTTTCCTCTTATTTTTTGGTTCTTATCTTTATTTATTTTTTTTTGTTTGGATTATTTTTTTTTTTTCGGTCCCACGAGTAAGTCCGGAAAGAGTCCATCCTGGCAGAGCCGACAGTTATGCTATGCATGGCATGGATAAGGCATTTATACTACCCATCTCGCCAGGGCATCGATAGGGACCGTTAGCGACCAGCGCCTTTAATCACCAGCTGGCCACGAAACCATCGGCACGGGTACCTCAACACCTTGGCTTAAGTGAGATTTATGGTTTACTCCAACCTCGTCCTAATGGACCACATCGCACGATTGAAACATGCGCGTAAATCCTTAGCTGACACTAAACACCCGAAAGGTGAATAGCTATTACCGGCGGGCACCCACGGGGAGGACCACGGACCAGGATTTTGCCCACCGTTAGTATTTATACTGAAACCTAAATACTTAACCTTGTTCACGTACAGAATAATATCTCCGTTTAAAACTATTGGGGGGAATTCTAGAGGATTAACATTACTTCTAGAGCATAGCATAGCTAGAGTCTTTGATGGGTTGATTTTTAGTGTATTTAAGTTAGACCATAGTTGTATACTCTGTAAATCCTCATTCAACCTAGCCACACAGTCCTCCATTAAACCAATTGGACGAGAGATATAAACTAAAACATCGTCCGCATACATAAGTGCATTACTACTAACAGTTGTTTCCGGAAGATCATTTATGTACATAGAGAATAACAGGGTCCTAGTACAGAACCCTGTGGAACACCGGAATTAATGACGGATGGACTAGATTCACCGTGCTCCATTTCGACTATTAGAATCCGATTCTTGAGATACTCATGAAGTAGTTTTAGCGAGGTGTTTGAAAAATTAAAATTTTTCTTCAATTTCAACAGTGGTCAATAAAATCAAACGCTTTTGAAAAGTCTAATAGAACCTGAGACCAATCTTTTCGGAGTCCTGGGCCAAGCGCAAATCCGAAGTTACTTTAATCACAGCTGATTCACAGCTATGCTTGTTGCGAAAACCAGACTGCCACTTCGACAGCTTATTGTTTATATTCAGATAATTTTGAATTTGTTTGACGTTAATCTTTTCGAAAACTTTCGATAAAAATGACAGCATACTAATTGGTCTAAAGTCAGACGGACTTAAGGGATTAAATTTTTTTGGTATTGGTATTGTAGCATAATAATAATTACGCTCCCTAAAAGCATGATGCAACAAATTCCGAAGTGTCTTTCATTCTGGCAGAATTTTGGTTCGAAGTGTCCTTTCATTCGAGGTTCGTGTCTGCGGTTTCCACAGTTCATGTCTACGAAAGAGACGGATAATATCACGGATGAGAGGGAATTATAACTGCAAGAATGATTGTCATCTTGGAATTTCTCTTGTTCCAGTGGTCGAAGAATTTGCTAGAAGTTTCTGGCTATCAAAAAGGGGGTAGTAGTTTTTAAACTGTGGCGAAGAGATTAGAAAAGTGATAATGGGCGAAGTTGTAATTTTGTGATAAATTGAAAGTTGAGATTGAACAAGAAGAAGTAATTAGTTTGGATTTGTGAATTAAGGAGAAGAAAGGAGATAAAGTGATTTGAGAGGACAGAGACCTTGTAAGAAAAGAATTGCGAAGAATAGTATAGTGTGAACCTGAATTGTTCTATAGACTAGAAAATAAAGAAATAATTTCACAGAATATTGTTTTATCTACTCGAGCCATAGCTCGCATATTTCATTGGTGTCAGAAGCGGGATAAAACTTATTCTGTGAATAACTATTTCCGTGGTGTGAAATTGCACAATAAAAAACAAAAAAAAAAAAAAAAAAACCATTTCTGTGTTGAGTTAATTAATTGCGCAAAATGGGTCGCAAATTGGGAAAACTAACTATAATTCAACTAAAGGCAGAACTCAGTAAGCGGAATCTCGACACAACTGGGGGAAAGATGCTCTACTGATTCGTCTGGAAGAAGCAATTAAGCAGGAAGGTGAAAATCCGCATGACGTAGAGTTTGACGTGGAAGAGGAACCAGCAAGTACAGTAGCCGACCCGGATATAACAAGTCTGCTCCTGCAACTTAAGTCAGTCATGGACGAACAAAGGAAAACAATGGAAGACCAAAAGAAGTCTCTGGAACTTAAGCTCGATGACCAAAAGAAAGCAATAGACTACCAAAAGAACTCTCTAGAACTTAAGCTGTATGAACAAAAGAAAGCAATGGACGAACAAAAGGAAGCAATGGACGAACAAAAGAATTCTCTAGATGCTCTGGAAAGCAAAGTTGATGAGCAAAACAAGAACTTGGAATCCAAATTCGAAGTGATCGAAGAGAAAATCGAGAAGGTCGAGACGCAACTCGAAAAAGTCGAAACTAGATTCGATGAAAACTTTGAGAAGCATGAAACTCAGTTCGGGAAGATAGAGACTCAGTTCGAAAAAGTAGAAAAACAAGTCGAAAATCTTACTAAGGAACTCAGAACGTGAAGAGACAGAAAGCATGGGAATATTCCACTGACGGTCTGAGAAGAAAGGAGATGCAGCCTCCTATCTTCGATGGTCAAACATCATGGCCAATTTATAAGAGGCAATTCGAAGCGGCCGCAATGACCAATAGCTGGGACGATGAAGAGGAGTCTATTGCACTCACGCTTGCACTGAGGGGTCCAGCTGCGGAGCTCTTGCAGACCATCCCGGAAGATAAACAGCAGAAGTACGACTCTCTGGTTCAGGCTATCGAGATGCGGTTTGGGGATGAACACATGCAGCAGGTGTACAGGGTTCAGCTGCGTAGTCGAGTCCAGAAAAGGGGAGAAACGCTCCAACAGTTGCAAGCGGATATAGAGCGACTAGGCCATCTTTCATATCCTAAAGCCGTTGAGGAGCTTATCAACGAAATGGCGGTGGAAGCGTTTATTCAGGCCATAGAGGACAGACGACTGCAAATGGCTGTAAGAATGGCTGAAAAGCGAACACTCCCCGAGGCATTGGCATTCGCTTTGTCAATGAAGGCTGCGGACCAAGCATACCAGGGAATACACCGTGTCAGGGAAATGTCCGTCGTGGAATGCTCATTCCAGAGAACAGCCGTCATGGATGAAGATAAAGCTCGCGGAAGTCAAATCCGTTGCTGGAATTGCAACCAAACCGGATACCTACAACGGCAGTGCAGAAGTGCACCTAGACGAGGAAATTGTCCACATTGCGGAAGTAGGAGAAGCAGAGAGGAAGCATCCGGCGGTGATAACATCCATCCTGTCGGTCAAGACTTCCCAAAACAAGCAGTCGGGAAATGCGTAAGGACCAACTTCGCGGGTCAGAAGTTGGTTACTGGAATCGAGGCTCCCAGGACCACCATTCAAGTTTCGCAAACCAAACGGGGTAACAAGAGCCTGACAGTGGAGGCACTAATCAACAAGAAGAAGTGCGTAGCCACCATCGACACAGGCGCCACTGCCTCCATTGTAAGAAGAGATATCGTCAGAAGCGCCTGGCTGCACAACACCAACAGCTACTGCCTGGAGACTGCAACAGGGGAAATGGCGAAAGTGTTTGGAGAAGTTCGTCTTACGATAACTCTGGCTCGACTGACGTTCTCCCATGCGTTTCTGGTGGCAGATATATGCGACGAGTGCATCATCGGAATAGACTTCATGAAAGCAAATGAAGTAATCTTGGACATCGGGATGCAAGTACTGAGGTATTGAAATCTGGAGATTCCGATGGTGTACGGAAACGAGAATGCCGTAACTCTCAGGACAGTCATCAGCAAAGACGAAGTTTTGCCGCCGTCTTCAGAGACAATCATTTGGACGAAGCTGGAAGGTGATCTTGGGAGCCACCGATTCTACATAGTAGAACCAGACCCAGAGAAGAATTCTCAAGACTACATCGTGGGAAAGACGTTAGTCGAACCAAAGAACACCATGGTTCCAGTGAGAGTTTTGAACGCAAGACCACACACTGTCAAACTAAGGCGAGGGGAGGTGACTGGAAAATGCACGCCGATTACCGCCGTCGCAACAATATCTGAACGTGATGCTCCAAAACCTCTCCCATCACCTTGGACAGCGGAAACGAGAGAGACGATTCTCCAGTCCAGTGAGCTGAATCAGGAGCAGCGAACTATGGCAGAGAATCTTATCAATGAGTACGCTGATCTTTTTGCCTCACAGGACGGAGAATACGGCCGAACACACCTGGTACAACATCGAATAGACACTGGTGATACTAGACCAATTCGTCAGCCTGCTAGGCGCCTTCCATTGGCAAAGCAGACAGAAGTTGCAGAGATGGTGTCGACGATGGAGAAAGAAGGTCTGATTGAAAGTTCCAAAAGTCCGTGGGCATCACCGGTTGTACTGGTTAAGAAGAAAGATGGCAGCACGCGGTTCTGCGTGGACTATCGGCAGCTCAATTACGTCACCAAGAAAGACAGCTATCCTCTGCCACGGATTGACGACACGCTAGACACACTGTCAGGAGCTCGATGGTTTTCCACTCTCGACTTGAAGAGTGGCTACTGGCAGGTACAGATCCATCCAGAAGACCGGGAGAAAACCGCCTTCACCGCAGGAAATGGGCTATGGCAATTCACAGTAATGCCATTCGTTCTGTGCAATGCTCCGGCGACTTTCGAGCGATTGATGGAATGTGTCCTGCAAGGGTTAACATGGAAAACCTGTTTGGTATACTTGGATGATGTCATCGTCGTAGGAAAAACGTTTGCGCAACACCGAGACAATCTAAGGGATGTGTTTCAAAGGCTTCGAAGTGCCCACCTGAAGCTCAACCCCAAGAAGTGCGCCCTGTTTAGAGCAGAAGTCAAGTACCTGGGACACATAATTTCAGCGAAAGGAGTGAACCGATCCGGAGAAGGTCGAAGCGGTGAAAAACTGACCAGTTCCCAAAGACAAACACCAACTAAGGAGCTTCCTGGGCCTAGCCACCTACTACAGACGGTTCGTGAAGGATTTTGCCGGGATCACAAAGAGCCTGCACCAGTTGACGGAAAAGGGGAAACAATTCAAATGGTCAATTGAGTGCGAGAAGAGCTTCAAGGCACTTAAACAACGGCTATGCGATGCCCCGATACTAGCTTACCCCACTCCCGGGGAAACGTTCATTGTGGATACAGATGCTAGTAATGTCGGGGTAGGAGCCGTACTCTCCCAGGTGCATGAGGGCCAAGAGAAGGTGGTTGCGTACTTCAGCAAGGTGCTCTCTAAGCCAGAAAGGAACTACTGCGTGAGAAGGCGGGAACTTCTAGCTTTGATCTTGGCTACGAGGCATTTTCACAAATACCTCTATGGGAGGAAGTTCGTTCTTCGCACAGAGCATGCAGCCTTAAAATGGCTACTACAGTTCAAGAGTCCTGAGGGTCAGGTCGCAAGATGGATCGAAAGGCTGCAAATCTACGACTACGAAATACAGCATCGTAAAGGAAAACTCCACTCTAATGCGGATGCACTGTCCCGGAGACCATGCAGAACGGATTGTAAACATTGTGCGCGTCAGGAAGAACGGGAGCTGGTTTCCATCCAAAGAATGAGAGCCGAACCTATCGCCGGCTGGAGCGTAGATGAGATCCGGAACGCTCAGAAGGAAGACCCGGATATCGAGCCGATTCTGGCCTGGAAGGAGAACATGGAGAAACCGGATCATCAGGACATCTCTCACAGAAGCCCGACCTTAAAGGCATATTTTGCGCAGTGGGACTCCCTCCATGTCCAAGAAGGTGTTCTGAGAAGAAAATGGGAATCCTCCGACGGAAAGTCGTTTGTAATGCAGCTTGTCGTACCGCGAACGAGGGTCAAGGAGGTGTTACAGGAAATGCATGGCGGGGCGACCGGAGGCCACTTGGGAGTGAATAAGACGCTAGAAAAGGTACGAGAACGTTTTTATTGGTTAAAAGCGAAGGAAGATATCGAAGACTGGTGCAGAAAATGCGACGTGTGTGCAGCTAGCAAGGGTCCGAGAATCAAAACTCGAGGTAAGATGCACCAATACAACGTGGGAGCACCTTTCGAACGAATCGCCATTGACATCGCAGGGCCCTTTCCGGAAACCGACAATGGTAATCGGTATATCCTCGTAGTGATGGACTACTTCAGTAAGTGGCCGGAAGCGTTTCCGATCCCTAACCAGGAAGCCAGAACCGTGGCGGAGCAGATCGTCTACAATTGGGTTAGCAGATTCGGTATGCCCTTGGAATTGCATTCTGACCAAGGGCGGAACTTCGAGTCAAGAATCTTCCAAGAGATGTGTCAACTACTCGGAATCAAAAAGACAAGGACAACCCCGCTTCATCCACAGTCGGACGGTATGGTGGAGCGTTTCAATAGGACTTTGGACGAACATCTCTCGAAGGTCGTAGGTGACTACCAACGGGATTGGGACCGGCAGATTCCCTTGTTTTTGATGGCCTATAGAAGTGCCGTGCATAGCACTACTCGACATACGCCGTTCGAAATCTTATTTGATGGAATAGCTCGGTTACCCAGTGAGGTGAAATTTGGATCTCCTACCAATGAGCCCAGAAATGAAGAAGAGTACGTGGCGGACCTTAGGGAAAGGCTTAGGGACATACACCAAAGGACCAGAAGCCAGATTAAGATGACGAGCGACTGCATGAAGACCAGGTATGATGCCAAGGCAACAACGTCAGGATTCCAGGAAGGAGATCTGGTGTGGCTGTATAATCCCCATCGCCAAAAGGGGAAATCACCTAAATTGCAGCGGAACTGGGAAGGTCCCTACAGAATAGTAACCCGCATCAACGATGTTGTCTACCGCATCCAGCGAGGACCAAGGGCCAAAATGAAAGTGGTTCATGTTTACCGACTGAGTCGATACAATGGCCGAAATGAGGATGCACTTGTTCGGGACGAACACGTTTAAGAGGGGGGCAGTGTAGCATAATAATAATTACGCTCCCTAAAAGTATGATGCAACAAATTCCGAAGTGTCTTTTCATTCTGGCAGAATTTTGGTTCGAAGTGTCCTTTCATTCGAGGTTCGTGTCTGCAGTTTCCACAGTTCATGTCTACGAAAGAGACGGATGAGAGGGAATTATAACTGCAAGAATGATTGTCATCTTGGAATTTCTCTTGTTCCAGTGGTCGAAGAATTTGCTAGAAGTTTCTGGCTATCAGAAACTTCTGCTATATAAGGACAGATGGCGATCAAGAAGGGGGCAGTAGTTTTTAAACTGTGGCGAAGAGATTAGAAAAGTGATAATGGGCGAAGTTGTAATTTTGTGATAAATTGAAAGTTGAGATTGAACAAGAAGAAGTAATTAATTTGGATTTGTGAATTAAGGAGAAGAAAGGAGATAAAATGATTTGAGAGGACAGAGACCTTGTAAGAAAAGAATTGCGAAGAATAGTATAGTGTGAACCTGAATTGTTCTATAGACTAGAAAATAAAGAAATAACTTCACAGAATATTGTTTTATCTACTCGAGCCGTAGCTCGCATATTACAGTATTATATTTGCTGCTTTCCATTGTTCAGGAAACTGACTTCGATAAATGCTTGAGTTTAGAATATGAAGTATAAATCGAATTAAGATTGGCAATACAAGCTTCACAAATTTTGGAGAGACACCATCAGAGCCAATTGAATTCGACTTAATAGAGCGAATAGCATTTTGAACGTCATTAACATCAATACAATCAAATAAAAAAGAACCTCCAAATTTATAATCGGTCAATGACATCACAGGTGTGGTCGTGACTGAAGAAGGTGGTACAAAGAACGAGTTCATTTCATCAGGACTAAACGAGCATTTTGAAATTTTTTTAACCCCAACTACACCAAATTCTTTAAGATTTTTCCATAGCGCTTTGGAGCTCAGTGTAGGGTTTAGTTTTTGTAGAAGATAAGCTCGTTTAGATGAACGTATTAGGACTGTGACTTTATTCCGCGAAACATTGTACTGTCTTCTATTGTAATTTGTTGGATTTCGCTTAAATGTTCTGAAGAAATGTTCCCTCTCTTGACAGCTTATTGATTTTATTCGTTTTGTTACTATTGGAACATAGTTATCGTACAATCTGTTTACCAGGGTATTAAATAACAAAACCTTACCATTAATATCAGGTATATTATAAATATCATTCCAATTAAAATCGTTCTGTAGAATACTATCGAAATCAATATTGCGAAACGATCTATAAATGAATGATGTGATGCCATTTGAGGTACTCTTATGGAATTGAAGCGAACAGAAAATAAAATCATTTATAAACTTGGTAGTGGGTCTAACCTGATCATTTCTCAGTATGCTGGACTTCGAACTCGTCAAAAACATGTCAATGAGCAACGGATTATTAGTGGACTGAAAGCACGTGGGCCATCGAGTATTTAAAACAGAGAGACTCATTTTATCACAAAAGTAATGGAACAATTCCGTAATGTTATTGTTCCGCAAAATGTTAACATTAAAGTCACCACCCATTAATATATTGTTATACTTTGGACTCAATTTTAATAAAACTTTCTCAAGTTCGCCTATATTCTCCTCTCTAAACTTGTATGGCGGACAGTATATAACAACTAATAGACACTTATCGTGGCTACTATTGACCTCAATGCTTTACTAAACTTGTATGGCGGACAGTATATTACAACCAATAGACACTTATCGTGGCTACTATTGACCTCAATGCAAAGGAACTGGATGCTTGACAGGCTTGGAAAGTAAATACACTTGTTTGAAAAGTGTTCTTTAATGTACATACAAACATCACCTCCACTTCTGTCGTCACGATCGTTCCTATACAATTTAAAACCTGGTAAATTCACAAGGTGAGATGCAATATTATAATTAAGCCAAGTTTCTGACACCATGATCACATCCAGTGTTGAGATACTGAGTATTCCATAAAGTACAGTGTACTTAGACCGAATACTTCCTGCATTCACATGGCAAATATTGAGACCATTGTACGCTTCACACATCACATTGAGAACACACCTTACAATGTCAGGATTTAAACTTGACACCATAACTAATTATTAATTTAATCAAGATAGAAGAAGATATTCCTTCAGAAATTGAAGCCAATACATATTCTATTCTATTTAAGGTAATCAAATTTATTGATCTCATCTTATATAAATTATTTTTTCATTTGAGAGACTATCAAAACCGTGATACGCAACAAATTCATTAATTTGTTTACTATGATATTATTCTTATAGAAAAAAGAAAAAACAGAAGCGAATAACAAAATTCAACTCAAAAGAGAAAAAAAAAGCAAACAGCAAACAAAAATGTGAAAACAATCAAGCATGGACAATACTATTTGATTAAAGAAAGAATTAAACATTTATATAGTTATTGTTTGAGAAAGCAAAAGATGCAGCAGCTCACATAAAATCAGCCTCTCCAGCAACGACAGCATCAATTTCAGATGAGTTTATAGCAGCAGGCGTATTGCTCACAGTAGAATATGATTCTAGTGATACCATGTAGACAATGCCAATGGGTCTCTTATCAGCTGTTTCTTTGATGAACACTCTCCAGCTTCGCGTAAACACAGAGTGTATACGAAAAAGTGCATGGTTGTGCTTAGTTAAACTTTCATATGAGTTTCAGAAATCAGGCAAACATCAGTATCTTCGTTAGATAGAAACACCTGAAATTCAAAAATGTGTTGGAGTAAACCATTTGCATTCAACGTTGCGACTTTTAAATTATTTTCAATCATTAATATTTTGTTGCTTCTTTTCTGCTTCTTTCCTTAACAGTTTAATTATTTTATCTTGATTATCCAATCTTTGGCTAATAGTAATAAGCTTTCCTTTACCGTTATTTCCTCTTCTTTACGTGAATTTTTTACAATTTGGGAATACGATTTACTCTCCACAGTTGGTATGTTTGTTTTAGCAACAATTGGCACTTTGTCTAGTTTCATGTTTTCAACGTTTACTTTTTGTTTACTTTTATTATTGGGTGGATTTTGTTGCTTATTTTTAATAGCTTTGCTTTTCCTTTCTTGATTTTCTTTTCCCAACGGACAACCTATATAATTTGCTGGGTGATCACCATGATAGTTGATGCATTTTGCTTTCTCTTCCTTCTTTAGCAGATAACTTTTTGTGGGGTGTTTTTCCTCACATTTAACGCAAGCAAAATCTCTTTCGCAACAGCTTTGCGTATGCCCGAAAGCTTGGCATCGTTTGCATTGGAGTATTGAGTTTGAACTTTTTCGAAGTGGCTCGATCATTTTAATTAAGTTATTGGCTTCCAAAATCGAAAATTTTTTATTAGTCAAGTCTTCGACGATATCGTCTTCATCACACGAGAAGTGAAGTCCTCTGGCTACTACCCTAATTGGTCTAGTAGCTTTATTTTCATATAAGTGCCACTGTAACTTCGTTTTGGTCAATTCGTGTGTGTCACTGTCATCGACATTTATTTTGCATTTATTGTTATTATAAAATGGGAATTTACACGCCTTTTTGGTTTTTTGTTCGATTACCCTTTCTAACTCACCAAATCTGTCTACTCCCGAGATCATTATTGGTGGTGGTAATGGCTGTTTTTTCAAACCAGTGGTTATTTTTGCAAGCTTTTATCATTTGTCTTACCTTGTAAATTTGCTTGTTTTGCATCATGTCTTCTTGCAGACATCTCAGGACTTTCTTCTGCCTTGCGTTTTTTGTAGGCCTTTTGTTTTTCTTTAGATGGCAGTCTGTCTCCAGTACGAGCTCCTCTTCATCGGTGAGGCAGGTTGGGCAGGACATTTGTTAGAGCAGTCCAACAAGGTAACCCTTCTTTCCAGTTATTTTATTTTGTTTTGCAAACTTGCAACTATTACTTCAAGAATCTTCCTTGCTTTAAGTTCAGCTTGCCATTCTTTATAATAGTTATTTGTTTTTGTTTTCGCTTGTGAATCTGTTTTAGGTTCACTTTCAACTATACTGGTTTCAATTCCAGTTTCCTGTTTTTGTATTTTTGGAATACCTACAATTATAGCGTTACCTTCGGCCGAAAGGCTTTTTGGCGCTATCGTTTTTGGTGGAGTTCTCGGCGTGAGTGAACTACTTCTAGACTACTTCTAGTTTTGTTGAAGAAACAATAAATGGTCCTCCCCAGAATCCATCGGACCGACCTCCGAGGAAGGTGGATTTTCCACTTTACCTGGTCTGCCACCTGGGGAATTTATATCTTTTGTTTTGTTCATTGCCATATTTATTGTAACCGTATTAGTTTTATTGGGTCATTTCTACACACAAACCTCCTATCAGGAAGACCGGGTAATTTTTTTTATTTTTTTTAATTTACCAGTTTTGTGAAGTTTTCGTCTTCACTTTGTGGATTTTGGTCGCCTCTTACGACAGGCATGCCTACCTCGGGTATATTCTATCCCCTACCAGAAGGGGGAATTTTCGACGAATGACCAACAATTGGTACTACCTTTGGGACATTGTAGGATTTTTTGCCCCAATTTTTGGTCATGTACGAAGCTTACGCGTCGATTATGTGCATTGCAGTCTGTTCTAGCTTATTTAAACTTCTTTCGGTTTTCCTCAGATTTGTTGGCTTTATAAGACCGAAAACTTAATTCTTTCAACCTGATAGCCTCTTTACAGCTCTGGTCAAACCACGAGTTTGCCTTAGGTTTAATGCTCTTTATTCTATTAGGAATAAAGTCATTCATACCTAAGAGGATAGTGTTAGTGACCAAATCAGCTGCTGCATCCACGTCGCTATCGAGGAAGCATAGCGACCAGTTAAAACTCCTAAAGAAGCTATTAAGGCCGCTCCAGTTGGCATGCTCGAATTGCCATACTTTTCTTTTAGGAGTTTTTTCTTTAACTAAGTGGTACGGTAACGAGAAATTAGCTGATACGATATTATGGTCAGACCGACCTAGAGGCTCTGAAACAACAATAGTGTATTTATCAGGGTGCGAAGTAAGAAGCAAGTCCAAAGTGTTGGCGGAATGACTTTCAATGTCCGGTATACGTGTGGGCTCAAGCTGAGTCAAATTGTTTACCTCAGCGAAAAGTTCCTTTGGGTTTTGTCTGGCCAGAATGTTGAAGCCAATTCGAATTTTGTATACTGAAATCGAGTTGCTCTCCGCACTAGGGCTTCTGTAAATAAAGCAGTAGTGAATTATTTGCTTATGGACGGTGAATTTTAGCCATTTGAAATTTAATTCCGGGTTGGAACAGTGACCATACTGTGGTGGAACTTTGTAAGCAATATCACTACGGACGTAAATAGCGAGGTCACGATGGGGAAGTTATATCCAGGCAGTTTCAAATCGGAAGATTCTTCCACTACCTGTGTTTCGCTTAGAGCCAAAACAGCTTTTTTATGAAATGGGCGGGGGCGTACATATCGAAAAAATTCGTTCGAAGCCCACGAATGTTGGTAAAATCAACCCTAAATTTCCTCATCACTACAAAATAGAAACACAAATAGACACAACTCTGACGTAACTAAGCGGAGCTGTGAAGTGTAAATCCACAGAATAGTTTTCCAAAACAAACTGTCGCAGGTGCTATTCCGAGACGACAGTCAGCTGTGGTCCGCTATTCGGCCAAACATTTATAGTCCGCTATGCATCAAATGTTACACTCTCTCAGTCATCGCAACTGGAAGTACGTACATACATTGCACATTCTCCAATTGTGATAATGAAGAAGCACAACAGCGAGTAAGTGGGGGTGAAAGGATGGGATACACCGGCACTGAATCGTAATTATTTATTTATATTTTTTTGTTTTCCATTGCACTTCACTGATTTGAATTGGCGCGCGCGATCGATTTTTGATGGAATTTTTGTTTTAAATGGAATATTTTTTTTTTCCGACGTTTGCAGAACGTTAATATCGCGTGTGCACATGACGGCAGGCAAAAGGCAACTGATCATAACGATCTATTAAGATCGCTCATGCCTTGTGATATTTGCCTGTGTCAATTCCCAGGTGGGCCAAAAGTTTCCCCGCTTCCCCTGACACACTTGTTTTTAGATCGTGCGTTTTCTGTATCTCAGATAGTGCCGCATTATGGTGAATTAACGATATGAACATGACATATAACTCCCAGTGAAAGCAGGTAAATTGATTTTGGGTGACCGAATGTCTACCTTTCTGGTTCTCTTGGACTCTGATTGGTCCCTTTCTACATTCTTTTCAGTTGGCTGCACTTTATCCATCGCTTCCAATAAGTCGCAACGATGTTCGAAGTAGAGCTCTCGGATTTGTTCGAAGCGAGTCTCGACCTCCCCCAACTCTTTCTCTGCTAGAGACTACAGAGCCGTTTCGAGTCGTCCAGTTGCTGCTTCCATTGTCTTTTCTAAAGCAGACAATCGACCGGAAAGATAGTTGGCTGTTCGCCTAGCAGAACCAGTTTTGGAAAAATAGAAGACAACTTTTGCCATCTGCTTTAGTGTACGCGCCAAATATGTTGCCATTATATTGGTATAAATTGATTGCCCTTTATTGCACAAGAAACAGGAACAAAGAAAATAAAGAAGTCACCTACATGAGAAAGCGCGGTGCTCCAGCCAAGAAAGGGGTTCCAAATTTCGGCCTTTTGGGGTTTCGGAATCTCCAAAAATTGTAGAATCACACAGCAGCACACGATTGTTTCTTTTTTATTATTTTACACACACCACACGTAAGAAAAGTTTTTATTTTTAAATTTAAAATTCAATTAAACTCAATTAAATATATTTCAGGAATTATACGCGGCAGAAAAAAAAACACACACACACTATGGATTCACAATCAATTCAATGCAATCAAAAAAAAGAAATTTAATAATTCGGCTCGTAGTGACCAAATGTTCAGCTATGAACCGAGTTATTGCGGTTCAGTTGAAATGGACTTTAATTTCTAACTATCATATAATTTTACCGGATGAAACTGCTAGTAAAAAAACACTATCTTTCACGTTATAAACCAGAAGTAAGTAAGTTTTATTTCGTTCGGCCTTTTATTTATACAGAAATTGTATGTACATTTTTGACATTTACTTTGTCATTTCAAACGTTGACATTTGCGGGGCGTTGTTGACACTGAGGTGTGTCTCATGTGATTCCTTTGTGCATGGTAATGTCACAGTGACTCGAACAGCGGGTATACCTCTCGATAGTGGGTGTGCTGGATTCTCTTTGGATCTGACATGTGTCCATTGTTTTGGTATGGAGAATCGATGAATGGAGGCTATTCTGTTTCCAGCAAAGATTTAAAAGTCAGTTGACGCTGAGTTTATCCATGATAAGACTATTTCCGAATGAGTCCATATAAAAGTGGGCTTATCTTCAATCTTAAGGTACCGCCTTACTCTATCAACTAACTTGGCTGCTAATTCTGCTGCGCACAACTCTGGCCTTAGAAGAGTATTTTTTTTGGTGGAGGGGGAGCCAGTCTGGATTTAGAACACAAAAGTCGCACTATCGTCCTTCCGTCGTTGTCCACAGAGCGCATGTACGAGAAGATGACAGCACCATAAGCCTTCTCCGATGCATCAGCGAATGCATGCAACTGTACAGTATGAGGAATTCGGTCGGCAAAAACATGTCAGGGGGTCTGGAATCCTTCTAGTGAATATAGACTTTGTCGGAAATGGGTCCATCGGGTGTTTAGTTTCAGCGGTAAGGATGCGTCCCAATCCTTTTTAAGTCTCTATAACTCTTGCAGAAATAACTTGGCGGTTACTACTCACTTGCGTTGTGGTCTGGACGTATGAAATTCCTGCAGTATCTTGCCTTCTGCACAACGTTTAAGCGATACCTTGGGTTTGAATTCAAAAACTTCGGGCAACTATATAATTGATGTGATCATCAATTATATAGTATGAGAGTATACATGTCGGGCAACACTTATCCGGCAACACACTCCGTTAGAAAATTTTTGTCAAACTTTTTTTGCCGAACTTTGTCAAATTTGTTGCAATAACTACATATTTTTTAATGAGGATTTGTTTTCTAATGCGGTTTCAAACGTTTCATGATACATATAGATAGAGTGTTAAAATTGTTCACACGCGGTCACGGGAGCAGAAAGTTGTTAGACCGAAAATGGGTTTTTTGGGAACCTGCCTCATTTTTAGGGGTTAAAGAAAAATGCTTTATTGGTGGAGTGTTTTTGTTTTTTTATTGCTTCTCAGAAACATTTTCTATCTAATTAGTACTTTGTTGGACCTCCTCTTGCTTTTATTACAGCTGCACATCGGCGAGACATTGACTCAGATAGGTTTTTCCATATGGAAGCAGGTATGGTGTTCCAGGTCCGGATAAGTAATTTTTTTAGGTTTTGAATTGACTATGGACGCTTCTTCGCAACCTTAAGTTTCATTATTGACAAGATATTCTCAATTGGATTAAGATCCGGACTGTAGGGAGGCCAACTTAATACACCGACATTATTTTCTTCGAAGTACTTTTTAACCAAAGAAATATAAAAAAATGCAAGCATTATTTTTAGTCATAAAAGTTCTAGCTTATTTAAAAGCTTGATAATAGTCTTTCATACTAAAAAAAAAAGCAAGTTCTTACTTAAAATTTTGGCTGAATGGCAAGGAGCATTGTCCTGTTGAAAAATAAATCTGAAAATGTCACCAAAAAGCTCCAGAGCAGAGGGCTCTAATACATTTTCCAGAACCCGTAGGTAAACTTCTGCAGTGACTTTCGATTCTAAGAAGACCATTCTACCTTTTTCATCTCCAGAGAAACATCCCCAGACCATCACGCCTTCAGTTTTGGGGGGCATCCGTAAGATGCATTCAGAGCTCAGTCTTTCCTTTGGTTCTCTTCGCTCAAGAATCCTCCCATCTCCAACATGCAGGTTAAACTTTGATTCGTCGGAAAAGATAACATTTTTCCCCCTGTCTTGAGCCCAATTAAGATGCTCTTGAGCCCAGAGCAATCGTTTTTCTCTGACTCTTTTTGGAAAATCCGGCTTGAGTACTAGCCTGAGTGCTCTAAGTCCAGCTTTCACGAGCCTTTCCCTCACTGAGCTTGACGAAATTATTTTTCATTTTTAAGATCCACCGAAGTCTTGAACCGATGCCGACGGCTGTACAGCACCAAAAAACGATCTTCCACTGGGGTCGTCTTTTTTGGCCTCACTGAGCTTTTCTTTCTGCTGGTCGTCCCGGTCTCACGATATTTTTTTAAATTCCATGCCACAATTTGTTGGGCAACATTTAATCTTCTAGAAATTTCACGTGTTGTCAAATTGAGACGTGACAGACACCAAATATTAGCTTTGCACTCCGAACTGATTTTTCACATTTTTTTGTTCACTAAATTACTTCGGTTCGTTTCGGACTGCTATCACGAGCTAAATGCACCTCTTATTCATAGTAACATCAACTTTTATGCACTATTTGAACGACATTTTGCTACCTAGTGCAAAAAAAACCAGTAGCTCTCATAAATTCCAAGAACTGCGCCCGAAAGAGCAATAAAATATTTGACCAACATTTTTCCAACGGCACTGTATATTCCGTTTTGTACATAGGCATCAACTACTGCGCGCCGATGTCTAATTCTGTGTTCATTCTTCCTTTGTTCTTCGTACACCACGGAACGTACTCCGTGCAATATTTTTTTTTTTTTATTATATGGACTTCAATTTGATAGTTTTATTTGTTTCATCTTACTTTCTTGATCTTTTCTGTTTCTCTCAGTGTACAGTGCAAGCAACCCCCTGCACATCTACTGTACATTTTGGTGTCTCCTGTGAGGAATACTGATCACGTGAACAACTGTGGCGTTGAGAAAAATTTGTTTGCGATTGCAATTGAGTGGCGATTCTTTAATTTGGCAAGTGGATGTCTGACCCGGAGTCAGATTATTTGGAAACGACAATCTTGGGTGAGTCAGAGTGGATTGCGGAACCGGCATCGAGTGCTTACGGTACACCTGAGCCTCCTACAACAATGGCGGATCTTAACAGGCGTACAACGGCATTTACCGTAATCAAGCGGATAGTGGCAAAAATCGCTAAGGATTTTAATCGCTTTGTGGCTGCTCATAAAGCACTTAGTGGCGCAGCCCAACCTGTCGAGATCGAAACACATATAAAGCTATGGGATGATGTTGAAGCACATTATAACACTGCAATGGCTAAGTTGCACCGTATGTTAGCTACTCCATCAGCGAAAGAAGATCCCGACAATGTTGAGGAGACAGCATCACAAAACTCAGTTAGCTTATCTACAATGGATGTAAGGCACATTGCACTCGTTAGATTTCCCTGAGGCATACAAGCTTGGCAAATTACGTGAGGCAGTTCAAGGTAATGCAGTGGCATTGGTTGGATACGCTGGCGTCTATGAAGATGTCTGGGAGGCATTGAAGAAACGCTACGACAGTCCAAAAGAGTTGACAGAGTTTCATGTTTCACGTTTTGTTGGCCTCAAACAACAGGCACTTGAATCTACTTCGTCATTACTTTTCGTAGTTTACTCGGTGAGGGAATCATTCCGTGCGCTAACGGTGATTAAGTTACCCGTGGATAGCTGGCATCAGTAGCTGTCCAAAGTTGATGGTTTTACCAGTGGCTGGACGATTCAATAAACTTCGTGGATCTAATCTTTGCTTCAACTGCTTGAAGCCGGGACATGCAACTAAGGCAGGTTCAAGTGGCAACTGTCGAATTTGCCAAGGGAGACATCACACCTTGCTGTGTGGCGTTACATACGGCGCTGCACCAACCACTAGATCGAGATCAACTGCTGCTCCAGCCATCAAGAAACTATACAGAATGACTACCATCGACGAGGAAGACATTCAGGGTAATTGGCGAACGATCTTTCTGGCACCATTTACGGGTCGAATCGATATGCTCATTGGCGCTGACGTATGGGATGACATCATCCAAGAAGGCATCGTACGTGGGTAAGCGAACGTGACCATTTGCACAATGAACTTCGCTGGGATGGGTGGGCTTTGGGCCAGCCACAATCAACACTTGGCAATATCGACGAACGTCTTGACTTCGCATTGGCTCGGATATTTGAAGTCGACGCACACCAACCGAATATGGATGTCGATAACGACATTTGCGAAAAGGTGTTCCTAGCTACACATCGATGTGCTTCAGATGACCGTTACATCATCCACATACCGTTCCGTCCGGACGCAGCGACTCTAGGCAACTCTTATCCACTCTCACTACGACAGTTCTACTAACTGGAGCGGAGAATGGCCAATAACCCGGAGCTTCAGGCAAAATATGTGACATTTATGCTAGATTACATCGCTTTGGGGCATATGAAGGATGTTACAGATTTGCCTTCACAACGCTATCTGATACCACATCATGCGGTACTGCCAAAGTTTCACGTCATTTTCGACGCATCGGCGAAGACATCAAATGGCGTTTCCTTAAATGAAACACAATTGAGTGGACCGCTCATAGAGGAATCGCTTGTTACAATCATCCTTCGATTTCGTCGCTTTCCAGTGGCTCTCTCGGCAGATGTAGAGAAAATGTTTCGCCAAGTCCGAATCAACGAATGGCACCAGCGCTGGCAGCAGAATCTATGGCGCGAATCAACTGACTAACCGATTCGCACGTATCAATTGACCAACGTTATATATGGCATAGCTTCGGGTCCGTATAACGCCATTCGGGCAATGTAGCAGTGTGGCCGCGACAACTGTAACATATTGGCAAATGACTTCCGAGCGGCGACTGCTCTCACGAGTATTTTGCGAGAGTTTTACGTCGCTGACTATCTGGCGAGTGTTGAAACTACCGAACAGGGGGTTCAGTTGGCAAAGGATATGGGAGGAGTATTGCAGCAAGGTCACTTCTACTTAAGGAAATGGCAGTCCAACGATAAGACGGCACTCGCTTGAATCACTGACAATCCACGTCCATCGAATTGAAATCCGCGGAGGTGACAGTACTTGGCCTGCATTGGAATCCAACAACAGAGGAATTCTTCCATCGGATTAATACTGGAGACACTCTATCCAAACCAAACGCCAGGTGGTGAGCGATAGTGCGCGATTGTATGACCCTACGAATATGTTGCCACCAGTCATCATCGTGGCAAAAATATTCATTCAGACTCTGTGGCGTACTGGATTGGAATGGAACTCACCATTACCGACAGAGTTGCTTCAAAAGTGGGTGGCTTACCGCAACAATTTGCATCGACTACAACATCTCCGAATTCCACGGTGCTTAGGAATGCAGACATCGATCACCACACATTTGCATGGCTTTTGCGATGCTAGTAGTAAGGAATATGCGGCTGTTGTATATGTTTGCACGACGGGGCTCAATGACGATTTCACATCAGCACTCGTAACTGCAAAAACGCGAGTTGCACCATCTCGAGTTAACAAACAAGGTAATCCAACGACACCGACACCACGATTGGAGTTATGCGTCGCACGACTATTGGCCGAAACTATTGGCAGTGTAAAACATGCATTGGACTTGACACATGCACCATGCACGCTATGGTGTGACTCTACGATAGTTCTTTGTTGGCAACGTAGATCAATTTCGACGCTCAAACCCTATACTGCGCACAGAATTGGCTACATATAACAACATACCAACGTCAATGATTGGCGACATGTCCGTACTCATCTAAATCCAGCCGACTGTGCGAGTCGCGGGATTTCAGCTGAATAGTCAGTCGATCATGCATTATGGTGGCGTGGCCCGATCGAACTAATGCGAAACAACATGGCGATTGACATTCCAACACACTCGGTAGCAGAGGTAGAAGCTATGGCAGGGGAAACTAAACCACTCAAGGCTCATATTGCGCGTGTTTCTTCATCCACTATCATACAAACAAGATAGAGCTGTGGAAACGAAGTCATTGAAATCGATTTGATCGACTGCTACGCACTACGGCGTATGTGTTTCGTGGCAATCCAATTCGGCGACAATATTGGTATCATACCCTGGTGGACTCAGATGAGATGACTGTGGCCCTGAAGTGGCATCTTCGAGCAAAGCAAGACAGGTATTTTCGCAATGAAATTCAGCAATTAATGAATTCCCGACAGGTGGCAGTTATGAGCAAACTAGTATCCTTGGCTCCGTATCTTGATGTGGATGGCATATTACGAGTCGGGGTCGACTAAGGCACGCTGAACTCTCAACTGAACAACGGAATCCCATCATTCTGATCAAGCGTGGCCGTGGTGTAGTGGTAACATCATCGCCTGTCACGCTGCAAGTTCACGGTTCGAAGCCTGATGTCAATAATCAACTATTTATTTTACATGAAATAAATAAAAAAGTCGATCAATTGCGAAAGCTTATGTGAACTCTACTGCGAAGGTATAACACTGGCAGTAGGGTGGTCATATGGCCAAAATGCAACTTGATCGTGATGATGACATCAGGAGGACGGAACAAATACTGTGAATCATAAGCAACGACAATAACAGCGAAACAAAAAAAATTCTCCCCGGTTATCTGGACAGCCACCATTGGGGTTCACTGAAACTTAATACCAGCTGAGTTTCAAACCAACTACACCAATCTACGCCCTTGTCGTAAAATCAGTAAAAGGGTATTCATAACCCCTTTCACACGTGCATATTATAAAAAAAAAAAAGGAAAACACACTGTCACGATTGATCGTCCGGGATATACATCTCACTAAGTTGCATGCACAGGCTGCCCTCATGTCGCAAACAATTCGCCACCGAGTGCCCGTGTCGTGGCATCTCCACACTTTTTGTCCTCAGGCTTCAACTATTGTGGACCTTTCAATGTTCGAATTGGGGTACAGCGCACGCGTACCACGAAGAAAATATATTCGTTCTCATGGCAACCAAGGCTATTCATATAGAATTGGCAGAAGATTTATCAGCCAGAGCATTCACCAACGTTTTCTCTCGCTTTACTAACCGCCCCGGCCCATGCAATCATCTTTATAGCAATGGCACACAGTCCAAATGGGCGAACAACATCCTACAAGCCGACTTGACGGAATGGCACAGTGAATACACTCGACAGCAGCTGGCAAACCAGTAGACGCAATGACATTTCATTTCAGCGGCAGCGCCACATCAAGGCGGTCTATGGGAACTCCCAGTAAAATCGGCGAAGAAACATTTACTACGTGTCGTTGGTGGCCAAACGCTATACTTCGATCAATTGCATATATTCCTTCTACGAATCGAGGCTAGTTTGAATACGCGACCGTTGATTGCGGTCCACGATGGCGTGGACGACCGTCTGGCGCTCTCTCCAGCTGATTTTTTGATCGGCCGTTCTCGTGGTATTAAATGAGCCGGGACTTACTATGAATCGACTCCAACATTGTAAACTGCTACGACAAATGCAGCAGTTGTTTTGGATTCGTTGGCACGATGAGTACTTGGCTTTTCTGCAACAGCGCTTGAAATGGCGGAGTCCAGCCGAGAATCTACAAGCGGTTGATGTAGTCGTACCTTGTCACGAGCATTTGCCTCCATGGCGACTTGGACGCATCATTGACTTGTTTCCGGGCAGTGACGGTCTTGTTCGTAACGTCACTGCTGAATATTGCCTGGAGGAGGACCGCAATGGCGGAAAACTGAAGACTACAACTCGACAGATGCAAAAGGTGTGTCGACTATTCAGCACTGATCCCGAGCCTACTGGCCCAACCGGGCAGTAAATGTATGAGAGTATACACGTCTGGCAGCACCAATCGGGCAACACTAATCTGTCAGCACTGATGTAGCAACACTACACTTCCATTTTGAGGAGCACAAGAACCGCGCTCATACATATACGAGTATACCGTTTTGTATATAGGCATGTTGTGAGCTAGGGTTGGCCACGGAGGCTTCTTCGGTGCTAACTATTCTAAACTAAACCTACTCTACTCTAAAACTTACGATAAGCCCTAACCAATACCTAAACTAACTTATAACTATTCTATTCTAGCCCTATACTACGGCATCTGTATCCCCTTGTCTCTCATGGATGTGGGTTCGTCTCGTCCCAGAGACGTGCCAGGTGTTGATGGCACCAGCATGGCCAACCCCTCCTTGTGTCTGAAAGGCACAACCTTCGCCATCTCCTTAGCCAATATTCACTGGAGATGGCCCCTAATGCCTCAATCCAGCCACTATGGTCTCACGTCCTCTATGTTACGTGCGTATGGTCGTCATGTCTGGTCCTTGTCCAGTCAGTATAGTCTTCCTGTCAAGTCATCGTCACACCTGGTAAGCGAAAGGTCGGCCTTCTCATTCCCCCACACACCATCTTTGCACAAACATTTTTCACCCGCACATTATTATCATAATAATACGACTACCAAGATTTTATCATCGAACATTTCTTTATTCCTTCGGGTCTCTTCTGATGTCAAAATTTATATATGTAATTTTACCTAAGAAATTCACTTAATCTAAATTCAAATTACCCTAACCTATCCTAAGTAACAAAAAAAATCTTAACTTAACACTTATATAACTTTGTCTAAAACAATTCATCAAAAGGAAAGCAAAAAAAAACAATTACTCACGGTTTTATATCCCCCATTGTCCTGCCGGCAGCACAAGAAGAGTTGTAGTTGCTGATGTCCCAGCTATAATATCGCGACACCAAATTAAAAAAGGAGGTTAAGCGCAGAGTTCACTGTTACCCTATCCTTACTTTACACTTGGTTTGCAAGACAAATTAAAAAAAAACTAAACTAAGAAAACTAAGCTGATTCACTGCACTGTGTTTTCACTCAAAAAAACATTTTCTTGTTCCCTCGCTGTTCTTTTCTTTTTCTTTATAGCTGCGGCTGTTGTGGTACGGATCCTTGGTAGGATACCGCTTGGCCGTCTTGCGGTTTGATTAGCGGTCTCCGATAGCCGTTGCTTACGTACCGAAAACCGGGTCTACCAAAAAAAATTGCAGAGGCTTGGGCGTATCGGTTCGACCCAAGTCCTAGAAATTTGCCACAATTTTTCATTTTTTTTTTTTTTTATGTATGCTTTATTTCACTTATATTGATTAACAAAACTATGATTTTACAATTTCATTGTTTAATTAAAATGAAATAGTAGGTAGTGAATAGTAGTAGGTACAATCTATTGCCCAAGTGACAAGAGTTGAATGCACCAAGCAGTCTACAAAAAATTAAAAATATTGAAATAGTTGATGAGGAATTCCAATGAGGGAGCAAAAAGTTACAATAATTTAAAAGACCAAAATATAAAAGAATAATTAGACATTCAAAAAACAAAATTCATTAATAAATAAACTATTTATAGCTGAGTAGTCAAAAGACAGTACCCATTTTTTAATACCATTAAGAAATGCATTTTTCACTCTTTCACGTCTCATAGTATCTGGAAGTAGGTTGAACAAACGGGGTGCGGTAGCAAAGTAAAATCGTCCAAAGTTAACTTTATGAACTGCAGGAACGGTTACAAAATTTCTAGTATTTCATCGCAAATTATAGTTTTCGATATTTCTGACTGAGTAAAAACCCGCATTTTGGAAAAATATTTTTAGAACTTTATAGCAGTAGAGATGCCTTAGAATGAAGAGTTTCAAGGTTTCTGAACAAATTAAAACTTGGAGTTCTGCGATTTACTCGGCATAAGATTCGAATTGCATGTTTTCGTTTTATTAGTAAAGGATCAGTTTTTTTAAAAAATGCACCACCCCAACAAGGAATACCATATTCCAATTTAGATTTTAATAGACCATTATATACAAGTTTTAAAATTGATTTTGGGCAATAAAGGCTTAGGTGATACAGTTGTCTTACCACTTTGTTAAGATATTGTTTAAGATAACTTGTATGATTATACCAACTAAGCTTATTATCTAAGACAATACCTAAATATTTAAAATTGTCAACGCACTCAACTTTAAAACAAGTACTGCAGCAAGACGTCAAATTGTTAAAGGAGGAAGTATTATCATCGTTATTAAATAAGCGAAAGCGTGTGCAACTCGGAGAGAGATAGAATAACGACAAATCATCACACATTTTACTGTTGATATTGAATATCATAAATTTCGTTTTATCGCTTATTGTGAGCTTGTGTATGGAAAACCATTTTCTCAGTAAATCGAGGTCATAGTTCACATCCGATATAACATTCAGCAAGCTTTTATTTGAGTATGAAAGCGCAGTATCATCAGCAAAGGCAGTAACTTTACCTTTAAAAGGTTGAATAAACAAAGAATTTACATATATTAAGAACAGAATAGGACCTAAAACTGACCCTTGTGGAACACCAACCAAAATATTTTTCGGAGAGCTGTAAATATTCTTGATCTTCACCATTTGGTTGCGATTTTTTAAATATGAAACAAACCAGTCTTATGTATAAAACCCATACGGAAAAAACCCATATCAAAAGCTTTACTGATATCTATAAACAAAGAAGCCGGAATCTCTGATGAATTAATACTGTGATATAATTCACCAGTTAGTTTCAGCAGTGCAGTTTCAGTAGACATTCCGCTTCTAAAACCGAATTGGCAATCACTGAAAAAGTGTGTTCTTTCTAGGAATGACAATATTCTAGATTTAATACCCCTCTCAAATATTTTTGAAAATACCGACAGCAAAGATATAGGACGATAGTTATTTAAAATTGTATTGTCGCCCTTTTTATGAAGTGGCATTACTATTGCCGTTTTTATAGATTGCGGAAAATTTCCTAACTGAATACTACTATTAAAAATAAAACATCAGAGATTTGAAACGAAATTTTTTTCAACATAAAACTTGAGATCTTATCACAAGAAGTAGAATTGGATGATTTAAGATAGTAAATTATTTTATGGATCTCCAGAGCAGTGAATGGTTCACAGAAGAAACTCTCTGTTTGACTTTCCATATCTACTAAATCAATATTACTCATGCAATTGAAATTATTGTTTGGTGAGTTATGAAAAGAACTAATATTGCAAAAGAAATCGCTAAATAAATTAGCAATTTTCAAAGGTTCAGAGATAGTTAAGTTGTTGACGTTCAAAACTATATCCACCTCTGAAGATTTTCTATTAAGAATTTCATCAACAACACGCCATTCTTTTTTGGAATTACCAAGACTTGCTGTTAATTTACTGCCAAAATAATTAACTCTGCAATAATGGACTTCCAATTTAAGCTCTTTATTTAACTTTTCGTAATATTGTTTAAGTCTAGTATTATTTGGGTGTTTTCTAACTCGAAGACAGAGCCTATTTTTTTTCGAATTTTGTTCAGAAGTGAGAGAGTCATCCATGGCTTCAGACATTTATTTTTGATGTTTGTGTTACTTTGTGTCTGTTTGCTGTTCGTAATGTGAGACTGCAGCTTCATTAAGAATATGTCGAAGGCTATTGAGGGATCAGCTGAGTTAAAAACTTCTTCCCAAAATTCGAAATTCAAACGGTTTCTGAGAACATTGAAATTGATTTTAGCGAAGGTTTCACATTCAATTTGTTTGGTACGCGGAACATAACTATCCATTTGAATAGTAGTTAAGCAGTGGTCCGTTAAATTCAGGTCAAATGACGCAGTTTTG
The DNA here is from genome assembly GCA_963082735.1 of Pocota personata. Taxonomy (NCBI): domain Eukaryota; kingdom Metazoa; phylum Arthropoda; class Insecta; order Diptera; family Syrphidae; genus Pocota; species Pocota personata. The sequence continues at coordinate 28,576,967 of OY720433.1, read as the reverse complement.
AACTTCATTTTGTTATTTCGATGAACCCTCCCAAATATGTGGTCCAAACACGAGTTTAAACGAGTGGGCTGGGCCAGCAAAGATTCAAAACCGAAGGCAGATAGAGTCGTCAAGAAGTGATCGTCATCTCTTAAGTCAGACAGAATATTTATATTAAAGTCGCCAAGCAGAATTATATTTTTATAAGTTTGAAATTCCAAAAACCCAGAAAACTCTTCAATAAAGGATTTTACTGAACATTTGTGTAATCATAAACGCAAATAAAAAAAATAGCAAATACCAGAAATTTCACAAGAAAAACTAATTATGTCAGCGCTTTGTAAATTATATTTTTGGATTTTTTTACCTACTATGCCACTTTGAAAAAATACTCCAACACCTCTAGCTGCATATGAATCATTGCACGCTGCATCAAATAAAAAATTAGGAATACTAAAATCAGAAATTTCGTCTTTAAAAATCCAAATTTCAGAAATAAAAATTAGATCTGGTAAGTGGTCTAAAGAGGAAAGATGAGTGGAAAATGCATCAAAATTCATTCTCAAACTGCGAATGTTCTGATGGATTACTGAAAAACCAGAAGATTGTTCATTGTTTGAATGATCTATACAGTAGCAATTAGAATGTTCAGAAAAAAAAGAAAAGTTAACATTATTATTATTATTAATTGGAGAAGATATACAAAAATTATTATTTAAGTTATTATTAGGATTAATCATCTTAAAACAATTGAAAGTTAATTACAAACCCCCTCAATTTTTTGTAAATCTTCAAATGAGTATATTTTTGTTGGTTTATCACCTTCCTTTTTTCTGATGAGAACGGTTGAATTTCTCACCCAAACAAATTTACATTTGTTGTTTTGTTTGAGGTCATTGGCTTTATTAAGTAGAGATCTTGTAAAGACAGTGAGACAATCATTCATATAGATTTTCCTGTTGGTGTCACTTTTCCTGCCATCTCCGCCGACAGAGTTGTTATTTACACTAAGAAGCTCGTTAGAAATTTTGTCTCTGTTTAATCGCATTTTTCTCATTGCAACGTTCTTCCGCGAGAGAGACGAAAACTTAACGCACACAATATTGGCCGATTTGCTCTTGATCCCTGCATTCACACTCTTGACAAAACACGAGACGATGTCTTCTGAGGTGGATTGTTCTCCCATTGCAGTAAACAATTTGTTGACTTTTTCTATAACGTTAGAAGTATAAACATCAGGAAGCCCAACGATATCCACAGCGCACTGTTTCTCTTTCTGTTCCAGAAAGTTTATTTTACTCTCCAGCAGCACCACTTTCTTACAAAGAGAAGCATTGCTTTCTTCAAGAGATTGAAATTTCTTCAGTGACTCCATAATAACATGCTTAAGTTCCAAGATTTCACTGAAAAGCATTTGCATTGTAATTGTTTGATCACCTGCATTGCTGTCACCGTGGGTGGATAGTGTTGGTGTAACGTTGTTGTTGTTGTTGCTTGGATTAGGGCGATTAGATGTTATACTCTTCGGTGCAATGGCGTTAGAAGGAGCAATAACAGGAGAATCTACTAGAATCGATTTTCTCCGCAGAGAAACACAAGATGGGAATTTGAAAGTTTGAATACTCTTTTCGTAGAAGTCGATCTCTTTTTTATCCATTTTGGCGCACTTCGCATGATAGTATTCTTTACAACCCGCACACTGAATTTTAAGTTCATGCCGTTCAACTTTTAAAAAACACAAGCCGCACTTCATTTTAAATTCACTTGTTTGTTGTTCAGAAAAAAAAGAAAAGTTAACATTATTATTATTATTAATTGGAGAAGATATACAAAAATTATTATTTAAGTTATTATTAGGATTAATCATCTTAAAACAATTGAAAGTTAATTAAAAACCCCCTCAATTTTTTGTAAATCTTCAAATGAGTATATTTTTGTTGGTTTATCACCTTCCTTTTTTCTGATGAGAACGGTTGAATTTCTCACCCAAACAAATTTACATTTGTTGTTTTGTTTGAGGTCATTGGCTTTATTAAGTAGAGATCTTGTAAAGACAGTGAGACAATCATTCATATAGATTTTCCTGTTGGTGTCACTTTTCCTGCCATCTCCGCCGACAGAGTTGTTATTTACACTAAGAAGCTCGTTAGAAATTTTGTCTCTGTTTAATCGCATTTTTCTCTTTGCAACGTTATTCCGCGAGAGAGACGAAAACTTAACGCACACAATATTGGCCGATTTGCTCTTGATCCCTGCATTCACACTCTTGACAAAACACGAGACGATGTCTTCTGAGGTGGATTGTTCTCCCATTGCAGTAAACAATTTGTTGACTTTTTCTATAACGTTAGAAGTATAAACATCAGGAAGCCCAACGATATCCACAGCGCACTGTTTCTCTTTCTGTTCCAGAAAGTTTATTTTACTCTCCAGCAGCACCACTTTCTTACAAAGAGAAGCATTGCTTTCTTCAAGAGATTGAAATTTCTTCAGTGACTCCATAATAACATGCTTAAGTTCCAAGATTTCACTGAAAAGCATTTGCATTGTAATTGTTTGATCACCTGCATTGCTGTCACCGTGGGTGGATAGTGTTGGTGTAACGTTGTTGTTGTTGTTGCTTGGATTAGGGCGATTAGATGTTATACTCTTCGGTGCAATGGCGTTAGAAGGAGCAATAACAGGAGAATCTACTAGAATCGATTTTCTCCGCAGAGAAACACAAGATGGGAATTTGAAAGTTTGATTACTCTTTTCGTAGAAGTCGATCTCTTTTTTATCCATTTTGGCGCACTTCGCATGATAGTATTCTTTACAACCCGCACACTGAATTTTAAGTTCATGCCGTTCAACTTTTAAAAAACACAAGCCGCACTTCATTTTAAATTCACTTTATAATTGTTTGCGTTAGAAATTAAATACTAGCAAAATGAAGTTATGAAAGTAGTGAAATATGTGAAATATTTGACTTGATTCAGAGAGCTTTCTCAATGCGTGCCTCCCCGTCAACACCTCCCCAAGTTAAATTATTTGGCTCGTAGAAATCGATTTATATAATAACATACCTCTGCTGTCTTGTTCCCAACCTGTCCTCTTCTCAAGGGGAGGTATTGTCCTTTGGACCTCTGCCTTTCTTTTTTTTTTCTTCTAGGAAAATTACTATTAAACTAATATTAATTTTTTTTTTTCTAGCACTAGGCAGTCATCACTTACCAAAAATTTTTTTTCAGATTTCCTTCCTTTTTTTTTTTGTCTTTCCTTTTTTTGTACGCCACTGTCTGTGAACTTTTTTTCTTCTTTACTATCTGTGGAGTCGGGGCATCGACCGTTCCCATATAATCTAATCAAAAAAGTGATCAACGGTCGATGTTCTTTTGCCCTAGTTTCTTGACTTCTTCAATTTACTCTTTAATCATATTCTCTTCGTTACCCCTTCATTTTCATTCGTTGCCTACATTTCTCTTCGTCCATCTATGTTATCTCTGTCTCCCTCTTCATCATATCGGTCGTCCCTTATCTTATCCATATTGCCAATATCCTTCGTCAAGATGGTAATACTTAGATATAACACTTTAATAAATTAATACATTTACCTAAATTCGAACAACAAAATAACATAACATACCTTACATTAATATAACTAACCTACCCTAATTAACCCAACATCTATTTACTATAACAATACTCGAGAAATTACTACAAACGGAACGTATAACACTTTTAAATAGGGATCTTTTCCATTTCCCTCCGATTTTTCGCTTGAGGTTTTTCTCTTTCGTCGAATTTTCTTTCCAAGAGGGAGAGCTGAGCTGTGTGCGACCGGGAACACTAGCGTGTACGCTTATGTCAGAACAAATCCCATTTTCTCATTTCGCGTTTAAACACGATGTACGGGCGAAGTGTTTTTCTTTTGTTTAGTTTTGTTTTCTTGTTTTTTTTTTTTTGTTAAATTTTTTGAAAAAGTAATTGACGCGATCGTTTTCCTTGCGAGAAACTAAACCTCTTTCGGGCGGACTGTCCCTGGTAAGCGGAACTACCACCAAAGTTCCTGAATTTGCACTAGTAAGTGGAGGACGGTACACGGACGACCCACGATGATAATTTCCCAAGGCTTACCTGGGCGGGGGTACATGCCAGTGGTCATAGTCCGCATTGGACACCATTCCTTGTGGCCGCTGGCGATGGCTTTTCGGCTCGTCTCCACCATGGATCTGGATCTGCAGTTAGTATCTATATTATCTATGTACATCATTTCTTCTGCAAGTTCACTTGCCTTTGCTTTTGTTTTGTGTTTGAGTTGTGGACTTGACGACTAGTGTCGCCTTTGGTGACTGGTGTCACATTTGGTGACTAGCGTCGCCCCAACCAAGCACATCTACATGTATACCTATATATCTATTTTTATTTATTTTTTATTTTTTTTGTGTGTATGTTTTGAACTTGTTGTGGTCTCTAAGACCTCGTAACAGGATCGACGACAGTATCTGAGTGGTCGTGAGGACACTGGCCTCGTAAAGAAAAGGGGCTTGTAGTGACTGCGGTATTCCTTCGCACCCTTCGCGCGTTTATAGGCCGACTAACGTGTGGCAAGGGCCCACGCCCTGGGTTTAAGGGTCTCGTGTTCTACAGACTTGCCGGGCTATAGGTCTTTATTAGATCTGCTCATCCCGTTATTGTAAGGTGCCTGAAGTGTGGTATATACATATGAAGTGTGGCACATATATATGTATGTGTGTGCATGTGTGTGTGTTGTCTTGTGATTTTGGTGCTATTATAATTATATGTAATTCGAGGGGCACGTTAGTTTAACCTTTACAATATACAGTCTATCTTGTGTGTGTTATCTACATGAGAGATACTATGCTACACCAATAAATCCAAAAAAAGTAAATTGCTCTACTAATAAATAAACATCTCTAACAATGACTAAATAAACTTTATATATAAATAAATAAATAAATCTGTAACTATATAAATAAATCTATAGATAAATATACTCTATAACTAACTATAAATCTCTATGAATCAATAAGTATAATAAATCTCTGAGTAAATAAATACATCTCTCTATATATATATCTACGTCTATAAATAAATAAACAACTCTATGGATAAATATAACTATGGATAAATAAGTGTACAATTAATGTACAGAGTCACTGTGAAATGCACACGCATTGCACATAATCACTGCACACTCCAGACATTATTGTTATTTTGCTAAGTAAACAATTCTATGTTTCCCACAGGTAATTTAGCATAAGCACCTTTTGTATCTTATCATATCATATTGTATTTCTGTTAATCTCACCCATATCCAACATTGTTCACGAATGTACTAAGTAAGCAAAAAAAATGTATAAATAAGAAATCATTTTAATAATAAATCAGATTAATTTCAAATACGACAGAAGTTGGTCTAATTGAATAGCAGAGGTAAAGTGGCTGTTCAAGTTTAACCGCAGGAAAAGTATCCTACAGCTATTGAATAGCTATCCCCCCACCAGAGGTAAGGTGGCTATTCAACCTTGCAATCGTAGGAACAATATCCTACAATAAGTAAATAAATAAACTCTGGATAAATAAATAACTCTCTATAAATAAATAAATAAACTATACCTCTACATAACTATAGCAACGACAGCTTATGTGCGTCAGGTATATCACAGTCTTCTTGTCCTTCAGACGTGAAGGTCTTTGGCATGAAACTTGCCCACCACTTCACCTCTCTGGTTGCCTACTCCATACAGCGAGTTGCCAATCACTTTCAAAATCACCGAGGGTAAAAAATTCGGGCCTAATTTGGCATTATACCCATGGGGTAGGCTACTTTGTTTGAAGTTACGCCTATAGACGGTTTGCCCTACGGCGTATTTAACCTCTCGGCTTCTTGTTTTGTAGACTTTGGTGGATTTTTGATGTGCCAGTCTTAAGTTCTCAAATATTTTATTTCTAATTAAAGCTAATTTATCAGTCTTATTTTCAATGTGAGCCCTTGGGTCCTTGATCATATCCAGTTTGCGCAGGACTTCATAGGCACTAGCAAGCTGCACCATGGGTATCCCAAATACGGCGTAATAGGGCTCGAACGATGTTGCATCGTGCACTACGCTCCTCAAGGCGAATGCCGCACTACTGACATGCACATGAACGCGGTGCGAACGTGTTTGACCCCATATTTGTTAAGCAAACTGGTAAACAATTCTGAAACGAATTGTTTCCCATTGTCTGAATAGATAAATTCGGGGACACCAAATAAATGGAAGACATTTTCTTCTAAATATTTAACTACCTCAGCTGCCGTTGCTCTGCGGATAGGCCGCAATAAAATATATTTACTAAAATGGTCCAATACTATAAATATGTGTGTATGTCCTGTCTTCGTTCGTGGGTATGGTCCTAGAAAGTCTATGTAGAGGCGTTGAAAAGGTCGTTCCATAATCGTTTGTTGTCCCATCGGCGGCCGGGATATCACGTTTAGTGATTTGCTACATTTACAAGTTACGCACGTTTTAACGTAAGCCTGTACATCTGATGCCATACCTGGCCAGAAGTACTTCTGCCTCAACTTTGCTAACGTCTTGCTTATTCCCCCATGTCCTGCAGCGGAAGAATCGTGAACAAATTGTAGAAGACTACCATGCAACTCCTTCGGTACCCAAAGCTTCCATGCCCGATCTTATTGCAGTTCGTCACCAGTCCGTATTTCAGTCCGTTTGTAGACAAATCCGTCGGATACACATATGTCTGGTAGTTTGTCTTTGTTCGTGTCGACTGTCTTCCTTAATTCGTCATATTCACCCGAAGTGAAGTATGGCGAACTAAGGTCTACCTCTAACATTAGTGTATCGGGAGTGAGCTCCTCCATATGGACACGCGAGAGAGTATCAGGGACTATGTTCTCGACACCCTTCCTATGTTCGATCACGAAGTCAAAACCCTGAAGTTTCAGGCTCCATCCGTCCAATCGACCGGACAGATCATTTTGAGTCATCAACCACTTCAAACTTGCGTGATCAGTGATTATAGTGAATGGTAATCCTTCCACATAGGCCCTGAACTTCTTTACTGACAGAACGGCCGCATAGCATTCAAGTTCCGTCACACTGTAATTTCGCTGACCGGAGTTGAGCTTCTGGGACATGAATGCTATCGGTTGTTCGTTTTTCTCGGCGTCTATTTGAAACAACACACTCCCCACACCAGACGTCGAAGCATCACATTGTATGTAAAAATGTTTGGTGAAGTCCGGATTTGTCAGTATCGGCGCTGTCACCAAGGATATTTTGAGCTGTTGGAATGCCCTCAGCGCCTCGTCGGTCATTGTAAATGTCTGTCCTTTCTTAAGGCAATCGGTCATGGGAGCCGATACAGAAGCAAAATTGGGGATAAAACGTCTGTATCAACCTGTCATCCCTAGGAACCGACGAAGTTGCTTGGGAGTCTTCGGTATTGGGAAATTCTCGACCGCCGATACCTTGTCTTTGTATATCCGTAGACATCCATCCCCGACGATATATCCGAGGTACCTTATCTCCTTATAGCAGAACTTACTTTTTTGAACATTGATCATCAAACCCGCTTCCCTTAAACATCTAGCTACCTCTTCCAAAAATCTGGCGTGTGTCTCGAAATCTGGAGAACAAACCAAGAGGTCATCAAGGTAGACAAAGACATTCTCTTTCAGCCGAGAGGGAATGACCTTGTCCATCAACCTGCACATTCTCTGGGCGGCATTGCACAGTCCGAACGGCGTAACCTGATATAGCGGCCGTCCAGGGACTGTGAAGGCTGTTTTCTCCCTCGACTTGTTCTCCAGAGGAATCTGCCAGAAAGCATCCTTCAGGTCAATACCCGATATGAATCGTGTATCCTGAAGTCTGCTCAACAGACCCTCGATGTGAGGAAGCGGGTAAGCTTCCTTTTTGGTGACTGCGTTTACTTTTCGCGAGTCCAGACAAAGTCTATTTTTGCCAGGTTTCCGCACCAACACAACTGGAGAGCTCCATGCGCTGTTACTCTCTTCGATGACCCCGAGAGAAAGTATTCGGTCGAGTTCATCGAAAAGCAGCTTCTGTATTGCTGGCGAGATCGGGTAATGCCTCTGCTTAATGGGAATTTGCTCGTCATCCACCCCGATAACATGCTTTTCGAGGGAGGTCTTACCCAGACCTTGGACCGCAAACGATGGGAATAGTTGCTTGATTCTTTCCAGTTGAGCTGTTTGTGCGGGTGAGAATGCCTGGACAGGAGAACTCTCTACCGTCGGAGATGGAGTGTCGAGTTCGTCGATAATGTGAGGAGCGACCTTAAAAGCGCTCCTAAAATCTACTCCTAAATAGAGTTGCTGTTGCAAACTAGAACAACATACAGCCCCATTTCTTGGGTTTTGCCACCCCATGAAACAATAGTTGTAAAACGTCCTTGTATCCGTTGGTGGTTCCCGTCCGCGGTCCTAATGTCTGTTGCCATCCTAGTTAACGTTACGTTCGTCCTAGCTATGAATTCAAGTGCACCTTTCCCCAAACAGCTAATAGCCCTAGAATCTCCTCTCCTTCTATTCTCACTTTTGCATAGGGCCTATTATCGTCCGAGGTACATATCACAGATGCTTCTATTTGATTCTTTCGTAGTCTATATATTGCAACCTTTTCCCTAAACCTATGTATCTTTCTAAAGCTTCGGAGATTTGAAGGTCGTGCTATCTCTTCTCCGAAAATTCGTCGTCTAGCTTCTTCGTACTCTTGCAGTCGTCTGTGGAGGCTCTTTCTCGGAGGGATCTCCTTCTTCGTTGCGGTATCCTGACCATTTGGGTCCCTCTTCAAGATTTGGACTTCCCCGGTTTGTCCTGATTCTTCGGGAGTGCAGACGCCATCGACGAGTGATTCCCGGACGCACCGCCGACCTTCAAGTTTCCCTGACACTTCGGACAGTTGAAGGCGAAGTTACCCTGCCCACAACTGAAACATGTCAGGGTGTGAAACGAGGAGGGACATGCTGGTGAAGTTTGTTCCGTACTCCTAGTCAAGTCTGTCCTGTTCGTAAAGGCGTTTGTTATTCTGTTAGTAGGGTCTGTGTGTAGGTAGTTTGTTGGTCTGTTCGTTCTTTTGTTCTGGAGTGCTGCCACTCCAAAATCTTCGTCTTCTACCTCATCCAGCATGCCTCTCCGTCTCCTTGGTCGTCGGCTATTTCGTTGACGCTACGCCTCATCCTGGAACTCTCGCCGCCATGTGCTTTTCGGCACGTCTACACTCCTCCCTCAGCTCCTGTATACTCCTGATGGTGCACCAGAATATCAGTGTAACTACCCTGTCTTTAATGTTTTGTCTGAGTATGGCTACCAAGTCGTCTTCGTGGGGTCGGATTTTCATTTGTAAAGTCAAAGTTCATATGTCGCTGTAGAAGTCGTCAAACGTTTCATGGGGTTGCTGTCTTCTGTCCATTATTGTCCTTAGGGTTTTGTGGTCTCGTTGTTGATGTTTGAAGTGGCTTACTAGTTCCGTCTTCAAATCAAAGCAGTTGAGCAGCTCATCGCCTTCATTCTCCTGCATATACTCCCAGTACCACTTTTCTGCAGGCCCTGACACTAACTGGTGAAAGTTGGCGAAAAGCTGCTCTTCTGTCAACCCATATTTTCTTCTGAGTGTCTCTACCCGGAACAAGAAGCTTTCTACCGACATCGATTTCGACGAACCATCAAACTTAACCCCCCACTTGTAAACTTCTACCGGCTTTCCAAGACTTGGAGGACCACTAGGCTCACGCCTCCTGTCTTGTCTAGGTATGAAGCTAGGTCTCCTCGTCGTCGGAGTCTCCATTCGCGCAAGATAGCTAATGTCGAATGGATCAGTTGGTCTTAGCGTCTGTCTGTTTGTCTGGCTACCCGTTTGTCCATCTGTCAGTCGTGGAGCTTGTCTCTCTGTTTGCCGAGGTGGTTCCTTCTGCTGAATGGCTCCTCTTTCCAGGTCGCAGATCTTATTTTGTAGCAGGCTCATATTGGCCTGGAAAGTCACCATTACTTCGCTCATGCTCTCGGCGAAGACCGACATGATCTGCTTCCCGCTTTTCTGGACAGCTGAAGAAACCACTTCTTGAAACATTCGAGACATTCTCCGGTCCTCTTATCTCACATTGGGTAGATTGAAGTCTATATCGTTCCGTTCTTGTCGTAGACCTTCAATACCGACTGCCCCTGCCACGTTTTCTGTGTCTTCTGTCTGAGGTGGTAGGCTGAAGCGTTCTTGTCGTCTATAGTCTCTGCCTTCCCCTGGGATTCCTGTTGGAGTGGAAGTCTATCTGTCGTGGTCTGTCTGTCCATCCCTAGTCTGTAGCTGTTCCCGCCCCGATTCTTCCTAAATCACCAACAGCGAGGGCGGGGCTACTTTCACAGTTTTTGCCATGTTCGATACTGTACGTGTCGTTTCGTAATCGTTCGAGTGTGCTTGTCCCGTTCCTAAGTTTGGGTCCCAGTATTGGAGTTCGTGACCTGTTACGTTTAAGTCTTGTGGTGATTCAGTCCACGTAGCAGGGCGTCTGTCGGCCTGGTTTGTCATTTGGTCCTGTCCTTGTCTCTGTGCCATTTGCCGAGTAAACCTACGTTCACTCGCACACTGAAACGAGGTGCCTTTGGGAACCGCGCCCTGTTCTTTTCCCCTATCTGCCATTATTTGAGCGTTCAAAACCTTTACTAGTTATTCAAAAAAAAATAATTTTCAAAAATAAACTTCACCTATCAGAACTCTAAAGAAAAAAATAACTAATCCAAAAAAAAAAAATTATGGTAGTGTAGCCCAAGGATATCAACTAAAAAGGAAAATTCTACCAGAATATGCACCTAAGAAATTCAAAAATTTAAAAGAAAACAAAAATCAAAATTCTAAAACTCAATTCAAACGCTGGAAAAAAAATCTGATTAAAAAAAAAAACAAAATAACAAAAATAAAAGGCTAAAAGAAAACTAAAATACTACTAAAGAAAATCCAACAAATGAATCAAAAAACTAGCAATAAATGAATCAAAAAAACTCCAATTAAACTGTGAATAAAAGAAATAATCGTATTTCGAAATCTAATTTTTCAAATGATGTGCGATGGTGTGTGAATTCATGGTCGGGTTCTCCAGTAACCATTCCGCTGACTAACCAAGTTCGTTATTTACGTCTACGAGTCTATTGTACGTTATATGTCCTTGTCTACTTGTGGCTGGGTCTCTGGGACTAGACAAGTGTTGTCATAAATCCCTTCTGTCCTTACCACTATTAGCCATCAGGTAGACTCCAACAGCTGGCTGGCTAGGACTTTCAGAATATACTCCAACACGGTTAGAGCTTCAAGGCCTATACTCACGCCTCACCGATGATCTGGCAAAAGCCTTGACCCTTGGACAGCAGCTTTGCATTAGGCCTTTCCACCCTAACCTACTCTTTATTTCTTCCTAGACCTCCAACTACCTCACGAGATCCTCTGGCTTTTAACCCGAAGATTGGACAGCTGTCTTTGGCCTAAGATGAAACAAAGAATTTGATCAGCCCTTGAACCGAAAGTAAGACAGGAAAGTAAAATTGTTTATAAATGCGGAAAATATACTAATTCGCGAATGAGGCTGATTGATATGAATCCAAGGTGACGACTTTCGAAGAGAGAAAATCGTCCCCTTGGAGTCGCAATCTGGCCTCTAAAACCATTCGATATCGTTGGGCGCCATTGTTATGAGCTAGGAGCAGGCCACGGAGGCATCTTCAGTGTGTGTCAAGGGGACGGTGGCACGCACGCGGTTGCACGGCTTAACTCGTCGGACGGGGCTGGTTCTTGTCTCCCATCACTCTCACACCACCTGCTCAAACACACAAAAATCGTGCCATATGTGTATTAAAAAAGAACCTATTAGAGAAGAGAAAAGATAACCTAATTAGACCACCGACGGACTTAAAAAAAGATAGGACAGAAGACAGGAGAAGAAGAAGAAGCTCAAGGGCTTATGCTCACATCTCGGAGAAAGAAGGGTATGCCAGAACTAACCTAAACCTAACTATTCTAAACTAAACCTACTCTACTCTAAAACTTACAATAAGCCCTAACCTATACCTAAACTAATTTATAACTATTCTATTCTAGCCCTATACTACGGCATCTGTATCCCCTTGTCTCTCCCGGATGTGGGTTCGTCTCGTCCCAGAGACGTGCCAGGTGTTGATGGCACCAGCATGGCCAACCCACCCTTGTGTCTGAAAGGCACAACCTTCGCCATCTTCTTGGCCAATATTCACTAGAGATGACCCCTAATGCCTCAATCCAGCCACTATGGTCTCATGTCCTCTACGTTACGTGCGTATGGTCGTCATGTATGGTCCTTGTCCAGTCAGTATAGTCATCCTGTCAAGTCATCGTCACACCTGGTCAGCGAAAGGTCGGCCTTCTCATTCCCCCACACACCATCTTTGCACAAACATTTTTCACCCGCACATCATTATCATAATAATACGACTACCAAGATTTTATCATCGAACATTTCTTTATTCCTTCGGGTCTCTTCTGATGTCAAAATTTATATATGTAATTTTACCTAAGAAATTCACTTAATCTAAATTCAAATTACCCTAACCTATCCTAAGTAACAAAAAAAATCTTAACTTAACACTTATATAACTTTGTCTAAAACAATTCATTAAAAGGAAAGCAAAAAAAAAAAATTACCCGTTGTCCTGCCGGCAGCACAAGAAGAGTTGTAGTTGCTGATGTACCAGCTATAATATCGCGATACCAAATTAAAAAAGGAGGTTAAGCGCAGAGTTCACTGTTACCCTATCCTTACTTTACACTTGGTTTGCAAGACAAATTACAAAAAAAAACAAACTAAGAAAACTAAGCTGATTCACTGCACTGTGTTTTCACAAAAAAAAAAATTTTCTTGTTCCCGCGCTGTTCTTTTCTTTTTCTTTATAGCTGCGGCTGTTGTGGTACGGAGCCTTCGGGCGGAGCACCTCGCTTCAGTTCATTGGGTGGCCTTTGCTTCTTGCTATACCTTGCCCCCTTGTAGGATACCGCTTGGCCGTCTTGCGGTTTGATTAGCGGTCTCCGATAGCCGTTGCTTACGTACCGAAAACCGGGTCTACCAAAAAAAATTGCAGAGGCTTGGGCGTATCGGTTCGACCCAAGTCCTAGAAATTTGCCACAATTTTTCATTTTTTTTTTTTTTTTATGTATGCTTTATTTCACTTATATTGATTAACAAAACTATGATTTTACAATTTCATTGTTTAATTAAAATGAAATAGTAGGTAGTGAATAGTAGTAGGTACAATCTATTGCCCAAGTGACAAGAGTTGAATGCACCAAGCAGTCTACAAAAAATTAAAAATATTGAAATAGTTGATGAGGAATTCCAATGAGGGAGCAAAAAGTTACAATAATTTAAAAGACCAAAATATAAAAGAATAATTAGACATTCAAAAAACAAAATTCATTAATAAATAAACTATTTATAGCTGAGTAGTCAAAAGACAGTACCCATTTTTTAATACCATTAAGAAATGCATTTTTCACTCTTTCACGTCTCATAGTATCTGGAAGTAGGTTGAACAAACGGGGTGCGGTAGCAAAGTAAAATCGTCCAAAGTTAACTTTATGAACTGCAGGAACGGTTACAAAATTTCTAGTATTTCATCGCAAATTATAGTTTTCGATATTTCTGACTGAGTAAAAACCCGCATTTTGGAAAAATATTTTTAGGACTTTATAGCAGTAGAGATGCCTTAGAATGAAGAGTTTCAAGGTTTCTGAACAAATTAAAACTTGGAGTTCTGCGATTTACTCGGCATAAGATTCGAATTGCATGTTTTTGTTTTATTAGTAAAGGATCAGTTTTTTTAAAAAATGCACCACCCCAACAAGGAATACCATATTCCAATTTAGATTTTAATAGACCATTATATACAAGTTTTAAAATTGATTTTGGGCAATAAAGGCTTAGGTGATACAGTTGTCTTACCACTTTGTTAAGATATTGTTTAAGATAACTTGTATGATTATACCAACTAAGCTTATTATCTAAGACAATACCTAAATATTTAAAATTGTCAACGCACTCAACTTTAAAACAAGTACTGCAGCAAGACGTCAAATTGTTAAAGGAGGAAGTATTATCATCGTTATTAAATAAGCGAAAGCGTGTGCAACTCGGAGAGAGATAGAATAACGACAAATCATCACACATTTTACTGTTGATATTGAATATCATAAATTTCGTTTTATCGCTTATTGTGAGCTTGTGTATGGAAAACCATTTTCTCAGTAAATCGAGGTCATAGTTTACATCCGATATAACATTCAGCAAGCTTTTATTTGAGTATGAAAGCGCAGTATCATCAGCAAAGGCAGTAACTTTACCTTTAAAAGGTTGAATAAACAAAGAATTTACATATATTAAGAACAGAATAGGACCTAAAACTGACCCTTGTGGAACACCAACCAAAATATTTTTCGGAGAGCTGTAAATATTCTTGATCTTCACCATTTGGTTGCGATTTTTTAAATATGAAACAAACCAGTCTTATGTATAAAACCCATACGGAAAAAACCCATATCAAAAGCTTTACTGATATCTATAAACAAAGAAGCCGGAATCTCTGATGAATTAATACTGTGATATAATTCACCAGTTAGTTTCAGCAGTGCAGTTTCAGTAGACATTCCGCTTCTAAAACCGAATTGGCAATCACTGAAAAAGTGTGTTCTTTCTAGGAATGACAATATTCTAGATTTAATACCCCTCTCAAATATTTTTGAAAATACCGACAGCAAAGATATAGGACGATAGTTATTTAAAATTGTATTGTCGCCCTTTTTATGAAGTGGCATTACTATTGCCGTTTTTATAGATTGCGGAAAATTTCCTAACTGAATACTACTATTAAAAATAAAACATCAGAGATTTGAAACGAAATTTTTTTCAACATAAAACTTGAGATCTTATCACAAGAAGTAGAATTGGATGATTTAAGATAGTAAATTATTTTATGGATCTCCAGAGCAGTGAATGGTTCACAGAAGAAACTCTCTGTTTGACTTTCCATATCTACTAAATCAATATTACTCATGCAATTGAAATTATTGTTTGGTGAGTTATGAAAAGAACTAATATTGCAAAAGAAATCGCTAAATAAATTAGCAATTTTCAAAGGTTCAGAGATAGTTAAGTTGTTGACGTTCAAAACTATATCCACCTCTGAAGATTTTCTATTAAGAATTTCATCAACAACACGCCATTCTTTTTTGGAATTACCAAGACTTGCTGTTAATTTACTGCCAAAATAATTAACTCTGCAATAATGGACTTCCAATTTAAGCTCTTTATTTAACTTTTCGTAATATTGTTTAAGTCTAGTATTATTTGGGTGTTTTCTAACTCGAAGACAGAGCCTATTTTTTTTCGAATTTTGTTCAGAAGTGAGAGAGTCATCCATGGCTTCAGACATTTATTTTTGATGTTTGTGTTACTTTGTGTCTGTTTGCTGTTCGTAATGTGAGACTGCAGCTTCATTAAGAATATGTCGAAGGCTATTGAGGGATCAGCTGAGTTAAAAACTTCTTCCCAAAATTCGAAATTCAAACGGTTTCTGAGAACATTGAAATTGATTTTAGCGAAGGTTTCACATTCAATTTGTTTGGTACGCGGAACATAACTATCCATTTGAATAGTAGTTAAGCAGTGGTCCGTTAAATTCAGGTCAAATGACGCAGTTTTGAACTTCATTTTGTTATTTCGATGAACCCTCCCAAATATGTGGTCCAAACACGAGTTTAAACGAGTGGGCTGGGCCAGCAAAGATTCAAAACCGAAGGCAGATAGAGTCGTCAAGAAGTGATCGTCATCTCTTAAGTCAGACAGAATATTTATATTAAAGTCGCCAAGCAGAATTATATTTTTATAAGTTTGAAATTCCAAAAACCCAGAAAACTCTTCAATAAAGGATTTTACTGAACATTTGTGTAATCATAAACGCAAATAAAAAAAATAGCAAATACCAGAAATTTCACAAGAAAAACTAATTATGTCAGCGCTTTGTAAATTATATTTTTGGATTTTTTTACCTACTATGCCACTTTGAAAAAATACTCCAACACCTCTAGCTGCATATGAATCATTGCACGCTGCATCAAATAAAAAATTAGGAATACTAAAATCAGAAATTTCGTCTTTAAAAATCCAAATTTCAGAAATAAAAATTAGATCTGGTAAGTGGTCTAAAGAGGAAAGATGAGTGGAAAATGCATCAAAATTCATTCTCAAACTGCGAATGTTCTGATGGATTACTGAAAAACCAGAAGATTGTTCATTGTTTGAATGATCTATACAGTAGCAATTAGAATGTTCAGAAAAAAAAGAAAAGTTAACATTATTATTATTATTAATTGGAGAAGATGTACAAAAATTATTATATAAGTTATTATTAGGATTAATCATCTTAAAACAATTGAAAGTTAATTACAAACCCCCTCAATTTTTTGTAAATCTTCAAATGAGTATATTTTTGTTGGTTTATCACCTTCCTTTTTTCTGATGAGAACGGTTGAATTTCTCACCCAAACAAATTTACATTTGTTGTTTTGTTTGAGGTCATTGGCTTTATTAAGTAGAGATCTTGTAAAGACAGTGAGACAATCATTCATATAGATTTTCCTGTTGGTGTCACTTTTCCTGCCATCTCCGCCGACAGAGTTGTTATTTACACTAAGAAGCTCGTTAGAAATTTTGTCTCTGTTTAATCGCATTTTTCTCATTGCAACGTTCTTCCGCGAGAGAGACGAAAACTTAACGCACACAATATTGGCCGATTTGCTCTTGATCCCTGCATTCACACTCTTGACAAAACACGAGACGATGTCTTCTGAGGTGGATTGTTCTCCCATTGCAGTAAACAATTTGTTGACTTTTTCTATAACGTTAGAAGTATAAACATCAGGAAGCCCAACGATATCCACAGCGCACTGTTTCTCTTTCTGTTCCAGAAAGTTTATTTTACTCTCCAGCAGCACCACTTTCTTACAAAGAGAAGCATTGCTTTCTTCAAGAGATTGAAATTTCTTCAGTGACTCCATAATAACATGCTTAAGTTCCAAGATTTCACTGAAAAGCATTTGTATTGTAATTGTTTGATCACCTGCATTGCTGTCACCGTGGGTGGATAGTGTTGGTGTAACGTTGTTGTTGTTGTTGCTTGGATTAGGGCGATTAGATGTTATACTCTTCGGTGCAATGGCGTTAGAAGGAGCAATAACAGGAGAATCTACTAGAATCGATTTTCTCCGCAGAGAAACACAAGATGGGAATTTGAAAGTTTGATTACTCTTTTCGTAGAAGTCGATCTCTTTTTTATCCATTTTGGCGCACTTCGCATGATAGTATTCTTTACAACCCGCACACTGAATTTTAAGTTCATGCCGTTCAACTTTTAAAAAACACAAGCCGCACTTCATTTTAAATTCACTTGTTTGTTGTTCAGAAAAAAAAGAAAAGTTAACATTATTATTATTATTAATTGGAGAAGATATACAAAAATTATTATTTAAGTTATTATTAGGATTAATCATCTTAAAACAATTGAAAGTTAATTACAAACCCCCTCAATTTTTTGTAAATCTTCAAATGAGTATATTTTTGTTGGTTTATCACCTTCCTTTTTTCTGATGAGAACGGTTGAATTTCTCACCCAAACAAATTTACATTTGTTGTTTTGTTTGAGGTCATTGGCTTTATTAAGTAGAGATCTTGTAAAGACAGTGAGACAATCATTCATATAGATTTTCCTGTTGGTGTCACTTTTCCTGCCATCTCCGCCGACAGAGTTGTTATTTACACTAAGAAGCTCGTTAGAAATTTTGTCTCTGTTTAATCGCATTTTTCTCATTGCAACGTTCTTCCGCGAGAGAGACGAAAACTTAACGCACACAATATTGGCCGATTTGCTCTTGATCCCTGCATTCACACTCTTGACAAAACACGAGACGATGTCTTCTGAGGTGGATTGTTCTCCCATTGCAGTAAACAATTTGTTGACTTTTTCTATAACGTTAGAAGTATAAACATCAGGAAGCCCAACGATATCCACAGCGCACTGTTTCTCTTTCTGTTCCAGAAAGTTTATTTTACTCTCCAGCAGCACCACTTTCTTACAAAGAGAAGCATTGCTTTCTTCAAGAGATTGAAATTTCTTCAGTGACTCCATAATAACATGCTTAAGTTCCAAGATTTCACTGAAAAGCATTTGCATTGTAATTGTTTGATCACCTGCATTGCTGTCACCGTGGGTGGATAGTGTTGGTGTAACGTTGTTGTTGTTGTTGCTTGGATTAGGGCGATTAGATGTTATACTCTTCGGTGCAATGGCGTTAGAAGGAGCAATAACAGGAGAATCTACTAGAATCGATTTTCTCCGCAGAGAAACACAAGATGGGAATTTGAAAGTTTGATTACTCTTTTCGTAGAAGTCGATCTCTTTTTTATCCATTTTGGCGCACTTCGCATGATAGTATTCTTTACAACCCGCACACTGAATTTTAAGTTCATGCCGTTCAACTTTTAAAAAACACAAGCCGCACTTCATTTTAAATTCACTTTATAATTGTTTGCGTTAGAAATTAAATACTAGCAAAATGAAGTTATGAAAGTAGTGAAATATGTGAAATATTTGACTTGATTCAGAGAGCTTTCTCAATGCGTGCCTCCCCGTCAACACCTCCCCAAGTTAAATTATTTGGCTCGTAGAAATCGATTTATATAATAACATACCTCTGCTGTCTTGTTCCCAACCTGTCCTCTTCTCAAGGGGAGGTATTGTCCTTTGGACCTCTGCCTTTCTTTTTTTTTTCTTCTAGGAAAATTACTATTAAACTAATATTAATTTTTTTTTTTCTAGCACTAGGCAGTCATCACTTACCAAAAATTTTTTTTCAGATTTCCTTCCTTTTTTTTTTTTGTCTTTCCTTTTTTTGTACGCCACTGTCTGTGAACTTTTTTTCTTCTTTACTATCTGTGGAGTCGGGGCATCGACCGTTCCCATATAATCTAATCAAAAAAGTGATCAACGGTCGATGTTCTTTTGCCCTAGTTTCTTGACTTCTTCAATTTACTCTTTAATCATATTCTCTTCGTTACCCCTTTTTTAAATATGAAACAAACCAGTCTTATGTATAAAACCCATACGGAAAAAACCCATATCAAAAGCTTTACTGATATCTATAAACAAAGAAGCCGGAATCTCTGATGAATTAATACTGTGATATAATTCACCAGTTAGTTTCAGCAGTGCAGTTTCAGTAGACATTCCGCTTCTAAAACCGAATTGGCAATCACTGAAAAAGTGTGTTCTTTCTAGGAATGACAATATTCTAGATTTAATACCCCTCTCAAATATTTTTGAAAATACCGACAGCAAAGATATAGGACGATAGTTATTTAAAATTGTATTGTCGCCCTTTTTATGAAGTGGCATTACTATTGCCGTTTTTATAGATTGCGGAAAATTTCCTAACTGAATACTACTATTAAAAATAAAACATCAGAGATTTGAAACGAAATTTTTTTCAACATAAAACTTGAGATCTTATCACAAGAAGTAGAATTGGATGATTTAAGATAGTAAATTATTTTATGGATCTCCAGAGCAGTGAATGGTTCACAGAAGAAACTCTCTGTTTGACTTTCCATATCGACTAAATCAATATTACTCATGCAATTGAAATTATTGTTTGGTGAGTTATGAAAAGAACTAATATTGCAAAAGAAATCGCTAAATAAATTAGCAATTTTCAAAGGTTCAGAGATAGTTAAGTTGTTGACGTTCAAAACTATATCCACCTCTGAAGATTTTCTATTAAGAATTTCATCAACAACACGCCATTCTTTTTTGGAATTACCAAGACTTGCTGTTAATTTACTGCCAAAATAATTAACTCTGCAATAATGGACTTCCAATTTAAGCTCTTTATTTAACTTTTCGTAATATTGTTTAAGTCTAGTATTATTTGGGTGTTTTCTAACTCGAAGACAGAGCCTATTTTTTTTCGAATTTTGTTCAGAAGTGAGAGAGTCATCCATGGCTTCAGACATTTATTTTTGATGTTTGTGTTACTTTGTGTCTGTTTGCTGTTCGTAATGTGAGACTGCAGCTTCATTAAGAATATGTCGAAGGCTATTGAGGGATCAGCTGAGTTAAAAACTTCTTCCCAAAATTCGAAATTCAAACGGTTTCTGAGAACATTGAAATTGATTTTAGCGAAGGTTTCACATTCAATTTGTTTGGTACGCGGAACATAACTATCCATTTGAATAGTAGTTAAGCAGTGGTCCGTTAAATTCAGGTCAAATGACGCAGTTTTGAACTTCATTTTGTTATTTCGATGAACCCTCCCAAATATGTGGTCCAAACACGAGTTTAAACGAGTGGGCTGGGCCAGCAAAGATTCAAAACCGAAGGCAGATAGAGTCGTCAAGAAGTGATCGTCATCTCTTAAGTCAGACAGAATATTTATATTAAAGTCGCCAAGCAGAATTATATTTTTATAAGTTTGAAATTCCAAAAACCCAGAAAACTCTTCAATAAAGGATTTTACTGAACATTTGTGTAATCATAAACGCAAATAAAAAAAATAGCAAATACCAGAAATTTCACAAGAAAAACTAATTATGTCAGCGCTTTGTAAATTATATTTTTGGATTTTTTTACCTACTATGCCACTTTGAAAAAATACTCCAACACCTCTAGCTGCATATGAATCATTGCACGCTGCATCAAATAAAAAATTAGGAATACTAAAATCAGAAATTTCGTCTTTAAAAATCCAAATTTCAGAAATAAAAATTAGATCTGGTAAGTGGTCTAAAGAGGAAAGATGAGTGGAAAATGCATCAAAATTCATTCTCAAACTGCGAATGTTCTGATGGATTACTGAAAAACCAGAAGATTGTTCATTGTTTAAATGATCTATACAGTAGCAATTAGAATGTTCAGAAAAAAAAGAAAAGTTAACATTATTATTATTATTAATTGGAGAAGATATACAAAAATTATTATTTAAGTTATTATTAGGATTAATCATCTTAAAACAATTGAAAGTTAATTACAAACCCCCTCAATTTTTTGTAAATCTTCAAATGAGTATATTTTTGTTGGTTTATCACCTTCCTTTTTTCTGATGAGAACGGTTGAATTTCTCACCCAAACAAATTTACATTTGTTGTTTTGTTTGAGGTCATTGGCTTTATTAAGTAGAGATCTTGTAAAGACAGTGAGACAATCATTCATATAGATTTTCCTGTTGGTGTCACTTTTCCTGCCATCTCCGCCGACAGAGTTGTTATTTACACTAAGAAGCTCGTTAGAAATTTTGTCTCTGTTTAATCGCATTTTTCTCATTGCAACGTTCTTCCGCGAGAGAGACGAAAACTTAACGCACACAATATTGGCCGATTTGCTCTTGATCCCTGCATTCACACTCTTGACAAAACACGAGACGATGTCTTCTGAGGTGGATTGTTCTCCCATTGCAGTAAACAATTTGTTGACTTTTTCTATAACGTTAGAAGTATAAACATCAGGAAGCCCAACGATATCCACAGCGCACTGTTTCTCTTTCTGTTCCAGAAAGTTTATTTTACTCTCCAGCAGCACCACTTTCTTACAAAGAGAAGCATTGCTTTCTTCAAGAGATTGAAATTTCTTCAGTGACTCCATAATAACATGCTTAAGTTCCAAGATTTCACTGAAAAGCATTTGTATTGTAATTGTTTGATCACCTGCATTGCTGTCACCGTGGGTGGATAGTGTTGGTGTAACGTTGTTGTTGTTGTTGCTTGGATTAGGGCGATTAGATGTTATACTCTTCGGTGCAATGGCGTTAGAAGGAGCAATAACAGGAGAATCTACTAGAATCGATTTTCTCCGCAGAGAAACACAAGATGGGAATTTGAAAGTTTGATTACTCTTTTCGTAGAAGTCGATCTCTTTTTTATCCATTTTGGCGCACTTCGCATGATAGTATTCTTTACAACCCGCACACTGAATTTTAAGTTCATGCCGTTCAACTTTTAAAAAACACAAGCCGCACTTCATTTTAAATTCACTTGTTTGTTGTTCAGAAAAAAAAGAAAAGTTAACATTATTATTATTATTAATTGGAGAAGATATACAAAAATTATTATTTAAGTTATTATTAGGATTAATCATCTTAAAACAATTGAAAGTTAATTACAAACCCCCTCAATTTTTTGTAAATCTTCAAATGAGTATATTTTTGTTGGTTTATCACCTTCCTTTTTTCTGATGAGAACGGTTGAATTTCTCACCCAAACAAATTTACATTTGTTGTTTTGTTTGAGGTCATTGGCTTTATTAAGTAGAGATCTTGTAAAGACAGTGAGACAATCATTCATATAGATTTTCCTGTTGGTGTCACTTTTCCTGCCATCTCCGCCGACAGAGTTGTTATTTACACTAAGAAGCTCGTTAGAAATTTTGTCTCTGTTTAATCGCATTTTTCTCATTGCAACGTTCTTCCGCGAGAGAGACGAAAACTTAACGCACACAATATTGGCCGATTTGCTCTTGATCCCTGCATTCACACTCTTGACAAAACACGAGACGATGTCTTCTGAGGTGGATTGTTCTCCCATTGCAGTAAACAATTTGTTGACTTTTTCTATAACGTTAGAAGTATAAACATCAGGAAGCCCAACGATATCCACAGCGCACTGTTTCTCTTTCTGTTCCAGAAAGTTTATTTTACTCTCCAGCAGCACCACTTTCTTACAAAGAGAAGCATTGCTTTCTTCAAGAGATTGAAATTTCTTCAGTGACTCCATAATAACATGCTTAAGTTCCAAGATTTCACTGAAAAGCATTTGCATTGTAATTGTTTGATCACCTGCATTGCTGTCACCGTGGGTGGATAGTGTTGGTGTAACGTTGTTGTTGTTGTTGCTTGGATTAGGGCGATTAGATGTTATACTCTTCGGTGCAATGGCGTTAGAAGGAGCAATAACAGGAGAATCTACTAGAATCGATTTTCTCCGCAGAGAAACACAAGATGGGAATTTGAAAGTTTGATTACTCTTTTCGTAGAAGTCGATCTCTTTTTTATCCATTTTGGCGCACTTCGCATGATAGTATTCTTTACAACCCGCACACTGAATTTTAAGTTCATGCCGTTCAACTTTTAAAAAACACAAGCCGCACTTCATTTTAAATTCACTTGTTTGTTGTTCAGAAAAAAAAGAAAAGTTAACATTATTATTATTATTAATTGGAGAAGATATACAAAAATTATTATTTAAGTTATTATTAGGATTAATCATCTTAAAACAATTGAAAGTTAATTACAAACCCCCTCAATTTTTTGTAAATCTTCAAATGAGTATATTTTTGTTGGTTTATCACCTTCCTTTTTTCTGATGAGAACGGTTGAATTTCTCACCCAAACAAATTTACATTTGTTGTTTTGTTTGAGGTCATTGGCTTTATTAAGTAGAGATCTTGTAAAGACAGTGAGACAATCATTCATATAGATTTTCCTGTTGGTGTCACTTTTCCTGCCATCTCCGCCGACAGAGTTGTTATTTACACTAAGAAGCTCGTTAGAAATTTTGTCTCTGTTTAATCGCATTTTTCTCATTGCAACGTTCTTCCGCGAGAGAGACGAAAACTTAACGCACACAATATTGGCCGATTTGCTCTTGATCCCTGCATTCACACTCTTGACAAAACACGAGACGATGTCTTCTGAGGTGGATTGTTCTCCCATTGCAGTAAACAATTTGTTGACTTTTTCTATAACGTTAGAAGTATAAACATCAGGAAGCCCAACGATATCCACAGCGCACTGTTTCTCTTTCTGTTCCAGAAAGTTTATTTTACTCTCCAGCAGCACCACTTTCTTACAAAGAGAAGCATTGCTTTCTTCAAGAGATTGAAATTTCTTCAGTGACTCCATAATAACATGCTTAAGTTCCAAGATTTCACTGAAAAGCATTTGTATTGTAATTGTTTGATCACCTGCATTGCTGTCACCGTGGGTGGATAGTGTTGGTGTAACGTTGTTGTTGTTGTTGCTTGGATTAGGGCGATTAGATGTTATACTCTTCGGTGCAATGGCGTTAGAAGGAGCAATAACAGGAGAATCTACTAGAATCGATTTTCTCCGCAGAGAAACACAAGATGGGAATTTGAAAGTTTGATTACTCTTTTCGTAGAAGTCGATCTCTTTTTTATCCATTTTGGCGCACTTCGCATGATAGTATTCTTTACAACCCGCACACTGAATTTTAAGTTCATGCCGTTCAACTTTTAAAAAACACAAGCCGCACTTCATTTTAAATTCACTTTATAATTGTTTGCGTTAGAAATTAAATACTAGCAAAATGAAGTTATGAAAGTAGTGAAATATGTGAAATATTTGACTTGATTCAGAGAGCTTTCTCAATGCGTGCCTCCCCGTCAACACCTCCCCAAGTTAAATTATTTGGCTCGTAGAAATCGATTTATATAATAACATACCTCTGCTGTCTTGTTCCCAACCTGTCCTCTTCTCAAGGGGAGGTATTGTCCTTTGGACCTCTGCCTTTCTTTTTTTTTTCTTCTAGGAAAATTACTATTAAACTAATATTAATTTTTTTTTTTCTAGCACTAGGCAGTCATCACTTACCAAAAATTTTTTTTCAGATTTCCTTCCTTTTTTTTTTTTGTCTTTCCTTTTTTTGTACGCCACTGTCTGTGAACTTTTTTTCTTCTTTACTATCTGTGGAGTCGGGGCATCGACCGTTCCCATATAATCTAATCAAAAAAGTGATCAACGGTCGATGTTCTTTTGCCCTAGTTTCTTGACTTCTTCAATTTACTCTTTAATCATATTCTCTTCGTTACCCCTTCATTTTCATTCGTTGCCTACATTTCTCTTCGTCCATCTATGTTATCTCTGTCTCCCTCTTCATCATATCGGTCGTCCCTTATCTTATCCATATTGCCAATATCCTTCGTCAAGATGGTAATACTTAGATATAACACTTTAATAAATTAATACATTTACCTAAATTCGAACAACAAAATAACATAACATACCTTACATTAATATAACTAACCTACCCTAATTAACCCAACATCTATTTACTATAACAATACTCGAGAAATTACTACAAACGGAACGTATAACACTTTTAAATAGGGATCTTTTCCATTTCCCTCCGATTTTTCGCTTGAGGTTTTTCTCTTTCGTCGAATTTTCTTTCCAAGAGGGAGAGCTGAGCTGTGTGCGACCGGGAACACTAGCGTGTACGCTTATGTCAGAACAAATCCCATTTTCTCATTTCGCGTTTAAACACGATCTACGGGCGAAGTGTTTTTCTTTTGTTTAGTTTTGTTTTCTTGTTTTTTTTTTTTTGTTAAATTTTTTGAAAAAGTAATTGACGCGATCGTTTTCCTGGTAAGCGGAACTACCACCAAAGTTCCTGAATTTGCACTAGTAAGTGGAGGACGGTACACGGACGACCCACGATGATAATTTCCCAAGGCTTACCTGGGCGGGGGTACATGCCAGTGGTCATAGTCCGCATTGGACACCATTCCTTGTGGCCGCTGGCGATGGCTTTTCGGCTCGTCTCCACCATGGATCTGGATCTGCAGTTAGTATCTATATTATCTATGTACATCATTTCTTCTGCAAGTTCACTTGCCTTTGCTTTTGTTTTGTGTTTGAGTTGTGGACTTGACGACTAGTGTCGCCTTTGGTGACTGGTGTCACATTTGGTGACTAGCGTCGC
The DNA here is from genome assembly GCA_963082735.1 of Pocota personata. Taxonomy (NCBI): domain Eukaryota; kingdom Metazoa; phylum Arthropoda; class Insecta; order Diptera; family Syrphidae; genus Pocota; species Pocota personata. Next base: position 28,551,182 of record OY720433.1, on the reverse strand, counting down.
CTCAACCAAGCACATCTACATGTATACCTATATATCTATTTTTATTTATTTTTTATTTTTTTTGTGTGTATGTTTTGAACTTGTTGTGGTCTCTAAGACCTCGTAACAGGATCGACGACAGTATCTGAGTGGTCGTGAGGACACTGGCCTCGTAAAGAAAAGGGGCTTGTAGTGACTGCGGTATTCCTTCGCACCCTTCGCGCGTTTATAGGCCGACTAACGTGTGGCAAGGGCCCACGCCCTGGGTTTAAGGGTCTCGTGTTCTACAGACTTGCCGGGCTATAGGTCTTTATTAGATCTGCTCATCCCGTTATTGTAAGGTGCCTGAAGTGTGGTATATACATATGAAGTGTGGCACATATATATGTATGTGTGTGCATGTGTGTGTGTTGTCTTGTGGTTTTGGTGCTATTATAATTATATGTAATTCGAGGGGCACGTTAGTTTAACCTTTTCAATATACAGTCTATCTTGTGTGTGTTATCTACATGAGAGATACTATGCTACACCAATAAATCCAAAAAAAGTAAATTGCTCTACTAATAAATAAACATCTCTAACAATGACTAAATAAACTTTATATATAAATAAATAAATAAATCTGTAACTATATAAATAAATCTATAGATAAATATACTCTATAACTAACTATAAATCTCTATGAATCAATAAGTATAATAAATCTCTGAGTAAATAAATACATCTCTCTATATATATATCTACGTCTATAAATAAATAAATAACTCTATGGATAAATATAACTATGGATAAATAAGTGTACAATTAATGTACAGAGTCACTGTGAAATGCACACGCATTGCACATAATCACTGCACACTCCAGACATTATTGTTATTTTGCTAAGTAAACAATTCTATGTTTCCCACAGGTAATTTAGCATAAGCACCTTTTGTATCTTATCATATCATATTGTATTTCTGTTAATCTCACCCATATCCAACATTGTTCACGAATGTACTAAGTAAGCAAAAATAATGTATAAATAAGAAATCATTTTAATAATAAATCAGATTAATTTCAAATACGACAGAAGTTGGTCTCATTGAATAGCTATCCCCCCACCAGAGGTAAGGTGGCTGTTCAAGTTTATTGAATACCTATCCCCCCACCAGAGGTAAGGTGGCTATTCAACCTTGCAATCGTAGGAACAATATCCTACATTTGGTCCTTCGAGCAATAGGAACCTACATATATATGGTCCTTTTGAAAAATTACGAGCAACGAGAGGAAAACGCTACAGCATATACATAAGAGTCCAAGACGAGCTACGATAGAAAGCAGATACGGAATTTAGCCTAATACCGAGATGAAGAATACAGACGATTTGATCGAGCGACAGAGGAAAAAGGCGGAGTGGATAAAGAAGGTATCAGACAAATTCACTAGGGAGCCCAAGATACGGAGAACCAAAGAGTTCGTACAGGAACGGTTGAGTGAACTTGCTTTGCACTGGGAAGAGTTCAAAAAGGGAGATGCGGAAATACGCGGACAGGAGGACTACGATAAAAACCACTCGTACATAAAGTCGAAATATTACGAGCAAGTGGAAGCAATCGTAGTAGCGGTACGGAAGAAATTAGAGGCGAGATTGGACGAAATTCGTGAATATGAAAAGAATAAGGCTGAAGAAGTGGCTCCAAAACCAAGAAGCTCATCAGACAACTCTAAAGAAGAGCAGAAGCAAAACAAGAATCCACTGCAGTCCAGCAACAAGCATGAGGATGATGACATCGACGAAGAGCAGAAACGAAGACTAAAGCGCCAAGAAGCACAGAAGCAGGCATTCTTTAGATCACTGGATAGAATGGATCAAGCTAGGTCCACGTCAAAAGCGTATTACGTTCACAAGCAGCAGCTTATACACAACCAATGGGCAGTAATAACTGCAACGCATAACGATATAGTTGAACACTCCGAGACGAGCATGGTCAATGACTACCTCACTGAGCATGAAGAACTGGAAGAAATATACGAAGAAGTGATGGTGAAATTGCAGGAAAAACTAGAAGAATTCGCAATTCAACAAGATGGAACGAGTGGATATACACAGCAGGAGTTGAAATTGCCAGTACTTAAGCTTCCAACATTCGGTGGCGACTACAGGCAATGGAAATCCTTCATTGATCTATTTGAGCAAGCCATACATAAAAATGAAAAATTGGGGAATGCTCAAAAAATGCACTACCTGAAAACACACATGACAGGAGACGCTGCAAAAATAATACAACACTTGCAAATAATGGACAGCAATTATGAGATGGCAAAAGAGGCATTGATGAACAGATATGAGAATTCACGGTTACTAGTGAATGCGCAGATACAGGCATTAATGAACCAAAAAGACTGCCAGTTTGAGTCTGCAGCACATCTGAGAAGGCTTCATGATACAACAACGGAATGCGTGAACTCTTTAAAAGGTCTAAACATAGAGACAGCAAGCTGGGATCCAATGATACTCTATATTGTTTCCCAGAAACTAGACAACGAGACAAGAAAGGCGTATGAGCAGTCATTGAAAAATCCAAAAGACCTGCAACCTCTTGATGACTTCCTTAAATTTCTAGAGAACAAATGCTAGATAGAGAACATGCTCTAGATAATTTAGAAGGAAAACGAAATAACACGAATACGAAAGAACAAAAACCGGTAAACACCAGGAAAGGCTTCTATAAAAACTATCACGCAACAGTTAGTCCATGTTGTAAGCTATGCAATGGTTCACACTGGTTACACAACTGCCAGAGGTTCAGTCAAATACCAGTAACACAACGGAACGAATTGATTCAGAGGGAGAAGTTTTGTAAAAATTGTTTCAAGGAAACTCACGAAACATCAAGATGTTCTTCCTACAAAACATGTCAAATGTATAAAAAAAACGACATCACACCCTACTGCACGTTAATGACACGAATCGACGTTTGGAGCAAGCACAAACAAATTTCTCATCCAACACACAGCATATCAAAATACTGCTAGCGACAGCAATGGTGAAAACAAACTGGAAAGGATGCGACTATTATCTACGAGCACTAGTTGACCAAGGATCTCAATCCTCCTTCATTACCGAAGATGCAGTACAAAGGCTACAACTACAAAAGAAGAGAGCCTATGCAACGATAACTGGACTTGGAATGACAAAAGCAGGAACGTCAAGAAGCAAAGTTGAGCTAAATATTGCTTCAATTTATACATCCGAATTTCGAACATGGGGAACATTCCTCGTACTGGATAAATTAACAAAAGTTTTACCGGACGAATCGTTCATGGTAAAGGAATGGGATCATCTAAAAAATCTACCTTTAGCCGACCCATCATACAACAAATAAGCAAACGTGGACATGCTAATTGGAGCAGATATTTTCCAAGAGATAATACTGAAAGGAGTAATAAAGGGTAACCGTGGCACTCCAATAGCACAAAACACGAAGCTGGGATGGATACTATCCGGAAGTTTCCGTCACAATAAAACGACAAGTGAATCAACAATATGCTGCATATCCAACGTGGAGTTGAATGAACAATTGAAGCTATTTTGGGAGACAGAAGAGGTCCAAGATAAAAGAAGTCTTTCGGAAGAAGAATCACATTGCGAAGAGATATACGAGAAGACTCACAGGAGGGATAAAACAGGAAAAAATAAATCATTACGCGAAGACTACAAGCAGTTCATGCGAGAATACTTGAAACTCGGCCACATGGAACCAGTTAAACCAACATCAAGAAGACAGGAAACAAAAGAGACGTATTATCTACCACACCAAGCAGTCATCAGGCCAGATAGTTCAGCCATCAAAATTAGAGTAGTCTTTGACGCATCAGCAAAAACGAGCTCAGGAATAAGCCTAAACGATACCATGCTAACCGGTCCAGTTATTCAGCAAGATTTGTTCACCATAATGACGCGCTGGAGAAAACATAAATACGTTTATAGAGCAGATATCGAAAAAATGTATCGCCAGATATTGGTTGCTGAAGAAGACAGAGATTTTCAGAGGATTCTTTGGAGGGAACATCCAGAAGAAAATATAAAGGAATATCGGCTAACAACAGTAACGTATGGTACATCCTCAGCACCGTACTTGGCCATTAAAACATTGCAACAGCTTGCATCCGATGAAGAAGGAAAGTATCAGATAGCATCAAAAATAACAAAGCAAGACTTTTATGTGGACGATCTCCTTACTGGGGAAGATACACTATATGAAGCAAGAAGAGCACAGCAAGAAGTAATACAGCTAATGAAAAGCGGGGGATTCAAACTCCGAAAATGGTCCTCAAATTCTAAGGAGCTACTCAGAAGCATAGACCCTGAAGATCGGGAGCAAGAACGATTTAAATTAAATGACTATGATCCAATCAAAACGTTAGGGATTTATTGGCAACCCGAATCATATATATTTGAATTTAAAATCTCCTTAGACCCAACAAAAGAAAATCTGAGAAAGAAAAAGATAGTGTCAGAAACGGCAAGACTGTTTGACCCATTGGGATGGCTAGCGCCAATTGTAATAAAGCCGAAACTGATTCAACAAGAGCTTTGGGAATGCAAAATTTCATGGGACGAAAAATTGTCAGACGATTCTGTCCAAAAAATGGACAGAATTCAGGGAACAACTTCACCACATAGAACAACTAAAGATACCAAGTTGGAATAAGTACGAAGCTAAGTACCGCATGGAGCTACACGGATTCTGCGATGCATCAGAGAAAGCTTTCGCAGCAGCAATCTACACAAGAATCATAACTAAAACAGGGACAGTATTTACAACACTGTTATGTGCTAAATGGAAAGTGGCACCTATAAAAAAGATATCACTACCAAGACTTGAGCTTTGCGAAGCTGTGCTTCTCGCCAGACTAATGAAAAAGACAAAGGAAGCACTGGAATTGAATGGGGTGGATTCATATGCTTGGACTGACTCCATGATAACACTCGCGTGGCTAGCTGGAAATCCGAGCAGGTGGAAAAACTACGTAGCAAACAGAGTCACGGAAGTAATCGGCATACTAAGTTCTGATAAATGGCATCACGTTAGAGGGAAGGATAATCCAGCAGATTGTGCCTCCAGAGGGATATGCCCTTCACAGCTAAAGGGGTGTGATATTTGGTGGACTGGCCCAAAATGGTTAACACAACCAGAAATCACCTACACTGATATCAAACAACATACTACGGACTTGGAAGAACGTAAAGTAAAAATGTATGCATTAGCAACATTAAAAGAACAAATGCCTTATAATATTGAAAGGATGTTAACACAATACAGCACACAGAGGCAACTAACAAGAGTGCTTGCATATTGTAAGCGGTTTATTCACAACGCAGGAACATCTGAGAAAAATAAACGTTTAGGACCATTAACATGGGATGAAATATGGGCTGCAACAAAAAATGTAATAAAAAAAGTACAACATGCTGAGTTTAACGAAGAAATCAGGCATCTTAAAAAATCGAAAAGAAGAGCAAGCTCTGGTGTCTTAATGCATTTATTGACGAAGACGATATGATTCGAGTAGGAGGACGGTTAGCAGAAGCAGATATCTCACCGTCACAAAAACATCCATTAATAATTCCGCATTCTGGTCCTCTCACAACAATGCTAATTGAAGACGCTCATAAATCAACCTTGCACGGAGGTTATGGCTTGACACATTCATACATTCGACAGCGATATTGGATTATTAACGGCCTTAGTGCAGTCAAGTATACAATCTACAGGTGTACTACATGTTTTAGACACAAAGCAAAAACTCAAAAACTAGAATGCAACTGATGGGAAACTTTCCACAACCAAGGGTGAGGAAAAACAGACCATTTTCGCATACAGGAGTCGACTACGCTGGCCCAATAGATATCAGAATGGCCAAAGGAAGAGGTAACAAGTCGTACAAAGGGTATGTGGCAATATTCATATGCCTGACCACGAAAGCCATTCATATCGAAGTAGTGAGCGATCTGACAGCAAATGCATTCATAACAGCCTTCAAAAGATTGTGTGCCAGAAGAGGTCATGTCGGGCATCTCTATAGTGACAATGGCACGAATTTTGTGGCTGCAAACAAGATCTTACAGTCAAATGTAAAAGAAGTAGCAAAGTATAATTCAGAAATTTGCGATCTATTATCATCAAACCATACACAATGGCATTTCATACCTCCGGGATCTCCGCATTTTGGTGGCCTTTGGGAGGCTGGTGTAAAATCAATAAAACACCATCTCAAACGAACAATAGGTGAACACAAGATAACGTACGAAGAGCTTTCAATATTGTTAACGCAAATAGACGCATGTCTAACCTCCAGACCCCTTTGTCCACTTTCGAATGATCCCGAGGAGACAGATGTTTTACCACCAGGACATTTTTTGATCGGTGCGGCCCTGTTAGCACCACCAGAAGAATGCAGACTCGACAGCAAAGAGGAATTACTAATTCGGTGGCAATTGTTGGAAAGAATGCAACAATATTTTTGGAAAAAAATGGAACACAAGTTACCTCGCAACACTTCAGCAGCGGCCTAAGTGGACGAAAAAGAACGAAAACTTGAGAGTTGGCAACATCGTTCTTATCAAAGATGAACTACTTCCTCCAACAAAATGGGCTCTGGGAAAAGTGGTAGAGACACACGCTGGTAAGGACGGCTTAATAAGAGTAGCAACAATAAAAGCAAACAACAAAACATACAAAAGACCTGTTGGTGATTCAACTCAATTTAATTAAAAATGCATTTAATTAAATAGTATATTGGCAATTCTAATTATGTATAACGTAACGTAATATAAAGGTCAAACCCATTATTATTAATTGACAGATATCGAATGTATATATATATATAACCTGTAATTTCCCGCCAAATTATGGGTATAAAACCCAAAAGCAGAATTTTGTATATACAGTCGATAGTGTACAGTCAATAAAACAATTTTTATAACGTGTGAGATTCGGTTTTTTATTTAAGAGATTTTTTTCCAGTAATTCCCCGTATACTGCTCGTGTGCTAACATTTGGTCCTTCGAGCCGGATTGTGTGCGAGAATTTAAACAATTTAAACAATAAAAACAGAAAACATTAAAGTGTGTGACAAACAATTTAAACTAGAACAAAACTTACATATAGTACAGGTGTACACAGATACTATACAGTGTGAAAGTGCAAAGGGCAAAATTGTTCTATCTTCCATTGTTCGGCAATTGAAACTTTTCAATCCCGCGAATTGCGGAAAGTCAAGACTCTCCACATTCGAACTTGCGACACCAACAATGAGATACGAAAACTCATCCAAAAATTCTCAAAGCTCTCTAAGGTGGTTAGAGTTTTGGCTTACTGTCGTCGTTTCTGCCAAAATTGCAGGGCAGGGTCTACCTCCAAACAGCTTGGTATACTCGGACCAGAAGAACTTCAAGCAGCAACACAAGTGGCGGTTCGATCGGCTCAAATGGACATGTGCTCTAACGAACTAGATGATAATGTCACTATTCCGAAAAGCCTAAAATCACTAAATGCCTTTAGGGACGGCCAGGGTATTATACGAGTGGGCGGTCGACTTCAAAATACAATACTGCCATATAGTCAACAACACCCTGTAATTTTACACCCTAGTCACCCCTTCACAATCCTGATAATCCACGACGCACACGAGCAAACCTTGCACGGTGGAATTCAGCAAATGACAGCATTCATTCGTACTGCATACTGGGTGCTCAATATCAAAAGAAGCATCAAAAAGCATATCCACAAATGTGTCATTTGCTTTCGATTCAAGAAGCAACATATGCAGCAGTTGATGGGGAGTCTGCCAGCTCCTCGAGTAAGAATGGCTCGACCATTCAGCAACACTGGGGTGGACTATGCAGGTCCAATAGAAATTAAGACCTGAAAAGGGCGAGGAGCGAAGATCTTAAAAGGCTACTTCGCAATATTCATTTGCCTAGCTACTAAGGCAGTACACCTAGAAATGGTTTCCGACCTTAGTACACAGGCGTTCTTGGCAGCCTTCCGCCGCTTCACGGCTCGGCGGGGTACCTGCTCTCAAGTATATAGCGACTGCGGTACTAACTTCGTCGGAGCGAACGGAAGGAAATCGCGGACACGTTAGCTACTCAGGGTACGAAATGGAGTTTCATTCCCCCTGCTTCCCCGCACTTCGGTGGACTATGGGAAGCCGGGGTGAAGTCGGTGAAACACCATCTCAAGCGGGTTGTGAAAGATACCAGGCTCACGTTCGAGGAACTTTACACGGTACTCACACAAATTGAGGCATGCCTGAATTCTCGGGCGCTGTGCCCAATTTCAGACAACCTGGATGAGATGGAGGTCATAACCCCAGGACACTTCTTAATCAGCCAAGCGATCAACACTGTGCCCCAACGAGATGCCTCAACGGACAAGGTCAACTATCTGGAGCGTTGGAAGCGCCTTCAAACCACGGTGGACACGTTTTGGCGAAAGTGGAGCGGAGAATACCTTTCGCGTCTGCAGCAGCGTCCAAAGTGGGTAGATACGGTCGAGACACCAAAAGTAGGGGACCTAGTTCTACTCAAGGATGAACGCTTACCATCCTCTCAGTGGATGCTCGCGCGCATTCTTGAACTTCATCCCGGAACCGATGACTTGGTACGAGTGGTAACTCTGAAAACGAAAAACGCAACAATCAAGAGGCCAATAACAAAATGAAATCGACACACTAATCTAACAAATTAAACATAAATAACAAAATATGCTACACATTTAGTATACCGTCCACTAAAACTAAACAAATAAATTAAACAACACAATTACGAGTACCTATTGCCAAAAAGCAATACATATCTCATATACAACACAACACAGAAACGCTAAACGACACTTTTAACAACACAATATACCTATTAAATAATATTTTCATGCAACATAATACAAAACTACACAATTTCCGAATTTTCTATAACTCTACACAACACAAATTTTACATCGATCTTTACGCTATTCTCACATGAAACAATCAACATGATCAGCAACAGCTGTTAACAAAAAAAAACCCCCGCTGATTCTCGCAGGTCATTGCACGCAACGAAAAGCTCCAGTGCAATCCAAAAACACTGCTAAACCAATACAAAAAAAACCGACGCGTATCACAAAACATTTGCTCGCCTTTACCCTCAAAACTATATCATGCATTACATGCACTCACACACATACACCTGATCACACAAAATCAAAAAAAAAAAAATTAAATCATCAAATAACACGATTCATTTACAATTATTATTACGATTAATAACGATCACTTATGGAAAAATTATCAAAACATACTAAACTACCCGGCACCGAAGTAATACAATCAAATATACTACAAAACACTCATGTCAATTCATCTCATTAATAATCACAACACAAAACCAAAACAAAGCAACGCTAGGGCGAAAGGGAAAGCTGGACAACGACGAGTACATACGATGATAAAAGCAAGAGAAGGACAGGAGATAATATTAACACCAATCGTCTCTTTGATAAACCAAAGACATCGACCAATAATGTGTTCGTCTCATCACTCCACATACTTCCATATATGTCGCATTGTGTTGTCTCTTTTATATTCCGATTCACTAATTCCATTTCTCTTTACATGTAACCTTTACAAGATCGACATATATACAGTAGATTGACTCAGCAGCACAGGGCCACAGGGTGGTCCGAAATCAAAACTTGAAGACTGAAAATTGAAGAGGTCTATGGGCAGCAATTTGCGAACTCCGTTCACGGCCGGGGAAAATGTTGGTGATTCAACTCAATTTAATTAAAAATGCATTTAATTAAATAGTATATTGGCAATTCTAATTATATATAACGTAACGTAATATAAAGGTCAAACCCATTATTATTAATTGACAGATATCGAATGTATATATATATATAACCTGTAATTTTCCGCCAAATTATGGGTATAAAACCCAAAACCAGAATTTTGTTTGTACAGTCGATAGTGTACAGTCAATAAAACAATTTTTATAACGTGTGAGATTCGGTTTTTTATTTAAGAGATTTTTTTCCAGTAATTCCCCGTATACTGCGGGTGTGCTAACAGACCTATAACCAAAATATGTGTACTACCGATCACCGATAACGACGAACAAATAGCATTTCAAGAAATGCACCATGTAGGGAATGGAACTGAGCAGAACACTAAAGTCGATGCAACCAACGAGCAAACAAATGTTACCCACAATAGTTCACAACTTCAGGATGAGAAGGTGGTAGAAAAGGATCATAATCAGCAAAATAAATGCCTGCACCTTCAATTAACGGGTGCAAAACCACAACCTAAACACAAACAAAAATGTCAGCCTACTAGTATACCTGAGAGACCACCCATCGAAGATTTGCGACAGCAAAACAGGAAACGGACAAATGAAGCCACAGAACAAGCCAGTAAGGTAAAAAGGGGACGATCGACTATACCATCCCTGGTTGTCTCAATTGCACTGGCATCAATCATATGGCCACTACCAAGCCACGCTCAAGTTACCAGCACACCATTCAACGACCATCCAGGTATAAATTTTGAAAAAATTGGTAATGTCAACCTCGTAACAAATAATTGGAAAATTATTGTGTATTACGACATGACTAATTACTGGCATGAGTTCATAGGATTCAAGGAGCTTGTTACAAGAATGAACGACTTTTGCGAAAAGAAAACCTCGAATATACGATGCATCGATATAGTCAAGCAATTCTGGCACCAACTCGACATCATGCGAAGTAACAATGAACTACTGCTGAGACAAGGAGTCGGAAGGGAACCAAAGGCTAGAATCAAACGATCCCCATTAAACTTGGTTGGAACAATAGCAAACAAACTATTCGGAGTACTAGACGAAGAATTTGCTATGAAATATGAACAACAAATTCAAAAGGTCAACATGAATGAAAACCACTTAATTGACCTGATCAAAAATCAAACATCAATAGCAGAATCAACAACAAATATAATGCAGAAAAACACAGAAGCCATAACACATCAATTAGAAGTATCTCAGAACCACTTAGAGACACTAGCAAATAATGCATTGGTAGCCAGCGACGTATTGGCTACAAAACAAGAGTTTTTTGGACTATCGACGTACGCCACTCTGTCAATGCTTAACTATAAAAAAACTCAAAACTCGCTACTGGATGTCCTGATTGATCTTCACCATGCAAAAATCAATCCACTTGTACTAACACCAGATCAGCTTCGATCACAACTGACCATAGTAAGAAACAACTTACCTCCGCAGTTGGCAATCGCAGGAGAGGCAACACAAACGAGTTTGGTAGAACTTTACAGATTATTAACGGCTAAAGGGAGGATAACAGAATACAGCGTCATATTTGAAATAAGAATACCTTTAGCTAATACCGAGATGTACGAAGTCTTCAAAGTCATACCAGTACCAACAGCTCATCAAAACAAATATGTTTTCATAGAACCATCAGCCGACTACTTAACTTGCTTCGAGAGTCTTACTACCCGATGACGTCAGAAGAACTAAATAAATGTATACAGAGTAATGATAAGTATATATGTCACCAACAACATCCATTCAATCGACGATCAAACATGAGCAAATGTGAATTGGACCTATTAACTCACACAAATAAGTTATCATCACACTGTAGAGTACGGAGCATAGAACCGTCCCCCGTATGGCTCCAATTACATACCCCAAACAGTTGGATATACGTTCTAGACAGGAGGTGTATCTCTTTTTAACGTAACTTGCGTAAGAAGAGTTTTCGAGACTACTCTACAAAATGATGGAATACTAACATTAGAGCCAAACTGCGTGATTAAACAGGACACTATGACGCTTTCATCGCAAAACAGCATCTCCAGCCAAATCAACACAGCATTTATTCCCACGTGTAACATCACCGGAATGCTATCGGACACATCAAGCAACACATCCAGGCCACTCATCATCCCCAAAATGTCTCTCAAAACTGACGATACAGACCTTAAGATAGTCAGTCAAAGAATAGGGGAGTTAAAGAACCGAGAAGTACTGCTTGATAATTCAGTGCCCCATCACGTGCATCATAATATCACATACGGTCTACTAAGTGGACTATATCTTAGCATAATTACACTAATCGCCTGGCGACATTGTAAGAGATTACAACATCGTCCAAAACCTGCCAAAAGGAAATACACCATAGCCAATTTCAAGGTGTAATGCGCCCGGCAGAATGCACAATTAATGTACAGAGTCACTGTGAAATGCACACGCATTGCACATAATCACTGCACACTCCAGACATTATTGTTATTTTGCTAAGTAAACAATTCTATGTTTCCCACAGGTAATTTAGCATAAGCACCTTTTGTATCTTATCATATCATATTGTATTTCTGTTAATCTCACCCATATCCAACATTGTTCACGAATGTACTAAGTAAGCAAAAAAAATGTATAAATAAGAAATCATTTTAATAATAAATCAGATTAATTTCAAATACGACAGAAGTTGGTCTAATTGAATAGCAGAGGTAAAGTGGCTGTTCAAGTTTAACCGCAGGAAAAGTATCCTACAGCTATTGAATAGCTATCCCCCCACCAGAGGTAAGGTGGCTATTCAACCTTGCAATCGTAGGAACAATATCCTACAATAAGTAAATAAATAAACTCTGGATAAATAAATAACTCTCTATAAATAAATAAATAAACTATACCTCTACATAACTATAGCAACGACAGCTTATGTGCGTCAGGTATATCACAGTCTTCTTGTCCTTCAGACGTGAAGGTCTTTGGCATGAAACTTGCCCACCACTTCACCTCTCTGGTTGCCTACTCCATACAGCGAGTTGCCAATCACTTTCAAAATCACCGAGGGTAAAAAATTCGGGCCTAATTTGGCATTATACCCATGGGGTAGGCTACTTTGTTTGAAGTTACGCCTATAGACGGTTTGCCCTACGGCGTATTTAACCTCTCGGCTTCTTGTTTTGTAGACTTTGGTGGATTTTTGATGTGCCAGTCTTAAGTTCTCAAATATTTTATTTCTAATTAAAGCTAATTTATCAGTCTTATTTTCAATGTGAGCCCTTGGGTCCTTGATCATATCCAGTTTGCGCAGGACTTCATAGGCACTAGCAAGCTGCACCATGGGTATCCCAAATACGGCGTAATAGGGCTCGAACGATGTCGCATCGTGCACTACGCTCCTCAAGGCGAATGCCGCACTACTGACATGCACATGAACGCGGTGCGAACGTGTTTGACCCCATATTTGTTTAGCAAACTGGTAAGCAATTCTGAAACGAATTGTTTCCCATTGTCTGAATAGATAAATTCGGGGACACCAAATAAATGGAAGACATTTTCTTCTAAATATTTAACTACCTCAGCTGCCGTTGCTCTGCGGATAGGCCGCAATAAAATATATTTACTAAAATGGTCCAATACTATAAATATGTGTGTATGTCCTGTCTTCGTTCGTGGGTATGGTCCTAGAAAGTCTATGTAGAGGCGTTGAAAAGGTCGTTCCATAATCGTTTGTTGTCCCATCGGCGGCCGGGATATCACGTTTAGTGATTTGCTACATTTACAAGTTACGCACGTTTTAACGTAAGCCTGTACATCTGATGCCATACCTGGCCAGAAGTACTTCTGCCTCAACTTTGCTAACGTCTTGCTTATTCCCCCATGTCCTGCAGCGGAAGAATCGTGAACAAATTGTAGAAGACTACCATGCAACTCCTTCGGTACCCAAAGCTTCCATGCCCGATCTTATTGCAGTTCGTCACCAGTCCGTATTTCAGTCCGTTTGTAGACAAATCCGTCGGATACACATATGTCTGGTAGTTTGTCTTTGTTCGTGTCGACTGTCTTCCTTAATTCGTCATATTCACCCGAAGTGAAGTATGGCGAACTAAGGTCTACCTCTAACATTAGTGTATCGGGAGTGAGCTCCTCCATATGGACACGCGAGAGAGTATCAGGGACTATGTTCTCGACACCCTTCCTATGTTCGATCACGAAGTCAAAACCCTGAAGTTTCAGGCTCCATCCGTCCAATCGACCGGACAGATCATTTTGAGTCATCAACCACTTCAAACTTGCGTGATCAGTGATTATAGTGAATGGTAATCCTTCCACATAGGCCCTGAACTTCTTTACTGACAGAACGGCCGCATAGCATTCAAGTTCCGTCACACTGTAATTTCGCTGACCGGAGTTGAGCTTCTGGGACATGAATGCTATCGGTTGTTCGTTTTTCTCGGCGTCTATTTGAAACAACACACTCCCCACACCAGACGTCGAAGCATCACATTGTATGTAAAAATGTTTGGTGAAGTCCGGATTTGTCAGTATCGGCGCTGTCACCAAGGATATTTTGAGCTGTTGGAATGCCCTCAGCGCCTCGTCGGTCATTGTAAATGTCTGTCCTTTCTTAAGGCAATCGGTCATGGGAGCCGATACAGAAGCAAAATTGGGGATAAAACGTCTGTATCAACCTGTCATCCCTAGGAACCGACGAAGTTGCTTGGGAGTCTTCGGTATTGGGAAATTCTCGACCGCCGATACCTTGTCTTTGTATATCCGTAGACATCCATCCCCGACGATATATCCGAGGTACCTTATCTCCTTATAGCAGAACTTACTTTTTTGAACATTGATCATCAAACCCGCTTCCCTTAAACATCTAGCTACCTCTTCCAAAAATCTGGCGTGTGTCTCGAAATCTGGAGAACAAACCAAGAGGTCATCAAGGTAGACAAAGACATTCTCTTTCAGCCGAGAGGGAATGACCTTGTCCATCAACCTGCACATTCTCTGGGCGGCATTGCACAGTCCGAACGGCGTAACCTGATATAGCGGCCGTCCAGGGACTGTGAAGGCTGTTTTCTCCCTCGACTTGTTCTCCAGAGGAATCTGCCAGAAAGCATCCTTCAGGTCAATACCCGATATGAATCGTGTATCCTGAAGTCTGCTCAACAGACCCTCGATGTGAGGAAGCGGGTAAGCTTCCTTTTTGGTGACTGCGTTTACTTTTCGCGAGTCCAGACAAAGTCTATTTTTGCCAGGTTTCCGCACCAACACAACTGGAGAGCTCCATGCGCTGTTACTCTCTTCGATGACCCCGAGAGAAAGTATTCGGTCGAGTTCATCGAAAAGCAGCTTCTGTATTGCTGGCGAGATCGGGTAATGCCTCTGCTTAATGGGAATTTGCTCGTCATCCACCCCGATAACATGCTTTTCGAGGGAGGTCTTACCCAGACCTTGGACCGCAAACGATGGGAATAGTTGCTTGATTCTTTCCAGTTGAGCTGTTTGTGCGGGTGAGAATGCCTGGACAGGAGAACTCTCTACCGTCGGAGATGGAGTGTCGAGTTCGTCGATAATGTGAGGAGCGACCTTAAAAGCGCTCCTAAAATCTACTCCTAAATAGAGTTGCTGTTGCAAACTAGAACAACATACAGCCCCATTTCTTGGGTTTTGCCACCCCATGAAACAATAGTTGTAAAACGTCCTTGTATCCGTTGGTGGTTCCCGTCCGCGGTCCTAATGTCTGTTGCCATCCTAGTTAACGTTACGTTCGTCCTAGCTATGAATTCAAGTGCACCTTTCCCCAAACAGCTAATAGCCCTAGAATCTCCTCTCCTTCTATTCTCACTTTTGCATAGGGCCTATTATCGTCCGAGGTACATATCACAGATGCTTCTATTTGATTCTTTCGTAGTCTATATATTGCAACCTTTTCCCTAAACCTATGTATCTTTCTAAAGCTTCGGAGATTTGAAGGTCGTGCTATCTCTTCTCCGAAAATTCGTCGTCTAGCTTCTTCGTACTCTTGCAGTCGTCTGTGGAGGCTCTTTCTCGGAGGGATCTCCTTCTTCGTTGCGGTATCCTGACCATTTGGGTCCCTCTTCAAGATTTGGACTTCCCCGGTTTGTCCTGATTCTTCGGGAGTGCAGACGCCATCGACGAGTGATTCCCGGACGCACCGCCGACCTTCAAGTTTCCCTGACACTTCGGACAGTTGAAGGCGAAGTTACCCTGCCCACAACTGAAACATGTCAGGGTGTGAAACGAGGAGGGACATGCTGGTGAAGTTTGTTCCGTACTCCTAGTCAAGTCTGTCCTGTTCGTAAAGGCGTTTGTTATTCTGTTAGTAGGGTCTGTGTGTAGGTAGTTTGTTGGTCTGTTCGTTCTTTTGTTCTGGAGTGCTGCCACTCCAAAATCTTCGTCTTCTACCTCATCCAGCATGCCTCTCCGTCTCCTTGGTCGTCGGCTATTTCGTTGACGCTACGCCTCATCCTGGAACTCTCGCCGCCATGTGCTTTTCGGCACGTCTACACTCCTCCCTCAGCTCCTGTATACTCCTGATGGTGCACCAGAATATCAGTGTAACTACCCTGTCTTTAATGTTTTGTCTGAGTATGGCTACCAAGTCGTCTTCGTGGGGTCGGATTTTCATTTGTAAAGTCAAAGTTCATATGTCGCTGTAGAAGTCGTCAAACGTTTCATGGGGTTGCTGTCTTCTGTCCATTATTGTCCTTAGGGTTTTGTGGTCTCGTTGTTGATGTTTGAAGTGGCTTACTAGTTCCGTCTTCAAATCAAAGCAGTTGAGCAGCTCATCGCCTTCATTCTCCTGCATATACTCCCAGTACCACTTTTCTGCAGGCCCTGACACTAACTGGTGAAAGTTGGCGAAAAGCTGCTCTTCTGTCAACCCATATTTTCTTCTGAGTGTCTCTACCCGGAACAAGAAGCTTTCTACCGACATCGATTTCGACGAACCATCAAACTTAACCCCCCACTTGTAAACTTCTACCGGCTTTCCAAGACTTGGAGGACCACTAGGCTCACGCCTCCTGTCTTGTCTAGGTATGAAGCTAGGTCTCCTCGTCGTCGGAGTCTCCATTCGCGCAAGATAGCTAATGTCGAATGGATCAGTTGGTCTTAGCGTCTGTCTGTTTGTCTGGCTACCCGTTTGTCCATCTGTCAGTCGTGGAGCTTGTCTCTCTGTTTGCCGAGGTGGTTCCTTCTGCTGAATGGCTCCTCTTTCCAGGTCGCAGATCTTATTTTGTAGCAGGCTCATATTGGCCTGGAAAGTCACCATTACTTCGCTCATGCTCTCGGCGAAGACCGACATGATCTGCTTCCCGCTTTTCTGGACAGCTGAAGAAACCACTTCTTGAAACATTCGAGACATTCTCCGGTCCTCTTATATCACATTGGGTAGATTGAAGTCTATATCGTTCCGTTCTTGTCGTAGACCTTCAATACCGACTGCCCCTGCCACGTTTTCTGTGTCTTCTGTCTGAGGTGGTAGGCTGAAGCGTTCTTGTCGTCTATAGTCTCTGCCTTCCCCTGGGATTCCTGTTGGAGTGGAAGTCTATCTGTCGTGGTCTGTCTGTCCATCCCTAGTCTGTAGCTGTTCCCGCCCCGATTCTTCCTAAATCACCAACAGCGAGGGCGGGGCTACTTTCACAGTTTTTGCCATGTTCGATACTGTACGTGTCGTTTCGTAATCGTTCGAGTGTGCTTGTCCCGTTCCTAAGTTTGGGTCCCAGTATTGGAGTTCGTGACCTGTTACGTTTAAGTCTTGTGGTGATTCAGTCCACGTAGCAGGGCGTCTGTCGGCCTGGTTTGTCATTTGGTCCTGTCCTTGTCTCTGTGCCATTTGCCGAGTAAACCTACGTTCACTCGCACACTGAAACGAGGTGCCTTTGGGAACCGCGCCCTGTTCTTTTCCCCTATCTGCCATTATTTGAGCGTTCAAAACCTTTACTAGTTATTCAAAAAAAAATAATTTTCAAAAATAAACTTCACCTATCAGAACTCTAAAGAAAAAAATAACTAATCCAAAAAAAAAAAATTATGGTAGTGTAGCCCAAGGATATCAACTAAAAAGGAAAATTCTACCAGAATATGCACCTAAGAAATTCAAAAATTTAAAAGAAAACAAAAATCAAAATTCTAAAACTCAATTCAAACGCTGGAAAAAAAATCTGATTAAAAAAAAAAAACAAAATAACAAAAATAAAAGGCTAAAAGAAAACTAAAATACTACTAAAGAAAATCCAACAAATGAATCAAAAAACTAGCAATAAATGAATCAAAAAAACTCCAATTAAACTGTGAATAAAAGAAATAATCGTATTTCGAAATCTAATTTTTCAAATGATGTGCGATGGTGTGTGAATTCATGGTCGGGTTCTCCAGTAACCATTCCGCTGACTAACCAAGTTCGTTATTTACGTCTACGAGTCTATTGTACGTTATATGTCCTTGTCTACTTGTGGCTGGGTCTCTGGGACTAGACAAGTGTTGTCATAAATCCCTTCTGTCCTTACCACTATTAGCCATCAGGTAGACTCCAACAGCTGGCTGGCTAGGACTTTCAGAATATACTCCAACACGGTTAGAGCTTCAAGGCCTATACTCACGCCTCACCGATGATCTGGCAAAAGCCTTGACCCTTGGACAGCAGCTTTGCATTAGGCCTTTCCACCCTAACCTACTCTTTATTTCTTCCTAGACCTCCAACTACCTCACGAGATCCTCTGGCTTTTAACCCGAAGATTGGACAGCTGTCTTTGGCCTAAGATGAAACAAAGAATTTGATCAGCCCTTGAACCGAAAGTAAGACAGGAAAGTAAAATTGTTTATAAATGCGGAAAATATACTAATTCGCGAATGAGGCTGATTGATATGAATCCAAGGTGACGACTTTCGAAGAGAGAAAATCGTCCCCTTGGAGTCGCAATCTGGCCTCTAAAACCATTCGATATCGTTGGGCGCCATTGTTATGAGCTAGGAGCAGGCCACGGAGGCATCTTCAGTGTGTGTCAAGGGGACGGTGGCACGCACGCGGTTGCACGGCTTAACTCGTCGGACGGGGCTGGTTCTTGTCTCCCATCACTCTCACACCACCTGCTCAAACACACAAAAATCGTGCCATATGTGTATTAAAAAAGAACCTATTAGAGAAGAGAAAAGATAACCTAATTAGACCACCGACGGACTTAAAAAAAGATAGGACAGAAGACAGGAGAAGAAGAAGAAGCTCAAGGGCTTATGCTCACATCTCGGAGAAAGAAGGGTATGCCAGAACTAACCTAAACCTAACTATTCTAAACTAAACCTACTCTACTCTAAAACTTACAATAAGCCCTAACCTATACCTAAACTAATTTATAACTATTCTATTCTAGCCCTATACTACGGCATCTGTATCCCCTTGTCTCTCCCGGATGTGGGTTCGTCTCGTCCCAGAGACGTGCCAGGTGTTGATGGCACCAGCATGGCCAACCCACCCTTGTGTCTGAAAGGCACAACCTTCGCCATCTTCTTGGCCAATATTCACTAGAGATGACCCCTAATGCCTCAATCCAGCCACTATGGTCTCATGTCCTCTACGTTACGTGCGTATGGTCGTCATGTATGGTCCTTGTCCAGTCAGTATAGTCATCCTGTCAAGTCATCGTCACACCTGGTCAGCGAAAGGTCGGCCTTCTCATTCCCCCACACACCATCTTTGAACAAACATTTTTCACCCGCACATCAATATCATAATAATACGACTACCAAGATTTTATCATCGAACATTTCTTTATTCCTTCGGGTCTCTTCTGATGTCAAAATTTATATATGTAATTTTACCTAAGAAATTCACTTAATCTAAATTCAAATTACCCTAACCTATCCTAAGTAACAAAAAAAATCTTAACTTAACACTTATATAACTTTGTCTAAAACAATTCATTAAAAGGAAAGCAAAAAAAAAAAATTACCCGTTGTCCTGCCGGCAGCACAAGAAGAGTTGTAGTTGCTGATGTCCCAGCTATAATATCGCGATACCAAATTAAAAAAGGAGGTTAAGCGCAGAGTTCACTGTTACCCTATCCTTACTTTACACTTGGTTTGCAAGACAAATTACAAAAAAAAACAAACTAAGAAAACTAAGCTGATTCACTGCACTGTGTTTTCACAAAAAAAAAAATTTTCTTGTTCCCGCGCTGTTCTTTTCTTTTTCTTTATAGCTGCGGCTGTTGTGGTACGGAGCCTTCGGGCGGAGCACCTCGCTTCAGTTCATTGGGTGGCCTTTGCTTCTTGCTATACCTTGCCCCCTTGTAGGATACCGCTTGGCCGTCTTGCGGTTTGATTAGCGGTCTCCGCTAGCCGTTGCTTGCGTACCGAAAACCGGATCTACCAAAAAAAATTGCAGAGGCTTGGTCGTATTGGTTCGACCCAAGTCCTAGAAATTTGCCACAAGTTCCCCAAGTTAAATTATTTGGCTCGTAGAAATCGATTTATATAATAACATACCTCTGCTGTCTTGTTCCCAACCTGTCCTCTTTCCAAGGGGAGGTATTGCCCTTTGGACCTCTGCCTTTCTTTTTTTTTCTTCTAGGAAAATGGCTATTAAACTAATATTAATTTTTTTTTCTAGCACTAGGCAGTCATCCCTTACCAAAAAAAATTTTCAGATTTCCTTCCTTTTTTTTTCTGTCTTTCCCTTTTTTGTATGCCACTGTCTGTGAACTTTTTTTCTTCTTTACTATCTGCGGAGTCGGGGCATCGACCGTTCCCATATGATCTAATCAAAAAAGTCATCAATGGTCGATGTTCTTTTGTCCTAGTTTCTTGTCTTCCTCAATTTACTCTTTAATCATATTCTCTTCGTTACCCCCTCATTTTCATTCGTTGCCTACATTTCTCTTCGTCCATCGATGTTATCTCTGTCTCCCTCTTCGCCATGTCGGTTGTCCCTTATCTTATCCATATTGCTTTCGGAGTATTGGAAAAGGGAAAATCCCTTTGCCAATATCCTTCGTCAAGATGGTAATACTTAGATATAACACTTTAATAAATTAATACATTTGCCTAAATTCGAACAACAAAATAACATAACATACCTTACATTAATATAACTAACCTACCCTAATTAACCCAACATCTATTTACTATAACAATACTCGAGAAATTACTACAAACGGAACGTATAACACTTTTAAATAGGGATCTTTTCCGTTTCCCTCCGATTTTTCGCTTGAGGTTTTTCTCTTTCGTCGAATTTTCTTTCCAAGAGGGAGAGCTGAGCTGTGTGCGACCGGGAACACTAGCGTGTACGCTTATGTCAGAACAAATCCCATTTTCTCATTTCGCGTTTAAACACGATGTACGGGCGAAGTGTTTTTCTTTTGTTTAGTTTTGTTTTCTTGTTTTTTTTTTTTTGTTAAATTTTTTGAAAAAGTAATTGACGCGATCGTTTTCCTTGCGAGAAACTAAACCTCTTTCGGGCGGACTGTCCCTGGTAAGCGGAACTACCACCAAAGTTCCTGAATTTGCACTAGTAAGTGGAGGACGGTACACGGACGACCCACGATGATAATTTCCCAGGGCGGGGGTACATGCCAGTGGTCATAGTCCGCATCGTTGGACACCATTCCTTATGGCCGCTGGCGATGGCTTTTCGGTTCGTCTCCACCATGGATCTGGATCTGCAGTAAGTATCTATATTATCTATGTACATCATTTCTTCTGCAAGTTCACTTGCCTTTGCTTTTGTTTTGTGTTTGAGTTGTGGACTTGACGACTAGTGTCGCCTTTGGTGACTGGTGTCGCATTTGGTGACTAGCGTCGCCTCAACCAAGCACATCTACATGTATACCTATATATCTATTTTTATTTATTTTTTTTTTTTTTGTGTGTATGTTTTGAACTTGTTGTGGTCTCTAAGGCATCGTAACAATTGCGGAGATAAAAACGCGACCAAAAAAAAAAAAACCACCGAACCACAATCCTTAGCAGAAATTGACGTGGATTAAAAAAAACTTCTCCTAACCTTAATTGTACCACTACGTCACTTTAAGTTGTCCAATTCATTTAACGTTTAGTGCTCTTTGATAAAAAATGAACACTATTAACAAATTCAGCAACAAGATTAATTAAAAAAGTTAAAAAAAGGAATTATCCACTGGGGTAAGGGAAGGTACTTCAATAAAAAAATTTTGCTTCCTTAAGGGAACTCACAAGCACTCTGTGGCAGATCACTTCAATAAAAAAAAATCTCTTCCTTGAGGGAATTCATCAGCTCACTGTGGCAGATCACTTCAGTAAAAATTCAAGAAAAATGTTTCCTCTGTATGGAGATTATACACTGTTGTGTCCCGCGGAGCACCTCTTGGAACGTTAATTTTTCGTTGGGGGAGCACCTCTTGCTGCCGTTATTTCTTGCGGACCACCGCTACCGCTACCACCGCCTGCACCGGACCCTGTCCAGTTGCAACGGTGTGGTTTTCAACCGGTCCTGATAGGAAAACGGCAAACGACAGGATTCTTCTGGGACCTGTGCTGCCTAGCGACATTCACCGCCTAATGTTTTAAATTATTTTAACAATTGCCCACAAGCGCTCCTATATTTCGTATCACATACCTTTAACCCTGCTATCGCCTGCGTTCACCTCCTTTACTATACGCTCCCCCGTTCTCTGCGCGTCTTCAGGATTATCTAATTAAATTTTGCATATTATCTCACTGAATTTTATTATTCTATTTGGCCAAACTCACCTCAGGAAAAGAAATTATAATCTCTACAGTGGGTCTTTGCCTCACTGTATACTAGAGTACGCAAAAAAAATCTGCCATCAGCTGTGACTACCAGCTGTTCGCACTTGATTTTCTAAAATGATTTACTTGGGGTCGATGCACTAACCCGTTGTCATTTATCTGTTTCCCATTGTCCTACGTTTCGTCTCCTTCTTTTCCTTTGTTCGAAGTTGTCGAATGTTTTCTTTAGAGCATTGGAATGAGAAATTTCCTTTTCCAATGACCTACGTCTCATCATTGTCAGTTACAAAAATTTTCATTTGAACAAAAAAAAATCCTGAACGATAATATACATAAATACACTAAACCTGACATACAATCTTGTTAACTAACTTACCTAATATAACTAATATGACCTACGAACCCTACTCACATAACCTAAAATAAAAATGTTGACCTTACAAAAAAAAATATAAACATATAATATAAGAATTAATGGACAAACAAATTCTACTTTCTTTAGGTAAGCCCTGAACCACAGATAATTTCCCGATCGCAACTAATATTTTTGCGAGAAAGAGACGGGTGTATCTCTCTCCCTCATGTCAGCTGCTTGTTGACATTTCTCTTTTTTTTTTGCGAGGCAAATCGCTGTGTTTTTCTTTCTTTCGATTTTTTTATTAAGATTTTTATTTCCTTTAAAAATTAAAGCAAAACCCACCCCTGAATTGGGTGTTGTAAAGAGGAGAAAAAAAAATCCAGCACAATGAGCAAAACAAAATTATGGAAAAGGCGATACGACAAATAGGACAGGCACACCACACAGAACCAGGTATGTTGGCATTTTTATTTTTTTATTTTTTTTTTTAATTTTAGTTTCAATTTGATTTCGTGAAACACCAAAACCCACCAGCCAGGAGGAGAGGATGCTGATATCAACTTCCATCTAGGGATCGCCGGAGAAATTGTCTGGGCCCAGGTACATTTTTTAATTTTTCTTTTCCTTCGGTTTTTTTTATTTTGTTGGTGTTATTGGGCGAGGTACAGGCCCTCGTAATAGGCTCGACGACGGTTGGCGAGTGGTCGTGAGCCAACCGGCCTCGTAAAAGAAGGGGGCCTGTTTCGTTATCTTTATGTCGACTTGTTCCAGTGCTTTAATCTATCTTTTATCTGTTTGTTGTCATTGCCCAATGTGTGGCAAGGGCCTACGCCTTGAGATGCTCTACCGATTGATGTTAGCTGGGCACTCTTTATATTTTCGTTAGCAAGCACGTCCTATATCACAGGTCTTTGTATCGCAGCTTCTATATCACAGGTTTTTGTATCACAGCTTCTATATCACAGCTCTTATATCACAGGGGCGTACGTGGATGTACCCATATGCTAACTACAAATCCATCATAGGGGTGCATTTAGATAC
Source organism: Pocota personata (assembly GCA_963082735.1). Lineage (NCBI taxonomy): Eukaryota > Metazoa > Arthropoda > Insecta > Diptera > Syrphidae > Pocota > Pocota personata. Next base: position 28,527,216 of record OY720433.1, on the reverse strand, counting down.
ATCAGGTCGCCCCACCTAACACTAATAAATAAACTATAAAATAAATATACTATAATAAATAAACTCTATAAGTAAATAAACTATATAATGAATAAATCGACTATATAAATAAATTATCTCTATAAATAATTACACTCTATAAATAAATATGCTCTATAATAAATAAACTATCTCTATAAATAAATAAATAAATAAATACTCTATCTATAGGACATAACTAAATACATACATATGTACATATATATCACAGATAATCCGGCAACGGCATACACGAGAGCGTCAAGAATGTTTCCTAACACTTGCCTCTAAGTGTGTAAATTGTGTAAATTTTTGGCGTAGAATACGCCCACCTTTTCGCCTCTTAAGTTGCCTATCTCATATAGGGAGTTACCCTTTGCTTTCAGAACTATTGATTTTAGAAACTTGGGCCCTAGTTTAGCATTATAATTGTCGGGTAGGCTACTTTGCTTAAAATTTCGCCTATATACTAGTTGTCCTTCCCTATATTTGACTTCTCTGGTTCGTGTGTTGTATGTCTTGGTCGCCTTCTGATGTGCTAGCCTTAGATTGTCAAATTTTTTATTCTTTATTAGCTCTAATTTGTCCTTATTGTTGATAATTTCCGTGTCCATATCGTTTACCGTATCTAGCTTGCGGAGGATATCATACGCTCCCGCGTGTTGTATCATATGGGTACCAAACACAGCGTAGTAGGGTTAAAACGTAGTCGCATCGTGAACTACACTTCTCAGTGAGAAAGCCGTGTCGCTGACGTGGGTGTCCCAGGTTTTCTGATTACCGCTTAGGTACGATCTTATCTTCGTCAGCACGGAGCGGTTAACCCGTTCTGACGCGTTTGCTTGAGGAAAGTAGATCGCGGTGCGAATATGTTTGACCCCGTATTTTCCCAGAAAGCTGGCAAACAGTTCTTTTTTTTAGTTTAGTTTAGTTTAGTTTATTCATGAAACAAAGTTACAGTACTTTAGTGATTACTAGATAATAATATAATAAATAAAATAATAAAACAAAAAAAAAAAAGAAGAGTTAAACATTGCCACCATTAAAGTTATTTAAAATTAATAGCAAATTATTTTTAAGCACCTAGACAATGGTTCATTGGCAGTATAATTTGTTCTGTGATATGGAATATTAAAAAACAATCAGTTTCTAAGCAACCTCGTAGGAACATTGAAGTTAATTAAGGCCAAAATATCGGAACGATCAATATGATTTGCCAATACATCACGAATGAACATAACCTCCGAGAACTTTCTTCGAATTGTAAGAGGTAAGATACCAAATAATTTGCACCTCGTACCATAGGAAGGCATATCTATGTTCCAGTGAAGCCTTTTCACTAATACTGTTGTAAAACGTTTTTGTATTTTTTCGATTCTAAAAGAGTGAACTTCGTACAAAGGGCTCCAAATAGTACTACAATATTCAAGAGTAGATCTAACAAACGAAAAAAACAGGCATTTCAAAGTATGTGGATCACAGAACTCCTTTGAATTGCGCAACATGAATCCCAACATTGAATTACCTTTGGCGACTAAGAAGTCTATATGTTTTAAGAAATTAAGTTTTTGGTCAAAAATTACCCCAAGGTCTTTTTTAAAAGTTACAATTGAAAGAGACATACCGTTTTTTTTATAAGAGAAATTAATAACTGAACGATTTCGACAAAACGTTAAACTTTGACATTTTTCAATATTAAGGTGTAAGGAGTTAATCAAACTCCAATTCGATAATCTCCCAAGATCTTCTTGTAATAACATGCAATCATGTTCAGATTTTATACACCGAAAGACTTTCAAATCGTCCGCATACATAAGGCACTTAGAATTCAAAAATACGTTGGGAATGTCATTAATAAATAACAAGAAAAAAAGAGGGCCAAGATGGCTTCCTTGCGGCACACCTGAGGTAGCTCTGATAGGTGACGAGAGAATGTTATTTATACGAACATACTGAATACGACCCTTTAAGTATGCATTTATCCAGTTCAAAAAGTTAGAGTGGAATCCAATTTTGTTTAACTTCATAAGTAATATATTATGATTAACCCGATCGAATGCTTTGGAGAAGTCTGTATACACAACATCAAATTGATACCCTTTCTCAAGTCCATTTAATATGTAATTTGAAAAAATTTTAAGGTTTGTGCTGGTAGATCTACCAGCAACAAACCATGTTGACAGGGAGAAATAGTACTTTTAAGAATTTGAGCTAATCTTACATAAATTAGTTTTTCAAAAATTTTAGGAATTGTAGAAATCTTACAAATAGGCCGATAGTTAGAAACTTCCTGTCTACTTCCTGATTTATAAATTGGTGTTATTATAGAACGCTTCCATTTATTTAAAAACTCACCACTATCAAGGGAACGATTAAAAATTATTTTTAAAGGTACATCAAACACTTTCGCACACCTCTGTAAAATAATGGGAGCAATTCCATCAATATCTAGTCGTGTATCAACCTTAATCATTGTTAAAGCTTGTTCGATTTCTGAAGTTGAAAGGCTTAAACTACCAATGCTCAAATCACAATCAGTGTTATATGATTGATTACCAAGAGGTATATTCGGAGAGCTATGTAAATAAACGGATTGAAAATGTTTAGCAAAAAAGTTACAAACAACTGAAAGATCGGATGGTGATAGGCCATCGTGACGCATTAGATTAGGAATGCCATTCGATTGTTTTTTAGCATTTATAAATTTCCAAAAACGTTTACCATTGGATTTTAAATCAGATTCAACAGATAATAAATACTGATTGTAAAGGAATTTATTCAGAGTGTCAACATTTTTTGCAATATTCGATAATGCTTGTAAAGGTCTCGATCATTGTCAGCTCTACGAAATTGCTTATTTTCTTATTATTAAGATTGATTATTCTTTTATTAAACCACACTGGTTTTGAACCAATTTTGCGCTTATTTTAGGTGTGTTTAAGGCAATTGCATTGTGCACAATTTTTAAAAATGAACCATAGAAGTCGTCAAGATTTGCATTAATAAATAATGCTTGCCAATCTATTCCATTCAGATATTTATTAATTGAGTCGAAATTCGTCTTAGCAAAATTATATATGAAATTAGAATCATATGTTGCAGGTGAAAAATATCTATAGAATTCAAAATTCAAACTGAATGCGATATGATAAATTGTGTCAGGAAAAAGAGAAACCATGGAGTTGTTTATACCCACACGCAAATCCGAATCAACGAAGTCAAGCACATTATTAAAAGAATTATGAAAATAATTTAATTGTTTAAGATCGAATTGTGCAAAGGTATCCACAACTACACACTCGTGATTAAATATAACATTAAGAGGAACAAGTATTTTCTCATCAGAATCATAAGTTCATTTAACATTAGGCAAATTAAAATCACCTACTATAATAACTTTTTGATTGTCATTACGGCTTTTTAATATTGAACTACAATTATCAATGTGAGCTTTATACAAATCAAATGAACTACTTGGTGGAATGTAAGATACAATGAGAAAAATGTCGTTAATACAATCAAATTTGATGTTTTTTATTACTTGGTCAACAACGAGAGCATCAGCTGTTGATGGTAAATCAACTTTAGTGCATTGAAATGCAGTCCGTACAGCAGCAAGCACTCCACCTCCTCTCTCACAATCAAGTAGATTATAGTTGCGATCTTTACGAAAAACAGCATACTGGTCATCAATAAACATCTCGGCATCGTGGTGATTATCATTAAGCCAAGTTTCTGTGAGAGTGATTATATCATATTGCGAAGAAGAAGAAAAGAGAAGTACTTGTTGTAATTTCGTACGAAGTCCCCCAGTATTTTGGTAATACATAAGAAAGTCTTTTGCAGAAGAGCAAGATATCGGTTTTAATTGATGATCATTAGCATTAAGCGAAGTTGATGTTAATCTTGATGTTGTTGGTTGTTATGGTGAAAATGACGTGGCAGAAAGAATAGATGCTTCGAAGAGCGATGCACTGGTAGAGTATATTGATGATGCCGGTGATGGTGAAGATGATAATTGTCAGATTAGTATTGGTGGCTGATGTAATTGCGGAGGCGGGAGTTCGGTGGCTGGTGGAGGTGGTGGGGACGGCGGCAGTTGTTGCGATGATAATATGGGGTTTTGTATGATTGTTGGTGCGAGTTTTGGAATTACATTAGTTTGATGTGACACAATTTTTTTTATTTGGACAAGGCATGGCCATACTGACGAATCCATAACAAGAGATATTTTTGATGATGGAACACTCACACACACTTTAAATGTCACAAATTTATGATTAGTTAAATCAGAGTCTTTCTTAACTAACATGTAACACTTGAATTGGTTAGATGGAATGCTGGTTTTCATTGAAATATGATTTATTATGTCATCAGGTTTTGTGTCTTTATTGAATTTAGACAAATGCAACTACTTGTAATTAGGCAATACACCAAGAGAAGACGTAGTATCAGTACCGATTATTTTTTTTTTGATTTTGAAGATTTTTTTATACGACTAGCTGGCTTCCAATCCTTGTTGACATCACTCAGGGAAATTAAAGAATTATTGTTTACAGATTGCATTAGCATTGTTTTCAGAACGGGTTAGTTGGGTGTTGTCTTCAGATTGAGTTGATCTAACATTTTTTTGAGATAATGGCATTGAATTTTTTGTAGAATCGAGATCCTTCTCCAAATTGCGGGAAGTAGCAGATGACAGCGGATCCTTTTCCTGAGAGTAATTAGCAGAGTTCACCAAGCAAGAAGAGAACAGGTCAGTATCTCTTGTAGAATCTTTAGCGTTTTTTTTTTCGCCGTTTTACGCGGAGGAGAGTTGTTACTTAACATCAGAGATTTAAGAGCAGCGAGATCAGTTTTAAGCACAAGAGTTGCACTTCCAATATAAATTATGATTTGATAATGATTTGAACTCATCGTCGAATAAATCGACACAATTCTTATGAAAATGACGACCACAATAATATCCGCACTCGACAAATTCAACTTTTTGGGAACGTTTTATAATTAGATTGCATTTAGCACAGGACTTAGACATTTTCCGAAAAATCTACAACCGACTGCGAGAGAAGTTAGTCGAAGATGAACTGTTTACCATTGTCCGAATGGATAAAATCCGGTACGCCAAAGATATGGAACACGCTTTCCTCTAGATTGCCTTCTTAATTGGTTTTAAAAATACAAACTTAGAGAAATGATCTAGGACTATAAAAATGTGTGTGTGTCCGTTCTTAGTACGTGGGTATGGTAATAGAAAGTCAATGTACAGTCTTTGAAAAGGCCGCTCTGTGATGGCCTGTTGTCCCATCGGCGGTCGAGAAATGATGTTGAGGGGTTTGTTACACTTCGCAGGCTTTGACCAAGGTCAGGACATCGGTAGCCATGCCTGGCCAGAAGAACATTTGCCTTTTAGTCTTTTGGATACCCCCGTGACTTGCAGATGGTGAATTGTGTGCAACTTCCACAAAACTACCACGTAACTCTTTCGGAATCCAGTGTTACCGCGCTCTGTCTTCTTGTATAGCGTCGCCAGTTCGTATGTCTGTTCTTTTGTACACGAATCCGTCGGAAACACAAACGTCGGGTAGTCGGTCTTTGTTTTCGTTTATTGTCTTCCTTAATTAGTCGTACTCCTCCGAGCGAAAGTATGGCGAACTAAGGTCAACCTCCAGCATTACATTCCCAGGATTGAGCTCATCCATGTGAACACATGTGAAGTCCGGGTTCGTTAATATCGGTGCTGTCACTAGAATCGTCTTAAGTTGTTGAAAGGCTGACAGTGCTTCGTTTGTCATGTCGAATGTCTTGCTTTTCTTCATACAGTCGGTCATTGGGGCTGCCATGGAAGCAAAATTTGGAATAAAGCGCCTATACCAGCCCGTCATCCCTAGAAATCGACGGAGTTGCTTGGGAGTCTTTGGAACTGGAAAATTCTCGACCGCCGAAACCTTGCCAGGGTCAGTTCGTAGGCAACCATCGCCGACGATGTATCCCAAGTATTTGATCTCCTTGTAACAGAATTTGCTTTTCTCTACGTTGATGGTCAAACCCGCTTCCTTCAGATACTTGGCCACTTCCTGCAGCAATCTGGCATGAGACTCGAAATTTGGAGAGCAAACCAAGAGGTCATCGAGATAGACAAAGACATACTCTTTCAGGCTCTGGGCGGCATTACACAGTCCGAACGGCATAACCGTATACTGGTATAATGGCCTCTCAGGGACTGTGAACGCTGTTCTCTCTCTTGACTTGCGCTTCAAAGGAATCTGCCAGAATGCGTCCTTCAGATCTATACCTGAAATAAATCTGGTGTCCATCAACCTACTTAGCAGCCCTTCGATATGAGGAAGCGGGTAAGCATCTTTCTTTGTTACTTCGTTTACCTTTCGTCGAGTTTGTTAATTATGTTCGGAGCGACCTTAAATGTTCTCCAGAAGTTAAGACCTAAGTAAAGGACTTGCTGCAAGTTTGGCACAACGAAAATTTCTAATTCATGAGACTTGCCACCCCAGGAGACTACTGTCTTAAATCGTCCTAGTATTCGTTGGTAGTTTTCGTCTGCTGTTCGCATGTCCGTACTCATCCTAGTCATTACTATGTTATGTTTATCGAAAAAGTCAGTCGCTCCCTTCCCTAAACAACTAATTGAACCTCCAATATCCAATAATCCCATGAGCTCCTCACCGTCTATCCTAACCTTAGCGTAAGGCCTATTGTCGTCCGAAATATTTATCACAGTCGCTACTATATCTCTCTTTCGTCGTCTATTTATTGCACATATTTCCCTAAGCCTCCTAATTTTCAAATAGTTCCTGCTCTTCTCCACCGGCGCAGTCACTTCCTCCCAAAGATACGCTTTCTGGCGGCTTTATACTCCTGCAGGCGTTGGTGAAGACTCTTCCTTTGAGGGAGTTCCTTCTTCGTGGAGGTATCATCACCTTCAGGAACCCTCTTCAAAATTTGGAAGTCTTCTCCTCGCTTTCCGGGAGTGTGGTCTTTGTCGGCTGGTTCGTTACGGTCACACTGCCGACTGTCAGGTTGTCTGTCGGTCCGGTTACCTTGGAAGCGCAACGATTGCCTCTAAAAATTCCCTCGTCTCCTAGTTCGTTCACTTGCCTTCTAAATTTCGTCTCCCTAGTCGTCAAGCACTTCTCCGCGCGCCTACATTCATCTCTTAATTCTTGGATACTCGTGATAGAGCACCCAAAAATTAGCGTCGCTACCCTGTCCCGGAGGATGTCCACTAAGTCTAGTTCATTTGGTCGACTCATCATCTGTAGTACCATCGTCCGTACGTCGCTGTAGAGGTCATCAAATGACTCCTGGGGTTGCTGCCTCCTATCCATTATTGCTCTCAAGATTTCATAATCCCTAATGTTATTTTTAAACTGTTTCAGAAGTTCTCTTTTGAGTCGCTGGTAGCTCAGGCACCTATCGCTTTCATTTTCCTGCAGAAATTGCCAAAACCACCTCTCTGCAGGACAGCTTACAGGGTGATGGAAGTGGGTGAATAGCTGGTGGTCGCTGATATCCTTCTGGCGCTGCAGAATCTCAACGCGAAACAGGAAACTTTCAACGGACATAGTTTTCGGTGTCCCGTCAAACTTAATGCCCCACTTGTGGATGTCCACCTTCCGTTCTGAAAGCCGTGAAGAAAACGGTTCGGTGAATCGTGGAGCCTGGGCACACAGTGGGTCATGTAGTGGTTGTTCGGGTGGTGGCGGGTTGAAAGTCGGCCTGTTTAGTGTCGGCGTTGGTTGGTGCAACAGTTCCGTTCAGTTGAGTGGGTGCGAAGGAGTGCACTGTCCTTGTCGCGTGTTGTCTTGACGTCGATCGTTCGTTGTCGGTGGTTCCCTCTGCGCAGCTGGGTAGAGCTCCAGGTTGCAGATCTTGTCGTTGATCGCCTTGATGTTCTCCTGGAAAGTAGTCATCATATCTTTCATACTTTCGGCGAACACCGACATGATCTCAACCTGATTCTTCCTAACCGCTTGAGAGACCACTCTTTGTATCTGTTGTGTAATCCGTTTTGTGTCCTCTACAGTCTTACTCTGCAACTCAGTCAGGTCATCTTCGTCGTCAACAATTTGTTGTCTGACCCTGGTCTCTGCTACAGTTGCTGTCGCTTGGTTGCCTAGCGACAGGCTTAGCCGTTGGTTGCGTTGTCCTACAAGTTCTCTGGCTTGTAGTCTTGTGTCTGTTGTATTTCGTCTGTTTTGTAGGTCGTACAAGTCAAGTAGGTCCTGTTCGTTTGGAAAGGATTTTCTCTCTAATTCCTCACGTAGGTCTACCGTGGAACGAATTACCTTTTGTCTTGTTGTCTCAGTATGGTCTGTCATGTTAGAGTTCGCAGGGTAATTTCCGTCGTCTTGGCCAAAGAACAGATAGTCGTCATTTGTCCCCTGTCTTGCGTAATTGCCGTCAGTCCCTGTAGCAGGTGGCAAGTCGTATCCGTCAGTTCCCTGCTCGCGTTCCAACCTTGCCCTTAAACGCGTTACCCGCATACCTGGCGGAAGTGCTCTTTGGGACCCAGCGTTTTTAGGTACTGCCCTAAATTCCTATTCCCTCTCTCCATGACAAAAAAATTCAATATATTCCCTACTTCACTATGCTAAAAAAAAGGGGAAAAAAAACGCGGAACCCTAATAAAATAATAAAAAAAATAGTAAAAAAAAAAATATTAATAAAAGGAATAAAAACCAATAGTAAAAAAAAATTATAATTAAAAAAACAAAAAGAAAAAGAGTGAAAGAAAGAAAAAGCGCAAAATTCCAAAAACTAAAAAAAACTTGAATATATGTAAGATGGTATCTATATCTATGTACTTTGGGGTGTGGATTTTTGGTCAGGTTTTCCAGCAACCATTCTGTAGATGTGAGTCTGTCCGTACACGTTAGGGTAATGTCAGTATCGTCGGGTAGTGACTGGTGCCTCGGACACTTGACGAAGTGCTAAAGTTGATCCTTTCCTTCCTTACCACTACTTGTTATCAGGTAATACCCAATAGAAGGCTGGCCAGGATTTCCCAGATCAACTCCAACATGGACAAAACTTCGCGGCTTCTGCTCGCGCCTCACGAAGAATATGACTACAGGTCACCATTCTAGGACAGCAGCTAGCATTCGGCCTTTCCACCTTGTCCCGCTCTTTACTTATTCACAGACCTCCAACTACCTCACAGGATCCACTAGCTTAAGGCCTGAGGATTGGATAGCTGTCTTCAGTCTGCGATTAAGCAAGGAGCATTCACAGCCCTTGAATGTAAAAGACAGGAAAGTAAAAAAAAAATATATTTAAAAATTAAAAAAACTAATCGCGAATGAGGCTGATTGATATGAGTCCAAGGCGACGACTTTCGAAAAAAAGAAAATCGTCTCCTTGGAGTCGCAATCGTGCCTCTAATAGCCGGTGTTTGTAATACCATTGGGCGTCATTGTTTTGAGCTACGGTTGGTTACGGAGGCGTCTTCGATGCGAGTAAGGAGGATGGAGGCACGCTTGCGGTTGCTCGGCTAAGCTCGTCGGACGGGGTGTTTTTGTCCACCTTACTTCACACCACCTGCTCAGCACACAAAATCTCGTGCCATTTTGATCAAAAAACAAAAGAAAGAAGAAAGCTACTCTATTTTAGACTTCAGACGGACTTCAAAAGATAGAAAAGAAGCAAAGGAAAATCCAAGGACTTGTGCCCCTGGCCAGGAGAAAGATTGGGAAGGACTCCGCGAAACTTACCCTAACTATCGTAAACTAAACCTAACTAACCTAATGTCTTAAACTAAATCCGGATCTAAACCTATCTATCTTAAACTAACCTACAGCTACTCCCTATCGCGCAATTCGTCCTTACCCTTTTCTCTCCTCGCCAAACGGATTCATCAAGTACCCGAGATATGCCTGGTGGAAGTGGCGAAAGCTGGCCTGCCCACCCTTTGTGTCTGGTGACACAACCGACGCTATCTCTCAGGCCAATGATTTTGAGAGATAGCCCCTAAACGCGCTCCCCAGTCACGACCTAAGTCTGTCGTAGAAGAAGTCTGTCAGTCGTCACGTTACGTCGGCATTGTTCGTAGTCGTCCTGTCTTGTCACCCTTCATCTACAGAAGGACGGCCCGACCGGCCATCCACACACCAAATAAAAAAATCCTATTCACACATGTTTAGGAAGAAATAGACCACATAAACTTCGGTTGGCTCATCGCCCTATTCAATTTATTATAATATTTGATCTTAAATTACTATTAAAATTAAACTGTCGCCTATTCTCTCTGCCAAGAATGTTTCTTTTCTTTTTGTTTAAAAACAATTGACCCAAAAATGTACTCACGGTTTTGTGGTCCTCCGTTCTCCTGCCGGCAGCACGAAGAAGGGTGATCCTCTCCTATTGCGAAGATAAAAACGCGACCAAAACAAAAAAACCACCGAACCACAATCCTTAGCAGAAATTGATATGGATTAAAAAAAACTTCTCCTAACCTTAATTGTACCACTACATCACTTTAAGTTGTCCAATTCATTTAACGTTTAGTGCTCTTTGATAAAAAATGAACACTATTAACAAATTCAGCAAAAAGATTAATTAAAAAAAGTTAAAAAAAAGGAATTATCCACTGGGGTAAGGGAAGGTACTTCAATAAAAAATGTTGCTTCCTTAAGGAAACTCACAAGCACTCTGTGGCAGATCACTTCAGTAAAAATTCAAGAAAAATGTTTCCTCTGTATGGAGATTATACACTGTTGTGTCCCGCGGAGCACCTCTTGGAACGTTAATTTTTCGTTGGGGGAGCACCTCTTGCTGCCGTTATTTCTTGCGGACCACCGCTACCGCTACCACAGCCTGCACCGGACCCTGTCCAGTTGCAACGGTGTGGTTTTAAACCGGTCCTGGTAGGAAAACGGCAAACGACAGGATTCTTCTGGGACCTGTGCTGCCTAGCGACTTTCACCGCTTAATGTTTTAAATTATTTGAACAATTGCCCACAAGCGCTCCTATATTTCGTATCACATACCTTTAACCCTGCTATCGCCTGCGTTCACCTCCTTTACTATACGCTCCCCCGTTCTCTGCGCGTCTTCAGGATTATCTAATTAAATTTTGCATATTATCTCACTGAATTTTATTATTCTATTTGGCCAAACTCACCTCAGGAAAATAAATTATAATCTCTACAGTGGGTCTTTGCCTCACTGTATACTAGAGTACGCAAAAAAAATCTACCATCAGCTGTGACTACCAGCTGTTCGCACTTGATTTTCTAAAATGATTTACTTGGGGTCGATGCACTAACCCGTTGTCATTTATCTGTTTCCCATTGTCTTACTTTTCGTCTCCTTCTTTTCCTTTGTTCGAAGTTGTCGAATGTTTTCTTTAGAGCATTGGAATGAGAAATTCCCTTTTCCAATGACCTACGTCTCGTCATTGTCAGTTACAAAAATTTTCATTTGAACAAAAAAAATTCCTGAACGATAATATACATAAATACACTAAACCTGACATACAATCTTGTTAACTAACTTACCTAATATAACTAATATGACCTACGAACCCTACTCACATAACCTAAAATAAAAATTTTGACTTTACAAAAAAAAATATAAACATATAATATAAGAATTAATGGACAAACGAATTCTACTTTCTTTAGCTAAGCCCTGAACCACAGATAATTTCCCGATCGCCACTAATATTTTTGCGAGAGAGACGGGTGTATCTCTCTCCCTCATGTCAGCTGCTTGTTGACATTTCTTTTTTTTTTTTTGCGAGACAAATCGCTGTGTTTTTCTTTATTTCGATTTTTTTATTAAAATTTTTATTTCCTTTAAAAATTAAAGAAAACCCACCCCTGAATTGAGTGTTGTAAAGAGGAGAAAAAAAATCCAGCACAATGTGCAAAAAAAAAATATGGAAAAGGCGATACGACAAATAGGACAGGCACACCACACAGAACCAGGTATGTTTGCATTTTTATTTTTATTTTTTTTGTAATTCATTTTTAATTTCAATTTTATTTCGTGAAACACCAAAACCCACCCCTGGAATGGGGTGTGTGTGTGCCAGGAGGAGAGGATGCTGATATCAACTTCCATCGAGGGATCGCCGGAGAAATTGTCTGGGTCCAGGTACCTCTTTTAATTTTTCTTTTCCTTCCTTTTTTTTGTTGTTGGTGTTATTGGACGAGATACAGGCCCTCGTAACAGGCATCAATATTGCGCGTCAATGTCTACTTCTTTGTTCATTCTTCCTTTATTCTTCGTACACCACGGAACGTTCTCCGTGCATTAAAGTGTTTTTTTATTATCTGGACTTCAATTTGGTAGTTTTATTTGTTTCATCTAGGTTGGTTGGTTGGTTTGAGAGGGTAAGCTTATGCTCTTCACTTAGGCCTCCATTGGGCCCGTTGTGTTCCCCTTATCTGCTTAACTGTAAGGAATAGTGATGGGTTTTGGGAATTATGTATTGAGAGGATTTAGGTCTAGGGATCATGGGTAGTATCAACTATATCGTATAGTGATCGGGGAATCGTAGTGTTCGTCTGGCGAACTCCAGTATATCCCCGATTCCTTTCTTATTGAGGTGTGTAATATCCGGAATCCTTGGAGATCCCAGAATTTTCAGCCTTAGCCTCGCTGTAGCCTGCGGTGTCGGTCATGGTTGATGATATATTATTTGTTTCATCTTACTTTCTTGATCTTTTCTGTTTCTCTCAGTGTACAGTGCAAATAACCCCTGCATATTTGCTGTACAAACCCTTGCACGATATGCATGGTAGCGATCGTCGGTAATGCTCGTGACATTCCTTGTCGTTTATGTTGCTCTTCTTGATGAGTCTTGTATGCTCTCGGTCCTAGTGCCTCTAAAGACTGGAATCGAGTTTCCAGAAATGCAAATAAGTCTTTTACAGATGACAGTGATTTTGGTTCCTTAAGCGACTATTCCCATAACGAATGAGTGGCTCGATCCAACCTTAAGAGGAGCATATGCATAAGTAGTGGGTCCCAATTTGTTGTATCAACGCCTAGGTTCTTTAAACTAAGGAGACAGTCTTGCGTTGTATCATATAGGCCCTTGATCATTGATGCACTTTCATTTTGAATTGTTGCTTGCATCATTAACTTGTCGACGAGCGCTGGGACCAATAAACGGGTGATCTCGTAGCGATCTGTAATGACCTTCCACGCCGCGCTATAATTGGCCTCTGATGTTGTAAAGTGCCGAATAAGTTTCTCGCCTTCACCTGTGCGGGTTGTTTTGAGGTACCACATTTTCTGGCAATGAGGAATAGGCTGGTTATGTACTAATTCCGCATATAAATAGCTAAACTGTCTCCATTTTAACTATTTAACTCCAAGCACTATTTTTGAAATTTGGTTAGTCAGTGCGTGAGGATTCTGATGAGCAGTCATTGAGAGTTCTGAGGCTGACTTTGATCGTTCATGCAATTTAATTACTGCATTCTGAGCTTCTTCTTCGATAAGAAAATACCTATCCACGTCGTAGATGGAGGTATTTGGTTCCTCCATCAAATCCCAAATTTTATTGTTCAGCGTTTCTACAACAGACCAATACTGTTCAATAGTTTTGACCTTTATGGTGTAGAACTCTTCTGTGTGCTATTCTTTATCCTCTACCAGTGGTGTTAATGTCTTTATCACATTAATTACTGTTAGTTGCTTTTGTATTAGCCCAAAAATCTAGGTTTTTGGTTTGGCGATAAGACCGAATTCGTCCATCAATTTCAGCAGACCTAAATCTTGCTTTGTATTCAAGCCGAACTGATTTGGCTCTTGTACTGAAGCTACAGCGCCATTATCACCCCAATCCCCCAGTTCCTTTTCCTGCACTTGGGATTTATCTGGTGCTTCCCTGTCAGTATATGGTTGATAAGCTAGGTTCTTTAATCCTTCGATTTCGCTCATAATATCTGGCATTGTGACTTTTTTTTATAATTTGCACGTATGAAAGGGGTTATGAATACCCTTATACTAATTTTAGGACATGGGCGTTTTTGAGGAAAGGGGAAGAGACTGATAGAAAGACAGATTGGTGTAGTTGGTTTGAAACTCAGCTGGTATTAAGTTTCAGTGAACTCCAAGGGTGGCTGTCCAGATAACTGGGGAGTTTGTTTGTTTTTTGCTTTTGTCGTTGCTCATGATCCACAGTATTTTCTCCGCCCTCCTGATGTCATTATCATGATCAAGTTGCATTTTAGCCATATGACCGCCCTTCGCAGTAGAGTTGACATAAGCTTTGGCAATTGATCGACTTTTTATTTATTTTCATGCGAAATAAATAGATGATTCTTGACATCAGGATTCGAACCGTGAACCTGTAGCGTGACAAGCGATGATGTTACCACTACACCACGGCCACCCTTGACTTTAACTACCTTGCTGGTGTCGCTGTAGTAATCCTTAGCAAAGTAGTGGTGGTCCAATGCCGTTCTCTAATTGCCTCGAATCTCCAAGTCGACCTTCTCGAAGTTCTCCCACAATTTCTCCAACTGCAGTATCCTTTTCTGCAGATTGTCGGAGGTTCATCTCGAGGGTCCATCCTACCAATGATTGGTGATGACTCGATGTATCCGCCCTCCCACAGTCTCTAACTGCAGCATCCTTTTCTGCAGATTGTGAACCAGTGTTACAGCCCTGGTTACGCGTTTTAAATTAAATCTCCTTTACCAGTGTATGTCCTGGTAACGCTGTGCGCGATTTAATGGATTTACCTACCAGTGATTTAGCCCTGATAACGCTATTCAAATTTACTAATGTATGCCCTGGTAACGCTATTGATGTGAGAGTTCTCAATACTTGCTCCTTACCTCTGGTGGGGGGCAGCAAATATTGTGGTTGTGACACAAGCAATGTACTTGATCACGTCGGGGTCACCAATGTTTTGAAGAGAATCTCTTTTGATTCCTCTGTGGACTATTAAAGAAGGTTCGTCAAGGCAGTAACACCCTGGCGATTTACTGATGTTGAAGCGGCACTTGTTACCACTTCAACTTTTGATTCCTAATTTGCTCCTTACCTCGGGTGGGGGTAGCACATAATAGGAACACTCTCTCTTTGAACGACAAAAACAAAAGTGATTTTATTCGGTGCACTTACAAACTGTTGATACATGATTTACAATAGTGATTTCATCAAATGTTCTCACGAATAATTCTGGAGAGTTAGCATTATCATTTACTCGGATCATAGTGCGCCTAGACGCAATGTGACACGACCTGAAGTTAAAGGGGAAAATAGAAATGGAAAATTGTGTACTGAGCGTGAGAACATTTGATATGAACATTTTTAAGGTAAATGAACAATGTGTTCATTGTCGCTAGTGGGAGCGAGTGGAATAAGGTGAATGGACAATGTGCATTATAATACGTATCTTATGTTCTATGTGGGAGCGTGCGGAATAAGGTGAATGATTGGATTGCAAATGGGAATGCTTATTAGGGATGCTAGGTTAGGGATTAGTGGAACAGCTGAAGATGTGATCTGCGTCGTAACACATGCGCTACGGTAAAATGTATTTGCTTATAGGGAAATACTCTTGTTTGTCCAATTACAATAAATTACTGCTTTATAAGCAAGTCCTAAAACCAGTGTGGACTTACGGGCTCCAGCTATGGACATGTACATGCAAAACCAATTTACAGAAAATACAAACATTTCAAAATAAAGTACTACGGAATATAGTAAATGCACCCTGGTACATAAAAAACACTGATCTGCATAGAAATCTCGAAATTGAAATGATTGAAGATGAAGTCAAAAAAGTAGCTAACAGACACAAACTTAGACTTCTCAATCACGTCAACTCAGAAATGTCGAAACTGTTAAATACTAGCAAACTGACTAGGAGATTAAGAAGAGTAAAGCCTCTTGAACTTGCTAGATAGGTAGAAAAATAAAATAAAATAAAAAATAAAATACAAAAAGCTAAAACAATATTTAATAATCCACAGATGAATACTTATCATAAACACCCTAACATATGAAAGACAAATTGCTGATTGGTCTAACGACAAAGTGCAATAAGTGAAAGGCTGGCTCCTCCCCATCTTGCGATGAAATGCCAAGACGGCGGTACCATAAGGAAAACGGGAAGAAGGGAGAAGGGGTTAGCGGGTAAAAATCTCACACTGTTACTGAGTACGGGCTCAGTTTCGCCTTTTGAAGTTTACCACCTCCCAGCATACCTCAATGCCAACACAAATTTCGTCACCTCCACCACTCAAAATACAAACCCTCACCTCGACACCTAAGCCGTCGCCGCCGCCGAATTTGCACACCACAAACCATTGACCCCCACAACGCTATCATCAATTACTCATAATTAAATCCAATCAAAACAGCATATAACATCTCTCTCACAATCAGACTCCCCAAACACACACAAATTACTCACACACGTTTTTCTTCCTCCATTCTCTCTATAAACTATTTGAAGATCCGACACTATTCGAAGATCCGACACTCTCCGAAGATCTGAAACTATCCGAAGATCCGAAACTATCCGAAAAAGAAGGATATCGGGATTATCCGAAATATCTGGATACTTTGAAGCACTAGCCTGTAGTAACCTGAGTTTGGCGAGGGAGATTTACGGTGCGCGTTGATAAGTTTTTTTTTGTTCTGTAATTTAGTGACCGCGTTTATGTACGGGAGCGTCTTTACGGTTCTGACTCATTATCCAAAAGCCACATGAAAATGACCAGAATACCAGCAATTTGTTTCTGAGACAAAGAGTTTTCAGCAACGTGAACGGTATAGATGCACCGTGTAATATACATATGTATGCATGTATATTTGGTGTTTATGGTAGCAATAAACACTTTTACACTCTCTAGCTTTTACAGAGTGAAACTAAATGAACATATACGAGTACATACACTTTATTTTTTTGATTGTATGTGAGCCATCTCCAAAATAAAAAATGGCACCGGTATTGTGTTTTACATGATTTGTGTAAGTATCATGCATATCGCTTTTATAGATTAGGAGGTGGTGACAGACGCGCGGACGGATGTACACGCTAGCGAGAGCAATAGGGTTGCGTGGTTTGTACATAGGCCATTTTCGAAAACGTCATTTGATCGTCATTTTGATCGTCATTGCGGCATTTAAGGGTTGCAAACGTCAAACTGCAAAAGTTTTTTGCTACCATTAATATGTGTCGCCTGCATGATTTATTTTTTGCAATCGCAAAGCAGCTGTACATCTCTTGGCGTAAAGATTCCAGTTAACATCTGAAATCAGTTTTGTAATAGCATGCACTGACGAGTGGTTTCTTTTGAACCCAAATTGGTTCCGCGTAATTATCTCCTTTGTCTCGCACGCGATCAAGATTGACTTGCTAATAACTACCTTATAGGCTGGAGACTGATTGGCCTATAATTAGAAGGATCAGAAGTATCTTTCTTTTTCTTAATTATTGGAAGAACCTTCGATATTTTCCAACAACTTGGAAAGTAGCAGTTATTCAGCAAGTTATTAAAAATTGTGCAGTATTGCCGTATGATTTCGATAGGCATATGTTTCAGTACAATGTTTGGGATGTCATAAAATCCAGAAATCTTTTTATTATTCAGTCTCCTGAATATGTCTGTCAGTTCGTCGAGCTTTGTGTAATAGTTGTTTGTCTGTTCTGTTGTCAGTTCGTTCGCTGTTACTTCCTAAGAAAAGCGGAGTTGAGTGTCTGAGTCACCATAGCGGCTAAGAAAGCTCGATAGTTCCCCATCTACTATGTCAGCTTTGCAACTTGGATGGTCTGTTGCGTGGACTGCCTCGAAGTGAGATCCAATAAGATTAAGCTTATCCGTTCTACCATTGACAACGAAGTGGATATCAATGATAGGACAGTGTTGGCTATTAATCCCAGCCTGAGAAAGAAGCGGCTCAGAATGCAGTGGTAGTTTCAGTTTCGGAATTTTGATAACGAGGCTTGAAGATCTGATGTATTTGAGGAAACATATTCCTAGAATCAGACTTCGTAATTTTTTCGACGCGTTGCCTCCAATAATCATTAACGGAATTCCGAAACTGCTGTCTTATGAGCGACCTTAAATTTCTCAGAAGGGATTTTAATCTTATCAGCTCCAGATTGTTCGATTCGTCCTGAAACTGACGACGTATCCGATTTATCTGGGTAAGCAGAAAGCTTTTGTGAGTTTGTAGCGTTCGTATGTCTCGGTTTAGATAACATCCCATGCTGTTTCTGCTTTTTATCCTCGGTACTGACGACTCCACTGCCTCCGATACCACCATATTGAGGTTCCCAATATAAAGATCGCACTCCTCGTTCGTGAGATTCTTTCCATTAGGAACTTTAGAAGATGGTTGGTGATCTCCATATTTTCGGACGGCGCACCGCGCAAACTTACACCAATCGGTTTTCCTAAAATTGTATTTAGGAATCTCTTGGTCCGTTGCGAGGCTAAGGATGGTGTCATCAGAAAAGGATGTTACCATTACAATGGCGTTGTGGTCGCTATCATACGGCAATAGCGGGATTTTATTATCGCGGACCGTTTCAATTTGCAATTGCGCGTCCGCGATGTATAAATCATTATATGAATTTCTGGAAGGGAAACTAGGTGTAACTGGGGTATATAATTTAAGTTTATATCCAAACGCTTCTAGAATCTGCCTCTTTCATTAGCAGTTGAGTTCAACCAAGCAGAATGTCTCGCGTTCAAATCTCCCGCTAAGACGAAATAGTTATTTAAACTATCCAGCCTTAATATTTTAGACAATTTTTCCGATTCGAAGTTAAATTGACTGACGGTTGATGACACCCCATACGCCGATATTAAATACAGACAACCATTATCCCTCCAGGCAATTAAAGTCTTTAATATCACGGTGTTCGATTATTTCGAATCTTAACAGTTTCCGAATGAGGATCGCGGGACCACCGCTTCGAATCGAGTTTTGTCTGTCAGTATTAGATTGTAGTCCTTGAATTCCAAGTAATGTCGATCGTTTAATTTTGTTTCGCTTAAAAATAGTACGTCGGGTCTGTGATCTGTCGCAGAGCGCAGCACGTCGCCTCGCCTAGCATTAGTAATTATGGAATTGGCATTCAGAGCCACTATCTTGAGATCCTTACGTGTTCTAGACATTGTTAAAAATATTGATAATGGCGTCTAGTTTTGCCGACAGATCCTTAACATCTCTTGCGAGGTTGTTTACCTGACTCTGCAAATTTTCATTTGTAGAGCGCGAAACAGTATGTGAGGTTTGAGTGTTTCTAGCAATGTTGGCATACGAAACACCTTTCTTAACAATGTTCTCAACACTGACTATTTTTGTCTTGATCTTTCTTTCGCCGCTTTTTTCCGCTCTTGCATCTCGTCTAAAAGTCTTTTGTAGACCTCACATCCTCTGAAAGAAGCGGGATGACCAGACTTTTTGCAGAGGACATAAAATAGCTGCTCTTTCTTTGCGTCCTTTGTCACCTGACACATACCAGGTTCGTGAGTTTCCGCGCATTTAACACGCCTAAATATCATGTTGCAGTTCGAAACAGCATGGCCTATGACATTGAAGAATGTCACTTTTTCGAATTTTTTCAAAGGAGACAATATGGAGATTTTGGACTTTACTATTAGGAGATAACTGCGCCATTATAATAGGTAGGGTTCTATTTAGTCTCTTAGAACGCGCCGTAGCGTACCTGAATGTTTTTTTCAAATTCAAGATTTGGGACTTCTAATGCTTGTAATTCTTCAAGAACTTCTTCTGGGCTAAAGCTTTCACTAAGGCCTTTCAACAAAAATGTCTGCAGCTTATCATCTTTAGGTGTATACATGAAGCATTCAGATTTAGTTTCTTGAAAAAAATTTTTTAACTTTGCTGCAGTCATTTTTGTTTTTAAATTTTAAAGCTAACTTATTGCTACTTAAATTTTTAATCACAAAATTACCACTTCCAATATTGTCGTCTAATATTTTGCTTATGTTGCGGCTGTCCTCTTTGAAGATTTTTTTTGGTGAAGGTTTCCTTTTGTGCGCCACTGTTGTTGACATGGTACTTTTTTCTTTCTCTGTATTGTTGTTGTTGGTCCTAGCTGTAGTTATCGTCACATCATTTGCATTTCTATTTTTTCCTCGTTCGCCCTCTTCATTTTCTCAACCAGATCATTTGAAGTTCCTGGCTGCTTTTCGGTCGGGTGCGTGTCCCTTAGTTCGTTGCTGTTGTCGTCGTCATCGAGAAGTGCATATTGGTTGCTGCTCTCTTTTTTTTCTGTTTTTTTATTTTTTGCTTCCTTACTCCAGGTCTTTCTTCTTTTGCCAGTAGTGGTGAAAGAACCATCGCTATCACTCCCGGCTAACATTTTTTTCAGCTCTTCGATTTCTTGTTTGTACTTTTGAATAGACATGAGAGCGTCTAACTACATCTCTTGCGATATGACCGTTTGAGCAGGCATCGCCTCTTCATCTTCCGTCCCCACGGGAGGCATGTTTTTTGACACTGCACTTGCACTAGTAATTTTTGTATTTCTCTTTTTATTTATTTATTTAAAGTTCAGTTAGAACGTTTTTAGTACTTTAATGCTTTTTATTTTTATTATTTTCCTTATTTTGTTCTTCTTCACTCGCGCTCTCTGAATAACCTTCTGCTTTGAATAATGTTTTGGAAATAGATGTCTGGGAATTTTTAATATCCCTTATTGCCACTAAATGGTGTGGAGCTCCATTGGTAAGGCAGCATTCCAATCAAACTTCAGCTTGCATAACTGCTGAATGAATATTTTCGCCGTTATTGTAATTCAATTCACGATTTCTAATGGATCAAAAATATGCCCAATTTCCGGTAAGGCTGTTCTTTTCGTGATTCGTTTGTTTACTTGCTATGCTGAATTGATTAGGAATTTATTAGTTTGTGGATTCCAAAAGTCCCAAGGTTTTTAATGTTTGCGATTCCTTATCTTGAACATCAGATTGTATAGCTTGGTCGTTCGCTGGAATGTGATTAAGCAGCTGGGGTATATTGCCGCACCACTTTCGAAGGTTAAATTTGGCTGATTGCAAAATTTGAATTAATTGTTTTTCATTGTTTTTCCAGGCGTGAGAAGGGCAAGCTAACTATGAACCTTCCACTGTTCTTGTCCCGCTAAAAGGCTTTTTCGAAGTGAACTTCACATTTTTGCTCTGCTATAGTACTGCTGCTAGGATCTTCTATGATATACTCCAATCGCCAAAATTTTTCAATGATTTGATTTAGTGGCTCGTCTTCAGTGCATATTTCACACGTGGCCGTGGTGCGGGAATACTGCTTGACCTTACCAGAGATAACCCAACCGAGCACTGTGTTTTGAAGTATCTGTAATTCCTTTACAAGCCTAATTTGCCCTACAGCGAGCGATTCATGATAGAATTCGGCACCTAATAGCATGTCTATCTTCTCTATACGACTAAATCCGGGGTCTGCTAACCTTATATTCATTAGTATTTTCCAGGATGAGGTTTTCAGTGTTTGAGAAGGTTGAGGAGAAGTAATGTCGTTATTCGTGTTTGATCGAAATTCCGCACTCACTCTCTGGTTTGATGCATGCTTCCCCTGGCCAATGCCTTCAATGACCAAGGAATCTGGTTCAGTCCTGAGGTTTAGGACTCGAACCACTCTGAGGCTCATGAAATTGATCTGGGATCCAGAATCCTATAGAGCTCGACAATCGATGGTGTGTTGGTTAGATCCGATAACAGTTCCCAATAAAACAACGACACGCTCTTGGTTTAGCATTGATAACTTTACTTTGCCTTCTGGATTTTTCAAGGGCCCTTGACAAGGTCAATCACTCCATACTCTGTTGGAAGCTACGGCATTATTTTGCTTTTAGTTATAGGGCTGCAAGGCTCATAGGTAGTTTTTTGAGTGATAGGTCGCAGAGAGCAGTTGTAGGGGATACATGCTCTGAATTTAAATCCCTTGTGCAAGGTGTACCTCAGGGCTCAATCTTGGGGCCTATTCTATTCTGCATGTACATTAATGACTTACCGTCTATCTGCAATCATGTGTCAACCCACCTTTACGCTGATGATGTTCAACTTTACTCCTCGCAGCCGGCTTTATAAGATGAGAGAGCTTGTCTCAGAGTTAAATGAGGATCTACTCGCGATCAATCAATGGGCCATGTCTAAGACTAGGACTAGTCTTAAACCCAGCAAAATGCCAAGCCATATCTATCTCAAACAGGCTGAATCGAAACCTATCTTGTTACAATCACATCAACGTCGTAATCGGTCGTGTTTGCGGATGCTTGCGTAAATTGTGGATTTCAGCTAGTTTCACTCCGTTTGAGACACGTCGAAGGCTTGTGCAAACACTCATTACGCCTATAATAGCATACGCTAAAGTGGTTTACAGTAGCCTTGATTCACTTTCTTTTCATAAGCTGCAAGTAGTTTTAATGATGCTGTCAGAAATATTCATCAGCTACGTAGGTATGATCGAATCTCTTTGTATTCGAAAGATTTTCTAGGCTGTACACTACAGCAGCATATGAACATGCGAAATTGTATATTCATGCACAAAATTATTAGAACCCAATCACCGCCATACCTATACTCCAAACTTAAATTTTCGCGCTCACTTAGAACTTTCAACATTAATACACATCACTACAATTATCTCAGTTCTTCTCGACTATTTTTCATTCATGCTATCCGGTTATGGAACTCCTTACCGTCAAATATTAAAAATGTGTCAAACGACAAAAACTTTAAAACTGCACTGTTAAGATACTACTTAAAATTCAAAATAGAAATATGTAACTACTTTCTTTTACTTCCTTTCTTCCCTAACTCTGTTCTGTCATTTCATTGTTTCTCTTTTCTTCCTTTCTTTCTTCTTTTCTTTCTTTCTTTCTTCTTTTCTTCTTCTTTCTTATTATGAATTATAATATTATTATTAACTTTAAAATTTGTATAAATTCATCTTGTATACTTTGCTCGTTGTACTATTAAAGACTATGTCTTAATGTATACCTCTATAATAAATAAATAAATTGAATTGAAAAAAATTGAATAACGCGCTGCCCACTGTGTTGGTATCGGTCGATGTTGCTATTAGTTGAACGGCTGTAGATACTCTTCCCTTTTCATGTATATTTTTCGATGTACGATTGATATCGTCTTCTAGATGCAGTTACGTATTATATCTTTTCTGGCATTTTGAACAGTTTCCTGAACTGCAATTGGTCGCAAAGTGCCCGGATCTTAAGCAATTGACGCACAAATTCCATTGTTTGATCAGGCTCAATCTTTTTGATGGTGTTAACTCTAAAAAATTAGGGCACTTGTATAGTGGATGGTTGCCCTTGCATGATGAACAAACAATCTCATGAGATGCCACTACCGATAACGTCTTAAAAGCTGGTTTGTTTGATCTGCTATCCTCCAATTTGTCCTTAGTCCCTAACGCCTCCAGGGAAACGATTCTCTAGAAACTCAAGAAACTTCTTAAATGATGGCAGCTCTGTGGGATGATCCAGCGACTGCTCATAAAGTGTATTTATGATAATTTCTTGAGAAAAAGAAGCAGGATTGGATTCTAGCTTGTTGTATCTACCTTCAAACCCTGCAATCCAAGTAAACAGTCTTGAATGGTATCATGTAAACTGCGTATAGATCTAGCATTTTCGGCTATTAGAAGAAACTTATAGCCGGGGGTTATCGTAACGCTCGGTTATTAATTTTCAGGCTGCAGCGTAGTTGGCACCCGACACGGACAGGTGTCATACCAACCTTTCGGCATCTCCAGTAAGGCTCGACTTTAGGGACCACATTTTTTGTCCGTCAGACACTTGCTGATTATAGATCATTTCCGTGTACAGATCCGGAAACTGCTGCCATTTGAGGTAATTGCCATCGAACTTTGGCAACTCTACCTTCGGCATCTTCATCGTTGTTGGTTGTGTTCGTAACATCTGAGTTAAACCTTCCACGTGTTCGTAAATCTCTAGCTATGCTGCTGTAACCCGTTCCTGCATATCGAAGTACTCCTTGACGTCTTAGATAGAATTATTCTGATCTGTTTGCTCCTTGGTATTTTTTGAAACGGCGCCAACACTAATACTGGGATTCGTTGGGTGTGCCGCTTCCTCCATTAATGCCCTAGTTGGCCTCCCTTCGCCTTTCTTTAAAGGTAGGAATGCGTTTCCAAAAATGACGACTTCTTTGGGCCTAGTCTGCGGACTGGCAGTAGGTGAAGACTTTTATCAATGTCTATCCGGAGGCCTTTCACCACCTTCCGGATTTCTGCATAGTAGTCCTTCTGGAAGTATGGGTGATCCAAATCCATTTCACAGGTTTCCCTTATGGTAACTGCCAGTTTGATCGAACTCTTTCCAAATCTCCTCCAGTTGAATTAGACGTTGTTGAAATTCTTGCTGGGAGCCACGAGTTTTATGCTTCCTTTCTTCGCCATCTTTCTTCTGGTCTCTCCATAGCTTGAGGATTGCCCCTCCAAGTTCTTCCTGTTGTTGGGTGTAGACATCAAGATCCATGCTTATGGTCTGTTAAGCTTTTCCTTGTTCTTGTTTCTGTTCATCCTGTACTAGTTGCAATCCGCTGAAGAATAGTTTGGTCCAGTGCATTCCAAGAGATTCGTCGTACTGTGTTTTGGCCCAGTATACCCCTCAATCGCAAAAAAAAACCGCTGAACGATGTTATAGCCCCTTTCACGCTTCTCTAATTAAATTTTGGACCTTCTGTCCTGTCACGGTCGCCAAATGTTGAAGCTGGATGCTTTTATCCAGTCTTGTTTCGAGGAATTTAGTCGTAGGTGTATAAACCTAGACTAGTTGAAGAAGCACAAGTCGATTTGTGTATCAATTATGCTTTACATTCGCTGAACAGCTTTTCAAACAGACTCACTTGAAGTAGAAATGAACATCTTGGGTAACTGTTCCGATGCGACTGGATCACTATTGAAATTTATCTATTTATACTAAATTGACATACAAAATGCTTATTCTACAAAATTACAAAGCAATTGCTTAAGGAACAAAAAGAAAGAAAACTGCAAATAATGTGAACAAATAAAAAGTGTAAATTGATCCTCGATGCTATACCGTTCGCAATGCGAGGTTGAACAACCCCAGTTAACAACGAACTTGGGTTGTGATTATGCTGAGTCTACAAAGTTATGTTTATGGAGTTTAACATTCTGCCCTGCGTTGAACTGAAGGTTCAACAGCAGGATCTTGTAACAATGTGCGTAAGCTACTAGAAATAATACAATATTTGATACTTTGGTCATTAATACAGATACTAAATCTGTCTTCATGGGTTCCTGCTTGCGGATGCTGTCTTCCTGGTAAATCAGCGCTCTTCGTTCGGTTCCTTGGTCTTGGAGTTGGTTGCAGAAATTGCTTACTCTTTCTGGCCCTTAGGTCAAATTTTGTAACCGAAAAGATGACGATTAGAACAGTGATTAATAGTTCAGTTGGTGTTAAGTTGATGAAATTTTCTATATTCTGCTTCAATTCCTTTTGTAGCTTAGCGATACCCGAGCCTCTGATGGTAAGGTATGTTATGTTTTGACCGCATACCACGTTCAGGGTAGTTGCTTGTCGTAAAGCATAAATCCATTCATTTTGTGGAGTTGAATCCAATGGGCACATCACCAGATTTTTGTTTTCTACATTTATCATATGCAGGTAGTTGATTAAAAAAGGAAATCTCACAGGCACTAACGAGTGAACCTTTATGATAAAGAGGTCGGTCCACTTTGCTTACATAAATAAACTTCGTAATTGATTGACAAGCAGTTCTTCATATCCCTTTCAGGAAGTGAGTAGTATTTATCTCGATGTAGGTTTATTATTAGATATGTTGATGATGGCTGGATGGCGGTAAATATCCCATTATTACGTGGAATATCTCAAAGTTCTTAGACGATATTAATGGTATTTTGATCTCAAAATTCGCATGTTTCGGCAGAACTTTCCCTTCAATGGTCATCAAGAAAAAAATTATTACATCCAAATTAGATGCCGGCAGTTTTAATGATGATGGTAAATGTTCCTTTATATAGCGTAGCTCTCGTCACAACTGTGTGGATGGCATTAACAGTGGACTTATTTTTCCATGTTGACTGTGTGTTACAACGTCTAGCAAAGACTCTTGACTGCGTTGGAAATTTGAAATAGTGGTGAGTATTTGTGTTGCCAACGATATAAAGGTTTGGGCTATGTCTTCTTGCTATAGTTCCCGGGAGAGGTTGTTGGCCTCATAGGTTATCTCCGCAATTTGAGATGACATAATCTTAAATTGGTTTGATATGGTTTCTTGATCGCGGTTCATTATATTTATGTTAGCCGCGAGAAATGATGTCTGGCTTCTAATATGGGTTTGTAGTAATTCTGCATTGCTTTGGATTCCTTCAATAGTCTTTGACATTTTGTCCGCGTTGTCTGAATGTAGTACTCCAAATAATGCGCCGACCATGTTTCCTACCCGGTTCAGGGCGCCTTGCTTCACCCGATTAGCGCTGGACGGTGGTAATAAAAGCGCGTTTGTCCTTACAGGTTCTTCCTCCTTGAGAGCTTATTATTTATTGAATATATTATATGTACATTATATTTGAGTGAAAATTTTATTGGATTTGGTGTTCATTTGTTCAAAATAAACAAAATATTGAAAAAAGTGCAGTGGGGATAAGTGTGCGTGTGCGTACAAGAAAGAATCGAATTTTTAATTGACGTTACCACTATAGAAAATGAAAAACAAATTAATTGTGTATTCACTTATATATCCATATAATTTTTTTAAATTTTTTACTAAGCCACTACCAGTGAATCTTATATATCCGTAACTCGATATGTTACGTCTTATGAATAAATATATATAATGTTCCCATGATGTTTTTATTATTCTTTTTTTAACAGATGCCTCGAACGTAGTACATGTATATGTAAGGAAAAAAACTGAAAAAAGGATGTGACACAATGCCAAATTGATAAGGCTAAACATCTTATCAGTTTGGGTTTAGGCCAGCGTAGGGCCGTGGGGGAAGTTGGAATGAGCGAATGTGCCCTTAGAAAACGCCTCAAGC
Source organism: Pocota personata (assembly GCA_963082735.1). Lineage (NCBI taxonomy): Eukaryota > Metazoa > Arthropoda > Insecta > Diptera > Syrphidae > Pocota > Pocota personata. Next base: position 28,500,141 of record OY720433.1, on the reverse strand, counting down.
TAAACACTGCTGCCAGTTCTCTTGGTCACTTCAAAACGACATTTTCTCCTGATCGAGAAAGAGAAATAGTAGAGTATTGCGAGAAAATGGACAATTTATATTATGGAATGACAATTTCAGCAATACGGAAGTTAGTTTTCCAATACGCCACGACAAACGATATCCCAAATCGTTTCAACAAGGATTTGCAAATGGCTGGACGTGATTGGGTTGAAGGCTTTCTTAGCCCATTTTCTACTGCGCTGCAAAAATTATTAAATTTTTTTGTGTAAAGTATATTTTTTTAGTAATTGGTGCCCCCTGATTCCAAATCTGTTATCCAAAAAATGTTGACTCCCCCCGTTACACAGTTATGTCCAAAAATCAAATGTTCGTTTAATCGAACGTTGAAGCTTATCCCATACAATGCGAAATTTCCCCACCAAGTAACAACGTGCTTCCCATTTCTATTATGTTTTCAACAGTAGTGAATTTGTTTTACATTTTGACGGCTTTTAATCTTTTTTTTCATAAAGTGGTAAAAAACTAGTAGAATATACATAGACTCATTTGATGTGTTATTCCGAGTGTTTGAAAAGGTGCATTATTCTTTGATTCCTGAATTGCAAAATGCCACGTTCAAGGAAAATAACAATGAAGGAGGTTGAAGAAATTTTTTTTTTAAGAATTTTTTTTTTTGAGTTGGAGCGTTGACGAAAATCCCGTTGAGTCTGTCAGCATACTCTGTCAACATATATCCCGAGGATATAATTGCAATCAATTCGGACCCAAGTGCTTTGTCTGAGGTTGCCGGCTATGTGGAAATTGAGACTGAGCGAAACATTCATGAGGACATTGGTTATTAACTCATTGTTGAAACTGAGCCGGAGACTGGGCCGTTAACTCCCAAATCAGATGCTAAATCGACTGCCCCACCTCGAAAGAAACCGAGAGTCAGTTTGTAGCTGACATATATGGCCACTACCAGTGAATCTTATATATCCGTAACTCGATATGTTACGTCTTATGAATAAATATATATAATGTTCCCATGATGTTTTTATTATTCTTTTTTTAACAGATGCCTCGAACGTAGTACATGTATATGTAAGGAAAAAAACTGAAAAAAGGATGTGACACAATGCCAAATTGATAAGGCTAAACATCTTATCAGTTTGGGTTTAGGCCAGCGTAGGGCCGTGGGGGAAGTTGGAATGAGCGAATGTGCCCTTAGAAAACGCCTCAAGCTAAACACTGCTGCCAGTTCTCTTGGTCACTTCAAAACGACATTTTCTCCTGATCGAGAAAGAGAAATAGTAGAGTATTGCGAGAAAATGGACAATTTATATTATGGAATGACAATTTCAGCAATACGGAAGTTAGTTTTCCAATACGCCACGACAAACGATATCCCAAATCGTTTCAACAAGGATTTGCAAATGGCTGGACGTGATTGGGTTGAAGGCTTTCTTAGCCCATTTTCTACTGCGCTGCAAAAATTATTAAATTTTTTTGTGTAAAGTATATTTTTTTAGTAATTGGTGCCCCCTGATTCCAAATCTGTTATCCAAAAAATGTTGACTCCCCCCGTTACACAGTTATGTCCAAAAATCAAATGTTCGTTTAATCGAACGTTGAAGCTTATCCCATACAATGCGAAATTTCCCCACCAAGTAACAACGTGCTTCCCATTTCTATTATGTTTTCAACAGTAGTGAATTTGTTTTACATTTTGACGGCTTTTAATCTTTTTTTTCATAAAGTGGTAAAAAACTAGTAGAATATACATAGACTCATTTGATGTGTTATTCCGAGTGTTTGAAAAGGTGCATTATTCTTTGATTCCTGAATTGCAAAATGCCACGTTCAAGGAAAATAACAATGAAGGAGGTTGAAGAAATTTTTTTTTTAAGAATTTTTTTTTTTGAGTTGGAGCGTTGACGAAAATCCCGTTGAGTCTGTCAGCATACTCTGTCAACATATATCCCGAGGATATAATTGCAATCAATTCGGACCCAAGTGCTTTGTCTGAGGTTGCCGGCTATGTGGAAATTGAGACTGAGCGAAACATTCATGAGGACATTGGTTATTAACTCATTGTTGAAACTGAGCCGGAGACTGGGCCGTTAACTCCCAAATCAGATGCTAAATCGACTGCCCCACCTCGAAAGAAACCGAGAGTCAGTTTGTAGCTGACATATATGGCCATTTTCGAAAACGTCATTTGATCGTCATTTTGATCGTCATTACAGCACTTAAGGGTTGCAAACGTCAAACTGCAAAAGTTTTTTGCTACCATTGATATGTGTCGCCTGCATGATTTTTTTTTTTGCAATCGCATTTGACGTTTTCAAACAAAGCAAAATGGAGCTCTTAACAAAATTTATTGAGAAATTTGTGTTGGAAAATCTTAGTGAGAGTACAAGTCATAACAATAATTATAATTTACGTGGACGAAACATTCTTACTGTTCACGAGTTCGAAATTCCTCCGAGTAGTCCGATTTGCAGCGCAGATGACGTTTATGAACATCTGCCCTGCAAACAATGCATTATCGAACATGCTGCAAATGCAGTGTGATTTATAATGTTGTTTTCGAACAAACGACTTTTGTAGCTTGCGTTGACGTTTTCGAAAACGGCCATATATGTCAAAATTTGTATGAACTATTGCGTGCGTTCACCAACATGGTTCTATTTCATAGCACCCAATCAGAATGCCTAAACCAACAATGACACCGTAGCATCATGCTGCCGAACGAGCCCAATGAGTTCAGTTTATACCACTGCTGCTATATTGAGGTAAATTTACCTCAAAGTGGTAGTTTCCCACAATTTTTTGATAAAAAGATGAAGAAAGTAGGTTTTGTTGGAAATTAATTTTGCACGAAAATTAAAAAAAAAATTTAAAAAATTGTGCATTGTCGCCTAGAATCGAATGACACAATTCTTCTCAGTTAAAGCTACTATGAACCAGTAGATAGCATTGTTCTCGCCCTTGTACATTGCAAGAAACAAATTATGTAACTTATGCACAATGAGTGTCAATAATATTCGGTTTAAATATAAACGTTTTTTAAAATGTTAATATTTTGTGTGAAAATAATAAATGACTAATATATTATATTTTATATTAACACAAATATATTTAGAGATCATTTGGTGGGATTTCATATTTAAAAACATTGATTCAAAAAAATAATAGAAATCAAAAACCAAAAGAACTCGAAATGACAGGCTTCATTAATATTCGTTTTTTTTACTTTACTTTTATTTTCCCTTAAAATACAACCTTGTATAACATTCCTATTCTATTTGCCAACCCTGTTAATACTTACATATAAAACGGGGAATCCCACATTAACCAAAGTGGATGAAATAAATAAAGTGCATCAGTAGTTTTTCAATTTTAAATCACAATGGGCCTTAAAGGGAAAAATTCGACATTTCAACAAAGAAAATTAGTAATTTATCATTATGGGAAAGGCGAAACATTCCAAAAAATTGGTAAAATCTTGACCTAATACCGTCGGCGACATCATTCGTAGATGTAAAAATGAAGTCAGAGTTGAATATAAAAAGCAAACAGGACAACCGAAGCTTACCGAGAAGGAAGGACGTGCTATAGTCCGAAAAATTAAAATGAATCCTCGCTTAAGGGCTCCGAAAATGATTAGCGAAATTTTGTCTAAATGTGGAAAGGCCGTATCAGCTTCAACAGTCGCCGTACATCCATCAATGCGAAATGTTACTCGTACAACTGCCGAGTAGCTAGAAAGTAGTCCTTTGTGAATTTACGCAACCGAAATCTTCGTTTAAAATTTGCAAAGGAACACATAAAAAAATAATTCAAAGTGGTGGGAGGACGTTATATTTCTGGATAAAAGAAAATTCAATATTTTTGGAAGCTATGGAAAGACTATGGTATGGCGAAAGCCAAATGAGGAGTTCAAAAGTAAAAATATCACTCCAACAGTAACGCATGGAGAAGGGCACGTCATGGTACGGGGTTGCATATCAACTTAGTAAGTTTCTCCAACCACTACACCAAAAGGAGTTCTGTCTGGAAGTCCAATGGACACAGAAAATTGAGTCTGAGTGCTCCGGGATTTGGAAATTTTCTTCAAAAAAAAAAAACTGTTTTTTGACGGAAATTGTACGTTGATTTTGAATTTAGTTTACATTGTTTCCTTTTGTTGACAGTTTATTACAAGTAATCTTTTTAGCCAAAATTTGTTTAATTTTTTTTAATGTGTAAAAAATTTTGAAAACGTGTTGTGCTTTATTACTCAACAAATCTTTGGAAACAATGTTCTGGCCAATAAGGTTGTATGTACTTTTGTGTTCTATTTCGCTTTAATAGTTTACACAAACTTGCTCGATAGTATACACAAAAGTCTTGTAATCTAACTAACTACGCAATCTTGTTGTGTATACATATAATAAATAATTAAAATAACAAGTATTAAAGATTTTAATGAAATTGTTTACTCGCTGGCACGTTATTTTTTTTTTATAATTCGCGCGCCAAAAGGAATATGAATACCTTTATACTGTTACAGGGCACGGGCTTTTAAGGAAAGGGAGAATAGGAACAGAGGAGAAGCCTATGCATGTTGGCTTTAAATGTTTGAAGGTTGTAGTGATGGGGAAATACAGAGCTTGGTAGATCATTCCATATTCGTGTCGTTCGGCTTATAAACGAATCCCTATATTTAACAGTACGACCGAAGTTAGGCTTTAGGGTGAACTGATGTGCATTCGAAGCATGTCGCGTATTGCGGGTGAAATTTTGAAGGGGAGGAATGCAACTGGCTATTTCACTGGAGCATTTTTTATTAAAGGGAGGAACAGGAGACATTTCTCCGATGGTCTAGTGAATGAAAGGAATTCACAATGTCTCTATCACCTATAAGTTTTAACGCGCGATTTTGTACCCTATCAAGAATGTGCAGAACGGTCTTGGGTGCACCAGACCAGATATGGGCGTTATATTCCAGCTTAGGGCGGATGAATGCCTTATAAATTGAGGCCAGATCAGACGTGGTAAAATATTTCTTGCACCGTTTAAGGAATCCTAGACATTTTGCAGCATTTTTGGCGACCTCGAATATGTGATCATTCCATCGAAGATGGTTATTAATACACATACCGAGAATGGCAAGTCTTTCGGTTTCAATGATGCAAGTACCACCCATGGATAATGGTTGAGGGTTTTGGTTTCGCTTGAGAGACAGAAGACAGCATTGTGTTTTGGAAGCATTAAATTCCACTCTGTTGGTTGAACCCCATTTAATTGTGCTGTCCAGGTCGGAATTTAATGTGTTTAACATACGCTGCCGTTCCCCTTCTACGGCCGAAGAGCAAAGACGTGAGTTAGGGAACGAATATGAAAAACTGAGGGTACTGTCATCAGCGAAGGAATGGATTGGAATAGAAGTTGCAGACAAGAGATCATTTATAAAAATAAGAAAGAGAGTCGGAGACAAAATAGAGCCTTGGGTAACCCCAGCATTTATTTGGTGGATTGCATTTTCGACAAAAGAGCCTGATGCCAAACTCTGTCAAATGCCTTTGAAATATCAAGCGCAACCATCTTGATTTCGCCGAAGTGATGGAGAGATTGGTTCCACTTCTCGGTGAGATATGCCATCAAATCACCAGTGGACCTGTTGCTACGAAAACCATACTGCCGGTTATTAAGGAGTTTTCGTGAATCGAGATATTTCATAAGCTGACGATTTATCAGCGTCTCCATGACCTTGGAAAGAAAGGACGTAAGTGCAATGGGTCGGTAATTGAACGGAGAGGAAGATTCGCCCTATTTGGTGACGGGCTGGACAAATGCTGTTTTCCATCTACTCGGAAAGAGCCCTGAAAAGTAAGATAGACAGAAAAGCTTACGCAGAGGTTTTGTCAGCGTAGAAGAACACCTCTTCAGAACTATGTGGGGATACCATCTGGACCAGCGGATTTGTGTATGTTGTAGCAGACTTGGCAGCACCGATCACGTGGAATTCCGCATCGGGAAATTTATTCGTCAAGTTGTTTTCCTTGCGATCACTTCCTAGCATTTTAAGATAACTGTAAATGCACTTCCTTGCATTCAAATATTTTTCCTATCTTTTTGTACTGTAAATAAAATATTTTAATTTAATAAAGTTAGAGTCATATACGTGTGTTAAATATAAAAGGTGTTTTAAATTTTATTGGTTGGGTACCGACGTGCACCCAATGGTACACCTCAGCCACACACACCCAGCGGCAACAGCAGTAATACCATCAGAGATATAACCACCAGAACCAACGGTACTGTCACCACCAAAATCAGCAACAGCAGTAACACCTTTAGAGATACAACCACCAGAGCCAACGGTGCTATCACCACCGAAATCAGCAGCAGCAGCAACAGCAGCAGTAACGATAGTACAAAGATCATCATCATCAGTAGACCACCATCGGACAAGAAGACTCCAGCGATACCAGCAGTTCCAGTATTATTTTTGTATAGTAAGAATTTTCATTTTTATTCCATTAGAATAATCTTTATATATATATATATTGTAATATGCAAGCTACGGCTCGAGTAGATAAAACAATATTCTGTGAAATTATTTCTTTATTTTCTAGTCTATAGAACAATTCAGGTTCACACTATTCTTCGCAATTCCTTTCTTACAAGGTCTCTGTCCTCTCAAATCACTTTAACTCCTTTCCATTACTTAATTCACAAATCCAAACTAATTACTTCTTCTTGTTAAATCTCAACTTTCAATTTATCACAAAATTACAACTTCGCCCATTATCACTTTTCTAATCTCTTCGCCACAGTTTAAAAACTACTGCTGCTTTCTCAATCGCCATCTGTCCTTATATAGCAGAAGTTTCTGATAGCCAGAAACTTCTAGCAAATTCTTCGACCACTGGAACAAGAGAAATAATTCTTGCAGTTATAATTCCTTTTTATCCCTGATATTATTCGTCTCTTTCGTTGACATGAGCTGTGGAAACTTGGTCCCAGACACGAACCTCGAATGAAAGGACAGTTCGAACCAAAATTCTGCCAGAATGAAAAGTCACTTCGGAATTTGCTGCATAGTCGTAGGAGCGTAGTTATTATTATGCTACCCTGCCCCCCTCTTAAACGTGTTCGTCCCGAACAGGTGCATCCTCATTTCGGCCATTGTATCGACTCAGTCGGTCCACATGAACCACTTTCATTTTGGCCCTCGGTCCTCGCTGGATGCGGTAGACAACATCGTTGATGCGGGTTACTATTCTGTAGGGACCTTCCCAGTTCCGCTGTAATTTAGGTGATTTCCCCTTTTGGCGATGGGGATTATACAGCCACACCAGATCTCCTTCCTGGAATCCTGACGTTGTTGCCTTGGCATCATACCTGGTCTTCATGCGGTCGCTCGTCATCTTAATCTGGCTTCTGGTCCTTTGGTGTATGTCCCTAAGCCTTTCCCTAAGGTCCGCCACGTACTCTTCTTCATTTCTGGGCTCATTGGTAGGAGATCCAAATTTCACCTCACTGGGTAAACGAGCTATTCCACCAAATAAGATTTCGAACGGCGTATGTCGAGTAGTGCTATGCACGGCACTTCTATAGGCCATCAAAAACAAGGGAATCTGCCGGTCCCAATCCCGTTGGTAGTCACCTACGACCTTCGAGAGATGTTCGTCCAAAGTCCTATTGAAACGCTCTACCATACCGTCCGACTGTGGATGAAGCGGGGTTGTCCTTGTCTTTTTGATTCCGAGTAGTTGACACATCTCTTGGAAGATTCTTGACTCGAAGTTCCGCCCTTGGTCAGAATGCAATTCCAAGGGCACACCGAATCTGCTAACCCAATTGTAGACGATCTGCTCCGCCACGGTTCTGGCTTCCTGGTTAGGGATCGGAAACGCTTCCGGCCACTTACTGAAGTAGACCATCACTACGAGTATATACCGATTACCATTGTCGGTTTCCGGAAAGGGCCCTGCGATGTCAATGGCGATTCGTTCGAAAGGTGCTCCCACGTTGTATTGGTGCATCTTACCTCGAGTTTTGATTCTCGGACCCTTGCTAGCTGCACACACGTCGCATTTTCTGCACCAGTCTTCGATATCTTCCTTCGCTTTTAACCAATAAAAACGTTCTCGTACCTTTTCTAGCGTCCTATTCACTCCCAAGTGGCCTCCGGTCGCCCCGCCATGCATTTCCTGTAACACCTCCTTGACCCTCGTCCGCGGTACGACAAGCTGCATTACAAACGATTTTCCGTCGGAGGATTCCCATTTTCTTCTCAGAACACCTTCTTGGACATGGAGGGAGTCCCACTGCGCAAAATATGCCTTTAAGGTCGGGCTTCTGTGAGAGATGTCCTGATGATCCGGTTTCTCCATGTTCTCCTTCCAGGCCAGAATCGGCTCGATATCCGGGTCTTCCTTCTGAGCGTTCCGGATCTCATCTACGCTCCAGCCGGCGATAGGTTCGGCTCTCATTCTTTGGATGGAAACCAGCTCCCGTTCTTCCTGACGCGCACAATGTTTACAATCCGTTCTGCATGGTCTCCGGGACAGTGCATCCGCATTAGAGTGGAGTTTTCCTTTACGATGCTGTATTTCGTAGTCGTAGATTTGCAGCCTTTCGATCCATCTTGCGACCTGACCCTCAGGACTCTTGAACTGTAATAGCCATTTTAAGGCTGCATGGTCTGTGCGAAGAACGAACTTCCTCCCGTAGAGGTATTTGTGAAAATGCTTCGTAGCCAAGATCAAAGCTAGAAGTTCTCTCCTTGTCACGCAGTAGTTCCTTTCTGGCTTAGAGAGCACCTTGCTGAAGTACGCAACCACCTTCTCTTGGCCGTCATGCACCTGGGAGAGTACGGCTCCTACCCCGACATTACTAGCATCTGCATCCACAATGAACGTTTCCCCGGGAGTGGGGTAAGCCAGTATCGGGGCATCGCATAGCCGTTGTTTAAGTGCCTTGAAGCTCTTCTCACACTCAATGGAACATTTGAATTGTTTTCCCTTTTCCGTCAACTGGTGCAGGCTCTTTGCGATCCCGGCAAAATCCTTCACGAACCGTCTGTAGTAGGTGGCTAGGCCCAGGAAGCTCCTTAGTTGGTGTTTATCCTTGGGGACTGGCCAGTTTTTCACCGCTTCGACCTTCTCTGGATCGGTTCTCACTCCTTTCGCTGAAATTAGGTGCCCCAGGTACTTGACTTCCGCTCTAAACAGGGCGCACTTCTTGGGGTTGAGCTTCAGGTAGGCACTTCGAAGCCTTTGAAACACATCCCTTAGATTGTCTCGGTGTTGCGCAAACGTTTTTCCTACGACGATGACATCATCCAAGTATACCTAACAGGTTTTCCATGTTAACCCTTGCAGGACACATTCCATCAATCGCTCGAAAGTCGCCGGAGCATTGCACAGCCCGAATGGCATTACCGTGAATTGCCATAGCCCATTTCCTGCGGTGAAGGCGGTTTTCTCCCGGTCTTCTGGATGGATCTGTACCTGCCAGTAGCCACTCTTCAAGTCGAGAGTGGAAAACCATCGGGCTCCTGATAGTGTGTCTAGCGTGTCGTCAATCCGTGGCAGAGGATAGCTGTCTTTCTTGGTGACGTAATTGAGCTGCCGATAGTCCACGCAGAACCGCGTGCTGCCATCTTTCTTCTTAACCAGTACAACCGGTGATGCCCACGGACTTTTGGAACTTTCAATCAGACCTTCTTTCTCCATTGCCGACACCATCTCTGCAACTTCTGTCTGCTTTGCCAATGGAAGGCGCCTAGCAGGCTGACGAATTGGTCTAGTATCACCAGTGTCTATTCGATGTTGTACCAGGTGTGTTCGGCCGTATTCTCCGTCCTGTGAGGCAAATACATCAGCGTACTCTTTGATAAGATTCTCTGCCATAGTTCGCTGCTCCTGATTCAGCTCACTGGACTGGAGAATCGTCTCTCTCGTTTCCGCTGTCCAAGGTGATGGGAGAGGTTTTGGAGGACCACGTTCAGATATTGTTGCGACGGCGGTAATCGGCGTGCATTTTCCAGTCACCTCCCCTCGCCTTAGTTTGACAGTGTGTGGTCTTGCGTTCAAAACCCTCACTGGAACCATGGTGTTCTTTGGTTCGACTAACGTCTTTCCCACGATGTAGTCTTGAAAATTCTTCTCTGGGTCTGGTTCTACTATGTAGAATCGGTGGCTCCCAAGATCACCTTCCAGCTTCGTCCAAATGATTGTCTCTGAAGACGGCGGCAAAACTTCGTCTTTGCTGATGACTGTCCTGAGAGTTACGGCATTCTCGTTTCCGTACACCATCGGAATCTCCACATTTCGATACCTCAGTACTTGCATCCCGATGTCCAAGATTACTTCATTTGCTTTCATGAAGTCTATTCCGATGATGCACTCGTCGCATATATCTGCCACCAGAAACGCATGGGAGAACGTCAGTCCTGCCAGAGTAATCGTAAGACGAACTTCCCCAAATACCTTCGCCATTTCCCCTGTTGCAGTCTTCAGGCAGTAGCTGTTGGTGTTGTGCAGCCAGGAGCTTTTGACGATATCTCTTCTTACAATGGAGGCAGTGGCACCTGTGTCGATGGTGGCTACGCACTTCTTCTTGTTGATTAGTGCCTCCACTGTCAGGCTCTTGTTATCCCGTTTGGTTTGCGAAACTTGAATGGTGGTCCTGGGGGCCTCGATTCCAGTAACCAACTTCTGCCCCGCGAAGTTGGTCCTTACGCATTTCCCGACTGCTGGTTTTGGGAAGTCTGACTGAGAGGATGGATGTTATCACCGCCAGATGCTTCCTCTCTGCTTCTCCTACTTCCGCAGTGCACTTCTGCACTGCCGTTGTGGGTGTCCGGTTTGGTTGCAATTCCAGCAACGGATTTGACTTCCGCGAGCTCTGTCTTCATCCATGACGGCTGTTCTCTGGCATGAGCATTCCACGACGGACATTTCCCTGACACGGTGTATTCCCTGGTATGCTTGGTCCGCAGCCTTCATTGACAAAGCGAATGCCAATGCCTCGGGGAGTGTTCGCTTTTCAGCCATCCTTACGGCCATTTGCAGTTGTCTGTCCTCTATGGCCTGAATAAAAGCTTCCACCGCCATTTCGTTGATAAGTTCCTCACCGGCTTTAGGATATGAAAGATGGGCTAGTCGCTCTATAACCGCTTGCAACTGTTGGAGCGTTTCCCCCCTTTTCTGGACTCGACTACGCAGCTGAACCCTGTACACCTGCTGCATGTGTTCATCCCCAAACCGCATCTCGATAGCCTGAACCAGAGAGTCGTAGTTCTGCTGTTTATCTTCCGGGATGGTCTGCAAGAGCTCCGCAGCTGGACCCCTCAGTGCAAGCGTGAGTGCAATAGACTTCTCTTCATCGTCCCAGCTATTGGTCATTGCGGCCGCTTCGAATTGCCTCTTATAAATTGGCCATGATGTTTGACCATCGAAGATAGGAGGCTGCATCTCCTTTCTTCTCAGACCGTCAGTGGAATATTCCCGTGCTTTCTGTCTCTTCACGTTGCTGAGCTCCTTAGCAAGATTTTCGACTTGCTTTCCTACTATCTCGAATTGCGTATCCACTTTTCCAAACTGAGTCTCTATCTTCCCGAACTGAGTTTCATGTTTCTCAAAATTTTCATCGAATCTAGTTTCGACTTTTTCGAGTTGCGTCTCGACCTTCTCGATTTTCTCTTCGATCACTTCGAATTTGGATTCCAAGTTCTTGTTTTGCTCATCAAGTTTACTTTCCAGAGCATCTAGAGAATTCTTTTGTTCGTCCATTGCTTTCTTTTGTTCATCCAACTTAAGTTCTAGAGAATTCTTTTGTTCGTCCAGCTTAAGTTCTAGAGAATTCCTTTGGTCGCCCATTGCTTTCTTTTGTTCGTCCATCGCTTTCTTTTGTTCGTCCTTCGCTTTCTTTTGTTCGTCCAGCTTAAGTTCTAGAGAATTCCTTTGATCTTCTATTGCTTTCTTTTGTTCGTCCATGACTAACTTAAGTTGCAGGAGCAGACTTGTTATACCCGGGTCGGCTGCTGTACTTGCTGGTTCCTCTTCCACGTCAAACTCTACGTCGTGCGGATTTTCACCTTCCTGCGTTACTGCTTCTTCCAGACGAATCAGTAGGGTATCTTTTCCCCCAGTTGTGTCGAGGTTCCGCTTACTGAGTTCTGCCTTTAGTTGAGTTACAGTTAGTTTTCCCAATTTGCGACCCATTTTGCGCAACTAATTAACTCAACACAGAAATCGTTTTTTTTTTTTGCTTGTGCAATTTCACACCACGGAAATAGTTATTCACAGAATAAGTTTTATCCCACTTCTGACACCAATGTAATATGCAAGCTACGGCTCGAGTAGATAAAACAATATTCTGTGAAATTATTTCTTTATTTTCTAGTCTATAGAACAATTCAGGTTCACACTATTCTTCGCAATTCCTTTCTTACAAGGTCTCTGTCCTCTCAAATCACTTTATCTCCTTTCCATTACTTAATTCACAAATCCAAACTAATTACTTCTTCTTGTTAAATCTCAACTTTCAATTTATCACAAAATTACAACTTCGCCCATTATCACTTTTCTAATCTCTTCGCCACAGTTTAAAAACTACTGCTGCTTTCTCAATCGCCATCTGTCCTTATATAGCAGAAGTTTCTGATAGCCAGAAACTTCTAGCAAATTCTTCGACCACTGGAACAAGAGAAATAATTCTTGCAGTTATAATTCCCTTTTATCCCTGATATTATTCGTCTCTTTCGTTGACATGAGCTGTGGAGACTTCGTCCCAGACACGAACCTCGAATGAAAGGACAGTTCGAACCAAAATTCTGCCAGAATGAAAAGTCACTTCGGAATTTGCTGCATAGTCGTAGGAGCGTAGTTATTATTATGCTACAATATAAACATATATACATTTATATATTCAATTCAACATTTATACGTTTATTGTTATTTAAGTAGATATTTTATTAGTGCATATATATTGTAATCGCTCGGAAAACAATATCGCGTGGTAGATTCGGTTAACAGAAATGGCGGGAACAGATGGGGAAGATAACAGCCCATCTAACGTATCCGCTAATACATCAGCTAACGGGGTAGCGAAAGTTAAAGTAGACGACGCGAGTACCGCGAATTTTTCGGAAACGCGAGAAAAAGCTCCCAGCTCATGGTTTTTGATGGACGAAGCTCAGTTCACTATTAGAAAAATTACAAAAGAGGAAACAAAGTTCGCGCATACGGTTTCCGCATTACCAGTCGATTCGATTAACAGTGTTTTAGATATTGTGTCCGCGGCGCCCGCAGTCCATCACGAAGTCGATTTTCGAGTAGTTCAATAGCAGAAAACATTTGTTGGTTTCACCGACAATTCGGTGAAAGGACCAGAAGGTGTACAGGTCCATGCTCTTACGACAGTCACAACAGGGAAAATAGGCCCTCGGAAAACTAACGCGTCCGGTGGCCATGACGACGAGCGTCCGGCGTAGCACCATTTCAAGTCGTCATTTTGTTTCGTGCGCAAGTAGTAAACTTCGATTTCTAGTGGATACGGGCAAGGACGTTCCCGTTGTCCCTATTTCTCTTTTTCCACAACAATCACAAGTTTCAACACAGCTCAATCTGACAGCCGCAAACGGAACACGGATTAAGACGTTTGGCACTAAACTTTTAAAGCTAGAGTTAGGACTACGTCGTACTTTCGTATACCCATTCACAATAGCATCGTCTTAGATATAATCCGTCTTTTACCGTGGACACGAACCTCGAATGAAAAGACACTTCGGAATTTATGTTACACTGCCACCCTCTTAGACTTGTTCGTCCCGAACAAGTGCGTCCTCACTTCGGCCATTGTATCGACTCAGTCGGTCGACATGAACCACTTTCATTTTGGCCCTTGGTCCTCGCTGGATGCGGTAGACAACATCGTTGATGCGGGTTACTATTCTGTAGGGACCCTCCCAGTTCTGCTGCAATTTAGGTGATTTCCCCTTTTGGCGATGGGGATTATACAGCCACACTAGATCTCTTTCCTGAAATCCTGACGTTGTTGCCTTGGCATCATACCTGGTCTTCATGCGGTCGCTCGTTATCTTAATCTGGCTTCTGGTCCTTTGGTGTATGTCCCTAAGCCTTTCCCTAAGGTCCGCCACGTACTCTTCTTCATTTCTGGGCTCATTGGTAGGAGATCCAAATTTCACCTCACTGGGTAACCGAGCTATTCCACCAAACAAGATTTCGAACGGCGTATGTCGAGTAGTGCTATGCACGTTACTTCTATAGGCCATTAAAAACAAGGGAATCTGCCGGTCCCAATCCCGTTGGTAGTCACCTACGACCTTCGAGAGATGTTCGTCCAAAGTCCTATTGAAACGCTCCACCATACCGTCCTGCTGTGGATGAAGCGGGGTTGTCCGTGTCTTTTTGATTCCGAGTGGTTGACACATCTCTTGGAAGATTCTTGCCTCGAAGTTCCGCCCTTGGTCAGAATGCAATTCCAAGGGCACACCGAATCTGCTCACCCAATTGTAGACGATCTGCTCCGCCACGGTTCTGGCTTCCTGGTTAGGGATCGGAAACGCTTCCGGCCACTTACTGAAGTAGTCCATTACGAGTATATACCGATTACCATTGTCGGTTTCCGGAAAGGGCCCTGCGATGTCAATGGCGATTCGTTCGAAAGGTGCTCCCACGTTGTATTAGTGCATCTTACCTCGAGTTTTGATTCTCGGACCCTTGCTAGCTGCACACACGTCGCATTTTCTGCACCAGTCTTCGACATCTTCCTTCGCTTTTAACCAATAAAAACGTTCCCGTACTTTTTCTAGCGTTTTATTCACTCCCAAGTTGCCTCCTTACGCCCCGCCATGCATTTCCTGTAACACCTCCTTGACCCTCGTCCGCTGCACGACAAGCTGCATTACAAATGACTTTCCGTCGGAGGATTCCCATTTTCTTCTCAGAACACCTTCTTGGACATGGAGGGAGTCCCACTGCGCAAAATATGCCTTTAAGGTCGGGCTTCTGTGAGAGATCTTCTGATGATCCGATTTCTCCATGTTCTCCTTCCAGGCCAGAATCGGCTCGATATCCGGGTCTTCCTTCTGAGCGTTCCGGATCTCATCTACGCTCCAGCCAGCGATAGGTTCGGCTCTCAGTCTTTGGATGGAAACCAGCTCCCGTTCTTCCTGAGGCGCCAATGTTTACAATCCGTTCTGCATGGTCTCCGGGACAGTGCATCCGCATTAGAGTGGAGTTTTCCTTTACGATGCTGTATTTCGTAGTCGTAGATTTGCAGCCTTTCGATCCATCTTGCGACCTGACCCCCAGGACTCTTGAACTGTAATAGCCATTTTAAGGCTGCATGGTCTGTGCGAAGTACGAAGTTCCTCCCATAGAGGTATTTGTGAAAATGCTTCGTAGCCAAGATCAAAGCTAGAAGTTCCCGCCTTGTCACGCAGTAGTTCCTTTCTGGCTTAGAGAGCACCTTGCTGAAGTACGCAACCACCTTCTCTTGGTCATCATGCACCTGGGAGAGTACGGCTCCTACCCCGACATTACTAGCATTTGCATCCACAATGAACGTTTCCCCGGGAGTGGGGTAAGCTAGTATCGGGGCATGGCATAGCCGTTGTTTAAGTGCCTTGAAGCTCTTCTCGCACTCAATTGACCATTTGATTTGTTTTCCCTTTTCCGTCAACTGGTGCTCTTTGCGATCACGGCAAAATCCTTCACGAACCGTCTGTAGTAGGTGGCTAGGCCCAGGAAGCTCCTTAGTTGGTGTTTATCTTTGGGGACTGGCCAGTTTTTCACCGCTTCGACCTTCTCTGGATCGGTTCTCACTCCTTTTGCTGAAATTATGTGCCCCAAGTACTTGACTTCCGCTCTAAACAGGGCGCACTTCTTGGGGTTGAGCTTCAGGTGGGCACTTCGAAGCCTTTGAAACACATCCCTTAGATTGTCTCGGTGTTGCGCAAATGTTTTTCCTACGACGATGACGTCATCCAAGTACACCAACAGGTTTTCCATGTTAACCCTTGCAGGACACATTCCATCAAGCGCTCGAAAGTCGCGGGAGCATTGCACAGCCCGAATGGCATTAACATGAATTGCCATAGCCCATTTCCTGCGGTGAAGGCAGTTTTCTCCCGGTCTTCTGGATGGATCTGTACCTGCCAGTAGCCACTCTTCAAGTCGAGAGTGGAAAACCATCGGGCTCCTGATAGTGTGTCTAGCGTGTCGTCAATCCGTGGCAGAGGGTAGCTGTCTTTCTTGGTGACGTAATCTAGCTGCCGATAGTCCACGCAGAAGCGAGTGTTGCCATCTTTCTTCTTAACCAGTACAACCGGTGATGCCCACGGACTTTTGGAACTTTCAATCAGACCTTCTTTCTCCATTGCCGACACCATCTCTGCAACTTCTGTCTGCTTTGCCAATGGAAGGCGCCTAGCAGGCTGACGAATTGGTCTAGTATCACCAGTGTCTATTCGATGTTGTACCAGGTGTGTTCGGCCGTATTCTCCGTCCTGTGAGGCAAATGCATCAGCGTACTCATTGATAAGATCCTCTGCCATAGTTCACTGCTCCTGATTCAGCTCACTGGACTGGAAAATCGTCTCTCTCGTTTCCGCTGTCCAAGGTGATGGGAGAGGTTTTGGAGCATCATGTTCAGATATTGTTGCGATGGCGGTAATCGGCGTGCATTTTCCAGTCACCTCCCCTCGCTTTAGTTTGACAGTGTGTGGTCTTGCGTTCAAAACCCTCACTGGAACCATGGTGTTCTTTGGTTCGACTAACGTCTTTCCCACGATGTAGTCTTGAAAATTCTTCTCTGGGTCTGGTTCTACTATGTAGAATCGGTGGCTCCCAAGATCACCTTCCAGCTTCGTCCAAATGATTGTCTCTGAAGACGGCGGCAAAACTTCGTCTTTGCTGATGACTGTCCTGAGAGTTACGGCATTCTCGTTTCCGTACACCATCGGAATCTCCACATTTCGATACCTCAGTACTTGCATCCCGATGTCCAAGATTACTAATGTTCAGTTCGAACCGCCAAGAAACCAAGTTGTGTTTTTAGTCCACTCCGCGCATTACAGTCAAAATCAAAATTTCCCTTCTTTTTAATTATTGCCTAACTTTGCAATAGCGCTCTTTTTCTTAACTGTGTCATCGCGTCAGCCATTTTTTCAGACCACAACTGTGTCATCGCACCTATTTAAGCGGTGGTTGCTTAGTTTCAATTGTTTTTCTTTTTTATTGACCCGCGTTTTTGTTGTGATCGTTTTTTTTTCTGCCACTGCAACGTATCTGTGTCACTGCGTACACTCACCCCTGCATTTTTATAAATCACTGACCCATATTTTTTCCATTTCACTGTATCTGAGTCACTGTGTCGCTTTGAACATTCACCCCGGCTATTCACCATGACGTCTTGCGGATCCACTAACTGCACCATGATCTCCAACTCCGTCGATATGATAGAATGCAAAGGTATTTGCAATAAATTTTTCCACCCTATCTGCATTGGCCTAACCAGGAATGCCAAAGCCCATCTGCAGGAATACACCAACCTATTCTGTTTCTTCTGTGATGAGTGTAAAACCATTTCTATGGCACACATAATGCTTGCTATCAAATGCAACAACGAACAACTTTGCACGCTTGCTAATTCGGTTGCTGAACTGAAATCGGAGCTGCGTCACAATTTTATCAAAACGATGGAATTATGTAGCAACAACTGTGATTCCATCAACAACGCCTTAGAAAACTACGCTTCTGATCACAGTTCCGTTTTAAAAGAAATAAAAGAATCCTCCCATAAGAGCGAAAAAAGATACGATCATTTGCTCACTCTTATAACATCAACCAACGCTGGAATTGACGAACTCAAGAATAAGAAAATCAAAACCGATAACCCCAAGTGCTCTATCGCCTCCCCAGTTCTCAAGGATATCCATGTCGATATGTCATCCATATCTGAGACACTTTCCGGCCACACCACCTCATTGAAGGAGCTTGACAGGAATATTGCCCATCACGCTGATTGTATTGGTGAAATTCATCTAGCTTTGAATTCCGTAATCGAAGAATTAACTGCCACGAAGCTCTCAAGGTTAGCAACATCATAGACGAACTCACATTAGTGTCGAGTAAACTCAACTTCATCCAGTCTATGAAACACTCTTCTCAAGATAAATCATTGCATGAAGAGTTTCTTAACGCTAATTCCGCTGCACACATCGATCTCATTGACACCGCATCACCCTCAACTTCCACGTCTTTGACTGCCTTCCCTGCCCGCGTATGTGAAGACCAACCCCAAACCAGCAACCCACCACCAGCAAAGACCGCTAATTCTACTTGCACCATCAACACCATATCGAAATTTGGAACCACGTGGGCGCAATCTGAGTGGAACAGTAGGCTCAGAAAACTAACTATTTCTAATGAGATAAACGGCCATTCTGTTTCTTACTTCCTGACTGGTGCTCCAAAATCTGCCGATGAGTCCTGGGTGCGTATCATATCACCGATCTCAAATGCATGAGGATTTTATCCACAACATCTGGCTGCTTCAAAATCGACCTCCCCGCAAAATATGGCTGGCTTTTCCCTAAGTCCCCGAAAGATGTTCTTGCTTTTGGTAAAATGAGTATGACTCGATGGACCGATAACTTAAGCTCTAATATTAAGCCCAATAATAAAAACATTAATAAATCTAACTCTAATTTTAAACAAACTAATAATAAACATAACTCTAAGCCTAACTCTATGTCTACCCCCTTCTCAAAGCAGTCCGCCCACCTCCCTTCACTTCCCAATCGCAATAATCTGCCCGAGCCTTACCCAAATTGGCAAATGAAAATGGGGTTATACCCGTATTTCAGCACAGCTACAAAATACCCCAGCTTCAACCAATCCCTTAATCTTAACTCCTCATCTCCATCCGGCTCCCACTCTCAAAATAACCACAATATCAATCGCGTGTCATTTGATCTTACACCTGTAACGTCTTCTCATCGTAAAAGACCGACCTCCGTCAATTTTCCGAATTTCATTCACTCCCACACTCTCAATCCTGCACCCTCTGAATCGTCTTGCCCCTCCATTATTTCTCACTCGCCTATTAATTCTTCAAACTTAGTTGCACCACCTCCTTCCTTCTTAGATCCATTGCTTTCGCCTACTGCTAGACTTACGAAGCAACTTACTAATTCTGGCGAAGATGGACGCTATGTTCTCTCACGCTTTCGAGACCACAAGATCTATAATAATGTGCGTCTATATTTAGCCTACTTACATGATAAAGACGACACCATCTGTATCGACGGGATTACTAAGACCAACGTCATCGTCTCGCTTCATCAAGAAGGCCTCCCAGCCGATCCTGCTGAACTGAAACAGATCTTCGTTCGCTATCATGAAAGTCTCGATACTCCGCCCAGAAATGTTGCAAATGATCTGTCCACTTTTGCTTCCCATGTTGAATCTAAACGTATCTCACATCTGCAACGAACTCGCACAAACTTTAAAAAATATTTTCGTTCCTAACATACCAACTTGTACAAAACCACGCCTTACTAACGCAGATAAAAACACTATTAAACACTTATCCATTTACTACCAAAATGTACGCGGTTTGCGCACCAAAACCTCCACTGTGTTCCTTAATTCTCAAAAGTTGCCCTACGATATTTTCGCCCTCTCTGAAACAAATCTCTCCCCTGCCTTCAAGAGTAATGAGTTCTTTACTTCCGAATTCAACATTTTTCGCGATGATGTTCTCGAGAAAGACGATGATTCTTCTGGCCGTGGAGTTCTCCTGGCTATACACAACCGCTACGACTCAGCTCTTTATAAATCGTCGCATACCGCTAATTTTGAGTTTATTTGCGCTAAAATTACCATTCTTAAACGTAATCTATACCTACTTTGCTGCTACATTCGCCCCTCCCAACCAATTCAAGGCTACCAACTCGCTATAGATGCTACAGACTCTCTCTTTGATGTTACGGATCCCAGCGATGATGTCATTATCCTTGGAGATTTTAATCTTCCACAACTCCAATGGGTTCCGTCTGAGGATGAGTCTCATTTTGTCCCTTCAAATGCAACCTCAGACAAAGAAATCCTTTTCACAGATTGTCTCTCCAACTCTGGCCTCCATCAAGTCAGTGGCATAACTAATAGCCTTGACGGACAGCTTGACCTTATCTTCTCATCTGATGCTGATAATTGTATTGTAATAGCAATCTTCTCTCTACTTTAGACCGTTACCATCCACTCCTCTTTCTTTCATTTTCCTGCGGTGACTTAAATTCTAATATTCACACTCAGAACTCATATAGCTTTAATTTTCGGAAAGCTGACTTCGCCAAACTTAACAACCTGCTCAGTAATGCTAATTTTAACTACGCACACGTTGCTGTGGATACTGCTCTCGCATCTTTCTATACTGTAATTTTCGATTGTTTTCTGCAAGCTGTTCCCTACTCGCTCCAAAAAAAATTGTTCTTCATCCCCACCCCGGTATAACAAACAATTGCGCTCACTTCGTAACAAGAGGAATAAACTTTGAAGAGCATACCTGAAATCCTCTCTACCAGGATTATCTAGACCGAATGCAATCCAGTCTTATCACGGATCCAAAGCGTTTTTATCGTTTCATAAATGCCAAACGAAAATCTGATAGTTATCCATCTACCCTTAAACTCTCCAACACTTCTTCGTCAGACCCTAAAATTGTCGCAAACTTATTCGCTCATTTTTTAGCCAGTCGTTTACCGACCGCATCCTCGAACCAGACCATGATTACTTCTCTTATATGGACAACTGCGCCCAAACGTCATTAGTCTCGGTTGATATCACTTCGTTACTTGTCGCAGAGAAGATTAATAAACTTAAGGATGACTACTCTCCTAGTCCTGACGGGTTGCCCGCAATAGTTCTAAAAAAAAGCGTGACCCACTTGGCCCAACTGTTGACTTCCCTTTTTCTTATGTCCATTTCGCAAAGATCTTTCCCGCTTCTTTGGAAGAACTCATTCATTATCCCCATTCATAAGAAAGGTCCAAAAAACGAAATTGCCAACTATGGACCTATCGCGAAACTATCATGCATACCCAAACTCTTCGAGAGCATAGTGTACGACTCGATGTTTTTTCATTGCAAATCCTTATTTTCTTCTAACCAACACGGATTTCTTAAAGGTAGATCGACAACCACCAACTTAACTGAATTCGTTTCTCAGGCGCTGTGTGCATTTGAAGATGGCAAAGAAATTGGTGTTATTACTACTGACTTCAGTAAAGCATCTGATAAAATATCGCACCCAATTATTATTCTTAAGTTTAAAGCTCTTGGTTTTCAACCCGGTTTTATCAATTGGATCAAATCTTACTTGGAAGGTCGACAGTACGAGGTTATATTTAGATCTTCTGTCTCTAACCCCATTAAGGCCACTTCGGGTGTCCCTCAAGGCAGTCACCTCGGTCCTTTAATTTTCGTCCTGACCATTAACGACGTCGACTGCATTATCAAAGACTCGTATCTCTCTGTCTATGCCGATGACATAAAAATCTTTAGATACATATCTTAACCCATCGATTCTCGCCCACTTCAAGATGACCTTAATAGATTTTCTCTCTGGTGTCAGAAAAATCATCTCGAACTTAATGTAAGCAAATGTCAATTCATCACCTACTCCCGTAAACGCCTTCCACCAACCCATAGGAACTACTTCCTCTGCAACGAGCTCGTACCACCAGTTTTATCTTTGCGTGATTTACACCACACCTGTGATAGGGAACTTAACTTCCGTTCTCATATTGACCACATAATAAATAGAGCCAATTCTGCACTTGGCTTTGTAAAACGTTGGTCCAAGGAATTTTCGAACCCATAAGTCATCAAATCACTTTATACCACCTTCGTTAGACCTATCCTCGAATATGCTAGCCAAGCTTGGTCGCCACACTATGCTATCCACATTCAACGTATTGAAGCCATCCAGCGCAGGTTTATCCGTTTCGCCCTACGCGGTCTCCCTTGGACTGATAGATACAACTTGCCTCCCTACTCTGATCGTCTAAAACTCATCAATCTCCAATCTCTTGAAAATCGTCGCGAAATTGCCGACTTACTCTTTCTCCATCAGCTAATTACTGGTCACATTGATTGCCCCGCGCTCCTTCAACTAGTCTCATTTAATACCAATCCCCGTAACCTAAGGTCCATTCCCCTCTTCCGTCTCACTTATCATCGCACCAATTATGCTTATAACACACCACTGACCAGAATGTTGCGTTTGGCTAACAATATGGAAAACACCTTTGACTTCCACTGCAGCAGAACTACCCTTCGAAACAATCTTCAGCATCGCCTCAATTCCACCTAGCCAAGTCTTGATTTTGCCAACACCCCCCTTCTATTAACCCCTTCTACCTCCTACCTGCTCTTCCTAGTAGATTTTAGTTTTTTTTGTGGTTTAAAGTTTAGACTGTTTAAGTATATATCTGCCACCAGAAACGCATGGGAGAACGTCAGTCCAGCCAGAGTAATCGTAAGACGAACTTCTCCAAACACCTTCGCCATTTCCCCTGTTGCAGTCTTCAGGCAGTAGCTGTTGGTGTTGTGCAGCCCACGATATCTCAGCTTACAATGGAGGCGGTGGCACCTGTGTCGATGGTGGCTACGCACTTCTTCTTGTTGATTAGTGCCTTCACTGTCAGGCTCTTGTTAATCCGTTTGGTTTGCGAAACTTGAATGGTGGTCCTGGGGGCCTCGATTCCAGTAACCAACTTCTGCCCCGCGAAGTTGGTCCTTACGCATTTCCCGACTGCTGGTTTTGGGAAGACTGACTGACAGGATGGATGTTATCACCGCCTTCTCTAGATGCTCTGGAAAGCAAACTTGATGAGCAAAACAAGAACTTGGAATCCAAATTCGAGAAGGTCGAGACGCAACTCGAAAAAGTCGAAACTAGATTCGATGAAAACTTTGAGAAACATGAAACTCAGTTCGGGAAGATAGAGACTCAGTTTGAAAAAGTGGATACGCAATTCGAGAGAGTAGGAAAGCAAGTCGAAAATCTTGCTAAGGAACTCAGCAACGTGAAGAGACAGAAAGCACGGGAATATTCCACTGACGGTCTGAGAAGAAAGGAGATGCAGCCTCCTATCTTCGATGGTCAAACGCGACGATGGAAAACGCGAGGCCACACACTGTCAAACTAAGGCGAGGGGAGGTGACTGGAAAATGCACGCCGATTACCGCCATCGCAACAATATCTGAACGTGATGCTCCAAAACCTCTCCCATCACCTTGGACAGCGGAAACGAGAGAGACAATTCTCCAGTCCAGTGAGCTGAATCAGGAGCAGCGAACTATGGCAGAGAACCTTATCAATGAGTACGCTGATGTATTTGCCTCACAGGACGGAGAATACGGCCGAACACACCTGGTACAACATCGAATAGACACTGGTGATACTAGACCAATTGGCCATTCGGGCTGTGCAATGCTCCGGCGACTTTCGAGCGCTTGATGAAATGTGTCCTGCAAGGGTTAACATGGAAAACCTGTTTGGTGTACTTGTATGACGTCATTGTCCTAGGAAAAACGTTGGCGCAACACTGAGACAATCTAAGGGATGTGTTTCAAAGGCTTCGAAGTGCCCACCTGAAGCTCAACCCCAAGAAGTGCGCCCTGTTTAGAGCGGAAGTCAAGTACTTGGGGCACATAATTTCAGCAAAAGGAGTGAGAACCGATCCAGAGAAGGTCGAAGCGGTGAAAAACTGGCCAGTCCCCAAAGATAAACACCAACTAAGGAGCTTCCTGGGCCTAGCCACCTACTACAGACGGTTCGTGAAGTATTTTGCCGGGATCGCAAAGAGCCTGCACCAGTTGACGGAAAAGGGAAAATAAATCAAATGGTCAATTGAGTGCGAGAAGAGCTTCAAGGCACTTAAACAACGGCTATGCCATGCCCCGATACTAGCTTACCCCACTCCCGGGGAAACGTTCATTGTGGATGCAGATGCTAGTAATGTCGGGGTAGGAGCCGTACTCTCCCAGGTGCATGATGGCCAAGAGAAGGTGGTTGTGTACTTCAGCAAGGTGCTCTCTAAGCCAGAAAGGAACTACTGCGTAACAAGGTGGGAACTTCTAGCTTTGATCTTGGCTACGAAGCATTTTCACAAGTACCTCTATGGGAGGAAGTTCGTTCTTCGCACAGACCATGCAGCCTTAAAATGGCTATAACAGTTCAAGAGTCCTGAGGGTCAGGTCGCAAGATGGATCGAAAGGCTGCAAATCTACGACTACGAAATACAGTATCGTAAAGGAAACTCCACTCTAATGCGGATGCACTGTCCCGGAGACCATGCAGAACGGATTGTAAACATTGTGCGCGTCAGGAAGAACGGGAGCTGGTTTCCATCCAAACATTGAGAGCCGAACCTATCGCCGGCTGGAGCGTAGATGAGATCCGGAACGCTCAGAAGGAAGACCCGGATATCGAACCGATTCTGGCCTGGAAGGAGAACATGGAGAAACCGGATCTTCAGAACATCGCTCACAGAAGCCCGACCTTAAAGGCATATTTTGCGCAGTGGGACTCCCTCCATGTCCAAGAAGGTGTTCTGAGAAGAAAATGGGAATCCTCCGACGGAAAGTCATTAGTAATGCAGCTTGTCGTGCCGCGGACGAGGGTCAAGGAGGTGTTATAGGAAATGCATAGCGAAAAGAAAAAAGTACGGGAACGTTTTTATTGGTTAAAAGCGAAGGAAGATGTCGAAGACTGATGCAGAAAATGCGACGTGTGTGCAGCTAGCAAGGGTCCGAGAATCAAAACTCGAGGTAAGATGCACCAATACAACGTGGGTGCACCTTTCGAACGGATCGCCATTGACATCGCAGGGCGCTTTCCGGAAACCGACAATGGTAATCGGTATATACTCGTAGTATATACTCGGTGTGCCCTTGGAATTGCATTCTGACCAAGGGCGGAACTTCGAGGCAAGAATCTTCCAAGAGATGTGTCAACTACTCGCAATCAAAAAGACACGGACAGCTCCGCTTCATCCACAGTCGGACGGTATGGTGGAGCGTTTCAATAGGACTTTGGACGAACATCTCTCGAAGGTCGTAGGTGACTACCAACGGGATTGGGACCGGCAGATTCCCTTGTTTTTAATGGCCTATAGAAGTGACGTGCATAGCACTACTCGACATACGCCGTTCGAAATCTTGTTTGGTGGAATAGCTCGGTTACCCAGTGAGGTGAAATTTGGATCTCCTACCAATGAGCCCAGAAATGAAGAAGAGTACGTGGCGGACCTTAGGGAAAGGCTTAGGGACATACACCAAAGGACCATAAGCCAGATTAAGATAACGAGCGACCGCATGAAAACCAGGTATGATGCCAAGGCAACAACGTCAGGATTCCAGGAAAGAGATCTAGTGTGGCTGTATAATCCCCATCGCCAAAAGGGGAAATCACCTAAATTGCAGCAGAACTGGGAGGGTCCCTATAGAATAGTAACCCGCATCAACGATGTTGTCTACCGCATCCAGCGAGGACCAAGGGCCAAAATGAAAGTGGTTCATGTGGACCGACTGAGTCGAAGATAATTAGGGTAATGATGTTTAACCCGCGATGAGAGTCATCACTTCCCTTATTCCAATCCGCCAGTATTTTGCCACTCAGGTATCTATATGTCTTCAAGGTATTGCGATTGTTCTACTTACGGGGTGGTTGCACTAACTTTAGGCGGAATGAAACCTATTCGCTGAGATATGCAACCACTCTAATAGTTCCAAGAGTCAGGACCGAACATTATAGACGTTTTGCTACTATAACAGCTTCATTTATTTTCAACAAACTGCCCTTAGATATATGCAATCAAGTTGAATGTAAATCCAGATTCCTTAGGAGTCTGAGAAATTGGTTGAGAAATTGGTCTCAAAATTTCTGGTCTCTTTACTTATGAAATAAAAATCTTTTTTTTTATTTTTTACTCGGTGCGGCTTCTCATAACATAGAAGTATATATTAAAATATTTATTGCACTCAAAACTGGTATTTTATACCACAGAGTGTATACTAGATAACATTTCAACAAAATAATTGAATAATTCATGGGTATATCTTGATGCATAAATGTTAATTAAGGCTAAATTATATATGAATAATTGTACTCTAGATATAAAAATGAAAGTACAAAATACAAAAATACAATGGCCGAAGTGAGGACGCACTTGTTCGGGACGAACAAGTCTAAGAGGGGGGCAGTGTAACATAAATGCAGCATAATAACTACGCTCCAAAAGTATGCAACACATTCCGAAGTGTCTTTTCATTTGAGGTTCGTGTCCACGGTAAGAGACGGATTATATCTAAGACGACGTCGCGGAATTAAGAGAGAATTATAACCACAAGAGATTATTGGCTGCAGCTGTCATCTTGGAATTATTACATCAGAATTTTCTTGTTCCAGTGGTCGAAGAATTTGCTAGAAGTTTCTAGCTATCAGAAATGCGACTATATAAGGACAGATGGCGATCGAGGCAGGGCAGTTGGTTTTCGAACCGCACGAAGAGATTGGAAAAGTGATAATAGGTGAAGTTGTAATTTTGTGATAAATTGAAAGTTAAGAGTTGACAAGAAGAAGTAATTAGTTTGGATTTGTGAATTAAGCAATTGAAATGAGATAAAGTGATTTGAGAAGAAAGAGACCTTGTAAGGAAAGAATTTGCGAAGAATAGTATAGTGTGAACTTGAATTGTTCTATAGACTAGAAAATAAAGAAATAATCTCACAGAATAACGTTTTATCTACTCGAGCCGTAGCTCGCATATTACAATGTGCTGCAGCTAGGCATTTGCCGACCTACTTCTTCACCAACATGCTCTCCATTGCACATGGTTCCAAAAAAGGAACTTACCGATTGGCGTCTCTGTGGGATTACCGAAGATTAAATGCTATCACGCAACCGGGCCGTTACCCCATCCCGCATATTCAGGGATTCGCATCGGGTTTGCAAGGATGCACAGTATTTAGCAAAATCGATCTGGTAAGAGCATACCACAATATCCCGGTAGCCCAAGAAGATGTTCACAAAACGGCAATTACGACACCTTTCGGCATGTTCGAATTCGAAAGAATGCCCTTCGGTCTTCGGAATGCCGCTCGGACATAACACCGTTTCATGAACGAGGTAACCAGAGGTCTAGAATTCGTTTACGTGTACATAGACGATATTCTAGTAGCTAGTAGAAACGGCGATGAGCACAAGAGTCATCTAGAACAAGTTTTCCAACGGTTGGCGGAGTTCGATCTTAAGACTCAGGTGCAGAAATGCATGTTCGGTGTGACACAGTTAAATTTTTTAGGGCACAAGATCAGTCGGCATGGTATCCTACAAGCAGAGGATAGAGTTGAGGCAATTCGGCAGTTTCCTTCTCCCACGTCAATTCGACAGATACAAAGATTTATCGGCATGGTTAACTTCTACCATAGGTTTGTAAAAAACCTAGCAGAGTTATTAACATCTCTTTACGATCACCTTAAAGCGCTTTTAAGGGAGAAACCGAAAACATTTCCCTGGCCTCAGAGATGCGAAGAATTCTTCACTAAGATCAAGACGGCATTGGCAGCGGCAACCCTACTGACATTTCCCGAAGAAAATCCCCACTTACGGCTCACAGTGGACGCTTCGAGCATCGCTATAGGAGCAGTATTCGGAAAATAAGCAATGGTTACCTGTGGCATTTTTCTCCAAAAAACTTAGTCCAGCTGAAACCCGGTACTCAGCTTTCGATAGGGAGTTGTTAGCCATTTACGTTTCCATCAAACATTTTAGGTATTTCCTTGAGGGTCGCGAATTTGTCATCTTCACAAACCATAAGCCCCTAACTACAGCGTTACAGACGAAAACAGACCGCAGTCCCCGCCAAGCCAGGCAACTTGACTTTATTTCGCAATTCACCACCTGCATTAAACATTTAAAAGGGAAGGAAAATGTCGTAGCAGATGCTTTGTCTCGCGTAGGTACCATTGATAGTATGGTTAATCGATTCGATTTACCTTCTTTGGTTCGTTTACAAAGCAACGATTCAGAACTGCAAGAACTCTTAGCGACACCAAGCAAATCAGCATTTAAATTTGCAAAGCGATTTTTTCCCACGGTGAAAGAACCAATTTGGTGTGACGTGTCAACAAACGAAGGCAGACCTTTTGTACCTAGGGTTTTGAGAAGGGAGGTTTTCAATTCAATACACAGTCTTGCGCACCCTGGAATTAGGGCTTCTCCCAAGTTAATCACGGAAAGATATTTTTGGCAAAAAATGAGCTCCGATATCAAAACTCTAGTTCGAGGTTGTATAGCTTGCCAAAGGTCGAAAGTACAGCGACACACGAAGAGCAACTGGTGCGAATTACCTCTTCCATCCACAAGATTCGAGCATGTGCATATGGACCTAGTTGGCCCGTTACCATCCTCAAATGGCTATACGCATATTCTCACTATAGTCGATCGATATACGCGATGGCCAGAAGCATATCCGTTGAAAGACACCCTCACTTCAACCATTTCTACAACTTTTGTTAAAGAATTCGTCTGCAGATTCGGCGTACCACTTCGCTTAACGACAGATCAAGGTAGCCAATTCGAATAGCGAATGTTCCACCAGTTAAATCAGTTACTTGGAACCCACAGAATTCGTACAACCGCCTATCACCCACAGGCGAACGGCATGGTGGAGCGGTTTCATAGGCAATTGAAGGCAGCTTTGATGTGTCGCCTTCAATAGGCGTAATACGTGGAGCGACGATCTACCGATTATTCTACTAGGTATTCGTTGTGCTTTTAAATCTGATATTGGAAACTCACCAGCCGAGTTAGTATACGGTCAACCTCTAAAGCTCCCCGCTGAATTCTGTGCTGCAGATAGTAACTCTACCGGAACGGACCCGAAAGATATGATCGCGTTCTTAAGAGAAAAGATTAATCGTTTTCGACCAGCTTCTACGCGACCAACAAACTGCGTACCACACATACCACAGTCCTTAAATACCAGTGACTGGGTTTTCGTACGCGTCGATGCGGTTCGCGTTGGTTTACAACCGCCGTACGAAGGTCCTTTCCAGGTAATTAAGCTACGAAATAAAGTAATTAAGCTACGAAATAAAAGACTACGAAAAAGTTTTATAGTGAATGTCCGCGGAAAGAACAAAAACGTTAGCATAGATCGTTTAAAACCAGCGTTTATGGCTGAAGATAAGAGCATCAGCATTAAAAAATAAGTTATATTTCGCGTTTAAGTATTATCGTTTTACTGGAAAGGGGGTACTGTAGCAGACTTGGCAGCACCCATCACGCGGAATTCCGCATCGGGAAATTTATCCGTCAAGATGTTTTCCTTGCGAACACTTCCTAGCATTTTAAGATAACTGTAAATGCACTTCCTTGCATTCAAATATTTTTCATTCCGATTTCGATTGTAAGCAGGCACAGACCAGAGCACGTTCTACTTTGTTTCGCACTGGTTCCTCTCTTTTGGTACTGTAATTAAAATATTTTAATTTAATAAAGTTTGACTCATATACGTGTGTTAAACATAAAAGGTGTTTTAAATTTTATTGGTTGGGTACCGACGTGCACCCAATGGTACAACCTCCAACAATTGGTTGGGTACCGACGTGCACCCAATGGTACACCTCAGCCCAACAATGTTAACACCTTTGAGTACTCCTGCAACTGTACGAGTGCCAAAGTGGACTTGTCCCATGGAAAATTTGACGCTCTCAAATACAGGTGGAGACAGGCAGCATGGAGTTCGCTGCAAAGTGAGTAGCAAGCAGATTAGCTTTGTCTAAGGAGCTGACAGCTGGAATGTCATTGTAAATGAGCGTGGGGATGGCAGACGAGGCAGAATTTTTCATATTTTTGACGAATGACCAATAATTTTTACTACCTTTGGGACATTGTAGGATTTTTTGACTCAATTTTTTGTCATGTAAGAATTTTACACGTCGAATATGGGCATTGCAGTCTTTTCTGGCTTGTTTACACTCCTTTCGGTTTTCCTCAAATTTGTTGGCTTTATAAGACCGAAAACTTACTTCTTTCAACCTGATAGCCTCTTTACAGCTCTGGTCAAACCACGAGTTTGCCTTAGGTTTAATGCTCTTTATTCTGTTAGGAATAAAGTCATTCATACCTAAGAGTATGGTGTTAGTGATCATATCAGCACTTACGTTTGGAGCTTAGCGGAGCTTTGCGGATACTGCAGCACATAATGGAGACCATGCAACTCAATGCAAAAATATTTGCTTGGAGTGATTCACAAATCACCCTCGCATGTAATCAACCCCCTAAATACGAACAACATTCGTCGCCAACAGAGTAGCAGAAATTCAGGAGTTAACAGATCCCAGACATTGGAACTATGTCCCATCCAAGGATAATCCAGCAGACTTAGCGTCTATAGGACTTTATCCAAAGGATCTCCTGAAGCATCGCCAATGGTAGCATGGTCCTGAGTTTCTGCAAACGTTTGATGAGCAAGCGTATCCGTCATTCGAGATTCCAACCACCGAAATCGAAATGAAGGCTTCAGAGGTTTCAAAGACTAAAAATGAGTTCATCGCAACTGGGTACAAAAAGTTCAACTCTGCGTGCATTTCCCCGCCTTTGAAACTAATAAACTCCTTACTAGGTTCCCTACACTACAGCGACTGCTACGAGTTACGGCGTTCTGGCTTCGCTTCATCAACAAAACAAGGACGAAATCGGCACGTTTGGTTGGATCTCTTTCCGTGGACGAAATTTCCTCACCCCTAATTCGATTAATCACCATTATACAGCAAGAATTCTTTGCTGAAGAAATTTTGAAAATAACCAAGGGTGAAGTAGTCTCTAAGGGAAGTAAGTTGTCAAGACTGTCGCCAATCATTGATGAAAATGGGATCTTGCGAGTCGGGGGTCGATTAGAAAATGCCAAGTTACCCTATTCACACCGACATCCAATAATATTGCCTTCGCAGAACGTACTAACACGTCCCCCATAATTCACGATGTCCACATAAGATCGCTACATGGTGGGCAACAACTTATGATGGCAACTCTTCAAACCAACTATTGGATCTTACAACTGAAGTCTAATGTCAAAGGTTGTATTCACAAGTTTCTCAAATGTTATAGATTTAAAGCGACACAAATGCAGCAAAAAATGGGAAATATTCCAGCTTTAAAAATAAATCAGGCCCATTTGTTTCTGCACGAAAGCAGTTCATCGCGAACTCGTGAGTGACTACAGCACATCCGCTGTTCTCGCAGCCTTCAAACGTTTCTCCGCGCATCGCGGAATTCGCGCGAACCTATATAGAGACTGTGGAACGAATTTCCAAGGAGCGGCTAGAATGTTGAATGTCGACAAAACACAATTGTTGAAACAATGGGCTGAAGACATTGCGATGCAACTGCAAGCAAATGGCACAACCTGACATTTCAATCCTCCTCCTGCCCCTCACTTCCGTGGACTCTGGGAAACCGGCGTTAAGTCTATGAAGCATTACTTAAGGCGAATCAGCGGTCACTACACCCTAACATTTGAAGAGTATGCAACGATCTTATCGCAAGTGGAGCCCTGTCTGAATTCACGTCCACTTTAACACCCGGACATTTTCTAATCGGTGCAGCATTAAACACTGCACCTGGAAGAGACCTAGCCGACCTAAAGTCAAATTATTCAGATAGATGGCAGCTTATGCAGAGGATTCATCAGGACTGGAAAAAGTGGAAATCGGAATATCTCGCTCGGCTCCAACAGCGTCCAAAATGGCTCACCTCGTATAGCCAACTGAAGATAGGGAACTGGTACTCCTGCCTGACGAACAAACACCTCCAACCCTGAAGACCACAACAACAACATTAAAGCGTCCACTAGTTAAAATTAGTCCTCTTCCAATGACAAATGAATTAAAAAAAAAAAACACAAATAAATTAAAAGCCCATATTTTCTTAAAAAAAAATCCAATAAATTAATTAATTTAATTGAATTAACCTAACTTAATCAATACATATAACCCATTATTGCCACATACCCTTCACCACACCTACCTTTTCTTATTCATGTACCAATTCACCTGCATATCGACGAAGGAATCGAGGGAAAATCATCCAACATTCATCTGACCAGTACCCGAAAATCAACCCATGAAGAAGAATGCGAACACCAAATCAAACCACCAAGAAAAAACCCTTCGACTTCGCTTCTGTGGCCCGGCAGGATGTTGCAACGCAACACGGATTTCACCAAAAGGCCGTCAGCAACCGCATCGCCAAAAATAGATGACGACAGTGCGGAAGCCAAATATGCGTGTGAAGCTAGGCGAAAAAAAATGCATGCACAAAAAAATGCTGTTTTTTTCTGTCTCTTCCCACTACCACTCACGTACAACC
Organism: Pocota personata; assembly: GCA_963082735.1. Classification (NCBI taxonomy): domain Eukaryota; kingdom Metazoa; phylum Arthropoda; class Insecta; order Diptera; family Syrphidae; genus Pocota; species Pocota personata. The sequence continues at coordinate 28,467,684 of OY720433.1, read as the reverse complement.
ACCTCTCATCGATTACACCGACCCGCACCCACACCAAAGCCAAACAGTTGCTGCGACGTTCGTGCGATGTTTGTAGAGAGGACACAAGTGCAAGGTGTTACGACCAGAGAGTGTGTGCAGATCAGCAATGCGAAGGACTATGCTAGCGGAGATGACGGTGGTTTCGATGGTAGCAGTGCATGGAACTGGAAAGAATCCGGAACTTTGAGGTCGACGATCTCAACACAGTTTCAAGACCACCGAAACTGATACTTCTTGCCAGCTAAAAGATGAAAAAGTCGTCATTCTCAGTTCGACCATAGAAGCAACATCAAATAAAGGGAGTCAGTAAATTAAGCTTGATTTGTGTTTTTGATTTTTTTTCTTAGGCGTTGGTACGCGGAGAAATTGGGTTTTTTTGTGAGGATTCGCGACGGTTTTTTTTTGTGTGAGTAACTTGACGACCATAATCTGTCTTTAAATCGCGATACACAGATATTACAGAACTGTTATTTTTGTAGTAAGATGCGACATTTTTAATGCGTTGAGCGGTTAAACGATCCATATTGTAAAATGGCAAGGCAAGAACAACTACCTGTCACTAGAATGACAGATGGGTTTGACAGTTGTCATATGGCGGGGATGTTAAACCCAGACCTTGAAATGAATAATCCTTTATATTTCCCGAGGAATAAGCTACTGGAAACAAAGAAAAGAATGTATTACATTTGTCCTTGATCAATTTTATTATAATTCTTTTCCTTATTATTATTAGTAAGTATAATGTAAATAAAGTAACAAAGAAATATATACATTATATGTTTAATATGTTGAATTTTATATATTATTTTATCCGTTTAATTGTTTGGTTATGTTATAAATAATAAATAATTAAAGTTACAGTTGATTTAACAGTAGTAGTTACAATTTCTGAAATAAATACCTTATTTATGTTTGTGAATAATTCAATTTATTTTATATTCGGCAAAATAAATCAATTTTTTAGTGAACAACTTTAAAACAGGAATTGTAAATAAATTTTAAACGTAATAGCTATTAAAATGTATTTTTTTCTTTTTGGCATGCGTTGAAAGACACTAACTTATCTTCTTTTTTTTTGTTACTGGGATACCGCATCTCTTTTAATAAGTAAGATTGCAAAGATTTAATTCAGTTTTTTGTTACTGAGAATAATATATATTTATGTCTGAATGTAACACACAGTTTCCATTTTAAAGACTTACTTTATTCTAAATAGCGTAATCACGTATAAATTTAAAAAAAGAGAGTATTCAGTTTACAGATTGTTTTTTTTTTTTTTTCTTAAATTAAATACTATTTTTTAGAGGCGAAGCAAAATTTTCCAGCTGCATGCTATTACATTTCTGTAAAAAATATGATTGATTTTACGTATATGTATGTGTCAATGACATCTAAAATTTCGAAAAATACCTAAGTTTTTACTTTTCTTTAAGAAAACAAGATTTAAAAAACACATAAAATTTCAAGTATTTTCTTTAATTTTAATGTACATTAATTTAACGTATCCTGTTACACAATGATTAAAATTTGCATATATGAAATTAAATCTATAGTTCTTTCTTTAAAAAGAAAATTAAAATGTATCACCCTCAATTGTACCCTGTTCACAAGTTTTTCTTCTTTTTATAATTAGTATATGATTATATGAATATATATATATTACATATCTATACATAAATCTTATTTTATAATTTTAACCAATAAACTACGGGTTAAAGTTTAATATTTAATATCTGATTGTTGTAATAGTAATTATTTTTTATGGTTCCAATCATTTATACAACTTAAATGATGTAGATATTTAAATTTCTAGTTAAAGTGATTTTTTAAACGTTTAAATAAATATTTCTCTCAGTACTTATCGTTTAAAAATATTTATACTAAAGTTATGTACAAACTTTTCAATGTATTATTGGCAATTTTCTCAGAATTATCTTTTTAAAAAGATTTTTATGCCATACTATATTTCATAACGTAAAACAGAAATGATGCGTTCCTGATTTATTACATTAAGTTATATATGGCAACTAGACAAACTTTTAAAATAATTTGTTCTAATAAAATATGAAATTATATATATTTAACTACTTCATTTACAAAGATAGCAAATAATAAGGATTTATATTTATACCCAATAAATACTATCGAACATAATTTATACATATATATGAGAATATATATAACGTATACATATATAGTAGTAGTATGTACATTATTGACTTTCCTATACATTCATATTGTCAAATAAGTTCTTCGAAGCGAAAAAAAGGATTGTATCTATATTTTCTTCATGTTATCATGCTTTTTATATATATGTTTGAGAAGGTATGCAATATTTCTTTTTACTAAGATATTTAATAACTTCGTTGATATTTTTTATACGTTGGTGTTTCATTTAATAGAAAATAAGGAACGTGTTTTTTATACTACTATTTAAAATACATTTTGGAAGGATTTTAACTTAAATCGATATTTGACTTTTTCTTTGTGATACACATCCATTTGTCTTACAAGCTAATAAATTATTTTATCAAGTGCCGTCGCGCAATAGTACACCCGTTCACCAGACTCATTTAAAGAAAAAAGATATGATGTTAATCAATGGTTCTGTTACTGTTTCTCATTTAATTAAATCTCAAATTATAAATTTTAAAATGTTGGAGGGATTTTGTAATTTTATATATAGTGCCCTCTTATAGGATGTTATAGTTGTTCTTTATCATAAAAATCACATTTTTTCTGTATAAAAAAAAATCTGCAGTTACTAAAATCGAGGCTATTTCCTGTGTAGAAGAAAAATGACATTATAAATCTCCATTTCAGTTTTGTGATATTTATCATCCTAAAATAAGATTGATTTGTTTATTAAACAACAAAAAGTAATCCATTTTGTTCATACTATTATAATTTGTTCTCCTTTCACTCAGTTTGTTTTGATGATTATGTAAGATAGTTATCACAAATATGTCATGTTTTCGGTAATTTTAGTACATTAACGGTATAGAATATCAAACAAAATATACAAAAGTGTTTGCAATGTCGATTTAAAGAAAAACAAATACTTATATAAATTACATGATTACTCTTGCAAAAATGTTTGAAAATTATTTTATTTTATAAATTAATTAACTAAATCTCAGGTAACACAATATTACCTCATTGTATAACCGTCACATCAGAAGGATCTTATCATGAATTTAAAAAAAAATATGCTTATAATTTTCAATTATCATAATGCGTTATTAAGTAATGATGATGATAACTTTAGGAACCATTTAACGAACGACTTATTCGTATTATTACTATTATTATTATTTTTCTTTTCATTCTGCGATGTTTTTATTTTTTCAAATTATATGTAGACGGATTAAGGTTATTGTTTAATAATACTTTTGAGCTAGAATTTAGTTTGGCATTCAGTATTTTTTTACCATTAATTTATACCAATACATATGTATGTACAAATTACTATTATCTTTTGAAGAGTTTATAAAAACACTATTGAAATAATAACTAAAGCGGACAAGTACCACGAATTCTATATTCAATACCCGCCGTATCCAATGTCAGGCTTGATTCTATCAAACATAGAAGGATGGTTTGTAAGATACCCTGCTGCAGAAGTGTGGTTTGGATGATGGGCTGATTGACTCGGATATCCAGATGCATTAGTGTATGCGTAAGGATAGTTTGGGCTAGGCATATGCAATGTAGGTGCTGGTGGCGGCGGTGGAGGACCAACTGGACTATATGCGCCATATCCCGCATGTTGAGCATATGGATGGTGGTATATAGGGCTTACTGCGACCGGCATGTGTGGATCAATATACATGGGACTACCAGAAGCCGACGAAGTGATATGATGTGGTGAAGAGGCTGCTGCCATGAGATTTGTGTGATATGAATTTGCTGGATAACTATTTGATGTGAGGCTACTGACAGAAAAATTGCTTGCTAGACCATTATAGTTGATATTATTACTATTGGTATTAGTTGAGGACGGACATGCGTTTGCCGTAGAATAAATTGGATCTGGGTAAGGATGAGTTGAAAGTATAGAACTGTTTGAAGGTGCTGCTGATGATGGTGACGAAGAAGAGGATGAATTCAGATTTGAATATGATGGTATATAAATGCAGCCTATGCCGCCAGAAATAGAACTTCCTGCACCGTTTCCCCCTGAAGATGGGGACGGAAATTCTTCATTGGAATCAGGTTTATGACGGCATTCCGCAGAGCCAACGGCAGTGCTTAGGGAATTCGCTGCTTCGTTCTCAGGTATTGTTGGTATCTGATCAACTAAAGATTCTAACCCCGATAAGCTTTTTGATGTCACATCTGAAATTTGCAAACTTAGCTGTTGCGTTGGAATTTGTGTAGGCTGTGGAGTACTTGTATTACTATTGGATGTGTTTGGTCGAGCGGAAACAATGTAGTTCACATTATCGTTATTAGTATTTGTGCCTCCAGTTTCACCAGGTGTACTTCCTAAAACAGAGTTGCTGTTTGCGGAGAGGTAGGTTTGATTCGAGCTTGGATTCTGGTAGATTCTATGATAGTGCAGAATTTGATGAGTTGAACCACTACTTTGTTGCGGATCTCCAGCATTAGATGCGGGGCTAGTGAACCGTAACTCATGACCGCTGTGTTCTTCATTGGGTATACTCTCAGGACGATCATAATCCACTGTACCCATGGCCGGAGATGACTCAGACTGCGATTCACCTAAGTGTTCAGAGGAAATAGCTGCCGATATCTCTGTAGACAAGTCTGAATGTGAGGAGCCATAATGCGGTGACTTAGAAGATAGCTGTGGATTGCGATTGGGAGATGGCATATACATTCCAGGCGGTATATGCAGTTGGTGTTGTACACGTTGCAGGACATGATTATGCTGGTGCGGTTGCAGATGGTGGGTGTTTGTGAGCTGTTGCAGATGGTAGGCGCCACTGCTACCTAAATTCGAATTGTTTGTGTTTCCAGTCGGTGGGGTTGTTGGTGCACTCATGCTCATTGGGCAATAGGAACTGACAGTGTTCGGCGAATGCATTGGAGATGAGAACAGTCTTTGATTTTGCAGTGGTTGCTGCTGGGAAAGTGTTTGAGAGTTAAATTGATTATTGTTATTCATCGTAAGGATTTGGTGGTTTCCTAAGCCACTGGGACATATGTCAGTTTTGGTGGCACCAACACTGTTGTTATCCATGGGGTTACTGGCTGAAACTCGGCCATTATTACTACTGCTATTGCTACTGCTACTAACAGCAACATTCAATCCGAGGTTGGAACTGTTTCCGATTTCAGTTTTTATTTTCTTTGGTCGGCCTCTCTTTTTTTTTGGTGTTTCACCATTTTCACCCATTAAGGTTAGATTTAAGCTATTGTTATTATTGCTAACCATTGAATTTGTATTGCGTACCTTTTGTGGAATCGGGCCATCTTCCCCATCAATGCCCTTTAATTTTTTTGGTCTTCCACGTTTTTTCTTTTCAGGTTGACCGGATTGTTCAAGATTACAAGGCATATGCATAACGCTATTGCAAAGGTTCATAGGATTAGCTCCATTAATTCCCGATAAAACCATCCCACAAGAGCCACTATTATTGCCACTGCTAATCATGGAGTGCATAGGCGACAGTTTATGCATATTATTCACACTATTGTTGTTGAGATTTGTACTCAGATCTGTTATACTACCTCTTTCTGGTGTACTACTATTGCTGTTATTATACCCTAAATGTTGGCTTTCACTATTTAGACAATCTGGAGCCAAAAACGAGCCAGTTACAGGTGATGAGTCCCCTTTTGACTCAGACTCACAACACTGTTTAGACTTAGGATCATGAAAGACACATTCCAAATCATCTATGTGTGGTATAAGCCCATTTAAATAATCACGGAATTTTTTTAAGGCTGCGTAAAATGGTACTTTATCAGCTGCACGCGGCAATTGAGCGCAACGAGCTGAAGAGGAGGGCATAACCCACATATACTATATATATATGTATGTAAAAAAAAAATAACTTTAAATAATTTTATAAGCAAAAGGATGAGTTCTTCTTACCGTATCTGTGCCCTCAACACATTCTTGTTGCCGGCCAAAATTGAAGTCCTTCTTTCCTGAGAAAACCTCAAATATAAGCTTTCCATTAAAAACCGCGATTTTTGGCCGGAATCGCTTTAGTTTCTCTAATAATATACGACTGCCTTCTTTAATTTCCTTCCGGGTCAAATCAGCGGAACCTTTTGTTGCTCTCTCAACCATATTGGTAAATCCTATACCAAATTTAAGTAGCTTGTAGTCTTCTTCCGCTGTCATTTGCTCATGTGTTAAACCGGATAAATAAAGACATTTCCAGAAGTGGTTTCCTGGTCCAGCATAATGGTGTCCTTTATAAGCAGCAAACAATCCAGGATTAATGCCAATCTGTTAAAATTAAATACGGTTTAAAATGTAATATATCAAATTAGGGTTCTTAAAATGTGTATAAATTCAAAAATAAATAACAAATTTAAATTACACTCACGATAATTATGTCTAAATTATCTGCTAAATGATCAGGCAAAGTTCTCTTAGAAACCTCTTCTTCGGGCATTCCATTGAACCGATCATGTTTTTTTCGCTCTTTTTGCAAAATAGGCTTAAGTATCCCATCGACCATAGTTCTAATTAATGAAATCGATGAAAACCTTCGTTATTTGTCTACAACAATAACATACCTTGTTGATATGTCGTCTGCACATTTTTTTTTGCGTCCGCGTTTTTTTGGGATGATAATATCACCAATTATTTCATCGGTATTCGAAATTGGCATTCGAAGAGTATTGCTTGTATCAACTATTTGTTGACTTCCCATTCTTATTGACGCCTGTCCGTCTTCAATTACGAGTCTTGTAGCTTCAGGTGGACTTTCATAGTTCTGTTGTCGCAAAACCATCGAAATGCCGTTACTGGAGGACGGCGACATCATACGAATATTAGAGTTAATTTCGTCGTCAATAAAATTGTATGGGTCTGCATTCGTATGGTGGTTTGATGACATGTCTTCACATTTAGGAGGAAGCAAATTTGTTGAATGAATTTGGTGCTGAGGAGTCATCGAATGTGAAGATGAATGTGAGTTAGGAGTTAGAACATCGCCCGCACTTGTTTCATACCCATCGTCCTGGCTTTCGTGCTTCACCGTCGGAGATAGTCTGTAATAAACAATATCTTCACAATAAGTACACTAGTCAACATACTCGTATTTAGATTTTTTGTTAATTAAAAGTATGAAAATACTACTAAGGTAATTTAAGATGGTTCAATCTGAAACTGACGACGAAATTCTTTTATCGACCAACATGCTATAATCTTTGTTTAAAACTAAAACAATCCTGCACCAGATTGCATGCATAATACCGTATCCTGTTCAAAAAATACTCCAATATATAGCATTTGATATGAGATGTTGCTATGTATGATCACAACTCCTTACTCTTGAGCATATCCATATATAGCCTAAAATACACACACCGGAAACGAATGTCTTCTTCTTCTCCTCCTTACGGCGGAGTTATGATCCGGAGTAGAAGGATCACAACCCCCCACTTTATTGCATCCCTACTGGTCCGCCTGTGGTGTTTGCCGGTTTGACCTCAGGAAGTACCGGCAGACTTCCCGGTTTCGGATCACTTTGTCACCGCGATCAATCGAATGCTGGTGTTTTTGCATTTGTGTGATCCAGTGGGGTTACACCGGAAACGAATGCAACCCAGCTAATTACAAATAGATGTGTGGTCGCATCCCATAACTGCTTGCGGGCTTAGAAAAGTACAGCAATTAAAAAATAGCTGGTCGGAACTGAAACATATCAGTGGCGCGTTGGCGTGGTAAATGCCGCAAGACTTATAAGAGGACAAATGAAATAAGGTCCATCACTATATACGAGGGCAAGGTGAAAAGTTCTCGGCCTGACGCAGCGATGGCGTTCCAATCAGCAAAAATTTATGTTTTCTGCCTGGGCGCACGCTGCAATCGTTGACAATCGGTGATAAAACACCTATCGAAATGCTACAAATTCGCGTGAGTAAATTAGATGAAGTGTGGGCAGATTTTTCGTCGCTTCATCATGGGCTGTTAGTCAATGCGAATGATGATGAAGTTAGGGAACTAAAAACTGAGTTCGACGAGTATGAGAATAAATATTTTAACGCGCATTCCAGTCTGATGAAAGCCATCCATCAAAGGCAGTCTCTTTCAAAAGGGGCGGACAAATCAGTAGTTGAACTCTTGGCGAACCAGCAATCGACATTGTTGGATCGATTGAAGTCTACTGCAACCAACTCTTCAACAATTAACCTGCCAAAAATTAGCATTCCACTGTTTTCGGGCAACTATAAGGATTTGCCATCGTTCCGCGAGTTGTTTACGGGCACAGTAGATTGCAAACCTGATCTCACAACCACGCAAAAGTTTCACTACTTGAAAATGTTTTTACGCGATGATGCTGCAAACCTGATAAAACATATACCCATCTCCGATTCAAATTATATTGAAGCGTGGGAACGCCTTGAAAATAGGTATGATCGTGTCCATCTAATTGTACAGTCGTATATACAAACGTTTTTGTCCTTGCCGTCAATTCATACGGGCAATGTGCAGATGCTTCGAAAGTTATCTGATGGTGCGGATGAAGCATTCGGGGACTCAATGCAATTGATCAAGCCGGTCGCGATCCGTGGATAATTTATCTATTGTTAAATATAGTGGACTATGAAACGAAACAAGCGTGGGCAGCGGAAGTCGGCTCTCGTAACGATTGTACTGTTGCTGAACTTTTGATATTTTTACAATCGAGGTGTGATGCACTTGAATCATGCCAATCACTTATTCGTCCGATAGTATCGCGGAATAAATTACAAGGTCAGGTAAAATCTCATTTCGCTGCATCCCTTGAAAATAAATCGAAATGCCCCAAGTGCGACGGTGATCACATTTTACCACAATGCTCGAAATTTGTGTCACTAGGTATCGATTCCCGTCGAAGTTTCGTGAAATGCAAATCGCTTTGCTTCAATTGTCTTCGCAGCGGTCATTCATGCAACAATTGTCGATCCACATTTCGCTGTCGGATATGTAAATCTCGTCACCATTCGTTGGTTCATTCATCAGCATCCGATTCTGCACCTGTACCATGTGTATCGAACAACCGTTCATCTGATTTACCGGCCTCATCCAGCGCACACCACTCTACACCGAAACCTATCGTTAACAATCATTCGCTTGAGCTTGGCCATCGAAAACAGACCATACTCCCAACCTTACTGGCTAGAGCTCAAGATACTCAAGGGAAATTTGTGAATTGTAGGATTTTGCTTGATTCGGGGTCACAAGTTTCTTTTATTACAGAATCCTTTGCCCAGGTGCTCGGTCTTCGTCGCAGACACGCTCGCATACCAATTCTTGGCTTATCAACCACCGAAGCAGGGTACACAAAAGGATGCATTTCATTAAAATTGCACTCACGTTGTAATTCATCTTCTTTATCGGTCGACGCATTTGTTCTTCGAAAGCTGACTTCGAATCTGCCTTCTCAGGGCGTCGATATTTCTTCTTGGCCACAAATCTCGAAGTTAGAATTAGCTGATTCTTATTTCAATCAACCAAGTGCTATTGATGTTTTGTTAGGAGCCGATAAGTTGTGGGGAATTCTGAGGGGAGAGCAAATTCAAGGTCCTCTAGGTACACCTGTTGCTCAAAATACATCGTTTGGCTGGGTTATATCCGGTGAAGCTTTTGACCCTAGTCAATCCAATTCATTTTCGTCGTTCCACTCTACTATTGATGTTGATCTTCTGCTGCAAAGGTTTTGGGAACTGGAGGATGTCACCCCCTCAAAAGATCGATGCTTCAATGAGGATCAGGCTTCCATTTTCGAAGGACATTTTCCCGTTCGTCGGAGGGAAAGTACATCGTTCAATTGCCCTTTAAATCTTCATCACCAAACTTCGGAAACTCATTGAAATTGGCGGTATCTCGGTTGAACTCTATGGAACGTCGTTTTCAATTAAACCCGGAACTTCATAAGGCATATTCTAAGTTTATGCAGGAATATCTGACGCTAGGCCACATGAGATTAATTCCTCCGGAGGAGTTGGACAAGGCTACCGGGAAACATTTTTATTTACCGCACCATGCAGTGTTCAAACCGGACAGCTCCTCAACGAAATTGCGTGTAGTCTTCGATGGTTCAGCCAAGGATTCCTTAGGACAGTCATTGAATAGTCAATTGCTAATCGGTCCTCCAATTCAGCGAGATTTAGTAGGTATCTGTCTGCGTTTTCGCCAACATCGCTACGTCTTCACGGCCGATATTGTGAAGATGTTTCGTCAGATATGGGTTCACGATCAGGATACTGACTTTCAACGCATCGTCTGGCGTGAAACTCCTGCTGAACAGATCAAACATTATCGTTTGTGTACCGTCACATACGGTACTGCCCCCGCTCCATTTTTGTCCGCTCGTGTGTTGAAACAGCTTGCTGAAGATTATCAGGCTGAATACCCTGTCGCTTCTCGGGTCCTTTTAAGCGACGTATATGTAGATGACGTGATGACCGGCAGCAGCTCAGTAGAAGGCCTAATTAGTCTACAGAGCGAATTCATTGAGCTTTTATCTAAAGCCAAGTTAGAACTCCGGAAGTGGACATCGAATTGTTGGCCTTTACTATCCAACCTACCTCAAGATGCCTGTGAATTCTCGTGGACTAATCCTGAGCAATCGAAGATGTGGATAAAGGTTCTACGAATGTTTTGGAGTCCTGCCAGTGATGAATTCTCATTTCGCATGGGGAAATCGCGGGAAACACCTTCACCGACAAGACGAACTTTACTGTCGCAAATATCACGAATCTTCGATCCATTAGGTTTTTTAGCTCCCTCGGTAGTATTGTTCAAAATCCTGTTCCAAGAGCTCTGGTCATCTGAATTAAAACTAGGATGGGACGATCCATTACCTCTTCACCTAAGTCGCAAATGGATAAATTACCGTGAAGAGCTTCACTTATTTGAAAAGATACGGGTTCCTAGAAATATCTCTCCATTAGTATCTGAAGAAATTCAACTTCACGGCTTCTCTGATGCCTCCTCGGTGGCTTATGCAGCCGTTATATTCGCTCGCTGCAAGACTGATTCAGGCAAAATCAAAACGACTATAGTCGCAGCAAAGACAAAAGTTGCTCCTCTCAAACCAGTCGCGATCCCTCGCCTCGAGCTATGTGCCGCTCTCTTATTAACTCGGTTGTTCAGCCTAGTAAAATCGTCGATATCAACCAAAATCTCCAAGGTCTTTGCGTGGTGCGATTCAGAAATCGTGCTACATTGGCTCTCTTCACCTCCTCGTCGATGGAATACGTTTGTGGCCAACCGAACAGCTGCTATTCTCGAATCGATTCCGCGACACTCTTGGCATCACATCGCGTCCGAATTAAATCCAGCAGACTGTGCATCGCGCGGTATTCTTCCGTCAAATTTAGTCAACCATAATCTTTGGTGGAGTGGTCCATCTTGGCTATCCGCATCAGAACAACACTGGCCTATATAATCACTTACTTCACAGGAATCCACGTGTGAGGCCGCTATCGTGGAAGAAAGGCGCTTACCGAAAGTAACACTCACTGCAACGACAGAAAATGACACTCTGCAAAACCTCATCATCAAAGTCTCTTCGTGGGATCGATTGCAAGGATAGTCGCATATTGTCTTTGTTTTTTATCAAATTGTCAAATACCTCAATCAAATCGACATGTTTTCGGGCTCAGCCTCAATGAAATCCAAAAGGCCAAATTAACTATTTTAAAACATATTCAACAACAAGCATTCGCAGATGAAATTCATCATCTTACCTGCAGCAAAAATCTCCCAACAAAATCTCCACTGGTCAAATTGTCTCCATTTGTTGACCAGGACGGTAGGAGGAAGAATAAAACAAGCATCTGTTTCCTATAATATTAAACACCCTATTATTCTCCCTAATAATAATCATGTTTCGTTTATTATAGTGAAGGATCTTCATATTAAATATCTGCATGTTGGTGTATCTGCGACCTTCGTTATTGTTCGACAACAGTATTGGATATTGGGCAGTCGGAATCTTATCCGGAAGATAGTCTACAGCTGCAAACCGTGCTTTATGCAAAGGAAGCACACTAGCACTCAGTTGATGGGCGATCTGCCAGCGCAAAGGATTCAACAAAGTCGACCGTTCTCCAATACTGGATGTGATTATGCTGGTCCACTCACCATCAAGTTTTCCCGTGGACGTAATCCGAGGCTTTCGAAAGCATACATTGCACTATTTGTTTGTAAGTCAACGAAGGCCATTCATCTCGAATTGGTCACTGATCTCACCACAGACGCATTTTTGGCTGCATTGCGGAGATTTGTTTCTCGACGTGGAAGGTGTTCAAACATCTACACCGACAACGGAAGTAACTTCCTAGGTGCCCGTCGCTGCTTGGACGAGATGCACAAGGCCATATTGTCTCAAGCCCACAACGATGACATCGCTGCAGCTCTCGCAAAGGATGGTATTTCATGGCACTTCATACCTCCATCTGCACCACATTTCGGTGGGCTGGGAGGCTGGGGTGAGATCCGTAAAGCTTCACTTACGTCGTGTTATTGGAAGCTCTATTCTTACGTTTGAAGAGTTATACACCTTTTTGACCCAAATTGAAGCAATTTTAAATTCTCGTCCTTTGTGTGCTTTGTCAGACGATGATATAAACCCACTAACCCCAGCGCATTTCATTATAGGTGAGCCATTAACTGCTGTTCCAGAACCCAAACTCCTAGATATCCCGCCAAACCGCTTAACACATTGGAAACATATCCAAAGCATGGTCCAAGGTTTTTGGAAACGATGGCAGATGGAGTACATCACAACTCTCCAAGAGCGTTCCAAATGGCAACACACCAAAACCAATGTCAAACCCGGCGATGTAGTAGTTATCAAGGAGCCCAACCTTCCACCAAGTAAATGGTTTATGGGACGAATCCAAGATGTTGCTCCAGGTGCAGATAACCGCGTACGTGTTGCCACAATCACCACCAATAGAGGTACCTTTGTGCGTCCTATCTCAAAGTTGGCTGTGCTCCCGATATCCTGAAACTCGTTCCAGGGGGGCCGGAATGTTTAAGACTAATCGCATTCAATTAATTTGTATTTGTTTATTATTGTTAAATTTTCGTTAAAATATTTTTGTTACTATCTGTTACTTTGTTTAAAAATTATGTGACCCACTGCACATCATTTGAATCGAACCACTTTCTGCAGTTGCATCCTAACAACAACTGCACGCACTGAGGATCACGCGATGCACTTGCACTCACACACACATCAGCGCAGCCGCTCCTACATTGTGATGACACATACGCACGCTCTCCTGCACTGCGTAGGTGTAATCGGATGCTGGTATGTGTAACTGCAGATGAACTTCGAAACAAGCGATTCTTTTTCACTTGGATTTTGGTCGCAGCAGGCATCACAAGTTGTAAGGTATCCATTAAAATAAATACCTATTGTAAATAAATTTGAATCTCTCTGGTTTTCTTTTCTTGTTTGAATCATTATTATTCTTCGTCGATTATTTAAACTAAATCCCAACCAGAAGCACCATCCATGGATAATGGTTGAAGGTTTTAGTTTCGCTTAAGATACAGACACATTAAATTCTACTCTGTTGGTTGAACCCCATTTGATTATGCTGTCCATGTCGGAATTTAATGTGTTTAACATACGAGGGCAAGGTGAAAAGTTCTCGGCCTGACGCAGAGATTCATTAGTTCGTATGACAAGTTTCAACTTGTTCTCTCAAGTAGTTTCTTTACACGAATTTTTGCAGTAGACGTCTTCCTTGTTTTTCGTTAAAATGGATAATTTTGAATATCGTGCGGTGATAAAATCCTTCATTTTGAATGGGTTAACTCCTAACGTAATTCATCCAAAGTTGACAAAAGTTTACGGGGACTCTGCTCCTTCCATGTCAACCGTTAAAAAAAGGGGCAGCTGAATTTAAACGTGGTCGCACGTCCTTTGAAGATGACCCACGTGAAGGACGGCCAAAAACCTCAACCACACCCGAAACGATGGACGATAGGCGAGTGAAGGTAAGTGAGATAGCTGAGGCTGTGTGTATACAAAAACTTAGGGATGCGAAAGCTCTGCGGGTGACGAATTTGCTGAATGCCGATCAAAAGCAAATGCGCAAACGATTTTCGCGCCAATTTTTGGACCGATTCAATAGGGATCCGACCGATTTTGTGCGGCGATTTGTCACCATGGATGAGACATGGGTCCCCCACTACACGCCAGAAACGAAGCAGCAGTCGAAGCAGTGGGTGGAAGCCGGTGGTTCAGCGCCAAAGAAAGCGAAGTCGATTGCATCTGCCGGAAAGGTCATGGCCAGTGTGTTGTGGGATGCGAAAGGGATCCTGTTAATTGATTACCTTGAGAAAGGCAGAACAATTACAAATCAACTGGATGCCAAAATTCGCGAGAAGAGGCCTGGCTTGAAGAAGAAAAAAATCATCTTTCACCAGGACAATGCACCTGTAAACAAGTGTGCGTGGTGATGGGAAAACTGTGGGATTTGGGGTACGATTTGTTCGGCCATCCCCCCTATTCACCTGATTTGGCACCCTACGACTTCCATCTGTTCCCAAACTAGAAGAAATTTGTTTCTGGGAAGCACTTCGCATCCAATGCAGAAGTTGAGAGGGCCGTAGATGAATATTTTCACAGCCTTCCAGACTCTCGCTTACGAGAAAGAATACTGAAGTTGGAGAAACGCTGGACCAAGTGTGTTCAAGTCAAGGGAGATTATGTAGAAAAATAAAATCATTTTTTAACTGAAAATCGCAGTCTTTTATTGTCAGGCCGATAAGTTTTCACCTTGCCCTCGTATGTAGCATTTGCAATTTGTGTAAATAAATCTGTAATTAGATTAAACCTTTTTTGCAAATGGATTTAAACTTCTGGCTACCAAATTGAACCGAAAACTTTATTTTGGAGCATTAGTTAAATAAATCCCTATAGATGGTAAGTAGAGCATTAGACTCTCAATCTCATATCGCGCAGCATTGTTGCAAGCCAGGATAGGCCACAAAAACAATTCTGATCTAGGTGAGGATGACGGCGGCCAGCCCGACTCAGCTCGTCAGTACGGGTGGTTTTTATACACCTCACCATACACCACTTGCTCAGCACACGCAAATCTCGTGTCAATTTAAAATAAAATATTGTTTAGATTTGAAATTTATGCAAAGTCGAAAAGGAGACAATATCTGAAATTTTCGAAAATACGGTTAGAAGTCTAAAAAATTTTAGATATCGATTTTGGATAAAGTCGTGCAAGCCGTAACCAAGATATGGTCCATTTACCGAACTCCGGTAATAAGTAAAGTACGCTTACTTATTAGCGCAAAACTGAGCACGTAATTTTACTACAAACACCCATTTTACTCTAGATATGATTTTTTATCGACCCTTTTTTGGGAAAATTGCACTTCTCAAAATTGGTCTTAAGTAAAGTACAGTTAATTTTGAGGTCAAAATGGAAGTCCCGATTTCCCCTCGAACACAGTTCCCAGGTATGCAGTTTGAAGTAAATCCACCCAGACATTTAGGCTGTAGTCAATGGTGCTGACGGATAAATAGACGGAAAAAATTGCGAGACCCATTTTTTTGAATTTATTATAATAATACCAATATTCCTCCTTAGAAGCAAGTAATTCAAAAAGGAAGCTATTCTCAATTAAATACTAAACGGAAACGGAATGTTTAACAACCTGTGAAAATACAAAAGAGAGACACAGGAAATAAGATAGCGGCATTTAATCTACGATAGTTACCCTAAACTAAAGCTAAACTATGAACCTAATCTAACTTAGAGCGAACTTACACTTAAACCCTAACATCTTCAATCAGCTTTTCCAAGTAGTCAACATTTTTGGTAATGCACTTACCATGCGTGCAAACCCATCATTAAACTAAAATTTCCATTTCTTTTTCCGTATCAAATCACACTCCTCGAAAAAATGCCCAAAGTGGTCCTCTTCGATAGAAAAGCAGTTCTTTTGTTCGGGTGTAAGGGCATGAGGTACCCGAAGAGTGCAAAGCGAGTTGGGCACGATCTTCTGGTTTACAAAATCCTGAATGCCTGTGCAATTATTTACACGATTTTTAACATACTATTTTAAAGCATAATTAAGAAAAACAACTATCATATATAATATCTCAATACTATCATATATAATATCTCAATACGGAAAAAATTAATTGCGTTCACGAAACCTACTATAAAACACAATTCAAAAATTATACAACAAAAATCAAATAATTACATAATCACGACAAATCACTACCAGTAGTACTTATAAATTTGTTAAGTGTATCACATGAGAATGAAAAGCATATGCATTCTGGTTATCATGAATTTAAATGAGGTACAGGTTCATGATTTTCACCACTTTCAGATTCTCATGTGTTCGATTAGGTTGTAATAAAGTGACTTCATGATTCTCGTATGGCGAACTTAACCAATTGAATATTTGCGTTTTCCATGTTATATTTAAGTATGAATAGTGTGGTTGTCTGGAATGGTCGACTAGGGAAGGTGAATTAGTGGGCATTCATAGCGAGATTCGCAAAAGTTCTTTTGAGAACGCTAAATATTTGTTTTGGAGGTATTATTATTCATTTTCAGTAATTTCTGGCCACCAACAAATGAAAAAAATTAATTTAAAATCTACTATTTTGAAATCCGAGAAACGTTCCATTCCTGGATACAGGAATGTCCAAGGCTTTTCTCTATCTGCTAATAGGTCGGTCTCTCGTCTATATTTAAACAATAGTTCCTGTAATCTGACCATCGATTTTTCGGCACTAATGCCACAAAATCGGGGTGGCACATTATGCTATAGGTTTCGTGAAGTAGGCGTGATAATGTTTCGGAGCTTGGCAGATAGACCGTTACTACAGGCATTTCGAGGCACAGCGTTACAAGTTCGCCTACCATGAGATAAAGTTATATGTATTAGGTGCGCAACTAAGCTCCAGAAGTAAGTGCTGGTCGATTTTGACATATCCAAAACGTCATGAACCGAGCTTAGACATACGAGTATTGTAAATAAACTGTTTTGACACATTAGTGATTTTGTTTTGGCGTCATATATTTTTGGTTGTGTGAAAATGTCCGATTTTGTGCCAAATAATCGTCATTTGCGGGAAGTGTTGATTTTTTTCTTTCACTCGAAGAAAACGGCGGCTGAAGCGTATCGAGAGCTCTAAAAAGTTTACGGAGATGCTGCTCTAAGTGAAACAACGTGCCGTCATTGGTTCCGTCGCTTTAAAGACGGTGATTTCGATGTTGACGACCGTCCGCGTGAAGGAAGGCCAAACTCCTTTGAAGATGCTGAATTGGAGGCCATTGCTCGATGAGGATCCGTGCCAAACGCAAGAACAACTTGCTTCAGCATTAGGAGTTACCCGTCAAGCCATTTCCAAGGGATTGCATGCGTTTGAAATGATTTAAAAACAAGGAACTTGGGTTCCTTATGATTTGAAGCCAAGGGACGTTGAGCGTCGTTTCTTCGCCTGTGAACAACTGCTCCAGCGGCAAAAAAGGAAGAGTTTTCTTCTTGTGAAAAAAGTATTGATGAAATTGCGTTGGTTTTATTCTTCCATACTAATGAATAACTCTCATTTAAATGACTATATCTTCGAAAGTATTGGAGGTAGATCAATCATATAGATTGGGTATATAAAAATGGAGAACAAAATAGAGCAAAGCAGAAACCAGTAACAGTTCATACATTCAGTCGATTATACGTCAAAAATCATGGAACATTATACGACAAAAATTATGGAACACCTTCTGCCCACACTGTTTAGTACATGCGCAACTGATTGATGGAGGCGTTACAGTATACTGAAACAATTTTATTTTATCATAGTTTGCATTCAGGTTTACTTACATGTTCTAAGGAAATGGAAGTATGATTATCGTGTTCTGCAAAATTATACCGATTCGAATGATTTTTTTGGTAGCTCCTTATGTGAAGTATGATAGGACTAATGAACTGTCGATTTTGGAATATATAAAATGAGTAGCTGAAGTAGGACTCAAGGCGTATCGACTTTGGTCAGATTCGAATGAGATGTTTTGAAAATACAGTTGAAATTTGTGAAATTTTTGACCGTGCTCTTTTTGCGTTCACGAAAAATTGTGCAAAGACAGACCGATTCTAATGATTCTTTGAGCTGAATGTTTTTCTAAATTAGGACTAGAAATACGTTAATCTTGGTGTCAATTGCATTAGCGGTTTTAAAAAAAACAGGTAATTTTTGTCAATTTCCTCTTTTTATTTTGCAAGACAATTTGCGCAAAAATACATCGATTTTAATGATTCTTTCTGCAAAATTTTTACCAGCCTGGAAGTAGAAAGGACTCAAGAGCGGATTTCGAAAATAAACATAATTTTGTAACATTGTCAATTCAATTGCACATTTTTGATACCTCCAACTACATCACCTAAGCCAGTGGCTTCTTCGTAAATTCTACCGAAATTCTGTTATTTCACTATTTTAATATTTAAATTGTTTTGAAAAGTTTATCAATAAGTAATAATGAACAAAAACAATATGTGTGTAATAGTAGTAGTTTGTGAATAGTTTTTGAAACATATACTTACAATTTATATCGGCTATTGGGATTGTCGTGAAACTCATCGATCATAAGATCATCAATACAAGTCATAGATGCGTGCTTTTGCTGATGATGTGGCGATGTGGGTTGGGGATGTGATAGTTGATGTATTCGTTGTTGCTGTTGTTGATAGTGTTGATATGTGCGAATATGATGTGGTTGTTGCATAGCCTGTTGGTCTTGATGATGCAGATAAGCCATTAGCTCTGAATGGTGTTGTTGTTGATTATGCTGATGTATCATATGCTGTTGATCATGGTGTTGTAAATACAGCTGTTGTGCATGTTGATGTAAGTGCTGATTATGATTCAGATGATGATATTGATGTTGGTGGTCTATTTGGTTAATCATATTCATATTTGACGACAAGTGTTGTATTTTACGATAGTCTTCAACGTTTGGATCCAATGAATTTTGAGACATTTGCTGGTCACGAATATTTTGTTGAGATAATTCGTTGACAGTAAGATCATTTCGAAGACATTCATGGAACTGATGAGCGTGAGAATATTGATTGTGCTTAGAACAATTATCTACAACTTCATTTCGTTCTTCTGGTGTTGAAAGTCTTTGCTCTTGGCTCTGTTGACGTTCAAACTCAATTTGTTGCTGATGCGCATGATGATCTAAGGGCTCTTCTGTATCCATTTCTTGTTTCTCGTCGCATTCTCCTTTTTGCGAATGTAACATATCATCCATCTCAGGGTCATTGGATTGTGTTTTTCTAGATACTAAATCTGAATGATCATGTTGGTGGTGGATTACTAAATTTTCAGCTTCTATTTCAACCATATCACTAATATTATTGGTAGCACAACCATGAGTTTCTCTAAGATTAGATGGGGTAATAGATGAAGAGGTCGCATTCTTTTCAGTTGGACTTCTTTTCGGCAAATTTTGTTCGTTTCTCAAGAAAGTCTTTTTAAAAGAATTTTCATTATCGGAAAGGAGTAACGCAGTCGCTTGGCTAGAAATTACATGGTTACTACCTTCACAGTCACCGAAATTTAGTTTATATGGTTTGTTTTCGGTTGCACCCGAACTTTTTAGTGGCGGGGTAGAGGACCTTGTTGTAGTTTCACGCTCTTTTAAATTTGATGACGAAGGAAGAATCGACGCAGAAGTATCACCGTAATCAGGATGCAATACATTTTTATTTAAATTCACATTCTTTAATAAGCCTTCGTTTTCATCGCGTGAAATAGTGATTAAATTGTCCTTGTCACTATTATTTCTGTCCATTGAAATATTTTGATCTTTGTTTTCTTCCTCTTCTTTTCTCCTATTGTGTTCGTCCTCATTTTTAGCTATGTCTTCAGTTTTTATACTATTTTCATTGCCAAGCAAAGCTGTCGACGCTAAACTCACTAAAGAAGATACCGATAATGGTAGATTATTAATAACATTATCGCTATCTTTGGCAAAAAATTTCGTTGTTTCTTCC